>CM034152.1:480784793-481512394 GCA_019776745.2 Taxus chinensis | reverse complement strand
TGATTTATCATTCACAAAATTATTTAGTCTGAAAAATTTGTTACAGAAGAAAATAATGTATTACTTTACTAGTCTTAAGAAGTAAATAAAACTTGTTCTTACCTTGGAACAAAAAATTTGGAATGTAGCAACATTTTATTCAAACAACTACGGAATGCAACCATCATGTCATCCATGTTATCCAAAGTTACACTGTTTTCTGTGTACTGATCCCACTGGTCCTTACACTGAGTAATTTCTCTATTTTTCAAGTGAAGCTTGTGTGTTTCCAACACCCTAATTGGCTCAATTGTCACCAGACTAGGGTCTTGTACCTATAGTGAATGCCAATCCAACACATGGGCAACATATTCAATGTATTTCTTTAGCAAGGAGATGTGAAAAACATCATGCATTCGAGAGAGAACAGGGGGCAATGCCTGCCTATAGGCCACTAGATTTATCTTTTCAAGGACTTCAAATGGTCCCACATACCTAGGGGCCAACTTGAAAAACTTGCCAAAAGTTATAGAGCTCTTTTTGGGCTTAATTCTGAGGAAACAATTATCCCCAACAGTGAAAACTCGCTCAGTCCTCTTTTTATTCAAGTAGATTTTCTGCCGGTATACTGCCTTATTTAGTCATTCCCAAATAAACTTAACTTGATTTTCCATCTCAATTAGAAATTCTAGTCCAATAACTTCCCTATCTTTAGTTTTGTCACAACTTATGGGATTCCTACACCTTCGCCCATATAGAACTTTGAAAGGAGACATTTTTAGCGAGGAGTGATTGTAGACACCCATAATTACGCCTAAACAATTTAAATACTTAAATTGTGCTAATTATCTCCTTTCTCGCAAATCGATGACATATCGTCAAAAGCACTCGTATTCCCTCTTATTGTCATTAATTAATTACAATACGCTAATTGATTAAGTCTCATATCTAACTAATACCCTAATTAACGATCTTTCATTAATGAATCACCCTTTCTATCTATACTAATTAATTATTATTAATTAATTAGCTCTCCCATTTAACCAATAAATAAATATTTAATTGATTTAATCCCCTTCTAATATCCTAAATCGTACTAATATTCCTCTAATTAGCTTCTATAAGCTTACATCTATCTATTAGTTAATCACCTTTGATTAATTAAAACACCCCCAACTTCCATGACTTTCTAATTATAAATTAAACCCTTCTAAAGTAAGGATACCTTTTATAAAGCAACCTTATCCATTCCTAATCATGTTTTAACTTTATCCCACATGCAAAGGGATGAAGTGTTCCCTTTATCCATTGGGCTATATAAGGAGCCCCTTTTTTACCTTTATACCTACACCTAAACTCTTTGAGAAAGCAAATGCAAAGCATATAGCAAAATAGACTAACAGCTTGCTTTTTGTTTTCTTGAGAGTTCATCATCTTGAAGAGTTAAGCCTCTTTCCTAAGTGCTTAGGTCATATGGGAGGTGTCAAAAGGGTCTTGTAGCCAAACTTTGACAAGCCCTCATTCCTAGGTTCTTGGAATACCAAAAACAACCATTTTTAATAGCCATGGAGCCTACTTAGGTCCCTTCATTTATATGTTGTTAGAGAGTAGAGGATCTTAGATGTTTAACATTGTTAGTTTCATAGCTTTGTGTTGATGAATGTTAGCATCTAACCCTTGTTTAATTCTTACCATGATGGTGCTTAGTATGTTGTTTAATTCTTGCTAATTAAGGTTATTTAGGTGTTAGTCTTTTACTCATATTAGAATTAGTTTAAAAACAACACATGCACACATTTGGCACGCCCGGTGGTACCCTTAGTCCCATGGCATTTTAGTTTAAATTTCATTGTTTTGGCTAACTTTTTGATATGCACATGTAGTAATTAATGTCCATTTTCTTGGAATTTTTGCTAATTTGATATGTGTAACCTCTTTTTCATAGCCATCATTTTAATGGGTTGTTGCCATTTTTAAACTAACTTGTCAAAATTTGAGATATTGTGAGTTTTCTTGTGTTTTTTGCCATATTTTGGTTGCATGTGTGACATAGACACATTTTTAGGAGCGCAGGCATGTTTTTTGTGGCACACACGCCTCTCTGGTGGTGCAGGCGCACTGTTAAAACTTGGTTCTCCATTTATCAGCCCTGATGTATGTGTGCTAACCCCGACACAAACACCCTAACCAATTCACAGATGCACTAACCTGGGCACAGACGTCATTTTTTACTGTACCTTCACTACATTTTAAAACCTATCAGATCAACACGTACACCCTAACCAGAGCGCACACGCTATTTTAGCAGCTCAAACACATTTCTGGTGGCATAGATGTTTTGTCAGAATCTGAGACTGTGTTACAAAGTGGTGACGCACACGTTTTCCCAGTGGTGCACATGATTTTTCGGTGGCACACATGTTTTCCTGGTAGTGTAGGCATTTTGTCTGAATTTATGTCTATTTTCTCATAGAGTGGCACATACATTGTTTTTGTGGTGCACACACCTCTCTAGTGGTGCAGGTGCATGGTAAGCCAAAAACACACAGAGTAGTGCATATATTATTTTTTTGGTGCACACATCTCTCAGGTGTTGCAGGTGCACTGTAAATTAAAAAGAGAGAGTGGTGTATACACCCTAACCCACGCGCAAACACAAAGACAGGGGCGTATGTGTCCTTTTGTAATTTTGAAATCAATGTGTTGAGGTGCTAACATTCTTGCAGGTTTTATCTAATCACATACTTGTCTTTGCAGGATATTTTTACATGTTTTTACTTGATTAGATAAGATTTACGTGTTTGCTTATAGGAATAAGATCATGTATGCTCTTCCCTCGTGTCCCTTGGGGTGATCTTGGGAATCAGAAATGACTCTTAAGTCCTTTTTAACGCTTTGAGGTTGTTAAGAATATTTGAATTGAAATTGGTTAACTTAGCGTAGTTGAATTAAAGTGTTTTTCCATTTGATATCTTTTTAGATTTTGGAAACATCACGTATGCTCTTCTCTTGCATCCTTGGATGATCTGGAGAATAAAAAATGGTGTTTTCTCTTTTGCTAGAAAACTACTAAAAACCGTCATACAGAACCAAAATGCCATCGCTTGTCAAAGAACGGAGGAATAAAAAAAAGTGAAAAAATACTAATACAATTGTTATACAGGTTGCCAAATGATGTTCAAGAAAACCACACCTAATTAAAAAATATAAAACGAAAACATATTCAAAACATTGTATTGCAGGTTTCAGAAAAGGGTACGTCCCTCTCCACTCAAATTAAACATAACTCCTTTGGCATAACTCCTTGAGCTACAACAATGGGGGTGGTTCCAGGAACCCCAAAGTAGTCCACACAAGAGGGAACCTTGTGGACGAAATGGGAAGTGCTCTGCACTACCTATCTGACTAGTGATTCCTTTGTAAGATGGAGTTACAAATTGTCCCTACACGACCCTTTTAAGTACATGATGGATGCATTTACTTCCCACTATGCTTGAAGGAGGAAAAGTCGAGATACTCCCAAGATAGTCGGGACTATTTGGGTAAATATTCCCACTCGTGGATAATATTTGTAACCCCTAGGACAAGAGAACCACCTAGGAAAATATACTTTGGCTAGGAACCCACTTTGACCATTCTAAAACAGTGTTGAGTTGTGAACCATCTTTGTATTGTGAAAACGTGTGACGCATTAATTTCGCTTAGTTTTTACTTTCCTTAGAGTGAGGTGAAACTCTACTGAAGTGAAGCCAACATTTTTCATCCCTATTTTGATTTTACTTCCTTCACATTATTTTGACACTTTGTTGATTAGAAGAAGGGTGACTACCTTTGTGTTACCAGTCGATTGTTTTTGCCACTTTTTTGTTCGTTTATGCCCATCCATGTTTGCGGCTGGGTAAGTTAAATGTCTAAAGTGCATAGATACGTATTCATATCATTGGTGGTGATTATGATCTTGATACCCGTGTCAATATCGTCATTGTAGTTAGGTGTGGTTCATCATCTTGAACTTCCTTAGAACAATTAACTTGTTTGTATCGTATCACTACAATTTTGATATTTACATCTCATTTCTTGTAAACTCGACATAAATATCTATATTGTAAGGTTACGCTACACACATTTTAAACTATTCCTAGCTATACTTTGAGCTCTTCAGTTTGATTCTATTATTACCTCAATTTTGAAGAGCGCTAAGTGTTACCATTTGTGTGTGTTGTATCAATACCTTACTTTCTCACAAAGTTTGGTTAACATATCTTGGTGATATTGTTGTGTCATTCATAAATTCTAATTGGAAATTTTTGAGATATAGGTCTTAATCGAGTTTGGACTCGCTTTTAGTATATATTTTTAGGAGGTTACATTGAATTTTTTTATTTACTTACGTTTTGTTCATTCTCGTGAACTTATCATAAGTAAGAACATCTTGTTAATTATCTTGCAATGTGAAGCTGTTATTTGAGACGTAGTCTAGGAGTACTTCATTTGATAGGTTTAGATACCAAACATTTGTATCACTGGTGATTTATCAGTCTATCACATTGGTATTCTCACATTGTTAATTCATTCATATTCTTGACAATACATCTTGCATTTCACTTAGGTGTGGTCACAAAGTTTTGAACACATTTAAAACTTACCTTAGTGAAAATATCACAAAAACATGGATCCTAAAACAAAATTAGGACTCAATAAAAAGACATACGAGGAACAACAAGCACAAGCTTCGGAAGCCTCTAACAGACAAGGGTCAAACCCCTTCATTGGACATGATCTAGGACCTCTGTTTTTTGCGGAAAAAGAGATAGAAGATATGGTCAATCATAGTGGTAATGAAATGGAATCTCCACACGTAGAATTCAAATTTGATCCCACTTTATTGGACGAGTTTATTTTTAGAAATAAAGATAGAGTGCTAGCATGGGTCATAGAATTAGGGGCCAAATTGCCCACTGAAAATGAAACAATCCCACTTGCGAATAATGCTACTGAGGAAAAACGACCCCTTATCAATATGAAGGATATTTTGACACTTGGACATGATTCTACCTCCAATGCAAGGAATGATAAAATGGTGGGACATAGAAAACCCTTTATCAAAGTGCTATGAAGAAACAAGACAAGACATGAGACTGGTGAAGAACATTCACAATACGAGGAAGAGGAAGAACCCTTAGAAGAAGAAATCACAATTCAATAATAGATTAGTAACCTAATCCAAAAATTAGCTTTGCTAACCTCCCATGTATAGAAGGAAGCAAGAAAAAAAATTCAAAAGTCAAGGCCTAAGGTTAAGATCAATGAAATCCATAGAGAAAACCAAGGAGAAGATGATACATGGTATCATCGCGTATATATCCCCGCTTCTCCCACTAGAGAAAAATTGCTCACACAAGAGGTACAGTCTATGAAAGTGACAATTACAAGCCTATAAGAGAGAAATATAGGGAGCATTAGAAAGTATAAATATGAAAAATTATGCCCCTATCCTTTTGACAAGACTATGACCCTTCAACCCTTTCCTAAGAAATTTGATATGCCAAAATTTGACAAATATAAAGGGAAGGGAGATCCATAGGATCATGTCAAATATTTCTATATGGCATGTCAAGAGCTATATTATAGTGACAATTATGTCATCAGACTTTTCCCCAAGAGTCTCAGAGGCCAAGCCTTGGAGTGGTTCACACGTTTACCTCAGGGATCAATTTTTACCTGGCTAGAATTGGTAGAAACGTTCGTGCGTCACTTCTCATACAAAATAGAGAGTGATGTCACCATGGTAGATTTATGTGGTGCCAAACAACACCCTAATGAGACTTTCATCAACTTCCTCTAATGGTGGAGAGGGATAGCTAGCCACTTCCCTTGTGCTTTCCCAGAAAAATAGCTGGTTAGTGTTTTTGTTCCCAACCTAAACCTGGATATAGCTTTCCATCTCCAGATGCATTTTGTTCACACTTTTGAGAAGGTCATCAATAAAGGGATTCAGATAGAGAATGCTCTCATTGCCAAGGGAACCCTCAAAACCAAATCTAGAGATAATCAAAATGCTAAACCCACGAAAAATCCAAAAGTTTGTAACAAAAATAAAAATGTGGTTGGAGATGGGATCACTAATTCCAAACATGTACAAACGGTCCAAACTAGTCAACCTTTTAAACTGAACAAAGGAGAAATTCAACCACCACAAAAGTGAAGAACGTTCACCTCTCTTAATGAACCTTTGTTAGTCATACTAAAACAATCGGATGCGGCCCACATGATGACATATCCTACGACGCAACCATTTGACGACAATGCTCCAAAAACTTCATGGTACAAGGAGCATGAATATTGTGAAATGCATCATGTCAAGGGGCATAAGATAGACAAATTTCTACAACTCCATCATTATATTAAAGACCTCATTGACCATGGGGAGATAGAGGTGGAAAATCTAGGAAAAACGCAAACACCCAACGAGAAAATGGGGATATATAAAGAGCCATTACCCAATCATGATAAATCAGAAAAATCAAAGATGGATCGGGGAGAGTCATCCCAAGGTTATAAGGCATCAAATTAATCATACACCAAAAAATATAACAATCATTATGATTCACTTATTGGATTTATTCGCTCTCCTACTGACCATGTCAATACCATTCAAATCAAGGGAAAGGACTGTGCTGCAGTAACAAAGTGTTCCCACCTTGTGATTTTGGAACCTTCTCCGTCAACCCAAAAAATTGGTAAATACAACCTCTTAGAGAAACTTGAGAAGATGTCTACTAAGATTTTGATCTTAGATCTTCTTAAGATATCCAATGTGCATAAAGACATTCTATACCAAACTCTTCAGGGGTCAGGAGTGCCATTAGAGGTCAATCCTACACACTTGCAAACATCATACCAAATGAACTTATTGCCTTCAACCATAGGGAGATCCCTACTAAGAATCCAACACATAATCTTCCTTTATATATTGAGGTAGTTTTCACCCGTAAGAAGATCAAATGGGTGCTTGTGGATAATGGAGCTGGGTTGAACATTTGCACACTCAAGTTGGTTAAATAGTTAGGACATACTGAGGCAGATCTTGAGTCCAATATCATCACTATCACCACATACGATAATGTGAAAAGGGAGTCAGTGGGCACAATCACGTTGCCCATGGAAGTGGGTCCCACTTGCAATCAGACAAAGTTTCATGTCTTGGAATTGGAACTTCCATATAATATGCTTCTAGGCCGACCATGGATTCATGCCATGTAGGCTGTGCCATTGACGTTTCATCAGTGTATTAAATTGAAGCATGAGGGACACACCATTACCATACAAGGAAATTCAGAGCCCTTTGCTCACTGCAGAGCTCTCAATAGTTTTACACGAAAGGGCACATATGAATGTCCCTCCACCAATATAGCGGTCCCTCTCCAATCTGAGGCCATGGAATCTCGGATAGACTCAGATTCTCTCAATTTTGGTGCCCATGGTGGATCTACTTCAACATCTCCTTTTGATTCCTAGGAGATGAAAATCCTTGAATATGGTTGCAGAGAATATAATGTGCAGCAAGCCCTCTTGGTTTCAGACCTCTCATTGTCAGCCAAGACTAGAGGTCACCCTAGCAATTGCTTTAGAATACCTAGAAATGAACACACTATTGGGTCATTCTTACCTGGAGGCTTGTTGGCTGAGGAAAAATTGTTAGATCCACCTACAACTTGGGTCCCAAAGGATACTCAACCATTCTATTATCAAACCCTGGAATATGAAAAATCTGGAAAAATGATGTACTCCATGGGATACAAAGGCCTAGGATGTGGGAGAAACGAACAAGGACAAAGAGAACCGGTGCCTCTTCCACATTTTAAAATGGAAAGGTACGACATTGGAATTCACCCCTATGGGGCACACCCCAATGATCAAGATGCTACTAGTTCTGAACGTGAGGATAGCTCTGACTATCTAGACACTGGTATGGACTCCCATTGTAGCCAATATGAGGATCTTGCCTCCACAAACCTATTAATGAACAACGGTGTCCTAACCATAACCCCCATGGAACCAACCCTTGACCTTGTTTACCCTGCCCTTGTTGAATGGGACCAACAACGTCACATGTCGCTATATTTATTTGAGAACGACGAAGCCATTGTGGAGTTCATGGGCATTCGGGATACAATTCCCATTGGAGACCACAATAAGGGTTTATTTATTGTCTTAGATACCTGTGCGTACTTCGGTAAGGAGGTTGAGCTTTGTGGTTAGCAAAATTTAAAGAAAATTGAGGGTAAAAGTTCCAATGTAAAGCCTTGGCAAAAATCAAAGTCCAAGTCGCATAGTGAAAAGCTCTTTGAGGCACTGGCTGACTAGAAAGTAAAAAAATCAAAGGACAAACAAAGTGACCACGCCAAGGATGAAAATCTTGTGGAGACATCCTTGGACGAAGATCTCAACCTTCCTCTTGATCCTACACGTATGGAGGACTTATCAAAATTGTTACTCAAGGAAACTATTGATGTGAATATTGGTATAGAAGAAAACCCAAAGACAGTAAAATTGAGAGCATCGCTTTTGCCTAGAGAACATAAGACATTCATGATGCTGCTATGAGAGTTTATACACGTGTTCGCATGGTCTTATTAAGACTTGCCAGGCTTAGATCCAACTTTGGTCTTGCACAACCTAGTTGTGCACACAGACACTAAGCCTATCAAATAGAAGCTCAGAAAGATGCACCCAAGAGTGGCCTTATTGGTTAAAGAAGAGTTGGAAAGATTGCTTGCGGCAGGATTCATCTGGCCAATTGATTATTCTGAATGGATATCGAACATTTTTCCTGTCCAGAAAAATCCTGTCGGTATATGAATCTGCACGGATTTTAAAGATATTAATAAGGCTTTCCCTAAAGATGATTTTTTGTTTCCAAATATTGACATGATTGTGGATTCAACAACCAGATATGAGATGCTATCTCTCATGGATGGCTTTTTGGGCTACAACCAAATCAATATAGCTAAAGGAGATCAACACAAAATGACTTTCATGACTATTTGGGGTACCTTTTGTTATCAGGTGATGCCATTTGGTCTCAAAAATGCAGGAGCTACTTATCAGTGGGAAATGACAGTAATTTTTCATGATATGATTCATGATATCATGGAGGACTATGTGGATGACATCCTCGGGAAGTATAAGGCAAGAGAAGATCACCCTGTCATTTTGTGGTGTATCTTTGAGTGCCTACAAGAATATAAGGTCAAGCTTAATCCAAAGAAGTATGTATTCAGTGTGCTATCAGGAAAACTGTTGGGCTTCATTGTATCAAGATGAGGAATTGAGGTAAACCCTGTTAAAGTGTCTACTATTACTGAAATGCCTTCACCTAAGAATATCAAGTAACTACGTAGCTTACAGGGGAAAATCTAGGCTATCCGCTGCTTCATCTCCCATATCGTAGATAAGTGCCACTCATTCACCCACTTTCTTAAAAAGGATGTTGCCTTCATCTAGGGACCAGAGAAACATCAAGCCTTTGCTCTACTTAAACAATACCTGGCTAATCCACATGTCCTCATGCCTCTTACTCCTGGAGAACCACTCCTGCTCTATATTTCTGCTACGTAATTTGCTATTGGTGTGCTGCTCACCAAATACAACCTTGGTCATAAGGAAAAAGTGGTGTATTATCTCAGTCATACCCTCATCAGCTATGAGATCAATTATCCTAAAATTAAAAAAGCTTGCTTAGCTGTTGCTTTTACCTTTCAAAAACTTTTCCATTATCTATTGATTACCAAAACCAGGCTAATATCCAAGGTTGATGCACTCAAGTATTTACTGTCTAAACCCGCCCTCACAAGTAGAATGGCTAATTGGATCATTCTACTTAGTGAGTTTTACATAGAATTTGTACATTAGAAATTGGTTAAAGGACATGTACTTACTGACCAGCTAGCAGAAGCACCTTTGCAAGGCACTAAATCTTTGAATCTGGATCTACCAGATGCTTCCTTGCTCTACATCAAAGAATTTTTCATGTGGTAGTTACATTTTGACGGGTCCTTTATGTTTCACGGTTCAGGTGTAGGGATAGTCCCTATTACTCCTTTTGGTGATCCTATACTACAAAATTTTCACCTGAGCTTCCCTTGCACAAAAAATATTACAGAATATGAAGCACTTATTGCAGGGATGAAGCTAGCTATCAAAAGGAACATTCATCATGTCAAGGTAGTGGGTGATTCTTAGTTAATTATCAAATAGGTTAATGATGAATATAAGGTTAAGGATGACAAGCTCATACCTTACAAAAATCTAGTAGAAATTCTAAAGGAGTACTTCATGCACATTACATTTAAACAAATCCCAAGAGCACAGAACAGATCAGCGGATGCTATGGCAATAGTGGGTTCTATGCTTCATATTCCACCAGGGAATAATGACATGCTATTCTTTGTTGAAAACTTACGCCAACCCACGTATGACATGCCAAAATATTGTCTAGCTTGTGATGTTGTTGGTCCCAATTCCCTATGGTATGAACCCATCTTCACTTATCTCAAGGACAACACGTTCCCTCCCAATATCTCCTGTTCTAAAAGGCAAAGCCTGATTCACCAAATAGCCCGTTACACCCTTTTAGGAGGTACACTTTATCATCGTGGCTACGATGGGAATCTATTATGTTGTCTTGATGTGACAGAGTCAATCCAAGTGATAAAAGAAGTACATGAAGGGGTGTGTGGAGCACATACAAACGACATGGTATTAGCTAAGAAATTGTTAAGAGTAGGCTACTATTGGCCTACCATGGAAACTGATTGTTGTAATTATGTTAAGAAATGTGTATTTTGCTAGAAGTATGGAAACTTCATCCATGCTCCATCATAAGCATTGCAACCTATCACTACCCCATGGCCATTCTCCAAGTGGGGACTTGACTTGATAGGGAAACTTACTCCTACCTCATCTGATGGTCATACACACATCATCACGGCTATGGAATACTTTACAAAATGGGTGGAGGCTGTCCCTTTAACCTATGTAACAGGAGCCCATATTTCTAAATTTATCATGAATCATATCATTTGTCAATATGGCATTCCCGCGGCCATTGTTATAGATAATGGGAAGTCATTTAAGAATAAGATAGTGAAATGTCTTTTTCATTGGTTCCAAATAAGACTAAAATGGTCTACACCATATTACCCCCAAGGTAATGGATAGGCCGAAGCCACAAACAAAAATTTGGTGAGAATAATGGACAAGATGGTCAATAAAATAGGTTATAATTGGCACTTGCAAATCCACCCAACCCTTTGGGCTTACAGAACCTCCATTCACACTCCTACAAGTGTGACACCATGTTATCTAGTGTTTGGGACAGAATCTATCATCCCCTTAGAGATCAAGCTTCCTTCCCTAAGAATATCTCTTAGGGACTATCTGGATAAGGATGTGAGGATTATCGGGTAGAAAGACTGGATGAACTAGAGCTCCTAGATGAGAGGCACATTCGTGCTCTTAACCACTTGAAATTGTATCAGAATAGAGTCTTTAGAAACTACTACAAGATAATCATCCCTCATTAGTTTGAGGTTGGTGATTTAGTCATGAAGGAGAACTAGTTTAACACAAGAGTAGAACGAGAAAAGAAAGGGAAGTTTGAACCACATTGGTTGGGACCCTATGTTATAGTCGCCAAGTACGGCATAGGGTCATAAAAACTTGCTCACCCCAATGGTGATGAGCTCCATGAACCTGTGAACACCATGCATCTTAAGCGGTTCTATGCTTAAACATGGCGCAAAAAGTTTAGAAAAGCAAAAAACTCAAAAACATGGTAAAATGATCAAAAATACAAAAAAAATCAAAAAGAGAAAAATAAAAAGAGAAAATAGGTCATCCACAAGTGAAAACCACACAATTGTGGCACTTTTGATAAGTCCTTGGGTGAAAACCAGTTTCCGGCACCCTGGGAGGATTCGTTGTTCACAAGAATCTTACATCTGGAGGATAGTTTTACTTGGCCTAGCCCTAGTTCTACCTTTGAGATTACCTGTGAGCCCCATCTTGTCAGGCCTTGATCCGGCTTTGTCTTATTTTATTCATCTGTGAGGGGCATGCTCTTTCACTATTCCCCATCTTATGTTGGGGCAATTCAATGACGTTACCTTCTTGTTCATAAGCGTGTGGCCTTTGCCCTTGTATATTCCCCATCTAACGCTGGAGGAATCCACACTTTCTTGGTTACCTGTGCATAACTATGGAAAATTTTTAGAAACAACGCAAAAACAATAGAAAATTGTCCCTCAAAAATTTCAAAAACATTCAAAAACGTCAAAAACACAAAAACAATAGAAAATTGTTTCAAAAACACCAAAAAACAATAGAAAATTGTTGCATGAAAACAAATCTTACAAAAATATTTACTTACATTTACTTGCATTGTCTTGTTTCTTGCTTTGCTTGTTGCTTGTATAGTTGTTTTGTATTCATGCTTTTGTGTTGTTACTTGGGCATCCTTTGTTAGGATTCATCTTTTCTTGCTTAGATTAGATTTATTCTTTCTTGTGCATATTGAGGTGTGTTTTTGCATGCTAGTGAATCATGGTGTATTATGTTGATTAATTCATTGTGTTCTTTGTTAGCATGTGATTGTGTTTATTACATGTGCATTGTTTTGTTATCACAACATCACATTACCATCATTATCATCACATCTAACATCATCTATACATCATATATCAAGAAAAAGCAAAGTATACATCATACATGAATGCTAAGCTAATCATCACATATCATATCATCAAATGGGGGCAAGAGGGATAGCAAATATCAAAATCTATCCCCCCCACACCCTTATTATCATATCATCCCATCCACTAAGTATGACACATCTCATAAACAAAACACATTTGATATATTCTACAAGATCACATCATCTAGAAATCAAAACACATGCGACACATCAACAGGATCATCGATACATATACATATCAAATCAAATCATAATGCATCATAAACACATCTATCTATCGATGAGAAATAAATAAACAAATGTCCATATCATATATACACATATGTCATGTCACAAATGTCCAAATCATATATGTGTGGTATATCTGTATCAAAAATGGTATACATCACGGTAGTACATCATAAGGTCCTTCATCTGAGGCACAAAAAAGAGTGATACATCTATAATAGAATAAAATCCTTCATCAGAGGCATGTATCCAAAACTACTCTATATCAAAAATGACTTCAGCTGAGGCATACAAAAATGATACATCAACATGTCCATATATATATACATGTATAACCTATCTAGGTCAGTACTCAAAAACATACATCATCGATACAATGTGCCATCAAAAAGGGGCATGCATCAGAAAGAATCAAGCCTTCGTCACGAGGCATCATCAAAATAATGGTATATAAAGCTATACATCAAAACCGACCTTCATAAGAAGCATGTATACAAAATATATATACAAAAAAAATAATGTAGAGCTCATCCATAGCTCTTGCCCTCGCCGGGGCTCCCAAGTCTATCACCTAGTGGATGGAACAATGGTGGCTAAAAAGGACCTGCACTAGGTGGGCCACCGAACTGACTAGATGGCCCCTGTATAGCCAGCTGCTCTGGCATAGGCTGCCTAAATGATCTTGTCAAATGGCCTGATCTCCATGACCTGGAACCTATCGTACTTATCTCTGACTATCAAGACAGTACCACTCGCTGCTTTGGGGAACTACCCTGAAGTAGGCAGTCCTATAAAATAAAGCCTCGCTGCCGAGCCTCGTAGCATCACAGATCAAGTCATCATCTCTAGAGGTGAGGGCTACCTAAAGGGCAACATCACACTCACCTATCAATCTACCTAAATTAGCCTCATCCTGTCTCAAAGAGGAAGCCTCTTGATCTCTCTCTACGGTAACAATCTGCACCTCAGCTCGTGCCTGATCCCTCTGTGTAAGATAGCCTTATAACCATGTGTATACATGATCCCTCTGAGTAACGACCATCCACACCTGAGTCTGGAACTGGTGTAGGAGGCTCAATCTTTAAGCCCCCTGTGCGTCCGTCTCTCACATCTGACTCTGCTATGCTGCACTGTCACCTCTTAGCCCATCTTGGGCTCGACCCTAATCTCGATCTTATAGTAATGTGACAATATGGGTCTGGGCCTAGTTAGGCTTAGCTATTGAAGTCACACACCAGCCTCGGGCCTCATCTCTCTCTACTCTCGTTGTGTCTCTCTCAACTAAGGCCTGCTGTAACTGCTGTCATACTGTGGCTATCTATACCACTGGCTCTGTGGTTGTTAGTGCCACCAGGAATAGTCCTTGGGGCACACTAGATGACTGGCCCTGCTCTAGGACCCTCTCTCTAGGAAACTGAATGGGTGTCTGTACTGGGTCCTATGGCCTCGTTCCTTGTGCATGTGAGGCACCCTTCTCATCATGCTGAATGCCATCAAAAGGATCCTATGGATCTGACCCCACTTCTCTTGCTCTACGCTCTGAACCATGCCATATATCTATAGGTGGATGAGCACCTACTGCCTTGGCCTCCTCTGAGATGGTGAGATGTTGGGGTAACATAGTGGCATACCAGGCTGCATAATCTACTATAGTCCCCTGGTCCCACACCTGTCATGCTAGGTCCCATGCCTATGGGACCACCTGTGTAAAACTCACCCTAGTTCAGGCCACCGGTATGCACAGCCCCATGGTATGCCTCTCTGAATCTCTGCGTGCATACCAAATATCTGGCTGTGGGGCCCCCTGTACTTTGCCAAGCTGCCGCTGGCACCTGTCAACTCGATACAACTCTATAATGTAGTTGTGACTGTCAAGGATATAGTGATCTATTGAGCACACACTGAGCTCTAAGGCATCCTCTAGCCATTGAAAATGTCTATAAGGCCACCAGATAATATCTATCTCTGCCAGCTCATTAAACTCTCACCTATATCTGAATAGGATACTAAGGTGGCCGCATACATCACCACCAGCTGATACCCATGCCATGTAAGATGGCTCGTCTGGGTCTCGTAGACACAAAGTGCCCACAGGGCATCCGATCATAATGTGGTCCCATAACCATATCTATAGTAAAAAAGTTGGCCCCACGATCTTCTGACCGTGGTATGTAATCAAATGCAAATCTCAGTATAAGTGGGCCAGTATACACTATCCCCAACAATATCTCTCACCATTGAAAATGTCGTGTACCAAAGGTAATAGTCCTCTCGAGAACGGCGTCCATATCTTATTAGTGAGTAAAAACCCATTGATAAGAGACATGATGTAGAGAGGCCCCCGATGCAGTGTAGGATCAGAAATTCACTCATGCAGGGCTATAGTCATACAGTCGTGTGGTATATCATCTACATCAAAAATATCACTGCAAGATTCTCTAATAAGCCCTACATCAGAGATGTACTCAATCAAGGTGCCTATGATCAACACGTGAAGGATCCACCATACATCCTCGAGGGTCACAGTCATCTCCCCTGTCGACAATCTGAAACACCAAATCTCACTATGCCATCAATCAGCTAGTGCAGTCAGTAGGCCATGGTCTAGTGTAATAGAGGGCATCCGAGACATGGGGCCTAGCCCCACCGCCTCGAGAAGTATAACCATGGCATGTTAGTCTCGTTGGCACATACTCCCCTCTAGCTTTGCTATCCGGGAGTGGCACTATCGCATTTGTAAAACTGGCAACCGTCTCTGCAAAATATCAAAGCACTTGTTAGTTACTAAGATTTCTTCTCAAAATCTATCTATCATTTTCAAGTTAACCCAAAAATACCTAAATTTTTTTTTTACGTGTCATCTTTTTGACATTTAGTTATCCTCATCCAGCTTGGGCTGCCAATAGGGCACCTTTTTGGCATTGTGACGTGCATGCATTTATTTGGGTGCCTACACACACTTTGGGCACGTGCACCACAATTTGGATCTGTGACAAATATATGCTTTTTGGCGCTTTGCGCGCAATGTACTCAAAGTGTGTGCGCCCCCCTTTTGTGTGTGTGCCCCCTTTCCTATGTGTGCACATGCACACACATGTATTGTGTGTGCGCATGCATGTGGGTGTGTGAAACTCATGCCTGTGCATATGCGCATGTATATTGTGGCACATGTACCCCCAAAGTGGCACCTGCGCCCCCGACCGGACACCTGCGCCTGCACGCATGTGCGTCGACGTGACTTCCTTGAGCTTAAATATAAAATTAGGACATTAATGAGCAAGGTTCGGATTTTTTTTTACTACGAAGGGGCCATTTTTGCAGCTTTGCTGTGGGTACCCTCGAAACGACGTATTGCTCGTCTTCACTTAGTTTGGGTGATCACCCATTGTCCTCTTCGGTATTAGAGCTCACAGTAAAAAATTGATAGGGAATCGGTTAAAATGAATTGGTTATGATGATTTTACCCCCATGGGGCGTATATTAACTCATTTTCAGCAGTCGGGAGGGCCTGGAGGACCATTTCGATGTCGTGCTCCCTGTTCATCGGGTGGAATAATTTTTTTTATTAAATAATTATTTTGCTCTTATTTCACCGATTAGGCATTTTTTGTTGTCTGTACCCCTTTCTTCTCCCTAGATGATCTTAGGCCCTAGGTGATTTTCTTCTTAATCCACACTCTCGTAAATATAATTTTAAAAAATAATTATTTTTATTAGTTTTTCACAAACAAGGAAGATTTGTATCGGTTGTTTCCTTCTTTTCTTCCACCTAGGGCACTTTTTGTGTTCCTAGGCCCGTTTATGCCTATTCTTATATTTTCTTTACTATCACCACATTTTTAGAAAACCGAAAAAATAAAAACTATATATATGTCAAAAATCCAAAAATAGGGCAATTTTTTTTCACAAAATCCTAAAAAGTAAAAAACCTACAAAAATGGTAACTTGCTTATTACGGATGAAACTTGTGTCTTACGCATGGTATTTTATCTATATCCTACTGGTTTGTCTCACATCTTCCCCAATTAATACGACTCATGGATCACTAGATTCACAACCATTCACAAAGCTAGTTGCTTGCTTCGTCTGTACTCTGGGGCGCATTTGTTACCTGGTACTGTTTCATTGTGCACAACATTTTTCTTGGACCCCGTGTCCATTAGCATTTCCCCTTACATGTATCCTTGCTTGGGGAATCATTTTTAACCCTTATCGTCAATCACGAACTTGTGGATCTCTTTAGCACTGATAACAAAACATTTGTACAATTGTCTTGACCGTTGTTGGGTTGATTATGTGTGTTCGTACTTGTTCTCCATGTTAAATGAGCTTGTTTCCTTATCGTATTGCATTACATTGTTGTATGTTACATGGATTTGGTATTTTAAGAAATGGACAATTGTTCGTAGTATGGATTTTCATGTCATTCTACCTTTGTCGTATGCTTATATTTTTCATAAGGACCGATGACGTAGCTCTTATGGTAATATGATGACATCAAAATTGTTCCAATACAAAGAAGCTAGAGGCTGAGCTCTTCTCTCCCCTCCTCCATATTTCTTCTGCATCACTTTCTTCTCACCCCTCATCTTTTGTATCATTAGGGAATCTTGCCTCTTCCCATTCTTCTGGATATCTCTCACCTTTTTCGATCGTCCATCGTCTTCTTTCATCACCCCATTGACACTCGAGGGGGCATCTCTCCCTCCTACTAATTTTTCTTCTATCCCTTCAAAATTTTATTTTGTTTACTATCTTTGAAGTGGCGTCACTTACGCCACCCCAAAAAGGGGCAAATGTAGACACCCATAATTACGCCCACGTAATTTAAATACTTAAATTGGCAACATATCGTCAAAAGCACTCGTATTCCCTCTTATTTTCATTAATTAATTACAATACACTAATTGATTAAGTCACCTATCCAACTAATGCCATAATTAACAACCTTTCGTTAATGACTCATCCCTTCTATCTAGACTAATTAATTATTATTAATTAATTAGCTCTCCCTTCCATTTAACTAATAAATCAATATTTAATTGATTTAATCCCCTTCTAATATCCTAAATCGTACTAATATTCCTCTAATTAGCTTCTATAAGCTTACATCTATCTATTAGTTAATCACCTTTGATTAATTAAAACACCCCCCAACTCCCATGACTTGCTAATTATAAATTAAACCCTTCTAAAGTAAGGTTACTTTTTATAAAGCAACCTTATCCATTCCTAATCATGTTTTACCTTTATCCCACATATAAAGGGATGAAGTTTTCCCTTTATCCATTGGGCTATATAAGGAGGCCTCCTTCTACCTTTATACCTACACCTAAACTCTTTGAGAAAGCAAATGCAAAGCATATAGCAACATAGACTAAGAGATTGCTTTTTATTTTCTTGAGAGTTCATCATCTTGAAGAGTTAAGCCTCTTTCCCAAGTGCTTAGGTCATATGGGAGGTGTCAAAAGGGTATTGTAGCCCAAATTTGACAAGCCCTCATTCCTAGGTTCTTGGAATACCAAAAACAACCATTTTTAATAGCCATGGAGCCTACTTAGGTCCCTTCATTTATATGTTGTTAGAGAATAGAGGATCTTAGATGTTTAACATTGTTAGTTTCATAGCTTTGTATTGATGAATGTTAGCATCGAACCCTTGTTTAATTCTTATCATGATGGTGCTTAGTATGTTGTTTAATTCTTGCTAATTAAGGCTATTTAGGTGTTAGTGTTTTACTCATATTAGCATTAGTTTAAAAACAACACATGCACATAGTGATATGTATTATTATAAGCGAATTTAACCAGTAGGAGGTACTCTTCCCACTTATACTTCTGATCCATGTGGTACATTCACAACAAGAATTTAAGGACCTAATTTACTCTTTTTGTTTGTCCATTCATTTCTGGATGGTATACTGAGCTAAAATTCAGCTTCATCCCTAATGATGCATATAAGGTCTGCCAAAAGCTTGCTATCTTTCTTGGATCCCTGTCAGAAATAATCAGCTTCGGGACCCCATGCAGTTTGAAAATTTCATGCATAAACATCTTAACAAGAGTTGGAGAATCATCCTTTAGATTTCCAAGTATAAAATGTGCAACCTTGGTGAGTTTTTCAACTACTACCAAGATCATGTTATGCTTATTTTTGGACATTGGTAGTCCTTGAACAAAATCCATGCTAATTACCTTCCATTTGTGTTGTGGTACCTTATGAGGGTAGAACAGTCCTACAGGGTACCTATGCTTAGCCTTAACTTGCTGGCATTCAAGGAATTTTTGCACATATCTAGTGACATCCCCCTTCATGCCATGCCAAAAGTATCAATTTTTTATATCAGCAACCATTTTGGATACCCTCAAATGGCTGGAATATGGTGCATTAGGAAATTATTATAGTACCTTAAGCCTTAAATCACCTGATTCAGGTACGTAGAATCTACCATTGTAGCACAGAAGTCCTGCACTTTTGAGCTTAAAACCTAAATATTTTGGATCTTGTAGATCTTTTACCAAGGTTGTTCTCATTTGTTGATAAAATAGATCAGCCACAAGATGTTTTAAAACATTATCCTTAAAACTAGTTTTTAGAGTCACCAATGCTAAAAGATGCTTTTGATGACTGAGCACGTTACTGACTCAGTTCTCTTTTCCCTTAATATAGATGATCTCAAAATCATACTTGGAAACGAATTCCAGCCACCTACATTGTCTTGTGTTCAGGTTAGGCTATGTGAAGATATACTTTAGACCAAAATGGTGTATTTTTAGCTCAAAAGGCTTTCCCAGCAAGTAGTGATGCCACATTTTTAACACATGGACTATCACAACAAATTCTAAATCATGCGGGGCATAGTTCACTCATGATTCTTTAACTTTATAGACTCATAAGTTACCACTTGTCCATCCTGCAAAAGGATCCCACATAATCCTTCACCAGAAGCGTCTGTTACAACAACAAAACTTCCATTTGGATCAGGAACCTTTAAGATAGGTATTGAGTTTTTGTATAAACAACCATTTTAGTTACCCCCGGCTGACCGGAATATGGTGCATCATGAAATTATTGTAGTACCTTAAGCCTCAAATCACCTGTTTCAGGTACGTAGACTCTACCATTGTAGCACAGAAGTCTTGCACTTTCGAGCTTATAACCTGAATATTTTAGATCTTGCGGATCCTTTACCAAGGTTTTCCTCATTTGTTAATAAAATGGATCAACCAGAAGATGTTTAAAAACATCATCCTTGAAACTATTTTTTAGAGTCACCAATGTTGAAAGATGCTTTCTACAGCTGAGCGTGTCAGTGACTCGGTTCTCTTTTCCCTTAATATAGCTGATCTCAAAATCATACTTAGAAAGAAATTCCAGCCACCTACACTATCTTACATTCAGGTTAGGCTATGTGAAGATATAATTTAGACCAAAATGGTCTATTTTTAGCTCAAAAATCTTTCCCAGCAAGTAATGACACCATATTTTTAACACATGGACTATCACAACCAATTCTAAATCATGCAGGGCATAGTTCAACTCACAAGTCTTTAACTTTCTAGAATCACATGCTACCACTTTTCCATCCTACAAAAGGATCCCTCATAATCCTTCACTAGAAGCATCTGTTACAACAACAAAAATTCCATTTGGATCAGAAACCTTTAGGATAGGTGCTGAAGTTAATTTCTCCTTAAGATTTTAGAAAGAAAGTTCATATTTCTATATCCATTCAAACTTTTTGGAATTTTTTTGTAGTGTTGTAATAGGACCAGCAACCTTCAAAAAGTTCAAAAAAAACTTCCGATAGTACCCAGCCAATCCCATAAATCTCCTCACTTAGTGTACATTCTTCGAGGCTGGCCATTCTCTTATTTCTTTGATCTTGGAAGAATCAACATCAATACCATTTTTTGAGATCATGTGGCCAAGAAACTGAAACTCCTTCTCAAAAAATGAGCACTTTGATAGCTTACCAAAAATTTAATGCTTCCACAGCCTCTCCAAAATAAGAATTAAATGTTGTTGGTGCTCCTCTTTGTCCCTTGAATAAATTAGAATATCATTAAGGAAAACTAAGACAAACTTGTCTAGATAATCTCTGAAGATGTTGTTCATAAGGTTCATGAATTTTGATCGTGCATTCGTCAGCCTAAAAGGTATTATTGTGAACTCGTAATGTCCATAAAAAGTCCTAAATACTGTTTTATGGATGTCTTCATCCTTTATCCTGAGCTGATGGTACCCTGATCGAAGGTCTATCTTAGAAAACACCACTTCCCCATCCATATAATCAAACAAGTCGTCAATACGAGGAAATGGATACCTATTTTTGATTGTTGCTTTATTTAGCATCATGTAATCTATACATAATCTTAGAGTTTCATCCTTTTTCTTTACAAATATTACCTTAAAGTTTATGTGAAAGAGTTAGCTACTTTGCAAGAACTGATGATGTATGGGCCACTCTAAAGTGCATCAAACTTTGAATGCCTCCTTGGCTTAGGTCTATCAACATCCCATTTTAGAACCAGGTCCCCAATTTTGAAAGCTTGAGGCCTATCCTTTCTGTCAAACCATTTCTTTGTTGCTTGTTGATGTTGTTCTAGCTTGATCATGGTAGAGTTCTCTGAGTTCTTCTAGATGCACCAGCTCTTCCATTCTGATTTCTCTCTGGTCCACGCCTTCAAATTCCAGCTTTTGGGAAAGCGCCAATGAATTTAGTTCTAGTGTGAAAGGAAGGGCAGCCTCCTTGCCATATATAATCTTGTAAGGTGAAGTTCCTATTGCCTTTTTTACTGTGATTCTATCTACCCAGAGTGTGCACGCAAGACCTTCGTATGCCACTATCTTTGGCTGATGTTCATTGTGCACTTCATGATTCTAATCAAGTTCTTGTTTGTTGATTCTGCCAGACCATTTCCCTGAGGGTAATAGTTGGAAGAATTTTTCAGGTAAATGCCCAGATTTAGAGCCCAATCAGTGATTTTAGCACCAAGGAAGGCCTTTGCATTATCAGAGATAATGGTTTGAGGAACACTAAACCTTGTGACTAAACCTTTGAGAAAGTCAAGGATGACTGCCTCAGTTGATTCCTTAAGCGTTATAGCTTCTATCCATCTGGTGAAGTAATTTTTAGTTGTCAACACCCATTTATGTCTAGCACTTGAAGGCGGATTGATCATGCCTATGAATTCGAGACCCCATTGCACAAAAGGCTGATCTTCTTGGATTGGTCAGAGGGGAAGCACTACCAATATTTTCTTTCCTACAAAGAAAGTGCATTCCTTACATTTTTTGACCCACCTATGTGCATCTGCAAATAGGGTAGGCCAAAAGATACGAACCATTATGATCTTCATTGTTGTAGTCTTGGAAGAGAAGTGTCCACCATAGAATCCATCATGAAATTCTGCTAACACTTTTTCAGTTTGCACGCGCTCATTGATACATCTTAACAACACACCATCAAGATTTATTTTGAAGATAAGTCCATTAATCAACACATAAGGGATAGATTGTAACCTCAGATGTCTTCTCTTTGCTTTATTTAAAATGGGAGGGTATGCACCCTCAGAAAGGAATGTGATCATGTCCTTCATCCAGTCACGTGTGCTAGGGTCTATATTATGTTCAAGTTCTACATGGAAGGTCTTCATCCAGAAATAATGAAGCTTGAGGTTCACTCTACACATCCTTAGCAATCTTCTTACAGAGTGCACTACCTCTTACCAGTTTTGTGGCCTTGATAGTCACATCATATTCCATGATTTTGGTCACCCATCGCGCTCTTTTCTCACTGATTTCTGCTCCCATGATGAAGTCTCTGACCGAAGAGTGGGAGACTAATACCTTGATATGATTGGTGGCAAGCATACTCTTGAATTTCTTAAGCGTACACATGATGGAAAAGACCTGCTTCTCTGTGTGACTATATTTTATTTCATAATCCTTCAGTGTATGGCTGAAGAAAGCCACTGGTTGTTCCATCCCTTGTTCATTTTCTTGTGTTAGGACAACAACAATGCTTGCATCAGCACCATAAGCATAAAGGATGAAATCCTTTGAATAATCTGGATTGATGAGTGTTGGTGCACAAGCAATCTCTTGCTTGATCTTGTTGAATATTTCTCTTCCTTTTGCTGTCCATCTGAAGGCTATGTCCTTCTTGAGCATCAAGGTGATGGGCCGAACCAGTCCTACAAAGTTAGGGATAAAACACCTAACAAAATTGATCTTGCTAAGGAAGGACTATAGGGCCTTTTTGTGCACTGTAGGGAAAGAGCTAGGATGGTTGAAACGTGCTTCAGGATCAATTCCGATGCCATCCTTTGAAACCACATGGCCCAAGAGCTTTCCCTGTGCCACCACAAAAATTATACTTCTTAGGGTTAAGAGATACCCCAAATTATCTACATCTCTCAAAGACTTTTTCTAGGTGCACCATGTTATCCACACTTTGCTTTGAGAAGATAGTTATATCATCAAGGTAAACTAGGATGAACTAATTAATGTATCCTTTGAAATCAATATCCATAGTGCACTGAAATGTGGTTCCCGCATTTGACAGACCAAAGGGCATTTTCTGGTATGCATATGTTCCCCATTTGGTTGTAAATGTTGTTTTGAATTGATCCTCTTCCTTGACCAAGGATCTGGTTGAAACCTGAGTACCCATCTAGCATGGAGAATGTCTACACGCCAGCCACAGTCTGTAGAATCTGCTCCATTGAAGGCAAAGGATAATGATCCTTTAGAGATGCCTTATTCAAATCTTTGAAATCAACACAAAGTCTGATTTCACCATTCTTCTTGCATACTGGAACCAAATTTACGACCCAGGTAGAGTATTTGATAGGAAAGATAATTTTTGCCTCAATGAGTTTTGATAATTCCTTTCTCACGAGGGGTCTATCTTTGGATTGACTAGGTGTTACTTCTATATGATGGGCTTTATACCAGGATCAAGGTCAATGGAGTGTTGAGCAACACTTGGATCAAAACCTTTGAGGTCTTCATACTCCCATGAGAAAATATCACTGTATTTTTGACAGAGGGAGATGAAGGCCTATTTTTCTTCATGCACACAAGTCCTGCTAAGCAGCAGCTCTTTCCCGTGTGCAATAGTAATGGAGGAGCAGTCCTCTTGTGCAGCACACATGTATCTTTCTTCACCCTTGAACTCATCATCAGGGTTGAAAATTTTCTCTAAGGTGACCAGCCCTTTAGACAACTTATTTGTCTTTAGTTGTATCACTTGGTCACCATAGCTGTTATACAAGTCAGCTTGCATACTTGATGAAAATTCAGCTTCATTCTGGATAAACTAGACAATCTGTGTGTCACTGTCAAACACTTGCCAGCTGGTGTTATTATCTAGAATGGATGGTCTGATCACCATCTTAATGTGCTGAGTGTTTCCTTTGACAAAGTCCTCAGCAGGAGAAAACTGTGAACCGAGTGCAGCCATCTGGTCAGCTTCCTTGTTCATTCTATGCGGAACCACCTACAGATTAAGGGCATCAAATCTCTCAAGTAGGTCCCATACTCTATATTTATAAGCTTTGAGAAGCTTATTGTTTTTTGGAAATTGTTGGTAACCTGGTGGATGATCAATTCTGTGTCCCCAAAGATCTGCAGTGCCTTAATTTTCTTCTTCTCAGCAATGAGCAATCCATGCACCAGTGCTTTATACTCTGCCACATTATTAGAGCATGCAAACTACAGCCTATGCGCGAAGAATAATTTCTCATCCTTAGGGGAAATGAGAACCACTCCTACTCCCACACCATTTCTACTTCTGGATCCATCAAAGTACAACTTCCATAGACCAGTTTGAACTTTGTCTTTCATGAGCACGCGTGGAAGCATAGTGTCTTCTTCTAGAATGCAATAAGTACCAAGCCCAGTTTCATAGGCTTCTAGTTCTTCAACATAGGGATCAAATTTGTGATGTCTTTCCACCCATTCATCAAGCACTAGGTCTAGAACAGAGGGTGGAAGAGACTGCTCTTCAGGAACTGAAACTTGTTCTTCTTGGATAAGATAATTGACTTGGAGAGGGGATGGGACATATGACTCTACATGATAGGAAAATATAGGCTCATCTTGTATGGTAAACCGGGTACCATACCTTGTCTTGAGTAACATATGAGACCAATCAAAAGACAAGTAACCACCCACTTTAGCAATAAATTCTCTTGATAAACATAGGGAAAACAAAGGAGGCAGGTCAATGATTGACACATCTTGAGTAATTGTTAGGCTTGGACATGCATGAAGGGTTAACTCAAGATCCTTGATGACTCCTAAGGTGGTAAAAATTGAGCCATCAAGTTGTAGGACTCCTTTAGACAAAGGGCTATATTTCAGACCTAAGACATCAGCTATCTTCTTAGGCATAACAGAAGTACTAGCACCTGAGTCAATCATGTAGTTATGCACTAGGTGTTTACCTATAATCAAGGACATATAGAAGGGTGGGCTTTTAACAAAATTTACTTACTTGTTTCTCCTCTTCTTGGAATATTTTGACAGAAGAATTTGGCTTATACAAAACTAGATTAACATGCGGGAGTTGCGCCATAGCTTCATGCAACAGATCCCACTGAGATGGAATGGTCAGGGCATCCCACATTGTGACATTTATGTTTGTTCTCTTCATCTGGTCAACAATGCTAAATGGAAGGCCCCCCATCTTGTGCATTTGGGGAACAACATCCCTTCTTGACTGTTCAGGCATGGAAGCCTGAATTTTAGCTAGAGCAGAGGCTTGACCTACCAAAGGAGGGGCACATGCTGCTTCAGAAGGAGCTTTACGTGGGGCCTCCTGCATAGGGATTTGAGACTTTTACTGCAAGAGGTCTTTTCTTCTTCTTTCTTCTTCTGAGGATCTGCTTGCGTTGTCAGGGATTGTGACCTGCACGCCTGACTCTAATATTATTCTTTTATTGTATCTTGTGTTGTCGTACAACTTGGGTGCATGGTCTATTTGTATCTTCTGTAGCTTGGTTGATTGCACAGAAGTCCTCTATGCCAAAGAACATCAAATTTGTCTCCAGAGGAACTTCTGGTCTTTCTAGATTATCTGCTTCATGGGAACTTGTTGAGGGCTCACAAGATGAAGCATTCTAGATCATGAAGGCTTGGGTGCACAACATTAGCACAATGATATTGACTATGAGGCATGTTGCAAGGGAAGCACCATTCTGACTCTTGTGCCAAATTATTCTGAACTGGAACAAGCACCCAACACACTGGGTGCTGGGAGAGAAGGTGCAGGGAGGAACAACTTACAAGGGAAGATGTGCATTAGGCTACATATATCATTCTGCTGGTTGGGTGCGTATCTTTGATTTCCATATTGATTCCACAAGGCTGATTACCTTGGCCATGCACCTGATTGGAATTGCCTCTATAGGCTTGCGCCTATTGCTTTTCTAATGATATGACCTTGTTTGATAAAATTCTTATCAAGGCCTTCAATTCTTCATCTTCCTTTTGCTTGATGGAGAATAGGATGTTGAGGCAACTGGTTGCACACTTTTCTCAGGGATAGGAATAGGGGCCATAGAAGGCTGGGGCGCTTGTGACATCTCTGGGAACAAGGGCATGGGTGGTCTAGGAGCCAACTTTCCCACCTGAATAAGACTATTTTCTACCCTTACTGCAATGCTATAAGTAGCTGGTAAAGTCCTACCTCCCATAGATTGGATCATAACTGAAATATCATTGTTAAGCACCTTCAGATAATATAGGAAAGCATGTTGGGTTGTAGGTCTTACCACAAGAGGGATTATGTCCCAAGTCTTCTGAAATCTGATGTTGAAATCAGTCATCTGCTCATTGGGTGCCCTCCTTGTTGTTGTCAGTTGCTCCACCAACGATAGGTGATTTGACTTATCTTCAAAGTAATTGCAAAGAGTTGTTCCCAGCTCATCCCAGGTGGTGATAGATCCAAGTCTCAAGCCTCAGTACCATTAAAGTGCTTTACCTTTGAAAGAGGTTGCAAGCAACCTGACTGCTACATCATCATGTGTGATCAAATAGAGTGAACACACATTTTCTATATCCTAGATATGCTCCTGAGGGGTGACTTGATTCTCACCAGTAAAGTAAGGAATACTCTTGAGTGCGCCATTTGGCATATCATGCTGCATGGCCAGGAGTAAGGGACTCCCTCCAGTAAAGTTTACAAAGTTTCTTAATGGAGGAGGTTGCTGATGCACCATTGCAGGGTGCATAGGTTGTCTATTTTGAGGAGGAGTTGAGTGGGCGTGGTGCACTAGAGATAGAGATGCGTGCATGGAATTTCTGGAATGAACTCTTCTCAGGGATAGTTGGAGGTATTCAAAAGAATCTTCAACTGCTGCACTTCTTCTTGTGTGCACTCTTCTCATGAAAGGTGCTCAGGACTACTGAAACAGAGATCTTAAAATATTGGGAGTCGTCAGATGTGTTGAAATGAGCCTCCGAAGGCTGAAACACTAAGTCCACACACCAGAACTTAGAGATATGAAATTTGAGCTTTCAATGCTGCTCCCACCGGGCATGCCAGAAACTGTTGGTTTCTCAAACATGCACCCACATCTCGGATCTCAGAAGGGCCAAGGTGTTTGAGACCACAATGGAACCATCCCCAAGTTGTGGGACCTTGCGAGCTTGGGATGGATCTCCAGAGAAGGCCGGTTCCTCTATCTATTTCTACTGCTACTACTACTCCTAGTGCTAAAAGGAAAACTAAGCTAATAATGCCAAGGGACCAGGGATAGAAGGATAACATGAAAGGAAACTACACTAAAAGGTGATAGCACTAGAAAAGAGGGATGAACACTATCTGTTCTGAGTGAGAATGAAGGGAATGCGTGAAAGGAGGCTAGGCATGAGTAGCACAAGTGAAACACACATTCACCAGGATCATTCTCATGGAACACAACTAAATATGGAACTGCAAGGGACCTGAAATAGCACAACCAACACACAACGCAAAAGAAAAGGCAAGAAGAAGGAATGCAAACACATTAGGACAGAGAATAGTCACAAAACGATGCTTCTATTACTTCCAGAAATGCACAGAGCTGTTACAATGATGAAGGAGGCCGATATCCACATGCAAGAGCCAAACATAGAGGTCTGCAACTCAAAATATAGAAAATATGGAGTCCTTAGCAAAATGCGTAAGGATCCAGAGTGTCCAACATAACAAATGAGCCTTGCTCTTACATTTATAGATGAATCCATGGAGGAAGAAGGGAGAAGGAGGGAAAACCCAAATTTGAAACACAACCACCAACAAGAAGCATTCAATGCCTACAAATCCACCTGGAGATCTATGAAATATGCTTCCCCATGCCTGTTTGATGTGTTGAAGAAGAAAGGAGGGTAGATCATATCAAATCTGGTGGTTGGAGCAATCAGATCTACTCATCAATGTTCAGAAAGACATTTTTCCCATTTCTCACCTACCAGATCCACCAGAATTTGAATTTTGAATTTTTGGCACTGTAGCTGATGTCAATAGCTCTCTGACAAGTCCAGGCACGTGCCAATCTGAGCTCTGTAGCAGAAGATACGGTTGTCAGAAGATGTCAGAGTCGTCGGTGCACACAAAACATGTGGCACGCGGATTGGCTGAAATGATGGCCAACTGTGCAAATATTTGTCATTTTTACCATGTGTTCACTTACTTATTTGTTGCAAGGATTGGGTGCCCTATTGGCATGCTTTGACCGGTTGCATGCGACACACTCAAGCATGTCAAAATATTACCTGACACAGAAGGGCACAAGGGAAGGGTGCACACAAAGAGAAAATAGAGGAAGGCATAGAGGGGGCACGCATGATGCATGGGGAAATGAGGAAAACTTGTGTAAGCAGAGAATGCATGGTCAAGGTGTAACTATTACAAAGTAATGGGCATGGCGTGCAAGGGCCAAGGACTTAGCTAAGAAGCAAGGCAGGGCGCATGGAAGGGAAGAAGCTTACTAGGAAGAAGGAGAATGCATGGAAGATTGGGCATGGGGGAGAGGTTGAAGGAGAGAAAGGAAAGGGGTGTACAGGGAAACTGCGACCAAGGGAATGTGCCAAGTGATCTTGAGCACGTGAAATATTGCAATGAATAACTTAGAGCCAGAATGTGTATGCAAGTTACCCAAATTGCTAGGAGAGCTATTTGGATAACAGTTTTGGTGACTTTTGGGGCCATCTGCCTGCTAGATGAAAGAGATCAGTAGCCTGAAGCATCCATTGGGCATGGAGTCTGCTTATGCAATCATGAAACTACCCCTTGTGATCACTTGAAGATCATTTTTGCACTCTATTCTGAATCTTACAACTACTGAGAGAAGCTATGTACTCTGGAAGTAACAAAAGAGCATGTGTAGGAAGCATGTGAGAGGAAAGAACTATGTACAAATGAACAATGTGCGTAGAGCACACTTGGAGGAATTGAAACTATTATAATATATACAACATGATGTAGCAAACTTAATGGAAGGATTTGAGATAGATCCCATTTACTGGGATTTGCAGCATGCCTCCATCAAGATGAGTTAACTCGAAAGAGTTAGCTTCTTTGTAGGAACTGATGATGTATGGGCCACTCCAAAGTGCATCAAACTTTGAATGGCACCCTGGCTTAGCTCTGTCAGCATCCCATTTTAGAACCAAGTC
Organism: Taxus chinensis; assembly: GCA_019776745.2. Classification (NCBI taxonomy): domain Eukaryota; kingdom Viridiplantae; phylum Streptophyta; class Pinopsida; order Cupressales; family Taxaceae; genus Taxus; species Taxus chinensis. Next base: position 481,482,759 of record CM034152.1, on the reverse strand, counting down.
CCCAATTTTGAAAGCTTGAGGCCTAGCCTTTCTGTCAAACCATTTATTTTTTGCTTGTTGATGTTGTTCTAGCTTGATCATGGCAGAGTTCCTGAGTTCTTCAAGATTAACCAGCTCTACCATTCTGATTTCTCTCTGGTATGTGCCTTCCAATTCTAGTTGCTGGGAAAGCGCCAATGAATTTAGTTCTAGTGTCAAAGGAAGGGAAGCCTCCTTGCCATAGACAAGCTTGTAAGGTGAAGTTCCTATTGCCTTTTTGACTATGATTCTATCTACCCAGAGCACACGTAAGACCTTCATATGCCACTGTCTTTGGCTGATGTTCATTGTGCGCTTCATGATTCTGATCAGGTTCTTGTTTGTTGATTCTGCCAGACCATTTCCCTGGGGGTAATAGTTGGAAGAATTCTTCAGGTAAATGCCCAGATTTAGAGCCCAATCAGTGATTTTAGTACCAAGGAAGGCCTTTGCATTATCAGAGATAATGGTTTGAGGAATGCCAAACCTTGTGACTATACCTTCAAGAAAGTCAAGGATGACTACCTCAGTTGATTCCTTAAGTGTGACAACTTCTGTCCATCTGGTGAAGTAATCTGTAGCTGTCAACACCCATTTATGTCCAGCACTTGAAGGTGGATTGATCATGCCTATGAAGTCAAGACCCCATTGCGTAAAAGGCTGATCCACTTGGATTGGTCAAAGGGGAAGCACTGCCAATATTTTCTTTCCTGCAAAGAAAGTGCATTCCTTGCATTTTGTGACCCACCTATGTGCATCTACAAATAGGGTAGGCCAAAAGATACCTGCCATTATGATCTTCATTGTTGTAGTCTTGGCAGAGAAGTGTCCACCAGAGAATCCATCATGAAATTCTGCTAACACTTTTTCAGTCTGTGTGTCATTGATACATCTTAACAACATGCCATCAAGATTCCTTTTGAAGAGAAGTCCATCAATCAACACATAAGGGATAGATTGTAACCTCAAATGTCTTCTCTTTTCTTTATTTAAACCGGGAGGGTATGCACCCTTGGAAAGGAATGTGATCATGTCCTTCATCTAGTCACATGTGCCAGGGTCTATATTCTGTTCAAGTTCTACACGTGGAAGGTCTTCATCCAGAAATAATGAAGCTTCAGGTTCACTCTGCGCATCCTCAACAATCTACCTACAGAGTGCACTACCTCTTACCAGCTTTGTGGCCTTGATAGTCACATCATATTCCATGATTTTGGTCACCCATCGTGCTCTTTTCTCACTGATTTCTACTCCCATGATGAAGTCTCTGATCAAAGAGTGGGAGACTAACACCTTGATATGATTGGTGGCAAGCATACTTTTGAATTTCTTGAGCGTGCACATGATGAAAAATACCTGCTTCTCTGTGTGACTGTATTTTAGTTCATAATCCTTCAGCTTCTGGCTGAAGAAAGCCACTGGTTGTTCCAGTCCTTGTTCATTTTCTTGTGTTAGGACAACAACAATGCTTGCATCAGCACCATAAGCATAAAGGATGAAATCCTTTGAATAATCTGGATTGATGAGTGTTGGTGCACAAGCAATCTCTTGCTTGATCTTGTTGAAGCTTTCTCTTCCTTCTACTATCCATCTGAAGGCTATGTCCTTCTTGAGCATCGAGGTGATGGGCCGAACCAGTCCCACAAAGTTAGGGATAAAATGCCTAACAAAATTGATCTTGCCAAGGAAGGACTGTAGGGCCTTTTTGTGCACTGGTAGGGAAAGAGCTAGGATGGCTGAAATGCACTCAGGATCAATCACGATGCCATCCTTTGAAACCACATGGCCCAAGAGCTTTCCCTGTGCCACCACAAAATTACACTTCTTGGGGTTAAGAGATACCCCAAATTCTCTGCATCTCTCAAATACCTTTTCCAGGTGCACCATGTGATCCGCACTCTGCTTTGAGAAGACAGTTATATCATCAAGGTAAACCAAGATGAACTCATTAATGTATCCTTTGAAGGAAACATCCATAGCGCGCTGAAATGTGGCACCCACATTTGACAGACCAAAGGGAATTTTTTGATATGCATATGTTCCCCATTTGGTTGTAAATGTTGTTTTGAATTGATCCTCTTCCTTGACCAGGATCTGGTTGAAACCTGAGTACCCATCTAGCATGGAGAATGTCTGTGTGCTAGCCATAGTCTATAGAATCTACTCCATTGAAGGAAAAGGATAATGATCCTTTAGAGATGCCTTATTCAAATCTCTGAAATCAACACAAAGTCTGATTTCACCATTCTTCTTGCGTACTGGAACCAGATTTGCAACCCAGGTAGAGTATTTGATAGGAAAAATAATTTTTTCCTCAATGAGTTTTGATAATTCCTTTCTCATGAGGGGCTCTATCTTTGGATTGACTGGCCACTACTTTTGTCTGACAGGCTTGATACCAAGATCAAGGTCAATGGAGTGTTGAGCAACACTTGGATCAAAACCTTTGAGGTCTTCATACTCCCATGAGAAAATATCACTGTATTTTTGACAGAGAGAGATGAAGGCCTATGTTTTCTTCATGCACACAAGTCCTGCTGAGCAACAACTCTTTCCCATGCACAATAGTGACTGAAGAGTAGTCTTCTTGCACAGGCACATGTATCTTTCTTCACCCTTGAACTCATCATCAGGGCTGAACATTTTCTCTAAGGTGACCAGCCCTTTAGGCAACTTATTTTCTTCAGCTGTATCACTTGGTCACCATAGCTTGTCATGCAAGTCAGCTTGCATACTTGATGAAAATTCAGCTTCATTTTTGATAAACTGGATGATCTACGCATCACTGTCAAATACTTTCCAAGCTGGTGTTATTGTCTAAAATGGATGGTCTGATCACCATCTTAATGTGCTGAGTGTTTCCTTTGACAAAGTCCTCAGCAGGAGAAAATTGTGAACCGAGCACGACCATCTGGTCAGCTTCCTTGTTCATTCTGCGCGGACCACCTACAGATTAAGGGCATCAAAGCTCTCAAGTAGGTCCCATACTCTGTATTTATAAGCTTTTGAGAAGCTTATTCTTTGTCTGGAACTTGTTGGTAACCTGGTGGATGATCAATTCTGTGTCCCCAAAGATCTGCAGTGCCTTAATTTTCTTCTTCTCAGCAATGAGCAAGCCATGCACTAGCACTTCATACTCTGCCACATTATTAGAGCATGCAAACTATAGCCTGTGTGCAAAGAATAATTTCTCATCCTTAGGGGAAATGAGAACCACTCCTACTCCCACATTTTTCTGCTTCTGGATCCATCAAAGTACAACTTCCATAGACTAGTTTGAACTTTGTCTTTCATGAGCACGCACAGAAGCATAACGTCTTCTTCTAGAATGCAATAAGTACCAAGCCCAGTTTCATAGGCTTCTAGTTCTTCAGCATAGGGATCAAATTTGTGATGTCTTTCTACCCATTCATCAAGCACTAGGTCTGGAATAGAGGGTGGAAGAGACTGCTCTTCAGGAACTGAAACTTGTTCTTCTTGGATAAGACAATTGGCTTGGAGAGGGGATGGGACATATGACTCTACATGATAGGAAAATATAGGCTCAGCTTGTATGGTAAACCAGGTACCATACCTTGTCTTGAGTAACATATGAGACCAATCAGAAGACAAGTAACCACCCACTTTAGCAGTAAATTCTCTTGATAAACATAGGGAAAACAAAGGAGGCAGGTCAATGATTGACACATCTTGAGTAATTGTTAGGCTTGGACATGCATGGAGGGTTAACTCAAGATCCTTGATGACTCCTAAGGTGGTAACAATTGAGCCATCAAGTTGTAGGACTCCTTTAGACAAAGGGCTATATTTCAGACCTAAGACATCAACTATCTTCTTAGGCATAACAGAAGTACTAGCACCTGAGTCAATCATGTAGTTATGCACTAGGTGTTTACCTATAATCAAGGACATATAGAAGGGTGGGGTTTTAACAAATTTACTTACTTGTTTCTCCTCTTCTTGGCAGATTTTGACAGAAGCGCATGGCTTCTGCATAATTGGATCAGCATGCGGGAGTTGTGCCAGAGCTTCATGCAATAGATCCCGCTGAGATGGAATGGTCAGGGCATCCCACATTGTGACATTTATGTTTGTTCTCTTCATCTGGTCAACAATGCTAAATGGAAGGCCCCCCATCTTGTGCATTTGGGGAACAACATCCCTTCTTGACTGTTCAGGTGTGGAAGCCTGTACTTTAGCTAGAGTAGAGGCTTGACCTACCAAAGGAGGGGCACGTGTTGCTTCAGAAGGAGCTTTATGTGGGGCCTCCTGCATAGGGATTTGAGTGCTTTTACTGCAAGAGGTCTTGTCTTCTTCTTTCTTCTTCTAAAGATCTACTTGTGTTACTGGGGTTGTAACCTATGCACCTGAATCTAACATTCTTTTCTTATATCTTGTGTTGTCCACAACTTGGGCACACGGTCTGTTTGTATCTTCTACAGCTTGGTTGATTGCACAGAAGTCCTCTGCACCAAAGAACATCAAATTTGTTTCTGGAGGAGCTTCTGGTCTTTCTAGGTTATCTGCTTCATCGGCGCTTGTTGAGGGCTCACAGGATGAAGCATTCTAGATCATGAAGGCTTGGGCATGCACAACATTAGCACAATGATATTGACTATGAGGCATGTTGCAAGGGAAGCACCATTCTGACTCTTGTGCCAAGTTGTTCTGAACTGGAACAAGCACCCCGACTCACACTGGGTGCTGGGAGAGAAGGCGTGGGAGGAACAACTTGCAAGGGTAGATGTGCATTAGGCTACCATCTATCATTCTGCTGGTTGGGCACGTATCTTTGATTTCCATATTGATTCCACCAAGGCTGATTGCCTTGGCCATGTGCCTGATTGGAATTGCCTCTATAGGCTTGCACCTGTTACTTTTCTAATGATATGACCTTGTTTGATAAATTTCTAATCAAGGCCTTCAATTCTTCATCTTCCTTTTGTTGTGATGGAGAATAGGATGTTGAGGCAACTGGTTGTGCACTTTTCTTAGGGATAGGAATAGGGGCCACAGAAGGCTGGGGTGCTTGTGACATCTCTGGGAACAAGGGCATGGGTGGTCTAGGAGCCAACTTTCCCACCTGAATGAGACTATTTTCTGCCCTTACTGCAATGCTATAAGTAGCTGGTAAAGTCCTACCTCCCATAGATTGGATCATAACTGAAATATCATTGTTGAGCACCTTCAGATAATAAAGGAAAGCATGTTGGGCTGTAGGTCTTACCACAAGAGGGATTCTGTCCCAAGTCTTCTGAAATCTGATGTTGAAATCAGTCATCTACTCATTGGGCACCTCCTTGTTGTTGTCAGTTGCTCCACCAATGATAGGTGATCTGACTTATCTTCAAAGTAATTGCAAAGAGTTATTCCCAACTCATCCCAGGTGGTGATGGATCCAAGTCTCAAGCCTTGGTACCATTGAAGTGCTTTACCTTTGAAAGAGGTTGCAAGCAACCTGAACTGCTACATCATCATGTGTGATCAGATAGAGTGAACACACATTTGCTATATCTTGGATATGCTCCTAAGGGGTGACTTGATTCTCACCAGTAAAGTAAGGAATACTCTTGAGTGTGCCATTTGGCATATCATGTTGCACATAAAGGAGTAAGGGACTCCCTCCAGTAAAGTTTGCAAAGTTTCTTAATGGAGGAGGTTGTTGATGCACCATTGCAGGGTGCACAGGTTGTCTATTTTGAGGAGGAGTTGAGTGGGGGCAGTGCACTAGAGATAGAGATGCGAGCATGGAATTTCTTGAATGAAATCTTCTTGGGGATAGCTAGAGGTATTCAAAAGAATCTTCAGTTACTGCACTTCTTCTTGTGTGCACTCTTCTCATGAAAGGTGCTCAGGACTGCTGAAACAGAGATCTTAAAATATTGGGAGTTGCCAGATGTGTTGAAATGAGCCTCCAAAGGCTGAAACACTAAGTCCACACACCAGAACTTAGAGATATGAAATTTGAGCTTTCAATGCTGGTCCCACCGGGCATTTCAAAAACTGTTGGTTTCTCAAACATGCACCCGCGTCTCAGATCTCAGAAGGGCCGAGGTGTTTGAGACCACAATGGAACCGTCCCCAAGTTGTGGGACCTTGTGAGCTTGGGACGGATCTCTGAAGAAGGCCAGTTCCTCTATCTATTTCTACTGCTACTACTACTCCTAGTGCTAAAAGGGGAAACTAAGCTAATAATGCCAAGGGACCAGGGATAGAAGGATAACATGGAAGGAAACTACACTAAAAGGTGATAGCACCAGAAAAGAGGGATGAACACTATCTATTCTGAGCAAGAATGACAGGGAATGCATGAAAGGAGGCTAGGCATGAGTAGCACAGTGAAACATGCATTCACCGGATCGTTCTCATGGAACACAACTAAATATGGAACTGCAAGGGACCTGAAATAGCACAACCAGCACACAACACAAAAGAAAAGGCAAGAAGAAGGAATGCAAACATGTTAGGACAGAGAATAGTCACAAAATGATGCTTCTATTACTTCCAGAAATGCACAGAGCTGTTACAATGATGGAGGCCGATATCCACATGCAAGAGCCAAACATAGAGGTCTACAACTCAAAATATAGAAAATATGGAATCCTTAGCAAAAATGCATAAGGATCCAGAGTGTCCAACATAACAAATGAGCCTTGCTCTTACATTTATAGATGAATCTGTAGAGGAAGAAGGGAGAAGGAGGGAAAACCCAAATTTGAAACACAACCACCAATAAGAAGCATTCAATGCCTACAAATCCACTTGGAAATCTATGAAATATGCTTCCCCATGCCTGTTTGACGTGTTGAAGAAGGAGGGCGGATTATACCAAATCGGGTGGTTGGAGCAATCAGATCTGCTCATCAATGTTCAGAAAGATGTTTTCCCATTTCTCACCTACCAAATCTGCCAAAATTTGAATTTTGAATTTTTGGCACTATAGCTGATGTCATTAGCTCTCTGACAAGTCCAGGTGTGCACCAATCTGAGATTTGTAGCAGAAGATATGGCTATCAGAAGATGTCAGATTCATCGGTGCATGCAAAACATGTGGTGTGTGTGGATTGGCTGAAATGATGGCCAACTGTACAAATATTTGTCATTTCTATCATGTTTCACTCACTAATTGGTTGCAAGGATTCAACACCCTGTTGGTGTGCTTTGACTGGTTACACGTGACACACTCAGGCATGTCAAAAGATGACCTGGCACAGAAGGGTGAGGGAAAGGGCACAAGAGAAAATAAGGAAGGCACAGAGGGGGCACATGTGATGCACAGGGGAAATGAGGAAAAATGGTGAGTAGAGAACACATGGTCAAGGTGCAACTATTACAAAGTAATGGGCATGGCATGCGAGGGGCCAAGGACTTAGCAGTAAGTGTGAGGTGCACACGGGAAGGGAAGAAGCTGACTAGGAAGAAGGTGAATGCATGGAAGATGGGTGCAAGGGAGAGGTGGAAGGAGAGAAAGGAAAGGGGTGCACAGGGAAACTGTGACCAAGGGAATGTGCCAAGTGATCTTGAGCACGTGTAATATTGCAATGAATAACTTAGAGCCAGAATGTGTATGCAAGTTACCCAAATCGCTAGGACCATTAAATTGATGGTCATCATTCAATACAGAGCCTTAGAGATAGGATCACCCCTAGTTTCAGATCAGTAGAGAAATCAAACTTCCTTTTTGGGGGTAGTCTGGGCAGATCATTTGGAAAAAAATCCTGGAATTCCCTAAGGAAGGGGTAACTATCCAGTGAAAAATATTGTTTTTCACCCAATTCATCGATCTTTATCGTGAAGAGCTGACAACCCTTTCGCTTTTCCCTTTTCAGTTGCATGGAGGATATCTTTGTCACCGAAATACCTCTTTTTACCCTTTGCATTAATGTTGGTTTTCCACTATCATCTATACACCTGACTAACTTTTCAAGGTAGTCCATCATAGCCTTCTACTGGGCCAACCAGTTCATTCTTAAGATTATATCATATGATCCTAACAGAGCTACATACATATCTACTAGATAACTCTGGAAACTATAATTAGGCTTCAACAAAACATTGTTCTAATTTAAATTTAGAATTATTTCCATATAAGACAATCGAAGAGTTTTCCATGTATCCAACCTTTCATGGAAATTCTTTTATCCAATTTTTAGAAACAAAAATTTTAGTTTCTCTTGTATCAACTAAAATAAAAATGGGTAGGTTAGAGAGTCTACTTGTTGTTTCAACAGGAGTGGTCTGTTGTTCAGCCTGAAGACTATCCACTACTACATGGATCCTTTGCTGGAAGGCTTCTTGTTGATCGAGATGCTTTCATTGTTGGAAACCACTCTATTTCTTCTACGGGAATTCATTTGCATAATGAGGCCCTTCATAGTTATAACAACTGCTACTATGCCCCGTTTTCTCACTTTTCTTATCACTATTCCTTGCTGAACTATTTTTATTCTTGCTAAAATTTCTAGCAGTATTATTTGGCTTACCTCCCTTCTGATAAGGCTTTCCTTTATTGTAACACCTGTTAAAACAACCCACTTGAGGCCCAAGAAACAACCTAGGATTAATTAGGAAAATTATGGAATAATTTTTTTTGTTTAAAAGAGTCTACTACCAGGTTATAAGGCAACAACTGTCACTAAAAAATTCCAGAACAAGTCTAATCTACTAGAGTAGACTTTTCTTTTATAAATAATTATAAGCAGTCATAAGGTCCAAAATTTAGGGTTAGAAGGTTCAACTAGGTTCAGAGGGTAATTCCTCACCAATCCACTCTCTAACAGGCTTAAAGATTCAAATTGATTTTTCTCACACTTAATGCATTCAAAATTTCCCTAAATCATTCCCATTGGATAGGAAATTTTCTCACCTTTCTAATGATATAATGAATTCCTCCTAACTCCTCATACAACTCATGTTATGGGCCGATGGGCCTTGGGGTGAAAAATTTCCCCCAAAAGTGGGCCTGCGGGCCCAGACGTGAAATTTTTCCCAAAGGGCAGGTTGGTGGGCCATGGGGAGACTTTGCAAAAAAAAAATCTGTGCGGAGTGAAAGACCAACTTTGTGCCTGCACCCCCGTGGGTTTGCCAAGGACACATGGCACCTAAAAGCCAAAGCGGGGAAAAATGAGGAAAGGCAGGGTGATGGAGTAACTTGAGAAAAATTGCCAAATGGGGAGATAAAAGGGTTAAGTTGCACGCACGGGCCCGTGTTTCTGTGAAAAATATTTTTCCAAGGCAAGGGTAGGGGTGTGGGGCCGCGAAGAAAATTATAATTTTTTTCCAAAAAACTATTTTCTCAAAAAGATTAAGTTGTAAGGGTTTCACCCCTTCACTATCCCCTCATGGTGCCATATGGCAGCCTCTGATTGGCTATGGGCTAGTAGGGAACATTTTAAAAAAATTTCCCAAAAAATTTCCTAAGTGTTTGAAGGGAAAAATACAGGTCGCAGGCCCACCAAGGAAGGAAAACTTTAGAGGGCCATAACTTTTGATAACAAGCTCAGTTTTGGACAAATGAGGACTTTCTGGAAATATCTCAACACCCTCTTTGTACAGGAATCATTAATTTTAGTTTTTTATAAAGTTTAAGGGGTCAATTTCATGAAAACATTCTGCAGGCTTTTTACAAGAAAAATCGTAAATTTTAACTTAATAAATTTGGTTCAAATTTGTCATTCTTTCTCTTCTAACATGTAAAATAGACATGGAGGATTGTTCTAAGAAGATTTTTAGGATGTATTGGAAGGTAATTTTTCTTAATTGATTTCCAATTTGAATTTTTACAACTTCTGACAACAAAAAGAATGTGAAAGGTTTGGGACCAATTTTGCAATGTTAAAGAAAATGTCTTAGGTGTTCTAGTTTACTTGGAATCATTTTGATCACCTTAAGATGAATTTAATATTTAATTTGTCTTTTATATCTTGCAGGGTCATTATGATAAATGTTTGATAAAAATTTTATAAGTATACAGTGGAATAAAAGATGGAGTTTATACAATTCAAAAACAAGGATTAGTCTATTCCTTTTGCTATACTATAACAACATTGAATTCATTCCATGCTCATTTAAAGTAGTTATCTTTCCTTCAATCAAAATGTAGAAAAAAAATGTAGATTCTATTGTTTTCCAATCATGCATTTCAACAAGACAGGACCATGCATTTTCTTCATACATATTTCCTTTTTCCAATTTTCCAACCATGGATTTCAACTACAGAATTTTAAGTATAACAATGCTATTATAAACAAGGTAAGACAACTTCCATAAATTCAATTAATCTTTTACAATTCTTCTCATATATATTTTTAAAATACAACGTACATAATTCATGTCTTTCTTTTCTAATAACAGAACTGAATACAGAGCATAACTCTTTTTCATTTCAAATTTCAACTTATTTTTTTTAATACCTTCCCAATATTCATCATACAGATTTAATTTCCTTCACATTATTTCAAAGCAAAAATAAATTCTATCTCTTTTTCATTTCAATTTAAAATTTTCATAACCCATACAACATCTTTCCATTTCAAAACATTTACAAATTCATCCACTTCAAAGTGGGAAAGGTTACAATGAGATTTCATTTCACAAGGCACTGTCAAATTGTCTTTCTACACTGCTCTCGAAAAACAACATGCATTCTTCTCATTCATCCAATTTGATCACAATAGGAGTGGGGGAAAGGCAACGCTCTCCAACCAACCAAGACATCAAATGAAGAGGAGAATACATCCTTCGTCATTGGCCCCCGAGCTCCAACCATAATGCAATAAGAAATGTATTTAAACTCATGGCAACAATAGGCTTCCACATCACAAAGCAATATTTCAACATGCACATTCAAATTAAAACACAATCTAAACAAAATATTAGTTTGCAACTACATTGAAACATTAAGACAAAACTCCGGCTTCATCATGCAAGCCAAAGGAGTAAGAACTATGGGGGAATCTGCTTATGCCTCCCAATGGGAATTGGGTATCCACCAGTAACAAACCACCAATATAAATCATCACACATATCCTTATGCCCCCCACAATCTCTCTTTATTCCCCCCAAAAAAATTTCTTATGCCGCCCACAAAGTAAGAAAAGCAAGCTATTTCTTTTCCATGGTGGATCCCAATCCCAAACTCCCTCCACAATAATTCTGATGCCATTGACATTCCCTTATGTCCCCTCACATGGATTCCCCATAGCATTCTCCTAAACCATTCCTAGAAAGTCTACCCAAACATCCCATACACGTGCTAACACATTCACACAATAACATGTATATTTAAAAGGAAAAGTGTATTTCAAGATCCAAGCTCTTACCTCTCTATGATGGAGTTGTCTAAGTTCCAAAACAAGAAGCTCTATCCCAATGCAATCAATCCAAATAGCCAAGCACAACCATGTAACAATCTTCCCAAAAGATCCTCAAAAGAAAGAGCTCCAATCAACAAGAAAATTCACCCCAAGGAAGCATTCCCAAAAGTTCAACAACCCAAAACAAGGCAAAGAGTTCAAATTTTATAGAAGAGGGAAGAGAAGAGGATGAGGTGGATCCATGTAGGATGCCACATCACACATCCTCAAATCCAACACAAAATTCAAATTCATTCTCCAATGCACAATAAATAGGTGGGTGAATAATATGACAATAAACTTACACACTCCAAAAATCCCATACCCCAAAGGATTACAAATTTAGAACATGAAGAAAGTGCAATTAAAACATGCAACTTGACTTATAAAAATGCATTAAAAAGGTCTAAAATCAACCCTCCAACCATGGGTATGGTTGGTAAATAAAATTAAGAGGTATGGGACAAGTTTTACTTATCCCACAAGCCTCCAAAATCAGCTTCCAAGGACAAATTCGAATTTCGAAGGAGGTAGAGTGTTTCATACTCCAAAACATCATATATGCGAGACAAGCTAGGTGGTAATGCTAGACGGTAGGCCAAATGACCAATACACTCCAAGATCTCGAAAGGACCCACGAATCTAGGAGCTAAATTAGAACCTTTTCCATAACGGATAGGGCTCTTATGTGTCCTGACATGAAGGAACACATTCATGATCACATCAAAACTACGGTCGGTCCTATATTGATATGCATACTTCTTATGTCTATCCTGTGCCTCCTATAATCTCTATCTGATCAATAACACCTGCTGCTCGTTGTCCTGTAACAAACCTGGTCCAAGAGAAACCCTATTCTCTAGCTTGTCCCAACTAAGAGCTGTCATGTACTCCCTACCATACAAAGCCTGAAAAGGAGCCATGCATATAGAACTTTGGAAACTATTATTATAGGAAAACTCCACTAAGTATAGGTACTCCTCCCATTTAGACTACTGATCCATCGCATACATCCTGAGCATGTCCTCTAAAATTTGATTCACCTACTTAGTTTGTCCATCTGTCTCGAGGTGATATGTTGTGCTGAAATTGATCTTCGTACCGAGGGCATGCTGCATGGTAGTCTGAAAATGAGAAGTGTACAAAGGATCGCAGTCACTAATGATCCTCCAAGAAATTATGTGCAACCTGACAATCTCATCCAAATATACCCATTCCACTGATCTAATTGTATAAGTGGTCTTCACTGGAAAAAAGTGAGCCAATTTTGTCAATTTATCAACTGTGACCATAATGGTGTCATGGTGATATCTCAACATCAGTAGCCCAACAATGAAGTCCATGGAAATGGTGTCTGATTTCCACTCTGGTATAGCATGAGGGAAAATAAGGCTAGCTGAATACTGATGCTTAGCCTTAACTCTCTGACACTCTAAACATCACGACATGAACTGGGACACGTCTCTATGAAGTCCTCTCTAATGATACAACTGTCGCAAGGTGGCATGCATCTTCTTCACCCCAGGATGGGATGAATAGGGTGCACGATGTGCCTCTACTAAGATGTCCTGCCTCAAGCCTTCATCTCTAGGAACATAAATCCAACCTTTGTGCCTTAGAAGAACATCTGAATCTAAGGAAAAACTATCAAAATTCCCCTCAAGGGTTCTCTCGGAATCGATCTCCACTCGAACTGCAATGTAGAAGCTGTCAAGAGGAAGCTACTGAATAATCCTGCTTCACAAATCTATGCTCACTGAGGTGGCCATAGCCACATGTCTCCATCTACTGAGAGCATCTGTTACCATATTATCCTTTCCTTTCAAATGCTTGATCTCCGTATCATACTCGTAAAGCAACTCCATCTAATGCCGCTGACGAGCACTGAGATTGGGTTACGTGAAGAGGTGGTAAAGAATCAAGTGATCTGTCCTAAGTGTGAATCTCTGACCAAGAAGAAAGTGTCTCTGTCGAGCCAAAGCATGCACAACTACCATAAGCTCAAGATCATGAGTTAGATAATTGAGCCCATAATCCTTGAGGTTGTGAGACTCAAAAGCTATAAATCTGCCCTCCTACATTGGCACACCTCCAAGGCCTACCAACGAAGCATCCGTACAAACAAATAACTCACCATGTGGATCTAGTACTACAAGGACAGGTGTTGTAGTGAGGCATTCCTTCAGTGTACTGAAGGCCTACTCATATTTGTCTGACCAAAAAAACTTCTTCCCTTTCCTCTGAAGGGAAGTGATAGGGTGTGAAATTTGAGAGAATTCCTGAATGAATCTCCAGTAATACCCTACTAATCCCATGAAGTTGTGTACCTCAGTCACCATAGTGGGTGTTGGCCAATCCATAATGGCTTTAATATTGGAAGGATCGACTGTGATGCCTTCCCTAGAAATGATATGACCCAAGTATTGTACCTCTATCTGAAAGAAAGCACACTTCTCCAAGTTCCCGTAAAGCTACTACTCCTGAAGACATTGAAGAACCTGGAGAAGGTTACCCTCATGCTCCTCACGTGTACGTGAGTAAATCAAAATGTCATCTAGGAAGGTGAGCACGAAGTAATCTAAGAAGTTCCTAAATACCCCATTCATCAAACTCATAAATACTGCGGGGGCATTAGTTAGACCAAAAGGCACCACTGTGAACTCATAGTGCCCATATCTTGTATGAAAAGTGGTCTTATGAATATCTACATCTGTAATCCTCAACTGATGATAGCCTGACTTAATATCAATCTTAGAGAAAACTATGGCTCCCTTCATCTGATCAAACAAGTCATCAATACATGGAAGGGGATAACGATTCTTGATCTTTACCTTATTTAGTTGGCGGTAATCAATACATAACCACAAGGATCCATCCTTCTTATTCACAAAGATCACCGGTGCACCCCAAGGGGATACACTAGGATGGATAAGGCCTTTCTCCAAAATGCCCTCAAGATGTAACTTGAGCTCACAGAGCTCTTGGGTGGTCATCCGATAAGGTGCTCGTGAGATAGTCTCTACTCCTGAAACTAGATCTATATGAAAATCAATCTCATGTGGGAGTGGTAATCCCAGTAGCTCCCCCAGAAAGACATCTGCAAACTCTTGCAATTTGGGATGATCATTTAGTGATCATCCACTAGACCCATCCTCTGAACTGTCACTAACTATAATAGCATACATCTGATAACCCTGTCACACACACCACTTAATCTGTATAGCAGAGATGGTGTGAATAGAAATGCGTCTCATGACCCCTAAAATCACTGACTCAAATCCCAAATCATCTGCACAAGATATAGTCTTGTGGTAACAATCCATCCTAACCCTGTGTGTAGATAACCAATCCATACCAAAAATGACTCCATACGAGCCCAAAGGAAGGATATGGAGATCTGAGGTAGTGGTGAAAGGTCCCAAATCCACTACACACTCCTTAACTAGAGAGTCTATAGAGATCTTGGCTCTTGAAGCCATCTCAACATCCCAACTATGACCCAGCCTAACTTCCACTAGCCTACCTAGCTCTACTAAAGATGGTGTAATGAAAGAATTAGAAGAACCAAAATTTAAAAAAATGGAGGTAGGAATACCCCCAATGCTACCTGTAGTCTCAATGACTGTAATCTGATGCTCATCTTGGTGGTTCTCAATCACTGCATAAATCCTATGGCTACGTCCTATGTCACCAACAGTCGGTTCTGAGATCTATGTCTTACCCTTTTTGTTAGGGTTCTGTGGGCAGTCTCTCCAAAAATGTCTAGTAACACCACAATGAAAATATCCTCCTGATCCTCCCTAATGAGTAGCACCTTCAGTAAATGATCTAGAATTATGTGCTATGGATCCTGATGATCTGGCTGTGGTCTGCTCAGGTATTTGCTAGTGAGATCCCGCTGATTGAGCTCTCTGGGCACCCTGTGTCCCGATGGGACCTCTAGGAGGAGGCCTCATACTCCTACCTCTCTATGCATCAACTCTCTATGGAGGTCTATGAGGTGGGTGGGACTGCTGTTGCTGTTTCTGGGGTCTACATGACTACTATAAAGAACTCTTGCCACCACGAGGAAGAGGTATTGATCCCCTCAATCTACTATCTTGCATCTGCTATATGTGGCTTTGAAATCAGTCTGTAGCCTGCTAGGTATTTCCTTGAGTCTCCTCTGCTATATAGGCCTTCTCGGCAGCCTCAGTTAATGTTTGTGGAGAATGGATCCACAGTGCAACTCCAATGTTTAGATTCAAGCCCCGAATGAACCTATGGATCCACACCTACTCATCCTGCATGTACTCAACATACAAGAGTAGATAAAAAAACCTACTCTCATACTCAGCCACTGTGAGTGATGCCTATCGGAGGTCATGGAACCCATCGATCCTCTACTGTATGAACCTCTGTGACAAATATCTACTCTAGAAATGCTCCTCAAAGAGCTCACAGGTCACTGTCTCAGAATCTACATGGAGCTTTTGCTCCTTTGTCCTCCACCATACTCCTGCTCCATCCCTTAGTAGATAGATCACAACACAAGCTTTCGTGTTGCTAGAACAAGGACAAAGCTTGAAGCAACCGCTCAAGCTCTCTAGTCAGGCCTCTGTCTGGAATCCACTTGTGTCACCAGAATAATGTGATGTTCGAAGCGTAAGGATCTCCGGGATGTGAACTGCAGCTGTGGTCTAATGGCCTCTAGGTCTCTCTTCATGCTCATCCCTAAGCCTAGCGCTCTGAGACCTCTCTCTATGCTTTGAAACTCGGTCATCCTATCCCCTCTATGGTGACTCTACCCTAGCTAACTCTGTATCTAAGTTATCTCCTCCATGCTCCTCGCTGGGTCGAGGAGATACCTGACCCTCAATGGAAGGGACTCTGTCATGTCTAGCTGTATGTCCTCTTGCTGATCCTCCACGTAGAGTGGCATTAACATCCTGAAGAGTTTGCAAAATTTGGGGTAGTATGGCTGCTATAGCTTGATCTGGTGGTGGTAAGTCTGGGTCTATGTGAAAGGTCCCCTCATCCTGTCTACACCTCATGCACAGACTAAGGCGAGAGTTAGTTCATTTTTCCAAGTTTTATTCAATTTCCATATTTACTAAAATACGTAATTTCTAAACTAAGTTATTTTCTAGATTTAAAAATTTGCTAGGTTTAAGTTTCATGTCTGAAGTTTCCTAGTGTGCCCACAAGTCCAAGATTTTGAACCACTTCTCTGATACCAAGTGTAACGCCTATTAAAACAACCCACTTAAGACCCAAGAAACAACCTAGGATTAGTTAGGAAAATTATGGAATAATTTTTTTTGTTTAAAAGAGTCTACTACCATGTTGCAAGGCAACAAATGTCACTAACAAGTTCCATAAAAATTATAATCTACTAGAGTATACTTTTCTTTTATAAATAATTATAAGCAGTAATAAGGTCCAAAATTTAGGGTTAGAAGGTTCAACTAGGTTCAGAAGGTAATTCCTCACCAATCCACTCTCTAAAAAGCTTAAAGATTCAACTTGACTTTTCTCATAATTAATGCATTCAAATTTTCCCTAAATCATTTGCATTGGATAGGAAATTTTCTCACCTTTCCAATGATATAAAGAAGTCCTCCTAACTCCTCATAAAACTCAAGTTATGGGCCGACGGGCCTTGGGGTGAAAATTTTCCCCCAAGAGCGGGCCTGCGGGCCCAGGGGTGAAAAGTTTCCCAAAGGGTGGGTTGGCGGGCTAAGGGGAGACTTTGAAAAATTATTATTTTTTCCATGCGGGGTGAAATACCAACTTTGCGCCCGCACCCCCGCGAGTCCGCCAAGGACATGTGGCGCCCTCCAAGCCAAAGCGGGGAAAAATGAGGAAAGGTGGGGTGACGAAGTAACTTGAGAAAATTTTCCAAAGGGGGAGGTAAAAGGGTTAAGTTGCACGCGTAGGCCCACACATTTGCAAAAATGATTTTTCCAAGGCAAGGGCAGGGGTGCGGGGCCGCGGAGAAAATTATAAGAAATTTCCACAAAAACTATTTTCTCAAAAAGATTAAGTTGTAAGGGTTCCGCCTCTCCGCTGTCCCCTCATGGTGCCACGTGGCAGCCTCTGATTGGCTATGGGGTGACGGGGAAAATTTTAAAAATTTTCCCAAAAGTTTTCCTAAGTGTTTTAAGGGAAAACTTTGGGCCACGGGCCCGCTAAGGAAAACTTCATAGGGCCATAACTTGTGATAGAGAGCTCAGTTTTGGGAAAACGAGGACTTTATGGAAATCTCTCGATGCTCTCTTTGCATAGGAATCATTAATTTTAAATTTTTATAAATTTTAAGGGTTCAATTTCATGAAAATTTTTATTAGGATTTTTAAAAGTAAATTGGTAAATTTTAACTTAACAAATTTGGTTGAAAATTTTCCTTCTTTCTCTTTTAACATGTCAAATAGACATGGAGGATTGTTCTAAGAAGAGTTATAGGATGTATTGAAAGGTAATTTTGCTTAATTGATTTCCAATTTGAATTTTTACAACTTCTGACAGCAAAAAAACTATGAAAAGTTTGGGCCCAATTTTGCAATGTTAAAAAAAATGTCTTAGGTGTTTTAGTTTACTCACTTTAAGATCAATTTAAAATTTCATTTGTCTTTTATAGATTACAGGGTCGTTCTGATTAATATTTGATAAAAAATTTACAAGTATATAGTGGAATAAAAGATGGAGTTTATACAATTCAAAAACAAGGATTAATCTATTACTTTTTCTATACTATAACAACATTGAATTCATTCCATGCTTATTTCAAGTAGTTATCTTTCCTTCAATCAAAATGTATAACAAAAATGTCGATTCTATTGTTTTCCAATCATGCATTTCAACAAGACAGGACCATGCATTTTCTTCATACATATTTCCTTCTTCCAATTTTCCAACCAGAGATTTCAAATACAGAATTTTAAGTATAACAATGTCATTCTGAACAAGGTAAGAAAACTTCCATAAATTCAATTAATCTTTTACAATTCTTCTCATATATATTTTAAAAATACAACGTACATAATTCATGTCTTTCTTTTCTAATAACAGAACTGAATACAGAGCATAACTCTTTTTCATTTCAAATTTCAACTTATTTTTTTTAATACCTTCCCAAAATTCATCATACAAATTTCATTTCCTTCACATTCTTTCAAAGCAAAAATAGAGTCTATCTATTTTTCATTTCAATTTAAAATTTTCATAACCCATGCAACATCTTTCCATTTCAAAACATTTACAAATTCATCCACTTCAAAGTGGGAAAGGTTACAATGAGATTTCATTTCACAAGGCACTATCAAACTGTCTTTCTACACTGCTCTCGAAAAAAAACATGCATTCTTCTCATTCATCCAATTTGATCACAATAGGAGTGGGGGAAAGGCAACGCTCTCCACCCAACCAAGACATCAAATGAAGAGGAGAATACATCCTTCTTCATTGACCCCCAAGCCCCAACCACAATGTAATAAGAAATGTATTTAAACTCATGGCAACAATAGGCTTCCACATCACAAAGCAATATTTCAACATGCACATTCAAATTAAAACACAATCTAAACAAAATATTAGTTTTGCAACTACATTGAAACATTAAGACAAAACTCCGGCTTCATCATGCAAGCCAAAGGAGCAAGAACTATGGGGGAATCTGCTTATGCCTCCCAATGGGAATTGGGTATCCACTAGTAACAAACCACCAATATAAATCATCACACATATCCTTATGCCCCCCAAAATCTCTCTTTATTCCCCCCAAAAATTTTCCTTATGCCCCCCACAAAGTAAGAAAAGTAAGCTATTTCTTTTCCATGGTGGATCCCAATCCCAAACTCCCTCCACAATAATTCTGATGCCATTGACGTTCCCTTATGTCCCCTCACATGGATTCCCCATAGCATTCTCCTAAACCATTCCTATACATTCTACCCAAACATCCCAGACACATGCTAACACATTCACACAATAACATGTACATTTAAAAGGAAAAGAGTATTTCAAGATCCAAGCTCTTACCTCTCCATGATGGAGTTGTCTAAGTTCCAAAACAAGAAGCTCTATCCCTATGTAATCAATCTAAAAATCCAAGCACAACCATGTAACAGTCTTCCCAAAAGCTCCTCCAAAGCAAGAGCTCTAATCAACAAGAAAATTCACCCCAAGGAAGCATTCCCAAAAGTTCAACAACCCAAAACAAGGAAAATAGTTCAAATTTTATAGAAGAGGGAAGAGAAGAGGATGAGGTGGATCCATATAACATGCCACATCACACATCCTCAAATCCAACACAAAATTCAAATTCATTCTCCAATGCACAATAAATAGGTGGGTGAATAATATGACAATAAACTTACGCACTCCAAAAATCCCACACCCATAGGTCTACAAATTTAAAACATGAAGAAAGTGTAATTAAAACATGCAAATTGACTTATAAAAATGCATTAAAAAGGTCTAAAATCAACCCTCCAACCATATGTATGGTTGGTAAATAAAATTAAGAGGTATGGGACAAGTTTTACTTATCCCACAAGCCTCCAAAATCAGCTTCCAAGGACAAATTCGAATTTCCAAGGAGGTGGAGTGTTTCATACTCCAAAATATGACTTACACAACTCTTACACATACTTACACATCACTTACCACATTTAATACAAGAGCCAACAACTTCTATAATTACTTTCTTATATCCCAATTTGATTTATTTATTTATTTTAACAATATGATTATTCACATTAATTCTCCACAATTAAAAGATTAATGAAAGGTTTAATTGCATCACAAAATAAACACATGCAAACAATAATAAAAATTAACCACATAATAAAATACACATAACCCCTTGGTCACATTCAAGGTAATCCCCCCCATGGGAATCCGTAATAAAATAAAACACACACAAAAAATACAGTTTCCATGGTGACCTTTTTTAATTCATCTAGAATTCTAATGTGGTTGGTCTCCAATCCCCCGATGTTTGTTGTGATCGTTTAACCTGCAAAACCCAAATACCTCCTTCAGCCTCGTGGCCATATCAGAACATCCAACATGATATAAATATAATCACAAAACTATCTATACATATGAATCACAAAAACATAAAGGCAATCAACATTATCACTTATAATTTATATCAACAACTATATCATCATCATATAATGTTCATTTTCTAGGTCTACTCACAATATCCAAAATCACATGTCCAAACAACATTCATAATATATCCATGTCAAATAGTATATCATCATCCACATATGAAGTGGCTCTAATAATTACCATGCATCATAACTAAAATCAAGATCAACAATAATCCATGGTCCAACATCTAACATCATACTAAATCAAAACCATAATAATGTCCATAATGTAAACAACAGTATCAAGATCAGTATCAAGAGGTGTTAAAGGGAAGTGGACACTACATTTATTGTTGTCCTCCTTCCACCATGTTTTCTTGGTGTTGGAAGAGTAAGTTGCTTGCTTCTTCTTTTTATCATCTCTATAATTGGAGATGAACTGTAGTTTCTTCTCTTGACAAATAGATTTTTCAAAGGAAACCTCCATAGTGGTTGGTATATGAACACCCACTTCACCTCCCACTATTGGCCTTAAGCCTAGAATAAAATTGTAAATTATGAATTTTTCATCTTGCTGATATAGAGGCACATATTTCAGTAGACGTGTAAATATTTCCCAATATTCAATCACAATAAGGCTTCCCTGCTTCATCTCTTAAAAATCAACTATTTTTCTATCAAAATACAGCTGAGGAAACCAACATTGGCAAAAATATCCCTTAAACTAGTCCTATGTGATTGTAGTAATGTCACCAATTCCCAGTTCAGACTTCTTATTATCCCACCAGGAGGATGCTTCCTCAGATAGCTGGTAAGATCCCCAAAGGGATTTCATCTCCACTGAGAATTCCATGATGGTGAAATATTTCTCCATTTCACTCAGTCAAGCTTCAACACCATCACCTAGTGCAGACCCATCAAACTTAGCTTCAACAACTATCTTATCCTTCTTTGCTACATGTATGCCACCATTTCCCTGATAGTTTGGAGGCAGTTCTTCCTCATTGTCATGATCATTTAATGGTTTTTCCTCATCATTATCATCCTCTTCATCATCTTCAGGAGCTCCTCATACTTCCTAATCCAAGGAATTCATATGATCTCGAGTCTCCAAAAGTATAGCCATCATTTCATGTAGCTTATTAGCTGGTGTTCGATTGGCCTCACTAGAGCCTTACCCATTTTCTGGGCGGTTTTCCTTCTTACCACACTATCCTGTGTGGTTAAAAAAAATATTAATCAACATGATTCAGACCATTAGGTCCCAGTGTGGAAACCTTTCTCTGATATGAAAATGTAACGAACGGTTTCTCGAGCTTCCTAAAAGCAGTATTTTTGTTTTTGATTTTAGGATTCTAAACTACGATCAATTTTTATCAAGATCATTCAAAAATAATTATCCTTATACTTTAAAACAAAATTTATCATCACGAGAAAACCATCTAGGAATCAAGTAATCATTTACTCCTCCCTAGATTCCCGTCATGACTCGATTTAGGCCTTAAGAAAGACTTGTGTAGGATGAGAAGGCTTTCCGTGATCTCTTGATCCACCTTCGCATTCTTATGAATGTTTAAATTCAATATTTAAAATTTAGTCTTTTACTAACTTTCAATAGTTGAAAAACCTTGTGATTAAATTCCTTCACGTGTGCTGCCCACCTCGAAATCTGGGTAATCTTTAACCCTTCCTTGGTTCCTAACTAAACCACACTCTAGAGTTAGTGACGGATGACATAATCAGCCATTGCATCATGGTGTCCCCAGATTTCACCCTAAAATTTGGGACTACCCGTTTTTTAAAAAGTCGTTCTTTTTTAAAATAACGGGTCTTTTTGTGTTTTTATTGCTTGAAGTTGTCTCTATTACGTTAATATATTCCCAGTGAATCATATGAACCAATTTAGACAAATACCCAGATGCTAAAAATCATTTTATCCCTCCGTCGGGTTTTTTCTGTGGAAATTTTATTTAATTATTTATTAAATAAATAAAGTTCCTTTTAATGTGAATTGTGCTACAGTTCAATCCTGTTGAAGTTTTTCATGCCAGTATTCTCACATCTCAATAGGGTTTTCACCAGGAATGAATTCAGAGCAATTGGCCGTAACTTCTGGCAACGTTTTTCATTTGTATTTATTTCTTTTTGCTTTTGTCTTCGATTTTCTCTGTGGTCTTTCTGTTGAATTCCCCTTGATCCGTCCGTTGTTCTGTATAGCTTATTTAATTACTTGGAACATATAGAAGTCATTTATGGTCTCAGAAATGGAATAAATTAATCACGAAGTGCTGACTTCTGGCCAAAAAAGAAGAGTTTAAGCAAAAAAAGCCTCTCCTAGGCAAGCCACACTTTTTGGGATTATAGATCTAAGCTGTCAGTGGAAATTTTGGTAGTGGCAGGAAGGTGGGAATTTCTTTCCTACCTAACAGGTTACTTTTTCCCATCAAGTCAAAATCACTTAAGATGCAATGGGAATTATAGAGGTGGCGGGAAGGTATGAATTTCTTACCTACAATGCAGGGTGAAAATTTCCATTATAAAGAAAAATCACTTAAAGCACTGGTGGGAATTTATTGCCTACATAGCAGGGTGAATTTTCCCATCAAAGAATTTTATTCACCCATGCAAGTCACATTTTTGAGAAGAAGGCTATTTTCCATGTAAGTCACACTTTTTGGAAGGAAGGATTTAAGCTACTAATGGGAATTTTGGCAGTGGTAGGCAGATGAAAATTTCTTACCTGTAGTGCAGGGTGAAAATTCCCATTATGAAATTCAAATCACTTAAGTGGAAGATAGGATTTTTGGAGCTGCAATGAAGGGTGGAAATTCCCATTTCTTTGAATTCCTATTTTTAGAAACTTCCCTTGCTAAATAGTGTGACCCACCTTGGCATTAATACATGTAATTAACGATATTTATTAATGGTATTTCTAGCTAAGTTTGGTGCCATAAATAGAAGGAAAGTAAATGCAAGTGGATGAGTTAAAGAGAAGTCAAGGATGCATGCTAAAAATAAATAAAATAAATTCATAAAAAATAACTAGAAGCATGCAGACTTGGGTGCCCAAATTGGATGAAGAGGCATGGATTTTAATTAATTAAATTGCCAGAAATAGGGAAGGGAAATTATTAAAAATAGCATGCAGATGGCTATATAAGCATGGGATGCCATAAGGAACAAGAAATTAATTCTTTTTGATGAATTTTTCTGCCCAAATAGGTTTTGGCACCAAGGGAAGGAGAATTTTACATTAAAGAGTGTTTTCCATTGCCGGGAAGCTTTCAGTTTTGGTGCATAGGGTTGGTGTTGATCAGTCATAATCTAACACTCAGTGAAGAGAATACAGAAGGTTCACATGTGAGAGCAGAGCAAATTCAAAGGTGTGGAAGAATAAGAGAATATCACGCGTAGAGCAGAGATAGATTTGGGACTTAGCCATTTTCATGATGAGGATCTACTTTTGGAGATAGCGTGTAGAGCACTTAATCCGATTGGAGACTTACGCATCACGCATTAGCTATTTTTGGAGGATTAGATATGAGGCTCTTTGCATGGACACAGACCATGAATAAATCTACTACTGTCAGTTAACTAAAAGTAGTCTATTGTTAGCGGACTTGCATGTGTGGCTATTTTTGTAACACCGCATGGCTAATAATAAAATGTGACCTATTTTGGAATTAGATAAGCGGTGAAGGGAAAGTAACCACCCTTATAAATATGTAGTGAACTGTGTAGTAAAAAAAAGGTAGATATATATATATATATAGAGAGAGAGAGAGCACATAGGTGTGAGAACTGAGATATAGTGAGATTATGCTGCTAAATCTGTTACGTGCATGAGCATATAATATTGTTATTATAAGGAAGCTTTTGTGTATTTACTGCAATTAATATAATGGAGATTATAGACTAGATCAAGGTGTTATCATGGTTATAATTCAGTATTTCATGCTTTATTTCATTATGGTTATCGTTTAATGATTTTATTTTCTAGATCTAGATCCGAATATGCACTGTAGAATGGTATATTAGTCATAGATCTGAATGCTTGAATTATTCATCATGCTAACATCCCGCAACAAAAACTGTAAAGAGGGTCTTGGTACCTTTATGTGCTTCAGGTGAGTGGTCAGTCTAGGTAGAGTGATGTGTCAGTGTGCCTAGGTTTGTATTGCTGAATTCTAGGTTGCATCATTGGTTCCGTTACCGAGACCTCTTTTTTAGTTGTTTTCAGGATGGTTCACGATGAAGACATATCAGTTGACCTTAGCAAGTGTTGAGGAGTGGATATATGATCTGGAAGAAGAATACGCATGGTGGTTTAGCACTAGATCTAAGTTTAACACACGCATATGGGTGGAACATAATTTGTATGAAAGTTTATATGAGACCTTCTTCACTATCTTTCCAGTAGAATTGTATCAGTGGCTGATTGCTTATGCATCTAATCGAAATTAGAGATATCGCACACTTGTCTAGACGTAGGAATAATTTCAGGCCCTTTATGATGCAGATATAATTTGGACTTGAGCTATGGATACGTGGTTTAGTGGTGTTTTGAACAGTTATATCTTGGAGTACTTAATTTCCACTCATTCGTGTCTAGAGGTAGTTGAATTCCAGTTTTTACGATATCCAAGGGGAACTTACCTGCAAGGCATTCCACTAGCGATCAAGATCTTGATAGTAACTTTGATTTTGAAGAATAAATCTATGGATAACTAAAACCCACCACGCGCGAGGGCAGGAGCAGGTTTGGTGAAGAATGGTAGACCTAGCAGAAGAAAGGCAAAGAGAGGAAATGCGGCTTAAGTATAATGAGGTGTGCAAGAGGGAGGTAGAGAAGTATTGTGACATTTCAAAAAGTATGGCATTGAGGAGAGAGATGGCTCATGAAGGATTTTAATCTCACATAGAAGACATAGAACTAAAGCATCAGGAACTCCCCCATCAAGGAAATCATGACAGAGATCCCTCTTGGCCTCACGCAAAAGCATGCCATCAGAGACTACCTGGACCATGGGAACGCATCTGAATCGACCTAGAAACCTTTCCCATGCACTTGGTTTTCCAAAATCTAGTACAACAAACAGTCAACTAGCTAATTCAAGTAGTGGGAGAGTAGGAGCGAGTCTTATAAGAGGCACAACGATTGCAACACAAACAATTTCATTGTTATATGGGAGTAACTTTTCAGGTATATCATCAGCACATAATACAAGCGCATCGATTTTTAGACTAACTTCTGGGAGTGGTAATGCTTCACAGATTGTTGGGGTACACTTTAATTCTACTATTGGGACATAGGGAAGTACATCTTCTGGTCTAACCCCAGCTATAGGTTCGGGATCAGGAGGCATATGTAGCTTTAGTTCAGGCATATCTGGTGGTTTCAGAGGAAGAGGAAACATAGGAGGTTCTGGATCAAGTGGGAAAGGTCTGCACCAACCCCATAATATTTACATGGAGATGTATCTTCATCTTCTAGAGTATAAGGGCATAGAAGATGTTGTTGAACATGTGCATATGTGTGAAATACTATGGCGTGAAAAGGAATCAAGGCTTCTGAACGCAGGGCAAGCCAATTTGCTACTACATTACAAGGGCACACACATAGCTGGTACAAAATTTTTGGCCCTGATCAGACTTACACAAACTATATAGCTTTAAAAGATGCATTCCTTAAAGAGTTTCACATTCCTTAGTTTGAGCAGAAGAGTATAAGTGCACTCAAGGATATTAATCAAGTCACTACTAAAAGTGTTAGAGAGTATGATGCATGGTTTAAAACGCTATTATCTAAGATTTCTTATGACATACATGTAATCCAACATGAAGAATGGTTCATTGGGGGCTTGATTACAAATTTTAGGAGGGAATTATCACATAAGACGTACACTGATCCACACAAAACACTTGAAGCAACCTTATGCACTGAGGCAGTTGGAAGCATAGATACTGGGGTGAGCCCATTTTTAGAAGAAAAGATCGCAGCTATGGAAAAATCAAAAGAAAATATCAGCAAATTCAGCACATGAGATGCGCATAGGGATTTGGTGCATGAATTTTGAAGTAGAAGGTCAAAAAAAGGATATTTGTCCTTACAGATCAGTGTGATCATTGCTGTTAGATTGTGAGATATGTCATTTAAACCATGATGCTAGTTGTTGCCCATTACTACAACACGCAATAAGGAAGAATGTTTCAAGCTACTATAAAATATGTAGGTCCATGACTCATGACATCGAATACTGTCAACTGATTGGTCAGATCCATGATGCTATAGATATTGGTGTATGACAAACATGAGTTTCAAATAACTCTAAGGGAAATAATGAGCATTAGGAATGGGATTACAATCATGCATGCTATGATCGGAATGAAGGACTTTTTGAAAGAGGTCATGGCAGAGGTCAAGGATACCATGGTGGATTCAAAGGATGAGGCCGTGGTGGTGGAAGAAGTGATTCCCCTCATGGAACATGTTATACATGCGGATCTCCTGACCACTACAGGCATGAATGTCCTCTGAATATTATATGATCTTTTTGTGGAAAGAACCATAGCTATGAGGAGTTCACGAACTTGTATGAGCATTTGAGTAAGCAAAATAAACAAGAAAAAAAATACACATGGATGGTTAGGATACAACACGATGTTTAAAGTCAATGGATGCCTAAGTTGGAAGTAGAGTTCGAGGTGTTGCAAGTGAAGATCATGATCTACGCTAAGATGACACACACCAAAGAATCATTGCAGTAGAAGCCTACCATCTCTAAGGAGTAAGTTCTTTATGCACGATACCTAGACCCTGCCCATTAGAAGGAGGTTTATTAGGAAACCATGGAACATATCAGGAATCTTTAGGGTGAGGTACAGTACCTAAAAGAGCAATCACGAAAGATGGAGCAAAAGAAAGCATCAAAGATGGTCCAAACTGATATAGATGACTTGAGAGAAGTGTGCAAATTGTGCGCCAAGAGAATATCATTCCATTATTAGGGAGTTGGTTAAAAGGAAACACTCTGTCCACAAGTGTAGAGAATGGACAATAGATCATGCATGTGAATCTTTCCCCTCACAGCCTAGATTATGACAAGGAAATAACTTTGAATGTTGTTGTGGATGGGTGGCTATTAAGTAATATACTGATTAATATAGGCATGAAAGTCATTGTTCTTACCTTATATGCATAGGTACAAATGGGAAGACCTCCATTGTAGCCATCCTCTAATGTATTGTTCATTGCTAATCAGACTAAGGCCTCTTCCATTGGAGTTTTGAACGATGCATCCATTACCATACAAGGCGCCAAGTTCACTAGAGAATTTGAAGTTTTAGCGTTGGTAGAGTCAGATAGCTTCCTGGCTTTGTTGGGGCATGCTTGGTGTCATGCAAATAATGTTGATCTTCAGTTCAACAAGGGTTATATCAATTTTGAAAACAAGGAGGAACGAGTTATTATCCCTTTAATGGATGGAAAATTTGTGCCCTATGTTGAGCCCTTGAGTGAAGAAGATCTAAATAGGATTTATGTACATGCTATCCAAGACCTAGAGATGCTTGAGCCAACTAAAGAAGGGATAATTCAGTGGGAGGATGTATAGTCCATTAGCGATACTACATGTGTTGCTTGTTATAATTGGGCTCATAACACCTAAGAGTAAGTAGGGCGTGAAGTAAAGAGAATATTTACTAGAGGTAGAAAACCCCGTTATGTCAGAAGAATAGGTAACAAATCGGTACCTTGTTACACCGGAGAAGGAGATCCTATGGTATTCCTACATGCCATGGAGGAATAGTAGATAGACCCACTGGAAAAAATAAATATTCTAGCTTATACACTATGTGGAACAACAACATGCTGATGGGTGGCCCACAAGGATAATCTTGTAGGGTGGAATGAAATTAGGATTGATCTTGCTGCTAGGTTCTTTAGGAGCAGTGCACCTAATCAAATCTGTACTTATCATGGTAATCAACCTGTTCAGCACCACATTCAGAAGTGTGAGAGACTTTGGACATAAGGGCAGGGAGCTTTACCACCTTCACTATGAGTGCACAAGTTTTATTCCACTTTACAAGGTTACGCGTGTGCTTGATATGTATATGTAGAAATCCATAGAGAGACTGGAAATTGGTAGGATTTAATTGCAAGAATGGCCCAAACGTTTGACTTCTTCTCTACAAAGCCTCTGGTGGAAGAATCATTGAAAGTCATAAAGCTCTTAACTATGGGAGATAGTGCCAAGAATGAAGAACTACTTTAGGAGTTATTAGATGAAGGAAACTCAAGAGCGTGTCTTGTTGAAGAAACAAAGGCTGATTCCATACTACTTCAATGCACTTTCCTTGAAAAAGAGAAAGGAAAAATGGTCTACTTAGTGGATGATGAAGAAGTAGAAAATTTGGATGTAAACCATTCAAAAGGTAGGTGTGAGGTGTTAGATGGTGTCGATAAGACCACACATGCCTATCATGAACCTATGAAGACAAAATGGGTGAATATTGGAATAGATACTGAGCCTAAGGAAGCCATAATTGGAGACTATTGGTCAAACTCTGAAGTGGCAAAAATCATATAATTACTAAGGGATTAATAGGACTTATTCCTTAGGGGGTACCATGAACTTAAAGGTGTGCATGAATAGTTAGGGGAGATGAAGATAAATCTTAAAGAGGGTACACACCCAGTTAGAAAGAGATCTTACAGGATGAACCCCAACTTGTACGAAAAGGTCAAAAAAGAGATTGACAAAATGTTGAAGTCTGGGATTATCAAGCCCCTTGATGAGTCATAATATGTTAGTTCAATGGTGATTAGTATCAAGAAGGATGGATGGATTAGGATTTTTGTGGACTATAGGAAGTTGAATGTTGCATGTGTGACTGATCCCTTTCCTACACCATTCACTGAGGAAATACTAAAAGGCGTTGTAGGGCGCAAAAAAATTTCATTTACAGATGGGTTCTCTGGGTATCATTAGGTTTTAATTACCTAGGAGGATCAGGAAAAGACCACATTTACTACTGAATGGGGTAGTTTCACCTATTCTGTAATGCATTTTGGCCTAAAAAATGCGCCTGTTGTATTTTTACATATATTTTTTCAAGCATTCCAAGAGTTTATTCACAACTTATTATAGGTCTATTTAGATGATTGGACGATGTATAGATTAGTTAAGGATCATTGTGACAATCTACACTTAATTTTTGAAAGTAGAAAGTAGAGTATCTCATTGAACATCAAGAAGTGCATATTTACTACACCGTTTGGGATACTTTTCAAACACATAATCTTCAAGGAAGGTTTGTTGGTTAATCTAGCCAAGGTTGTAGTCATTATAGGCCTAAGGAAGCCTACCATTTAGAGTGAGGTGCATAGAGTTTTGGGTCATACAGGTTAATACAAGAAGTTTATCAAAGGATATGCCAAAATTTCCACACCGTTGGAGGAGTTACTGAAAGGGAAAGGTACGTTCTACTGGGGAGAACCGCAATAACGCACCTTCAAGACATTAAAGGAAAAACTTACTACTGCGGCTATTCTGTGTTTTCCTTCATGGGACCAACCATTTCATGTACATGTGTTATCCCGTAAAATTGACAAGGGAAATTTTACCGATAACCATACCGAAAATTTTGTTTCGATCCCTCGTTAGGGATCCCTCGCATTCGAAACATTGTAAAGTCCCTTCTCGGGAAATCTAGTTTTTTGAACTTATTCTTTTGAGCCTTTTTTGGCTGGGCGCATGAAATTGCTATGTAACACCAACTTTTGGTGCGCCCCCTTTAAAACCTTTGGCGCGTAATTTTCAATGTTAACACGACTTTTGGTGCGCCAAAGTGTGTTGAACCTTCCCTGCGTGCGCCAAGGCGCATGCGCTTGTGTTGGTACAACTTTTGTTGCGCCACTTTTTGGTGCGCCAAAGGACGCACATAACTTCATGTCGACAACAAGTTTTGATGTGCCCTTTCAAAAGTGGGTGGCGCATTGATGGCTGGTTTTTCTATATATATGTGTTTTGCGCGCCCAAATGTCATTTTCACTTTTGCGAAGCACGTGATTTTTCTGAGCTTGTCAGCCTCTGCTCCGTCGTTTTCAACGTATTGTGGACCCGTTCTCAAAACTTTTGCTATTTATCAGGTAAGAGGTTCTCCCTCTTCTATGTTTTGTGTTTTCGGTTCTCGATGCGTTATTGGTCTGGTTTTAGCTTGTCGGTTGGTTGTTTATATATTTACACGATGACCTGGCCTCCTCTGTTTGCCGTCTGCCCCCCATGCTATCCTCCCTCTTTCCAGATCTGCTGGAAGAGGATGTCATCCTTGAAACAGTGGTTGTGGCCCTCCTAAGCTAGATCGTTTTTATTTTACACCACTGAGCCTGTAAAATAGGAAATGAGGAGCAGGAGGAATTTGAACCATAAAGAAGCCCCTTTGTAAAGAAGGTTTGGTCACTGTCTTATCCCTTTGGTGCATCTACGCGTCCTGCAACACTAAGAACAGTTGCGCCCCCATGGCGCATCTACCCGCCCTGTTACATGAGCAAAATCCGTGCTAAAGGCGCACCCTTTCTGCCTGCTGCATCATGAGCTCATGCGACCTCAAGGCGCGCCTCTTCCGCGTGCTACAAGTGCTAAACCTACGCCCCCATGGCGCACCATCCATCCATGTTGCATCCCTTTTCTATGCGCCACTGGCGCACCCAGCTTCCATGTAACAAAATTTTTTCCGCGCTAAGTATTGAAGCTATAAAGGCGCAGGCGCATCCCTAATTGCAATAACATTATGTTGTGTAAACCCTTCGTGCACCGTGCCATATCCCTTTGGCACACGAAAAGTCACTGTTACACGACCCATCCATGCGCCATGCGCCTTTGGCGCCAGTTTTACCCTTGCAACACCCTCTTCCTGTGTGCCTTACCTATTTTAGTCCTATAAGCTGCAGTTTTCATGCGCCCTGCGCCCTGAGCCTAAAAATAACTAACTCTTTCTTCTGTTAGCACTTCAATGGAAAATCAAGCAGCTGACACGCGCTTTCTTCGATTGGGTTTCACGCCTTATTCTTGCAGATCAGCAATTAAGCACAGAAGAATATATGTCAACATCAAGCAGGAAGCCTATCAAATCCAAAGGCAAGGCCAAGCTCACAGAAGAAGAGGTGAAATATAAGTATCAGAGGGTCAGAATACCGCTCTCAGTTCCACATATCATCTCTTGAGTAGCATCAGAAGCAGGCAACCCCCTTTCGGCCGCAGGATGACGATGATGAGTAGCTGTTTCTTCTTCTTCTTCTTCTTCTTCTTCTTCTTCTTCTCTCTATTCTCCGAATTTCTTGTTGAAATGTCTAAAATATGTTGGCACAAATGATGACATCATCCATGTTGCATCATGGGATGATGTCATCCATCAAGTTGTCAAAAGTCAACATGACTTTTAGATATTTTGTAAATATCTTTGTAAATAGTTGGTTGGCTCCTTTTTGGCTTCTTCTTCCTCCTCTTCTTCTATAAATACTAGAATACTTGTTGTATTCGTGGTGAACATTTTTTAGATGAAAATAGAAGTGAGGAGAGAAAGACTTTGAGCTTTCTTGTAACAGAAAAAAACAGTAATACAAATATTAAGACTTTGTGCTCAATAGCTGTGTTATGTATTGGATCTTCCTTACGTTAGATCTGTATGTGTTTAATCTGTTGGATTCATATCTACTTTTCTGTCATTTGCTCATCAGTATTGCTTTGTTTATTTATGCAAGTAGGTTTGGCTCTGTTTACTACCAACCCAAAAACATAAATCTTCTGACCTTTCTGCTTTGGAATTCTTTTCTTTTCTTCCTTCGGATCTGTTCTTTCTCTTTCCCCTCTTTCATTCCTTTCTTTTCGCAGCCTGAAACACTCTACTGGGATGAGATCCCAAACCCCCGAAGGTAGAATCTGTGAGACTTGCATAGATTCCTGCTGGTAGAATAGCAATAAACCAGTTTCGCTTTGCTGACTCAAAGAGGGGCTAAGCCCTGCACATTGTTGGCTCGTCTATCCATAGATCTGTCCAGGCGACAGATTTTCAGACCAACAGTTTTTTGGCGACTCCGCTGGGGATCGAATAGATCTGTCAGATCTATGAGGGTAGTAAGATAGAAAAATCAAAAAAAAAAAAAAAAAAAGATCGCTGCCTGTTTGCAAATCTAAACTTTTTCATTAAAAATCCAAAAATTCGCAAAACTGCTCAAACTGAAAAATTTTCTTCTGAGAGTCATAGATCTGGTCCAGTTAAAGGTCTTTAGTTCGCTGAGTTTTTACAAAAAATCCAGTATTTTGCCGTAGATCTGAATTTTTGACTGTTTTCCAAAAAGTTTGAAACCCTCTGAAAAAAAGTCAAAACCATATCTGAAAATCAGCCTTGCTAATCTTCCCTGCCATCTTATCCTCGTTGTATTACTTGTCATTTAAACCGCAATCGGTTTTCTGAAGAGGATAGTTTTAAATATTTAGAAAAGTGCATTTGCTACTGGTTTTTGTTAGAAAAACCAGAAAATCAGCAAGTACAACAAAAAAGAAAGTCTTAAATCTGCGCCATAACATTGCAGATCTGGAAGGAACACTGGCAGAGTGAACCTTTTACGCGCAGGCAAGCGAGCCCGTGGAGAAGTCTGATCCTACTTTCGATCTGCTTCAAAGGCACAATTTCAGCGTAACACCGGCGAGCTTTTTCAGCACTAAGCTCGGCTGAGCCGGTCATCCAGGAGTGTCTCACCTTCACGGAAGAAAAAGTCTTTTGCACAAGGAGCCTCCACGTCCCTTTGTAGCGCTTTGCTGCTCAGCGGAACCTACCCTTCCAACCCGTGTTCTCTTTCTGGCCTTTCAAATGGCGGTACCATGGGGAAACGCGATGGGTCCTCTTGGCACTTTACCACATCCAGTTCACACGCGCTCCCTCACGGAAACCAAAAGAATTTTCCCAAATTCGACGGGAGCGGAAATCAAAGCACAGATTCCCACATATCTACATTCATCATGTCATGCAGTATCTTTGAATGTGACTCACGAAGATGTGTTGGTTCACCTTTTTCTGGAAACCCTACAAGGACCTGCAGCTGAATGGTTTCAACATTTGCCGGCCATATCTATCACCAGCTGGGCCACCTTGCGAGATGCTTTTGAAGATAGGTACAAGCCTTTAGAGGATGCATTTGCATTATTATCATGAATCACTCACCTGAAGAAGGAGGCGAATGAGACCATGCGTGATTTTATCGCCCGGTTCAATGCACTAATCAACTATGTCCCGGTTGCCATGCTTCCAACGCCGGAAAATCAAAAGTGTTTCTTCGTAAACGCTATGAGCTCAAAAGTTAGTTTCTTGCTCCTCCAAGAGCGAGTTGCCACCTTGATTCTCGCTCCAAGCTGCTGCCATTCACATAGAAGATAATCTGATAATATCCGGTGAATTAAAAAAGGAATCAGCAAAGACTAAATCTTTGGGCCCTTCACCCACCACTTCGTCTGACCCAGCATTCCAAAAAGATGGCGAACGATTTGCTTGCATTGAAGAAGCAGTTGGCCCAGGCCTCTCCCAGTTCCTCATACCGGGATATTCCACGGAGGAATTTCGTTCCTAACAATGTCTCACAAAGGCTGCATCTACCTACAGCTGCTCCGCGGTTGGCACTTGAGGCCCCTCCGGTCAATGCTCTGGCCAAGATTGAAGAAGAAGAGCAGTATTATGAAGAACCTTTGTCTCAAGGAGAAGATGATCAAGATGTCGGTGAACTGACTGGCGACTCTACTATCGGGTACATGGAATTTGATGAGGAATAATCTGATGAAGAGGAGAGTACTCAAGGCTATGCAAGCGGACAATCATACGCTGTTTTTACTCGCTCACAAGGAAAAGAAGCAGAAGTTGCTGCCCATGTCCAGCAGGAGAAGGCCGTGTCAAACGCGCCTCCGATCATTGCTAAAAGAGGTAATCCTCTTCCTACTCAACTCCCTGGCAAATCTTTTACAAAGAAATATTTTCCCCCTATCTCTCCTCCAAATCAGTCCTCTCACATTCTTACTAAGACGACCAATCCTATTCCATCATCGCGAGGTGAGGGACTCATTCCTTTACCAACGCAACCCTTGACCGCGTTTGATATTATAGATCATGTAAAAAAGACCAAGATCCAAATGTCTGAAGCTGAGTATCTTCAGTCAAACCCCGAACAGCTCGTAAGATTGACTAAGTATATCCAAAGTCAAGCTGTTATATCTAATCAGGTTTCCCCAAAAGGAATCCTATCCACTCCCCCTGAATCTCATATAAATGTTGCTTCAACATCTGCGTCAGGGAAGATAGAACTTTTCTATCTCTCTCTGCTGATCAATGGTCATAAGTTGAGTAACTGTATAATTGATTCCGAAGCTTCTGATAATGTCATGCCGGCAAAAGTCGCCTGTGCTTTGGGCCTCACTCTTACCAAGCCTTTCGGTAGATGTTATTCTTTGGAAACTAAGCAAGTTCCGTTGGTTGGCCAAATCAAAGACGTGCAATTTGCATTTGCGGCTTTCCCGGATAAAAGAGTAAAAATGACAGTCCTCGTTGCTGACATTCTGGCAGCATATGGAATATTACTGGGAAGAAGTTTTTGCAACGAAGTTGGTGGAGAAATTCATATGGACTGGTCCAAAGCTAGAATTCCAGTCAAAGGCGTAATGCAGAATTTGGAGCCAGAATCACAAAAGAAATACTTGGTTTACCAACTCTGAAGACCCCAAAGCTCAAATCCTTTTTGAATCATCAGGGATGGGGAATTACTTCTTATCTACCGAGACGGATAAAACGGGTGTTTTCGTTCAGGAAAAGGATCTTAATAAAATCTGGACATTGCAATTTGATGGGAGCTGTGCAACTAGTGGATGTGGCGTTGGGGTCGTGTTAATATCTCCTGAGGAAGAAGTCATTCCTCTCTCTTTCAAATTGCAGTTTTTCAACACCAACAATACTGCTGAGTATGAATCTCTCTTACTCGGTATGCAAGCCGCAAAAGAAAGAGGAATTAAAAATCTAAAAGTACAAGGTGATGCTGAGCTAGTTGTAAATCAGGTCAAAAGGATTTACCAAGTGAAAAATGAAAGGCTCAGACATTACCGTAATGCAGTATGGGACAACATCGAAGAATTTGATGCCTTTTCAATAGGGGCAATTCCAAGAGCCCAAAATGACATGGCTGATTCATTGGCTGTTTCAGCATCTCTCATGCTCCCACATCCAGGTTTGAAAACGAACAAGTACACCATTGAGGTGGTTTTTCACCCGAGCGTACCAGACAATTCTGAGCATTGGCATGTGTTCAACGATGATAATCAACTCATTGCCTTTCTGGAAAAATCATAAAATTTTAACGAGTTGTATTTTGAAGGATCCACCTCTACATGCCGTGAATCAATCAACGGTCAAAACCACGAATCAAAGGAGAACGACGGCATATGTCAGCTCAAGGGAAATAAAATTCCAAAGGGCCTGGTTTCTCTGGAACGCCTGTTTGACAGGCATGACCGTTTTGTAAAAAGAAGAGGCGAGATGATCCTGACTCATCCCCAGAGACACCGAACCGGTCAATTTAGGTTCGGAGGCACATCCGCAATTTGTGAACATCGGGAAATGTTGCACGCCAGAAGAAAAGCGGAAATT
This sequence comes from Taxus chinensis, assembly GCA_019776745.2. NCBI lineage: Eukaryota > Viridiplantae > Streptophyta > Pinopsida > Cupressales > Taxaceae > Taxus > Taxus chinensis. The sequence continues at coordinate 481,446,623 of CM034152.1, read as the reverse complement.
TGTCAAGCTGCTAAAAAAATATATAGATGTATTGGCATGGTCCTATGCCGATTTAAAGTCCTTTAAGCCAAAGGACGTTCAACACGATATTCCATTGAAAGACGATGCCAAAGCCTTCCGCCAGAAGCAGAGGCACTATAATCCCAAGATTTCGGGTACCATCCAGGCCGAAATTCAGAAGATGCTAGACGCAAGAATCATCTTCCCTATCCATCACAGTACTTGGGTAGAAAATATTGTGCCAGTGTGCAAGAAAAACGGTGAGATACGCATATGCGTAGAATTTCGAAATCTGAATCAAGCTTCGCTGAAAGACAACTACCCTCTTCTAGATAATGGATCAAGTTCTGCAAGCAGTAACTGGATCAGAGATGCTGTCCATGCTTGACGGTTTTTCAGGTTACAATCAGATTGAAGTTTCGCCTGAGGATCGGTTCAAAACAGCATTCACTACTCCCTGGGGTACATTTGCCTACAGCAGGATGCCTTTCGGCCTAACTAATGCTGGTGCCACTTTTCAGCGGGCCATGGACTTCGCATTCAAAGGTATGATGGGGAAGGTCATTGTGGTTTATTTAGATGACCTGACTGTGTTCTCTAAACAACGAAGTGATCACTGTGATCACTTGGAGCAAGTGTTGGCCAGGTGCCGAGAACATGGGATTTCCTTAAACCCAAAAAAGTCTGTTTTTGGAGTCACGGAAGGGAAGTTGCTAGGGCATGTGGTTAGCAAAGAAGGAACAAAGATAGATACTGAAAGAGTTAAGGCTATTCAAAGCCTTACTCTGCCTACAAGCAAGACTGGTGTTCATTCTTTCTTTGGAAAGGTGAACTTTCTCAGGCGTTTTGTTCCTGACTTTGCCGAGAAGACCCATCACATATTGAACATGATGAAGGGGTCACCAACTTTCAAATGGAGTGAGGAGGGGAAAAGGTCATTTGAAGAAATAAAAGCTTTTGTTGCTCATGCACCAGTCCTGGTATGTCCCGACTTCTCCAAGGACTTCATCATGTATAGTTATGCATCTGAGCATACTGTGTCTGCAATCTTAATGCAAAAGAATTCAGAAGACATTGAATCCCCGATTGCATTCATGAGTTCTCCCCTCAAGCTTCACGAACTAAAGATGACTCAGCTGGAAAAGCATGCCTTTGCCGTTGTCAAAGCAGTGAAGAATTTCAGGTATTACATTCTAAACTCGCATACGGTGGTGCTGGTCCCTGACACGGCGGTGAAATCAATTCTAACTCAGCAGGAGTTAGGAAGTTTGCGGGGAAATTGGATCGCAAAGGTCCAGGAGTATGACCTGGATATTAAACCAACCAAGCTGGTAAGGGGCAAGGGCCTGTGTCAGCTAATGGCTGAAAACAAAGATTCAGAAAATCCTGATGAGAGGGGTGACTACATCGAAGAAGCGCAGGACCGGCAAGAAGGGCCTGATTCTCTGCCTCTGGTTCTATTTGTTGCAACCTAGTGATGAGTGGTACTCCGACATCGCTTTCTTCCTTACCTATGGCGAATGCCCGATGCACCTAACTGCAAAGGAGAAGCGCACTATAAAGCTCAGAGCAGCTAAATATGTCATCTGGGATGACGGTTTATATAAGCGCGGGATAGACGGCGTCTTCCTGCGATGTGTCGACAAGCCCCAGCAAGTAAAACTGCTGGAAAGTTTTCACAATTCAGCCTGTGGAGGCCATTTTTCTTCTTCCGTGACGGCACACAAGATCATTCGAGCCAGGTACTATTGGCCGATGCTCTTTCAAGATGCAGCTACCTGGGTGGCAAAGTGTGAACCCTGTCAACAATTCGTCGGCAAGCCCAAGTTGGCTGCCCTTCCCCTAAGGCCGGTCATTATCAATGAACCATTCAGGCAATGGGGAATTGATTTTATTGGCGCACTCAATCCTCAATCGAGTGCCGGACATAGCTATGTCCTTACAGCAACGGATTACTTCACCAAGTGGGTGGAAGCCATACCTGTCAAGCATGCCACTTCTGAGGTGGTTTGCAATTTCATTAAAGAAAATATCATTGTCAGGTTCAGTGTTCCAAACAAAATCGTTGCTGATAATGCTTCTAACTTCTCCTCACGAGAAGTTATTAGTTTTTGCTATGAATATGGGATAACTTTGGCTCATGCCTCAGATTATTACCCTCAGGGAAATGGTCAGGCGGAATCCAGTAACAAGAACTTGGTGACCATCATACGGAAGTTAGTAGATGAAAATCAGCGGATGTGGCACAAGTCTTTGTACGACGCTTTGTGGGCGGACCGCATTACTCCCAAGAGATCTCTCGGCATGTCACCTTTTCAAGTGTTATATGGCACTGATGCCGAGCTTCCCATTTCTGCGGAACTTCCTGCTCTGCGCTTGGCACGAGCCATTGAAGATGAAACTTTCCAAAGTTCTCTTGAAAAGAGAATCATGTATCTGGCAGAACTTGAAGAAAAGAGAGTGAAGGTGGTCGATAGGATCACTGAACATCAGAATCAAGTTAAGAGGCTTTTCGATAAGAAAGCCAAGCAAAGGGATTTTCAAGTGGGAGATCTCGTCCTTTTATGGGACAAGCGAAGAGAACCAAAGGGTATGCATGGAAAGTTTGATTCCCTATGGAGAGGGCCCTTCAAAATCAAGCAACTCAACGGAGAGAATAGTTTCTATCTCTCATATCTGGATGGAACTGAGCTCCCGCTTCCCTATAGCGGGCAGCATCTGAAGATCTTCAGGAAGTAGAGCTTACTCTCTTCTTTGTACAGTTTGCTTTAAGTTGTGTGTTTGATTTCGTCATGTGTTTGCTTTCGGTTTGTCGTGTGTTTCTTTTGTTCTCCCTCCGGTCCCCCTTGTTTTTGACTCTGTTACCCAATGGATAGGCACAAGTGATCTGGGATTCTCTACCCCCGAGTTCGCTCAGGGATAGTCCCCAGAAAGAGCCAGCTGTTATCCCGTAAAATTGACAAGGGCAATTTTACCGATAACCATACCGAAAATTTTGTTTCGATCCCTCGATAGGGATCCCTCGCGTTTGAAACATTGTAAAGTCCCTTCTCGGGAAATCTAGTTTTTCGAACTTAGTCTTTTCAAGCCTTTTTTGGCTGGGCGCATGAAATTTCTATTGCAACACCAACTTTTGGTACACCCCCTTTAAAAGCCTTAGGCGCGTAATTTTCAATGTTAACATGATCTTTCGGTGCGCCAAAGTGATGTTGAGTCTGTTCCCTGCGTGCACCAAGGCGCATGCGCCTTATTGTTGGTACAACTTTTGTTGCGCTAAAGGGCGCACATAATCCCGTGTCGACAATAGATTTGGTGTGCCAAGGGACGCGCTTTACCTCATGTTGGCAGATGCTTTGATACGCCAAAGGGCGCATCCCTTCCCGTGTCGACAACAAATCTCATGCGCCTTTGAAAAAGTGGTTGGTGCATTTATGTCCAGTTTTTATATATATATGTGTTTTGCGCGCCCAAATGTCATTTTCACTTTTGTTGAAGCACGTGATTTTTCTGAGCATTTCAGCCTCTGCTCCATCGTTTTCTTCGCCTTGTGGGCCCATTCTCACAACTTTTGCTATTTATCAGGTAAGAGGTTCTTCTCCCCCTTGTGCGTTTGGTGTTTTCGGTTCTTGGTATGCGTTATGTGGTCTGGTTTTTATGCTTGTCTGGTCTGGTTGTTTAAATATATACACGATGACCTGGCCTCCTGAGTTTGCTGTCTGCCCTCCCCTATGCTATCCTCCCTCTTTCCAGATCTGCTGGAAGAGGATGTTATCCTTGAAACAGTGGTTGTGGCCCTCCTAAGCTAGATCGTTTTTATTTTACACCACTGAGCCTGTAAAAAAGGAAATGAGGACCAGGAGGAATTTGAACCATAAAGAAGCCCCTTTGTAAAGAAGGTTTGGTCACTATCTTATCCCTTTGGCGCATCTGCGCGTCCTGCAACACTAAGAACAGTTGCGCCCCCATGGCGCATTTACCCGCCTTGTTACATGAGCAAAATCCGCGCCAATGGCGCACCCTTTCTGCCTACTGCATCATGAGCTCATGCACCCTCAAGGCGCGCCTCTTCCACGTGCTACAAGTGCTAAACCTACGCCCCCATGGCGCACCATCCGTCCATGTTGCATCCCTTTTCTATGCGCCACTGGCGCACCCAGCTTCCATGCAACAAAAGTTTTTCCGCGCTAAGTATTGAAGCTATAAAGGCGCAGGCGCATCCCTGATTGCAATAACATTATGTTGTGTAAACCCTTCGTGCACCGTGCCATATCCCTTTGGCGCACGAAAAGTCACTGTTACACGACCCATCCATGCGCCATGCGCCTTTGGTGCCAGTTTTACCCTTGCAACACCCTCTTCCTGTGCGCCTTACCTATTTTAGTCCTGTAAGCTGCAGTTTTCATGTGCCCTGCGCCCTGAGCCTAAAAATAACTAACTCTTTCTTCTGTTAGCACTTCAATGGAAAATCAAGCAGCTGACACAGATTTCTTCGATTGGGTTTCACGCCTTATTCTTGCAGATCAGTAATCAAGCACAGAAGAATATATGTCAACATCAAGCAGGAAGCCTATCAAATCCAAAGGCAAGGCCAAGCTCGCAGAAGAAGAAGTGAAATATAAGTATCAAAGGGTCAGAATACCGCTCTCAGTTCGACATATCATCTCCTGAGCAGCATCAGAAGCAGGCAACCCCCTTTCGGCCGCAGGATGACGATGATCAGTAGCTGTTTCTTCTTCTTCTTCTTCTTCTTCTCTCTATTCTCTGACTTTCTCGTTGAAATGTCTAAAATATGTTGGCACAAATGATGACATCATCCATGTTGCATCATGGGATGATGTCATCGATCAAGTTGTCAAAAGTCAACATGACTTTTAGACATTTTGTAAATATCTTTGTAAATAGGTGGTTAGCTCCATTTTGTCTTCTTTTCCTCCTCTTCTTCTATAAATACTGGAATACTTGTTGTATTCGGGGTGAACATTTTTTAGATGAAAATAGAAGTGAGGAGAGAAAGACTTTGAGCTTTCTTGTAACAGAAGAAAACAATAATATAAATATTAAGAATTTGTGCTCAATAGCTGTGTTATGTATTAGATCTTCCTTACGTTAGATCTGTATGTGTTTAATCTGTTGGATTCATATCTACTTTTCTGTCATTTGCTCATTAGTATTGCTTTGTTTATTTATGCAAGTAGGTTTGGCTCTGTTTACTACCAACCCAAAAACATAAATCTTTTGACCTTTCTGCTTTGGAATTCATTTCTTTTCTTCCTTCGGATCTGTTCTTTCTCTTTTCCCTCTTTCATTCCTTTCTTTTCGCAGCCTGAAACACTCTACTGGGATGAGATCCCAAACCCCCGAAGGCAGTATCTGTGAGACTTGCACAGGTTCCTGCTGGTAGAATAGCAATAAACCAGTTTCACTTTGCTGACTCAAAGAGGGGTTAAGCCCTGCACACTGTTGGCTCATCTATCCATAGATCTGTCCAGGTGACAGATTTTCGGACCAACAACATGTTAACACCTCTGGCATGACCATTGGCGTAGTGTTGTCTCAACCTAGAGAAGGTATTGTAGATCATCCTATCTGTTTTGCTAGTAGAAGGATGACTCCTATAGAACATAATTACACAACTGTAGAGTGCAAAGCTTTGTCAATGATCTATGCGCTACATAAATTCCACCAGTACCTACTAGCTACACCATTCATCTTTTATACAGATCACATGGAATTGAAGTATTTAGTAAACAATCCTATTCTATAAGGGCACATATGTAGATGGGTACTCCTATTTTAAGAATTTGATTTCACATTTGTGGTAAAACTAGGGAAAAGTAATTATGGACTAGACCATTTATCTATAATACAGTCAGGAGAAGAAGAACATGAAATTGAGGATACCATGCCAAATACACAATTATACCGATTACAACAAGCACCATCAAAACTAGAGGAAATTTTTGTCTTTCTTTGAATAGGGATGACACCAGAAGGAATGAAATCCTTGGAGAAGAAATAACTTTCTATACGCACTGCACCCTGTATGTTAATTAGTGGTGACCTGTACAAGTTAGGATGGGATGAAGTATTGTGTCATTGTTTATTGGAACATGAGAGATCGAATATTATGGAAGAAGCTCATGGTGGTATTGTAGGCGACCACTATGTCGGTGATGCCACTATGCACAAGATTCTACTCGTTGGATTATGGTGGGAGACCTTGTATAAAGATTGTAAGGAATTTTGTAAGGCTTGTGATAATTTTCAATGTCTTGGAAACCCAGGTCAATGAGATGAAATGCTTGTGAGAGCCATTACTAGCGCAAAACCATTTGAGAAGTGGGCTATAGATTTTGTGGGTCCTATTTCAGTAGCTGCGCATAGAACTAGATCGTGCTATATTATAGTTTACACAGACTATCTGACAAGGTGGGCATAAGTAACACCTACAAAGGACTGTACATCAGCTACAATAGCCAGTTTTATTTGGGAAAATATTATTACAAGGTATGGATGTCCTTTATGTTTGACTAGTGATAGGGGTACACATTTTCTTAATGAGACAATCAGAATTTTATTGGATGAATTCATGATTGCACACCATAAGACTACACCTTATCATCCTCAGGAAAATGGAATTACTGAGGCTTTCAACAAAATTTTGAGCCAGATATTGACAAAAATTTGTGATGTTGGAAGAAAGGATTGGGATGATAAAGTATCGGTAGTACTTTGGGCATATCACACAACATATAAAAGGTTGAAGCCACACCATTTCAGTTAGTGTTTGGCACAGAAGCAATTCTTCCTATGGAATTTATGTTACCTTCTTTATGTATTGCACGCACTAGAGGTCTTGTTGATGAGCAAACATTAGAAGAATGGATTAAATAGTTAATCAAGTTGGATGAGCGATAATCCATAACATGTTGGAGTAAAAAATAAGAGAAGCCAGGTAGAAAGCATGGCATGACAGGCACATCAAGGATAAAAATCTTGAGATAGGATAGATGGTTCTCCTTTATGATTCTAAATTTTTGCACCATCCAAGAAAGTCAAGGTACATTGGTTGGGATCGTATGTTATCACTCACATTATTTAAACTGACGTTTGTCAGTTAGAGGCCCTTGATGGAATACAGTTACCTGATTACTTCAATGTGAGTAGGTTGAATCCCTACTATAAATAAGTCTTCTTGATGTTTTTAATAAGGCAATGTTGCCATTTAGATTAGGTTTTCAATTATGCATTTCTTTAATGTGTTTCCTTCTTTCTCACTATGCTTTGTAAAATTAGTTGGTGTGTTTGTGTAATAAGTGCATTTACGTGCCAAAAGCTAATTACTATTTGAAGAATTTTTATGTAGAGGACTGCACATACCCTTAGTGTGGGGTAGGTTGTTGATATCTAGGTACATGACTGTTGAACATAAGTCCACATGAAAAGAACTATCTACGAGTGCTATTCAAGGTTGGAATATTGAAAAAAATAGATTTCTTTTGGACACAAGGACCATAGATAGAGAGAAATGAAGAAACAAGTATAACACGAGGTAAGTAGAGGCCAGAAAGACTACCATTGGAAGGGGCAGTGATGAGGTACTCAAGCGCATGGAAACATGTTGAAGAGAAGTCTGTAGCCAAAAGGTAGGAGGGCGCGCTAGAATGTTGAAGCTTGAGCACGAAGATGTACCGTACAGAAATATTAAAAATGGTAAATTAATGAGAGGATTGTTGGTAGGTGGAGGAGCAATAAATTAACTAAATTTTTTAAATTATATATAAGGATGGGATGCGAGTTCATTTTTACCATTGTAATTGAGAGAATTTGAAAAGGTTTTAATGTGAACAAGCTGAGAAATTTTGTTGAGGTGCGAAGAGTGTGAAACTAGACATGGAGAGAAGGGTTATGCGCAGGAGAAGCTTGCATTCCCATAGGATAAGGGTTTGAGTGAAGCACACATGTTACAAATGAGCTAGGGCACATGATTTCCACTAGGGAATGGAGATTTAAGCTAGGGTTTTGACTTGCTTGACTACAGAGGGAGGAAAAGAGAGATGTTTAAAATGGCACCAAAGAAAACACCCACAGTAGGAGATAAAGGGAAGAAGAAGGTTGAAGTGGAAGAAGAGATTTCTCCCAAGAGTAATTTCTTGGAAATGTAGTATTTGGAGGGTGTGATTGTGGGACAAGAATGGGATTCCCATATCTTCCAATGTAAAATAAATGATTACAACCATCAGACATCAGAAAATAAGAAGGAGCTCAATGTGTTGCTGAGAATGAAAATGAACAAGTGCATGACATAGGATATGCTGGTATATGATGATGTGGGTGAGAAGTTGCTGAAGCATAATGGAGTCTACCATCTGTATGAGCTACCATATTTTGGAAAGTATGAACCATTGTATCATTGGCTAATGAGCAGAGTCCATGATAACTTCTTCTACTTCACCAGATGGAGGGTAAGAATCACAACTGATTTGATTTCAACAGTGATAGGACTAAGGGCCTCAGGGTTGGATCTGGATAATGATTTAACTAATAAGGCCACAATCCTAGAGACAAGGAAGGAGCTGGGGTATATCAAGCGTCCACATGGCATGGACATTGAAAAATTGAAGAAGTACCCAGTAGTGTAGGAAGCTACACATCTTGTGACAAAGATGAATGACCAAGGAAGGTGGTCGTAGGTAAACAAAATGTGGTTGCACGTTACCAAGAAGATGTCTCAAGGATTGGTCTACAACATTGCATATCACATAGCAAATAAAATCATCAAAGAAGTCTGACAGGTGACAAGATAATTTTTGGTGTTGTGTTATTATCCTTAGTATTCATGGAGATTGGGGTGCCTAATGGGCCAAAGGAGAAGATTTGGGAGTACCCCATGGAACACAAGTCACTTGCAGAAAGATTTGACAAGTACTTGTGTGATGGATCAATGAGTGGACCATTCAAGCAGAGGGTGGAGATGTGGTATGATAGAATCTGTGTGACATTCGAGGAAGATTTGCACATACCTAAGGATTTGCCTTCAATGGTGGGTAAGGCAGTTCATTTTTCTGTATACAAACATTTTTGCATTGTGTGATTTGTGATGACGGGGCTTGGAGTCCACGGTGAAAATTGTCGTATGCCTTCACAGCAATATATTTCCAAGCATCAGTTCACTGGTTCTCATATGTGTGCCACTTAATCTTCAATGCAGACAAGGTAGATTATGACTACCACACTCTGAGGAAGAAGTATGTATATCCAAGGTGCAATGCATACATTGAAAGACTTATTTCAGATATTATAAGCATAAAACATGTAAGCTTGGCAGTTGGGGACACCGGGGAAGCGCTTGTATACCTGTAACTCAAACCGAAGCTGGAGAATACGAAGTATGTGGAAAAGGTAAGCATACAACGGAAAATGTTCCAACACTCCAGCCCACAAAAACAATTCAAGTTGATGATGAAGAGGAGGATCATGAGGATAGTGGTGGATTAGAACATAATGGTAGAAGACAGCCTCCAAATAAGGATGAAGCTGAGCACGTAACTACACCACCTCAGCCACAAGGGGAAGATGATGAGGACTTGGATGCAGTCTAAGGAGAGTGCTGATTTAAGAGAGTGTTCAGGAGAACAAGGACCCAAGGTCATACTCCACAAACAGTGCGCATATCACCTCAGCTCTCTCCATAGAAGGAGACAACTGAGAAAAGATGAAGGAAATTGAAGCTGAATGAGGAAGTGGAAGAGTATGAGGAAAGTGCACCCAATTCTCATACACCTCTAGAGAACGTGGAAGAACAAAAATATGAAGAAATGAAGGATGAAGAAGAGGAAGAAAAAGGGGCAGAAGAGACAACAACAGAGACTGCTCAGGACATAACAACACAAGTTCCAAATCTTGAAGCCCAAATTCGTAAGTAGCCCAGATAAATAAGAACTAGTGGGGAGTATATTCCACTAGCCATGGGCTATGCCAAGGACATAGGTAAATTTTTCCATGCCTGTTTCTAGAGAACAATGCCACAAAAGGATTTGTATGGTTGGGAGTTAATGGATGTAGATATGGCAACAATGCGCACAAGGAAGAAATTGTCATGGTCGATACACACACACACACATGGGTGAACTAGAATTTGATGTGTGTGAGGAGTCATGTATGTTAAGGAGGTTGAAAAAGATACCTCAGGAAAGACGCATAACAGTAAAGCCTATTATTATGTCAGATGAACAGGTGAACAATGCTTTGGTGAAGGTCTCGATAGAGGTGGCACAGAGGAATATGGATAAAGATGCCACAAATGGGGCACTAAGGGAAGAGATCAAGACTAAGGATGAAGAGATAGCACGCCTAAAGTAGGAAAGAGACTTGGCATAGAAGAAGAATGTTGTTTTTATCCACATGGCATAGGATATTGGTGACAATGTCATGAAGGCTAGGCCACACTTAGAGCCAAAGGTACCTAAGACATTTCCTTCGGCAATACATTATGTAAGTACATTGGTGGATTTAGTACTTTAAGATGAACCTCTATGCATGTCAGTGCCAAAGGATCCAACACAGGAAGCAGAGCGGGAAAAGGCTTCAGTGATGCGGAATATTATATCATATGAAGGGTTGCTTCAGAGCTTGCAGGAGGAACTACAGAAGGCGGATCAAGTGTTGAATATTTGTACAATGCCATTAGATATTATAAGGACCAAGACCATTTTAGAAGACAATGAAGTCCTAAAGGCCATGAAGGATGATACATTGGGCCGCGTAGAATGGTTAGCAATTTTTAAGTAGAAGCACAAGGCCCTTACAATAGCTCAGGAACCACACAGGGAAAGGATGGATGAGCTTGGGAAACTCATCACTTAAAAGATGGAATTTTTGGAAGGGAGAATGACTGGCATGTCCAACATTGTGTTGGTATTGCAAGATGAGAAGGGAAAAATTACAAGAGATGAGTTAGAATCAATTACAATGGATATTCTAGAGAAGGCAGGCTGCGCTCAATGACTGGAAGACCTTAGAGATGGAAATAAAATAAGAATATCCTGAATTGATTACTCAGGTTGAAGAAGAAGATACTACAGGGTAAAAACATGGTTTTATTCATCAAAAATTCTTTCTATTCTTCTATTCATATTGTTTGATTCGTTTTGGATACAACCATTGCCGGGGCAGAAATGTAACTAGTGTAGGGTAATGTTGATCAGTCAGAATCTAGAACTTAATGAAGATAATACAAAAGGTTCACGCGGGAGAGCATAGCACATTAAAAGGTGCGGAAGCATAGAAGAAGATTGCGTGAAGAATAGAGATAGATTCGGGACTTAGCCATTTTCATGATGAGGATCTATTTTTGGAGATAGCGTACAGAGCACTCAAACTGATTGGAGACTTACGCGTCATGCATTGGCTATTTTTGGAGGATCAGCTATGAGGATCTTTGCATGGACACAGGCCAAGAATAGATCTACTACTGTCAGTTAACTAAAAGTAGTCTATTATTAGCGCACTTACATGTGTGGCTATTTTTGTAACGGCGCGTGGCTAATAATAACATGCAACCTATTTTGGGATTAGATAAGTGGTGAAGGGAAATTTCCCACCCTTATAAATATGTATTGAACTGTGTAGTACAAAAAAGGTAGATATATAGAGAGAAAGCACATAGGTGTGAGAACTAAGATATAGTGAGATTATGTTGCTAAATCTGTTACGTGCATGAGTGTATACTACTTTTATTGTAAGGAAGCTTGTGTGTATTTACTGTAATTAATATAATGGATATTATGGAATGAATCAAGGTGTTATCATGGTTATAATTCAGTATTGCATGCTTGATTTCATTATGGTTATCCTTTAATGCTATTATTTTCTAGATCTAGATATGAATATGCACTATAGAAGGGTATATTAGTCATAGATCTGAATGCTTGAAGTCTTCATCATGCTAACATTCTACAACAACAACCCTAAAGAGGGGCCTAGTACCTTTGTGTGCTTCAGGTGAGCGCTCAGTCTAGGTTGAGTGATGTACCAGCCCACCTAGGTTTGTATTGCTAAATTCTAGGCTCCATTAGTTAGAATAACCTGATTTTTGTTATTATGATTGTCTACATGTTGGTATAAGTGCCCAGGAGAATTAAATATTATTTTTTTCTTTCTTTGCATGCAAGCAAAGTCTCAAATTTTAGGGCAGAAGTCTTTATATGTGGATTCTGGTGATAAAAATCAAGTATTCATGCCATGGACTCCATATTTGTCTGAATTAATCACAGGTATTCATTAAAAGTGCTCATATTAGTGAAAGGAATTTCAAATCAATGTCAGATATGTTAAAAATATATTTTGAATCAGAAGAAGTTTCCGTATCTACACAAATTGATCCAATTAAAACGGATTCCGATAGAATTAAAAGAAAAAGATCTTAGACAAAGATTGTTCTAGGCACGATGAAGCATGATGAAAGAGAAAGATCAACATATTCATGCATATCTGCCATATTTGATAACATCAATGATACATACATAGGCCCTTAACTCATCACTAATTTAATTGGTAGATATAGAGTTGGAAGGACATCTCTCATGAGGACAACTAAAAGTAGCAGAATTATTAGAGCCTCAACATTTCCAGTCACAACTCAACTGCCTGAATATCCCGGTATGACCAATGGTGATTGCAATCAACATGCAGGATGCTGGAAATAAATGGGAAAATGTTGAATTACATGTTCGACAAGTATATTCAATATCAGAACCAAAATAAAGTGAGGGGTTTTACAGCTGGTCGATCTTCTTTCTTCTCTTCTTTCTTATGTTCCTATTATCTCTCAAAATTGCACCCTGTAGAGAGATGGTTGTAGGTTTTATAAGCTCACACAAATTATCTCTCTTTCGTAGATACAATGGAAACACCTCAGGTCTGTGGGTATACCTATTTTGAGGTGAGTCTCTGGTATCAAGTCCGGTTCCTTATTGGTGTATCCTAAACTGATTTCTAGGAGTTTGAGAGTAAAAGATGACTGTAAAATGATTAAAACTAAGGTGATACACCAAATTTGTATGAGGACTTTGACTGAGTATATGCACAACTGATTTGGGAAGGATTCTTGATGCACAAACCAATAGTTTCTCTGCAGAATATCTAAGAGCAAAACACTTGATTATACTGAGGGAGAATCACAACAGTACTAATAATTTATCATGCACATTAAAATTAAGCAGAAAAGACTGAATTTGCAGTAGGGTAAGGTGATTGCTCAGGGAATTTGCATTCACAAGATTAACATAAACATACACAAGACTGCAAAATAACTTGGAAAGGTAGGGAATACTTCACACTCAGAGGGAAAAATTGGTAAAATTTTCTTCAGTACTCATATATCCAAAAGTCCTCCAGTCCTCTTTATGCTTTGCAAAGGCACACAATATATACCAAAAATAAAATTCATCTTCTCTCTTAAAATATCCCAAGGCTTGTACTCACCCATGCATATTATTTTTATCCTTTATTTAATAATAGATAAAGGGAAAAATAGAGCATGCCATTACAAATAGGCATTATTAGCCTTACTTACATTACAATCAAATTGAAGTTGAATATTCTATTTTTAAGAAAAGAAGGGTGGATAATGTGTTAAAAATAAGGTTGCTTGCTAGGAAAGTCTCTTTCCATGAACATGCAACTCTGTCTTCTTTTCTATTCTGTCCTATTGTGAAGGCATAAAAAAATACAACTCCTTATATGTGAGAAAAATAATTACAATATATATCAATATTTGCAAAAATAATTCTTACTATGGGGACCACCTTCTATGTGCACATGTTCTGATATTGACATCTCCTTTTAAAAAATGGTCACATGAGTGACACTTTGAAAAATCAACCTAGCTCTTTGAAGTGGGGACCACCTATGGTTGAACCCCTGTCTTCATTGGGTTTGGCCACTTTTGTGGAATTAGCATATACTATGTTTTAAAATCATGAGGGGTAACACCCCACCATGCTCGACCATCTTTGATTATTTTGGCCTTGGCATATATAATATTCACCTTTTTGGTGATCATGATATATGATTTGGTCACCCCTTTAAAATTATTTGAAGCATGCACTTGGGTTAGACTTTGAAAGTCATTTACAATGATTAATTCGATGGTCATGTTGGCTATCCCCTTCCACGGTGACTCACCCCTTGGTGACTTGGTCAGTGGCATCAACTCTGGTCAAGTCAACTATAACCCTTGTGGTTTATTTTGAAATTTCATGCATTATTCTTTGTCGTTGATCTTTGTACCCTGTCTAATCGCAAATCGTCAATTTATGACCTGTGGTTAGGGTTTTGGCTGGCATTTAATGTGGGTGGTGGAATCTTGATTGTGGTTAGCATTGATTGTTACGATGATATGAGGGCATTGATCATGTGTCCTTGGTTTTTCTTATATCGTCGATCTTTGACTGTGGTTGAGTTTGGGTTAACCCACTTCTTGGGTTCGGGTGGTAAAGGGAACTCGACCCTAAGGCACATTCATTTGGATTTTTTGTGAAATGGGTGAAGCCCTGGAAAAATTTCTCTCAATGTCATTATTTTTTTCTGATCCGAGCTCAGATTTCACTATTTTTTTGAGCTCCTTCTCTGTAAAAAACTCTTTGTCATATCGGGTTTCATGGTTTCTATGTAGTGGTCAAAGTGTGGGCTGCCATTATTGTTTCTTTAAGCTCGGATCTATCCTCTTTTATCCTTTATACCATTTGTGCATCTGTATTTGAAAGATGAGGTTTTGTTTCTTGGCCGCCATTATCATTTATAGGTGAGATAATTTCTCTTGCATGCATACACTTCTATTTTATTTTCTTCTTCAAGTGTATCACTAAACTTCTGGAAATATTTGTGGGTTATATGATTTGTTTCTCTTGATTGAATTCCGAGTTCAAAACCTCACATGGGCCTGTGGACCTCTCGCTTCATCATCCAGTTGCTCAAAATTTCTGACCATTTGATTATCTATGGTGAGTTTATTCTTCAACCCAATCTGAATCATGAATTATAGACCTGTATTTTTTGGGTTCTGGGTATATGTAGATATGTGACCCTTGAGAAATTTTTCAAATCTGTGTGGAAAATATCTGTAAAATCTTGAAGTATTGGTTTCATCATGTACTATAATCATATTTCCCCATTTTTCTTGTATTCGTCATTCTCGGCCATTGCTAAAATCAACTTTGAAAAGACTCTGTGATCATGTGTTTGTTGTTATGAAACCCTAATTTACTTTGTACCTTCCTTTGTTTTACTATGGTGGACATGGAGTATTTTCTTCCTTCTGGATATTCCTACTTCATCCTCTTCTCTGTATGAGTTCTTTGTGCTTTAAATTTAGGACAACTATTGTCTCATCATTTTTTGAGAATATTGTAGAAGATGGCTATGATTTTTTGTAAATACAGGTTTTGTACATTACTTCAGGTCCATTCTGAAATCTCCTCTAGTTGCATACGTATTTGGTCAATTTCCTTGCATAGATAGTTGTA
Organism: Taxus chinensis; assembly: GCA_019776745.2. NCBI lineage: Eukaryota > Viridiplantae > Streptophyta > Pinopsida > Cupressales > Taxaceae > Taxus > Taxus chinensis. The sequence goes on along the minus strand of CM034152.1, from coordinate 481,431,096 downwards.
CTTCTTTGATATGGCAGCATCTTTGTATTCATTCTAAATGACTTCTATTTCTGTAACCGCAAATCATGCATTCAATTTGATCTCTGAAGCTATTGTAGTATTTTGCAGTCTTATTTGTATCTCAGCATTAAATAATAATCTGATGGACATTATTTCTTCTAATTTTAAATTTATATGTTCCCGTAGCAACTAGCTTTGAAATAATTTCTTTCCCGTAGCAACTATCTTTGAAGTAATTTCTTTCCTGTAGCAACTAAGTTTTCCCGTAACAACTAGCTTTACCCGTAGCAACTAGCTTTGAATTTATCTGTTCCCGTAACAGCTAGCTTTGCTTGTAACAACTGAAAATATGAAGTGTTGATTTTACATGGTGAAGCCCTATAAAATTTTTTCCAGGATCTCTATCTTTATTCCTTTCGACTATGACCTTCTCTTTTAGCCAAACATCAACTTTCAAATTCTACTTTTCCCTTCTGTTGCAAATTGAAACATGTGCTTCTATTGCTAGTCTCTCTTCTACACTGTAAATTCTTCCATTTTAGAACAATTATTGGAACTTTGAGTTACATTCTCCCTTTTATTGTATGCACTTATGAATTGTTTATTTTTCTCTTTTCCTACAACCTGTACCTGCACACTTAGGAAAACGGTTAGAAAATAATTAGGCTTTTTGGCCTCTCTTATATCCATGTTTTATTCTTTCTTTTCTCCTTGTTCTTTCTAAGTGAATAAGGAATGCATGCAGTTTGCTCTTAAAGTAGAATACATCTCCTGTTAGGAAAATATTCATATGCACAAAGTAGGATAGTGTAGGAATATGAATTGATCCCTGAGCTCGTAATTAACAGTTAATTGTTTTCTTCTTTTTCAGGGACAATGGATTGTATAATGAAGATGAAGGAGAAAAAAAAGATGGAGATGAAGATGCTTCAATCGAAGAACAGAAACCCCAAGGAAATAATGGGTTCACTCATGCTCCTTTTCTTTCTCTTTCATGCATATATACCTTTCTTTCTAGTTACATCCCATGACTTGTGTGGGAAACACTTGACTCTCCTTGTGAATAAAACATTGAATTCTAAAAAATGAGTTGTGTACTTCCTTTTGCATTCTATCTTTTCTGTATGGATTGTCTAATGAAGTAAAAAACTCAGTAACATAATTGAATGTCTTAATCATGAAGGAAAGAACATTCATAGGAACTGGTAACATTCAATAATGAACTCTGATTTTATTTAATCTGCATTTCTATTTGCTGCTTTAAAACTCAACACTTAACCTAATTTGTAATATTTCATCTTCATCAAGAAAACATAGTTGTCCTTCGGGGATTTGTGTTCTTTTGCTAAAGATGACATGAAATTGTAGACTATTTGATCTATTCTATTTTGAGACAACACACATAATTGCTGATTTCACTTAATCTTTAATTAATTCAGCAATAACTAATAACATCGAAACTTCCTTAGCTTAGGTATAATTCACCCAAGACTTTTCATCGTAACAAAGAAGTTTTGAGTTGCCCATTTTTACACAAGTGTAAAAATTTTCAACATTTCTGGTGATCCTGTGAGGAAAGTTCCTGCTACCTTAAAGACTAGTGCCTTGCTTTTTTCCATTGGGCATGAAGTCTAAACATGTAACCAAATTTTTCCTTTTCCGAAAGGTACAACCCTTCCAAAACAACTAAAGCTAGGAAATGATCTAGTAAATAGATCACGCGCATAAATGCACTTATTGAATTGAAAAACATTGCAATGTGTAGGAGCTACACTTATTGAAGGGAAATCCTACTCTAACAATCACTGTAAGATTTTTAATAACAATGTTTGAGAAAAATACCATTCACGAGAATGGGAAGATCCTCTCCATTTAGCTTCAAAAGATGAAAATCATTTGTGTTCTTTGCAAGATGAAATCATGTAAGGACCACTCCAGAGTGTATCAAAGTTTGAGTGTCTTCCTGGCTTTGCATGATCAACATCCCACTTTAACATAATATCTCCTTCATTGAAGACTCTGAATTTGGCTTTCTTTTCAAAAGTCTTCTTCATTTATTTCTGATTATTATCCATATTCAAATGAGCTTGATCTCTTAGCTCTTGTAATTCCATTAAATCTACATAATGAACCTACAATGGTTTATTCTCAAGCAGCTCCATTTGATGCAGCAAATCTAATGCAGGTAACTCAGCTGAAATAGGCATTCCTGCTTCTTTCCCATACAAAATTTTGTATGGTGAATTACCAACTGATCTTTTAGGAGTCACTCTGTCAACCCAAAGTTCTGAATTCAACATCAGATGCCAAGCTCTTTGATTATCCTTGAGTGTTCTTCTAATGATCCTTAATAGATTCTTGTTAGTAATCTCAGCTAAGCCATTACCTTGCGGGTAATAATTAGATGAAGAACTTAGATATATTCCATGGTTGGCATCTCAATCTATTATCTTTGCACCAAGGAAGGATAAAGTATTATTTGATATGATAGTTTCCAGAACACCAAATCTACAAACTATTCCTTCATAAAACGATAGCATCAAAGCATCATTAGCATCCTTCAAGGCTATTGCTTCAATCCATCATGTAAAATAATCTGTATCAGTTAAGATCCACTTGTGTCCTTGTGATGATGGTGGATTTATCATACCAATAAAGTCAAGACCCCACTGCATAAAAGGCTGATCAGCTGAAATAGGCTGCAAGGGCAGCGAAGCTAAATGTTCTTTTCCAACAAAGAAAGCACATTTTTTACACTTTCTAATCCATTCAAAATAGTCTTTGAATATGCTAGGCCAATAGTAACCAGCTTTCATAATTTTTAAGGTTGTAGTATGTGCCGAGAAGTGAATTCCTGTAGGTCCTTCATGGAATTTTGATAGTATTTTTTGAACTTTATCATTATCAACACACTGCAACAAAATTCCATTTATATCTTTTTTGAATAACACATTATCAATGAAGATATAAGGTACAAGTTGTAATCTGAAATACCTTCATTTATTTTTTTCCATAACTTCCGGATAGGTGCCCTGCTATAGATAATTAACCAAATCAGTCATCCATCTTGATTCCTGAATCTCGTGAGTGAGCTCAGGTTGCTGATTTTCTGGTTGAACTAGAATTTTTGATTGTTGATAAACAATTTCAGCATGCTGTTTTAAATCATCTAGTTCTGTAGCTTGCTATTTTTCCATATCAACAATTAGGTGCTCACATAAACCTTTTCCTCAAACTGTCTTAGCAACCCGAATATCAACATCATACTCCATGACCTTTTTTATCCAATTTGCTCTTTTCTCATTCAGTTCCTTATTTAGTAAGAATGCTTTCACACTTGGATGAGAAACAAGAATATGGATTTTATTGTTCGAAAGCATATACTTGAAATTATTTAGTCCTCTAACTATTGAAAGTACTTGCTTTTCAAGAAATGTGTACCTTGTTTCAAAATCATGCAAGATTTTTCCAAAGAAAGTAATAGGCTACTCAATATTTTCATCATTGACTTGAGTTAATATAGCTGAGATTATTTCAACTCCTGCAAGTGCATAAATTGTAAAATATTTATCAAAATTTGGATGTGCAAGAGCAGGAGCCTGAGAGATAGCTACTTTGATTTCTTACAAATCCTTCTCTTCTTTCTCTGGTCTAAGAGAAATTTTTCTCTTTCTTTAGTATAGCTATGAGTGGTTTAACCAATGTTGCAAAATCTGGAACAAATCTTCTAAAAAAGTTAATTTTTCCAAGAAAACTCTGTAATGCCTTCTTATGATGAGACAATGATAGCTGTGATATGGCTTCAATCCTGAAAGGATCAATTGTTAAACCCTATTTAGAAACAATATGACCAAGTAGCTTGCCTTGATGTACTGAAAAGATAGACTTCAGTGGATTCAAAGATATTCCAAACTGCCTGCACAACTGAAAAGTCTACCTTAAGTGCATTAGATGTTCTTTAGAATATTTTGAAAATACAGTAACATCATCTAAATAAACCAAGATGCATTTATTTAATAATTTGTGAAAAGCCATGTCCATTGCACGTTGAAACAGTGCACCAACATTCGAAAGACCAAAAGGCATCCTTTTATAAGCATAAGTACCCCACTTGGTGGTAAAAGCTATTTTGTATCTATCTTCTTCTCAAACTAAAATATGATTATATCCACTATAACCATCTAGAAGAGATAGTCTATTTGAACCTGAGATTGTTCTTAAAATCTGATCCATATTTGGGAGTGGGTAATGATCTTTTAATGAAGCCTTATTAAGATCTCTGAAATCTACACATAGTCTGATTTCACAATTCTTCTTCCTAACAGGAACAAGATTGGCTACCCAACTTGAATGCTTAACTAGAAAGATAATACTTGATTCAATCAACTTAGATAATTCTTTCCTCATAAGAGGCTCTATTTTGGGATTCATAGGCCTCTGCTTCTGTCTAACAGGTTTAGAATTTGGTTGCAACTCAATTGTATGATGTGCTAAACTGGGATCAAATCCTTTCAGATGTTGGTATTTCCAAGAAAAAACATCCTTAAACTCTTTGCAAAGATTAATAAATGACTACTTTTCAGTTAAGGAACATACCTTTCCAAGAAATAGCTTTTTCCCTTCATTAACTGAGATTTCTTCGTAATTGTCAGCATGAGTTGACATTTTAGTCTTGACCTTTCTTAACTGATCATCAGTGCTGAAGATGTATTCTAATGTGACTAGACCTCGAGGTAGTTTATTTGTATTCAATTGAATAATCTGGTTACCATATAAGTGTTGTAATTTATCCTAATTAGCTGCAGAAAAATTAGCTTCTTGCTGCAAAAACCTGCAGATTTGATCATCACTTTCAAAAACGTGCCAATTTGAATCATTATCAGCTACTGAGGGCTTGACAATTAAATTTATATGAGGCTAGATTTTTCTATTTTTAATATGTTCTCGCACTTCAAAACTAGCCCCAACTACTAGAAGTCTATCTGTATGCTTGTTTTCAGTTCTAGGAATAGACTGAATGTTGATAGCATCAAAATCTTCCATTAATTCTGAAACTCTATGTCTGTAAGACTTCATTAATGGATTCTTACAAACATTTAAATTTTTCAGTTGATTAATAACCAACTCAGAGTCACCAAAAATTTGTAGAATGTTGATACCCCTCTTTCTGGCCCAAAGTAAGCCATGAATTAAAGCTTCATATTCAGCTACATTACAAGTACATGAAAGTTGGAGACTCAAAGCTAAGAAATACCTTTCATTCATTGGGGAAGTGAGCATTAGACCTGCTCCCTTTCCTTTCTTGTTCTTAGCTCCATCAAAATGATGCTTCCAAATCCCTTCTGTTGATTCTTCTGTTTTGGACAACAAGGGAAGTGGTGTATTTTCTTCATGCATACAATACACACCAAACATGTGTTCTTCAACTTCCTTAAAAGGATCATGAGCATGTTCTTCCACTATTTTTTCATCCATAAACATGTTAGAAACACCATCCAATGCTGAAATATGAGCTACCTCATCAAAATCAGACTGATCTAAAGATGAATAATTAGCCGCTGCATTTGAAGAGTGAGGCTCAATGTGAAATTTGGCCAATGGCTCTCAATTGATAGTAACTTTAGTACCATAATTAGTAATGAAAAATAAGGACCAATTTGAAGAGAGATAACCTCCTATTTTTGATGTGAAATCTCTAGATAAACATTAGGCAAAATATGGAGGTAAGTCTACAACAGTAACATCTTGCAGAATATAAACATTTTGGAAAACATGTATTGTCACTTCTAAATTTTTGATTATACCAACTGTATTAGTTGCAGTTCCACCAAGTTGTAAGACCCTCCTTTCTGTAGGCTCATACTACAAACCCAATTTTTCTGCAATCACTTTTGGCATAATTGTGCTACTTGCACCACTGTCCACCATGCAATTATGAACTAAATTTTCACCAATAATCAGTGATAAATAAAATGGTGTTGGTTTCTTGATGTTATGAGCATTCATAAATTTCTAAACCATCCACTTAACTTCTTTAATGTGGTCTTGCTCAAATGTTCCAAGGACCATGTCTGTCTTCTGAACTTCCTTTTCAGTTGAGTTGAAAAAATCTGCAACTTAGCTAGTTCATGAGAAAGTAAATCTTATTGTGCAGGAATACTTAGAGCATCCCACATTGAGATATTAACATTATTCTTTTACATTACATCACTAATGTTAAAAGAAGCAACTATTTTAGAGACATAATCAACTGTCTTAGAGTAGACCTTAGCGAAAAATGATTTTACTTCAGCTACCTTGGAAATCTAAGGTATAAACAATCTTCTTGGATTAGGTTGTACCTGTTTTTGATGGCCTTTATCAACTGGAACACTTGTTGTTTTTTTAGGAACAAAAAATTTGCTAGTTGAATTTAGAGATGTAGACGCTATCTTATCAGTGACAGTAGGCATGATAGGCCTATTTTGTTACTTTTTATTTTCAACAACTTTCCCTTGAGCCCTAATAGTGACGGCAATGAAATCCTCATTAAAACTGACTAAATTCTATGCAGGTGCTTTCTGAACATGAGTTTTGTGCTGCCCACGCTCCATTTAAGGCAAGAACAATGTTTTAGATTGAGGTTATGCAACAAGATTGAGATCCAAAAAAGTATTTGGGCAAGTTACAGCTGAATGAGGTTGATTGCAAGGTTGACACCATTCTTTTGTAGCCATATTAACTAGGACTAAAGCGTTATATGAACTAGGAGACTTTGGGTCAAATTGCATTTGTTGATAAGGCTTCCTATAATTTTGATTCTGTTGGTAGGGCTGCCTGTTTTGTTGATTCTGTTGATAGGGCTGATAAGGAGCCTAATAGGGTCTACTAGGTAATGTAACTTTGTTCTCAATTGAAGTCAATTTATTTCCCATAGTTTGCAAAACTTTAAATACATCATCTAATGGGGCTACAACAATATGCTCTATGATTGTAATAGGCTGAGGAATAGGTGCTAAATCTACCAAAAATGGCATTGATGGCCTTGGTGCTAATTTTTCACCTTAAATAAGACTATTTTCATCTCGGATAGAAATATCATAAGCATTTGGAAGTGTCTCTCCCCCCACTAATTGAATCATAGTTTAGATAGCATTGTTTAACGCTCTAAGATAATAAAGGAAAGCATGATCAGCTTGAGGCTTGACACTTGCTGGAATTCTCTCCCAAGTTCTAGAAAAATGGATATTGAAGCTAGACATAAATTCATTGGGAGTTCTTTTAATAGTGGACAACTATTTAATGACAGATAAATGATCGAAATTATCCTGAAACTGTTTCAGCAATTTTTCACCTAAGTTATCCCAAGTTCTTATGCTTCCAATTTCTAGTTTCTATACCATTGCAAGGCCTTCCCTTTAAAAGATGCAGCTAACAGTCTTAAAGCCACGTCTTCATAGTGACATTATGGACTGCACATAGGGTTACAACATCTTTAATATGTTTAACTAGTGTAACTTGATTTTCACCCATGAATGATGGAAAACTTTTCATGGCAGCATTAGGAATGTCATGGTAAACCAAGATTACTAATGGACTACCATTAGTAAAGGACACAAAATTCCTTGGTGGTTGGATAGCCATTTGAAAAACTGGGATGTTAATTGAGGAATTGATACGTGGTGAAGGAATATTAGGAGGAGGGTTACCAAAACCAGATCTATTATAAGGTAAAGTATTACCAACTCTTCTCCTTCTAGCAGAATTCAAAGGTAAAGAAACAAACTCAGAAGGAATTCCTCTTACCGATGATCTTGTAGTCACTTTAGGCATGGAACATGCTGCAATACTGGTCAGAAATCAGCTCTGCAGAGTTGCCAAAATATCCTAGAATCTTTAGAATAAATTGTTGCAACTTGCTCCCAAAAGTAACTTTTATTTTGTTGTAATATGCTATAGATCTGTTGTAGAGACTGTAATTCACATGCAGATTTGATTCGTTGTCCCACCGGGCATGCCAAAAACTATTATCTCTCGAAAGTTCACCATGTAGAGAGATGGTTGTAGGTTTTCTAAGCTTGCACAAATGATCTCTCTTTCGTAGATACAATGGAAACACCTCAGGTCTATGGGTATACCTATTTTGAGGTGAGTCTCCAGTATCAAGGTCGGTTCCTTATTGGTGTATCCTAAACTGATTTCTAGGAGTTTGAGAGTAAAAGATGACAATAAAATGATTAAAACTAAGGTGATAAATTGAATTTGGATGAGGACTTTGATCGAGTATATGCACAACTGATTTGGGAAGGATTCTTGATGCACGAACAAATAGTTTCTCTACAGAATATCTAAGGGAAAAACACTTGATTATACTGAGGGAGAATCACAACAGTACTAATAAGTTAACATACACATTAAAATTAAGCAGAAAAGAATGAATTTTTAGTAGGGTAAGGTGATTGATCAAGGAATTTGCATTCACAAGATTAATATAAACATACACAAGACTGCAAAATAACTTGGAAAGACAGGGAATACTTCACACTTAGAGGGAAAAAATGGCGAAATTTTCTTCAGTACTCATATATCCAAAAGTCCTCCAGTCCTCTTTGTGCTTTGCAAAGGCACACAATATATAGCAAAAATAAAATTCACCCTCTCCCTAAAAATAGCCCAAGGATTATACTCACCCATACATCTTATTTTTATCCTTTATTTAATAATAGATAAAGGGAAAAATAGAGCATGCCATTACAAATAGGCATTATTAGCCTTACTTACATTACAGTCAAACTGAAGTTGATTGTTCTATTTTTAAGAAAAGAAGGGTGAATAATTTGCTAAAAATAAGGTTTCTTGTTAGGTAAATCTCTTTCCATGAACATGCAACTTTGTCTTCTTCTCTATTATGTCCTATTGTGAAGGCATGCAAAAATACAAATCCTTGTATGTGAGCAAAATAATTACAATATTTAGCAATATTTACAAAAATAATTCCTCTTGTGGGGACCACCTGCTATGTGCACATGTTCTGATATTGACATCCCCTTTTAAAAAATGGTCACATGAGTGACACTCTGAAAAATCAACCTAGATCTTTGAAGTGGGGACCACCTGTGGTTGAACTCCTATCTTCATTGGGTTTGGCCACTTTTGTGGACTTAGCATATACTATGTTTTAAAATCATGAGGGGCAACACCCCACCATGCTCGACCATCTTTGATTATTTCAGCCTTGGCATGTATAATATTCACCTTTTTGGTGATCATGATATTGATTTGGTTGCCCCTTCAAAATTATTTGAAGCATGCACTTGGGTTAGACTTTGAAATTCATTTGCAATGATTAATTTGGTGGACACGTGGGTTGTCCCCTTCCACGGTGACTCACCCCTTGGTGACTTGGTCGGTGGAATCAACTTTGGTCAGGTCAACTATAACCCTTGTGGTTTATTTTGAAATTTCATGCCTTATTATTTTTCATTGATCTTTATACCCTGTCTGATCACAGACCAATGATTTATGACCTGTGATTAGGTTTTAGGCTAGATTTTAATGTGGGTGGTGGCATCCTAACTGTGGTTAGCATTGATTGTTGCGATGATCTGAGGATGTTGATCATGTGTCCTTAGTTTTTTTATACAATCGATTGCTGACTGTGGTTGAGTTTGGGTTAACCCACTTCTTGGGTTCAGGTGGTAAAGGGAACTCGATCCTAAGGCACATTCATTTGGATTTTTTTGTGAAATGGGCGAAGCCCTGGAAAAATTTCTCTCGAAGCCATTCTTCTATTCTGATCCGAGCTCAGCTTTCACTATTTTTTGAGCTGCTTCTCTCTAAAAAGTTGTTTTTCATATCAGGTTTCATGGTTTCTGTGCAGTGGTCAAAGTGTGGGCTGCCATTATTGTTTCTTTAAGCTCGAATCTATCCTCTTTTATCCTCTGTACCATTTGTGCCTCTATAATTGAAAGCTGAGTTTTCATTTCTTGGCCTCCATTGTCGTTTATAGGTGAGATAAGTTCTCTTACATGCGTACACTTCTATTTTATTTTCTTCTTCAAATGTATCAATGAACTTCTGGAAATATTTGTGGGTTTTGTGATTTGTTTCGCCTGATTGACTTCCAAGTTTGAAACCTCACACGGGCCTGTGGACCTCTCACTTCATCATTCAGTTGCTCGAAAGTTTTGACCATTTGATTATCTACGGTGAGTGTATTCTTTGGCCCAATCTACATCATGAATTATAGATCTGTATTTTCTGAGTTCTGGGTATATGTAGATATGTGACCCTTGAGAAATTTTTCAACTCTGTGTGGAAAATACCTATGAAACTTGAAGTACTAGTTTGATTATGTACTAGAATCATATTTCCCCAATTTTCTTGTATCTGTCATGCTCATACATTGCTAAAATGAACTTCAAAAAGACTCTATGATTATGTGTTTGCCATTGTGAAACCGTGATTTAATTTATACCTTCCTTTGTTTTAATATGGTGGACATGGAGTATTTTCTTCCTTCTGGATATTCATACTACAACCTCTTCTTTGTATGATTTCTTTTCCCTTTAACTCTAGGAGAATCCATTTGTTATAATTCATTTGTCTCAGGATCAACTGTAGAAGATGGTTAAGATTTTTTACAAATAGCACTTTTTGTAGAATAGTTCAGCTTCAAAATTTCAACATCTGTCATAGCTACATCTGAATATTGGTCAATTTCCTTGCATGAGATAGTTGTACTTCTTTGAAATGGCAGCATCTATGTATTCATTCTGAAAATCAAATCTATTAAATGCTGTGACTTTACACAATCATTCATTGACTTTGATCTCTGAAGCTAATGTAGTATTTTACAGTCTTATTTGAACCTATGCATAACATATGTATTTCTGGAACTTTGTTGGACAACTCCTGCATGTTAGACAATTCAAGTCTTGTAAAAATTGTAGTTCCATCTTCTTTTGTAGCAACTTAATGCTGTGACTTGATATTCACCTGTAGCTGTATCTGTATTTGAAGCAATTAGAATTATATTTCGTAGTAATTAAAAATCATAAGTGTTCAATTTGGTATTTGGCGAAGCCTTGTCATTATCTTATTCAATAATATCTGATGGACATTGTATTTCTTTCTAATTTTAACCTTCCATCTTTTATCCGTACATAATCTTTCAAATTTTTCCTGTATCAAGTAGCTTTTGCAAATTCTAAAATTATATTTGCTTCCTGTAGCAACTAAATATCTACTTCGTAGCAATTGTAACTTCTTCCATGTTAGCAACTAGATTTGAATTTTAGTCTTGTAGCAACTAGTTTCTTAATTTTAGTGCTTTTCACTGTATGCAACTGTCTACTTTTCTCTGTAGCCTGCAACATGTACCTGCACACTTAGGAAAACAGTTAGAAAATAATTAGGCTTTTTAGCCTCTCTTATGTCCATTTTTTTCCTTCGTTATTTTCTCCTTCTTCTTCTTTCTTACTGAGTGAATAAAGAATGCATGTAGTTTTTTCTTCTAGTAGAATACATCTTCTGTTAGGAGAAGATTCATATGCACGAAGTAGGACAATATAGGAATATGACTTGATCTCATAAGCTCATAGCTTATATTTAATTCTTTTCTTATTTTTTAGGTACAATGGCTTCTATATTGAAGTTGAAGGAAAAAAAAAAGATGGAGATGAAGATGATTCAATCAAAGAATAGAAACCCCAAGGCAATGATGGGTTCACTCATACTCCTCTATCTTTCTCTTTCATGCATGTGTGCCTTTATTTTCAGTAGCTATACTTTACTTTCTCAGTTACATCCCACGGTTTGTGTGGGAAACACTTGGACTCTCCTTATGAATAAAACATTGAATTTTGAAAAATGAGTTGTGTATTTCCTTGTGCATTCTAGCTTTTTTGTATGGATTGTATAATGAACTAAAAAAACTCAGTAACATAATTGAATGTCTTGATCATGAAGGAAAGAACATTGATAGGAACTTCTAACATTCAGTAATGAACTCTGGATTTTTTGTAGTCTACATTTCTTGTTTGCTGATTCAAAACTCAACACTTCACCTAATTTCTAATTTTTTGTCTTTAACAAGACAACACAGTTGTATTTCGGGGCTTTTTGTTCTTCTACTAAAGATGACATGAAATTAAAGACTATGTGATCTGTTCTATTTTGAAACATCACACATAATTTAATATTTCACTTAATCATTAATTAATTCAGCAATAACTAATAACATCAAAACTTCCTTAGCTTAGGTATACTTCACCCAAGACTTTTCATCGTAAAAATGAAGTTTCAAGTTGCCCATTTTTGCACGAGTGAAAAAATTGTCAATTATTCCCAGATGAAATTGTGAGATTAAAGTTATTGGTTTAAAAGCTAATACTTTAAGCTATTTGAAAAGGTTCTCTAAGATAAGTGGCATACGTGCAAAACTTTGACTTAAAATTTAGATGCATGTCACTTAGAGAGGAATTCTACGAGAAATATTGCCAGAAATTTCCTTGACAACTTCCACATGTTATAGTTCAGTTGAATTTTTGTATTTATAATTGCCCTCTATACACTATAAATAGAGGAAGAACCTATGGGTTAAAGAATCAGAATTTGTAATCAACATTCTTATGTTCCAGACTTTGAGTTGAAACCCTTGATATTTTTATGAAAGATAAGAAATTAAAAGGAGGTAGATTTTGGAGAAATTTGTGTCAACGGTGTATTTTTTTCTTACTTCTATGTATATCTTTGCATAACCTTTGTGTTATCTCATATCTAGATTTGTAACTTTTATTTTCTTTAAATTCTGTATTGTGATATTTGTTTGTTTCATCTCTGTGCATGAGACCAACTATGTGAACTATTGGTTGGATTGCACATCTTCTTTAATCTCTTCCCGGATTCAATTATTTCCCCCTTTTACCAATATTTCCTTACAACTACTTACTTTTTGTAGAATTTCCTAGCTATGGCTCATGAGATTTGCAATTAAAGTAAAACCCACAAACAATTACTCAAATCCATAATTGATAAAAATCATACACGGGAGCCTCACCGGTAAATGAGGGAGATTTATCTCATGAACTCCTAGGTTTTCAACTGTGTAGAAAATCTAGCCAACACATCACTTTGGCCATATTTTCTAGCTTGTTTTCAATCCAAATATTAAGTTTGCACAAACTATAAGAGTCTATCCATAGTAACAACACAATATATATCGGCCCCCATAAATTCCATTATATGCTAAATTCATTATGGTTATGATGAGGGTACGACCCTAACCTTAACTTATTCATGATGGGTGAAGATCTAACTTCTTTATTCTCGAAGTCATATTAACCGAGCCAATGGGTCATGGTTTAAGCCCTTAAATTTGTCTACGGTGTTTAGACATGTACCATACTTAGCTTACATAGTTTTAACCTCATGTGATTACTGTTATGTTCATAAATTATTTCAATGTCATTAATTGCATTTCAACTTGGATCTTAGAAACACCATCCCTTCAAAACCATAAATTCATCTTGCATATGGTTCATGGGAGTCGGTCAATCTAAATCCCCTTATGAGGTGTGGATGGATAGACTCTAATCAATCATATCCAAGACTAGGTTTTATTATTGTGATGACATAAGTTTAAAAAATCTTATGACTTACATTCAGAAAATAAAAAGATACATCCTTTAGGAATTTATATGAAGTCACACATCCATTGGTTAAACATAATTTTTCCTATTGGCACAAGTAATCTCAAAGGAGATGAATATCCCCTTTTCTCAATGAAGGAACAACAACTTGTTGATTTAATTAAAACATCTTCCAATTTAATTTCACATACTCCCTTATAAACTTGAGTCTTAACCATTAATAGATAAATTTTGGTATCTTTCATAAGACAACTATGTTTTTAGACTGATAGATTCATTCCTAGACAAGAGTTCTTACTTGTCCTATATTCTTTGTTTCTTACAACACAACAATTTTTTAAGTAAAAATAAACAACACTTTGTCCACATCATAGTTCTTCCAACATCACATCAACATAATCAGACATACAATGGAAATTGACCCAAGGAAATTATTATTCAACCAAAATGGAAAGCACCTATCATCATTATCAAATATTCCAAAGGAAAGACTCCTTTTCTTTTATTAAATTTTTTTCTTTCAATTTACAAATCATAAAGAAAACTAAATTCCATGCTACAATTTGGGAATCAAACTCCTAAATGAAGTAGTTAGAAATTTCCACCTCCACCTTCTTCTTACCAATTCCTCATCATGTAATTGTAGATGCAATGGGTTATTATTCACTTATACTGGCATGTCTTCTACCCCCATATTCTTTGATCTTCCTACTAATTATAGGTCAATACTAGTAATTTGTTGGTATGAATATATGGAATGGCACATCGTTGCACCATTCCGAACATTCAGACCATCCTATAAAATTTTACAAATTTTAGGATATAAGAGAGATTGAAGTAAATCTAACCAATTCCATTTATCCTGCTTAACAAGAATTGAAACTATTATAGAAATTAATATCGTCAATTCTAATTATTACATTCTTAACAACCAAAGAAAATAACTTCCATGAATCAACTTTATTTCCAACGATGTTTCATAAGGCGACTCAACTTTTTACATCTAATTAAGAATGGAAATATCCACAAGGGTACATTTGCCTAATCATCAATAATGTTTAATCCCAAATCCAAACACCAATAACAGAAGGTATCCATTCACTCACAAAGTAAGTATCAACAAAATTCCAAAAATTCATATAATAGTTGTAGACTAAAACAGTCCTATGTTTACTCAAGAAGTAAATATTAACAACATTCAGACAGTCATTAAGTAGTTGTAAACTAAAACAAACATATGTTTACTCAAGAAGTGTATATTAACAACATTCAGGTAGACATAAAGCAATTGTAGACTAAATCAATCCTCTGTTCACTCAAGACAAAAATAATAACAACATTCAAAAAGTCTATATGCAACGATAGAATAAAACAACACTCAGTTGTTCATATAACCAATGTAGAATGAAACAACAATCAAACAACCATATACAGTGATAGAATAAAATAGCACTCAATCATTCATATAACAGTAGTAGAATAAAATAGCAATCAAATAGCCATATACATCAATAGAATAGAACAACACTCAGTCATTCATATAAAATTTGTAGGACTAAAACAACATTCAAATAGCCATATACAACTGTTATAATAAGTCTCCAATAGACATTAAATCCTAATTTAAAATAATTCCCAGAGTTCATGAAAATAAACCCCAAGTTATTTAGTCAAATTAATCAAATGAATTTCAGATTTTAATTGAACTTCACTCATCATTGAATAAAATAGTCATATGTTTACTCAAGAAGTGTATATTAATGGCATTCAGGCAGCCATAAAGTAGTTGTAGACTAAATCAGTCCTTTGTTCGCTCAAGAAGAAAATAATAACTAAATTCAAACAACTATATACAGTGATAGAATAAAACAACACTCAATTCTTCATATAACAGTTGTACAATGAAACAACCATATACATCGATAGAATAAAATCAGAACTCATTCATTCATATAGAAGTTGTACACTCATCATTGAATAAAATAGTCATATGTTTACTCAAGAAGTGTATATTAACGGCATTCAGGCAGCCATAAAGTAGTTGTAGACTAAATCAGTCCTTTGTTCGCTCAAGAAGAAAATAATAACTAACATTCAAACAACTATATACAGTGATAGAATAAAACAACACTCAGTTCTTTCATATAACAGTTGTAGAATGAAACAACCATATACATCGATAGAATAAAATAGAACTCATTCATTCATATAGCAACTATAGATTAAAACAACAATCAAATAGCCATTTACAACAATAGAATAGAACAACACTCAATAATTCATATAATAGTTGTAGAATAAAAGAACAATTCACAATAGCCATATACAAATGTTATAATAAGTCTGCAATATGCATTAAATCCTAATTTAAAATAATTCCCAGAGTTCATGAAAATAAAACCTAAGTTGTTTAGTCAAATTATTCAAATGAATTTTAGATTTTAATTGAACTTCACTCATCATTGAATAAAATTGATTCCATTAGATAAAACCCTCTCTATTAAATAAAAATCATACTATCCAGGGTTTATTGCAGGTCAATGAATAGCTTTATTGACACACACCGGAAGGAAAATAATTAATTCGCTCGAGTCTATGTAAAGGACAGACATGCTACCTACTAATGGTAGAGCAATTCTAGAGAATCTACACCTAGATAGAAACCCTTCCTGACTACCACTTTCACAAAAATGGGTTTTTAGTAAATTTATTCATATACCCAGATTTATTAAAGGTGTTGAATATAAAACTTTCATAGCAACCAGCAGCTCATATTACAATTCCTGCAATAAAGATAGAAACACACATCGATTTCAGGCACCATTTTTTATTTAATAAATAATAACACAATGTTTTCAGGAAACCCCGTTCTTTTCTTTCTAAAAAAAGACACAATGCTTTCAGGAAACCATTTTTTGTTACAGAAGATCACATTGATTTCTATGATCAAGCTCTTAAAAAAAGAAGCACACACTCAATCCTAGATATACATATCCATATTTTAACCATTATTCCATCTACCAATAGTTACGTATTATCATAGGAAGAAGATAAAGTCGTAGGGAGAAGAAACCATGCATGCAACAGTTGTATGAAACTTCCAGGATGTAATTATTTTTCCAAATTTTCTAACCCTTTCTCCTCCAACTACTCACTACAAAACTGACCCAGAGAAACCCTTCCATTTTAAGCATTTCATAGTGTGCCAAGTCTATGTGAAGTGCGTTTAGTATGCATGCCCTACATGGAGGCAAAGTTTAGTTTTAAAAGCTCGAAAATATAGCACAAGTCCAAAGTTGTTGGCCATGTCTAACCGACATGCGGGTGTGCTTATGGGAACCTATAGGTGAGCTTCCTATATATAATATTGCATATCTTGCTGAGCTAGTGTTTAGGTAATGCATCTATATGTGTCAGCACGCATACCCGTACACTAGTTAGGCATCACCAACAGGGTACAATTTCACAATAAGAATAAACGGTACGCTTGCATTCATAAGTAAATTGGGTTACTTATAAATGTAAGTGTATCGGATTTAAATTTTTAATTTTAATTAACATTGGCCAAAATAGAATGGGGTAAGCTGCGAGATGTGATAGTACTTCTTAGATTCATAATAGAACTAATATTTTATCAAATCATTTTGGTGAACCCATAGATTAAAACATTTCCCCCTAAGATACACAAAAACCTCAAATAGCTAAGGATAAATCCTCTCCTTCTCAATTCATCATGCCTCATGTGAGTGTTAATCATATATACAATGAGGCCACCATCAATGAACTCACTGCCCTATATTGTGACATTATTATGCTAGATCATATTCACCAACATCTCTTAGCCCACTAATTTCATGTGCCTACTAGCTTTGAAAATTATACCATTGGCATTGTATTTGATCCAATGAGCTTCAATTATTGTACACCATGTTATCCAGTTAGCCATGACCCTCCTTCTAACATTTCCAAGGAAGTTGTAGATGATTCTCTTATTGATTTCATGCTTGGTTTTCACAATGATACATCTATGCATATTGATTCTACTCCTAGTAAGACCACTACTATAGCTGCATCTCATGATTCTCATATTTCTGATACTGCTTCTCATCATCCATCATGTAAAAATTTACATACTCATTCATACTATGTGAATGATCCATTTGATGACACACTTAATGACATATTCATATCTGATTCTCTATCTAATTTTGATGAAACAATTAATAGTCATGATTCTACCACTTAACATACTACTGAGTGTGAATATCCTACTCCATTTTCATCTTCTTATAAGGTTGTCTCTTCTACTATGCATGACTCACCTCCATATATTATTTCATCTGCTCCTATCACTCTATCTCCATCTATTAGTTTGTCTCCTCCTGTTGTTACATATCCATCAGACACTCCATCTCCTAGAGATTTTTTTGATGCTAGTCCTACTATTTCTATGGATATCCCATGTCGTTCATCACCTATCACTTCTTTAGAACCTATACCTAGTGTTACTTTAGCATCAAAATCTCTTTTTTATCCTCCAAACATACCTATGATTACTCACAATGGAAAGTTACAATTGTTTAACACATTATTTCCATCTTCTACTATCCCTTCACAAGACATCTTTTCCCTCATGCATGTTGTCGATCAATTACAATCTTGGGTTCAATCACTCACATTAGAAAGCAAGGCCTACCATGATTCCATTGATAACAATTCATTGCATGGAAACCCTATTCCTAAGAAGATTCATAACTCAGCATTTCCTAAGGATTTTATCATGCCTACCTTTTCATGTTTTGATGTTACTATAAACCCTTACTTACATCTCAATCATTATCATATGATTATGGCTCCATATTATAATGATCACTTATTTCTTAAGGCCTTTTGAAATAGTCTTACCGATGACGATTTGCAATGGTATACTCACCTACCATTTGGATCTATTAGCACATTTACTGAGATGGAAGAGGCTTTCCTCTATCACTTCATCATCAACAATGGCCCTAGAGTTACTTATGATCATCTACCTACTTTAAATCAGGGAAAAATATAACCTATCATGGATTACATCTTATGATTCAATGCTTGTATGCATCAATTAGTCTTTCAACCTATCGATTTAGAGAAGAAATTTATCTTTTTTTTGGTTTTATTCCCGCACTAAAACAATGGTTGCAATATGACACCTGCAAATAATTCACACTTCTATGATATAGATTTATTGATCTAGAACAAGACCTCATTGCCACATATGCTATAGATCCGCTAATTATAGTTTTCACTACTAAATCATCTAGTTCTTTTCAATTTCCATCAATTGATCATCTTACATGATCTCCATCTCCTCCTCATAAGAAAGCTCAACCTACTACATCACATAAGCATCCTTCTTCTCCTATTCTGAGGAAGGCCACCCCTCAATCTCTAGCACATGTGTCACATGATCCATTACATTTATCTCATCACGATAGAGCACATGATGTGCCACATATTTTGATTAATGAACAATTAATTCACTTACCTTTCACAAATCATCCACAAACACCTTCACAATGTCAATTGATTATCAACCATATTGTAACTATCACGGATAAATGAGCATAGGGTTAAGTCTTTCTTTCACCACCTTCATGATTTCTTACAACAATATAGGAAGGGCATCATCTTATTGTTGGATATGAAAACAATGAGAGGTCCATATCTCCTTCTCCTCATCAACAACCTATTACACTAGTTAAGTTGTCTCCTCCATCTAGTGCTAAGGTCATTGCTTATCCATCACTACAGGTCGCCACTCATGTGCGCTCTACACCACATATAACCATCATTATACAATCTCATTCATCTCATCTATCTAGTCCATCTCATCCATTGCATCATGCTACTTATTCACATTGGATTCCACAACCCTTGGCATTTACATTGCTCACCGCTACTCCATATGGCATTCAGTTTAGCTTGTATGCTCATGCTGCTTCCATCCCACATGCTTCCACCACTTCGCACCACCTTGCTCTTTGGTAGGTGATTATTATCACCTCTACCCTAATGATGCACTCATGTTCTTACTATTTTTACATGTCTATTGAGGTGTATTACATAAGAACCTCTCTTCAACGCTGCTTCTATCGATTTATCAGCCACATTCTATCAGAATCATTTATAGATGACGCAATCATTGCATTACAGGTCATCTTGACAATGAGGGGTATTATACAATGAAACCTCATATCTAATGGCTGGGGGCATCACTAATATTCCCCCCTATCTTCATCTTACCGACATACACTTCATTGCACTATAATGAATATATCATACTTTTACATGACCATTGATCATTCATAACAATATCATATTAGAACCTTATCTAGTATCATCGACAATATAATCCATCACATTACACATTACTTGGACAAACCTTTATTACAATTATTTCATATTAGAAAATAAAATACCACTTAACACATAAAAAATTATCCATATAAGAAACAATCAAATACATCATCATCACAACATGAAATTAATACAAAACATATATAATCATCATATGCCAATAAATCCATCTATATATACCCATTAAAATTATAGTATTCATAAATATCTCATCATTCTGTGTTTTGGGAATATCTAGTTCGCCGACCTCGTGGCTACATCATTACAAATCATATCTCATCATTACTATCACTATTTGGTATTACAAGTGATCTAGAACTCAAATCCTCGCCACTAACTCAACGCCACCAATCACGACCCCTATATCTCTCCACCTTCCTACGTAATAATGTATTATCCATAGAATTCTCTGCAAAGAGACTTTGTAATGTGATAAATTATACAAACACATCTTGCACTAATGGGACACCATCAACCACCTCTCTCACTCATCATGTCTCCTCGCATGCCTCATCCTTCTCGCTCAGGATCACGGTACACGTCGGTGTTGTTATGGCCACAAGATAAAACAAATGGGTATACTTTCCCATGATTTCATCCAAACACTCTAGCTTCCCTCCACCCACAAGTATGTCAGTCGGCACATTCCATATCAATGTGCACATAGATGTGTCCATAATCAAGATCCAATATGTGTTACCTACAATAAAATAAGCACAACACAGTAGCAAACCATAGCCATCATGTAAAAAAGTAACAAACCATGCAACATAATTATATATATACTCACACTCCACTATAGTCGTTGCTACATTATTGGGGGCATGTTCTTTCCCCTCCACTCCTCCTCCGATATATGCATAAACAATGGAAAAAAAACACCCATCGATGCATTATCCACCATATGCAGTATGACTTTACACACCCTACATCATCTACGTGAATATGCTCTATGGTCACATCCACCTCGTCAGGCTTGAGAGGTACCAACTGCTCTCATGTGGGCCCTGGTCTATCTCTGGCCCTCTTAGGTGCTCTAATGGCTCGTAACCACACATATGGCTATAGAGGAATATCTTGAGCCATACCAAATTCTTGAGATATCCATTCTACTTGAAATAACTCGTTCACATCTAGAAACTGATCCTCCAACCACATAGTTCTCTGTATTCATCATAACTCTAAAACATCCTCTGTCCATCTGCGATAGTCTCGGTATGGCCTCTATATCACTTCCTCTGGTCTATTCCAATCTATCAAGGCTCTATAGGTATCAATATTAATCTTCCACCCACATACTCCAACCCATCTCCTAATAAATATGTCTGGCATATCCCACTCTTCTCGCAGACCAACAACTAGCCTTAATAATACTATATGCTCATAGGCCCATACATACAATAAAGCAATAACTCTAGTCCCACCTCCATGATCCTCCTAGGTGAATATGTAAAGATCTCTATACAGGTGGGCCAACACACATCATGCACACACATACCTAGTACCCTCTTCCTTGATCCACTAGAAAATATATTTCATCTTATATAAGATTCCCACACCACCTCCCTCCACTACAATTGATGATGCAATAATCATGGCTGTAAACTTCTGCAAGCGTGGAACCCCTGACCTCTAAATCACATCCAAGCTAATATGGGCCTTATCAGGAACTTGATTCTCCACAAAATACCTCCTAACAACCCACATCTGTCTCTCCATGTTCTCCACATCCATGATGTGTATCCTCTCATGGACAACCAATAATTTCAGTATGTGATATACATCCTATAGTATGATCGTCATCTCACCAGTAGGTAACCAAAATGTACAAGCATCCACACACCATATCTCACACAAAACTATCAACATAGGAATATTATGGGGAACATCCCCCATCCTCACTATGTGCTGCATAGTGACATGTTCCATAACCTCCCAATCATCATCTGACAATCCCAACCCGAGAAAAGTACTCAAATGGCGAGAACCACAAAACTCCCTCAAATGGATATCCCTTTGTACAATTCCAAACAATAATAAACAACGTGTTAGAATACTATACATATGAAAACATAAAAAATTTAGGACATTAATACACAGTGGAAATCACATTTCCACCACTCTCAACTAACTACACACTTTCTGGATTAGGGCTCCCAGAATCAGGACTGTGGCGCCATGGAGCAGGACTTTAGCACCTAGGTTTGGGCGCTCCTATCTTGAAGGCCACTAGCGCCTTCACTACTCTTGTCCAAATCTAAAACGCTGAGGAAAACAAAAATAAAAATTTCACAAAAATTCAATAAAAATGACTATTACGCACGCATTTTTTGAAAAACAAATTACACTTACCAACTCCATAGTCATACATGATGCCATGACAATCATCACCATCTCAAAATGGCTAGGTCATGCTGATTTCACTTACAACATCCTTACACACTCATAGCTCACCATAATACTCACATAAAAGACAAATGATTTGAATAATCACCTTTTCACTTTACTATTTATAGTCACTTTTCATTATTCACTCCATTATGGTCATACTTCACATTTACTACTCAACTAATACACGTTACATGATTTTGACAATATCTTGATAATTTTTACTCTGATTACTCTACCATTTGAGGAATTCTCTTCAAAATTTCACCTACCATCATATCATACACATGACACACTCGTTATTTCTCCTCAACATTGTCTTTCTCTTGATCTACCCACATTTTCGAGATATCTATTATACATTGTCTATTATTAGGCTTACTTTTGGCTCAACGTTCATTCTCATTATCATTTCCCTTTTCACTAAAAGGGGGGCATACAATTTGGGTCATCCTATAATTACCCTTACACCACTACATGATCATTCAACACCTCTAATTTTTCATTTTTGAACATTTACTGATACACCATGCAACATTTCATCATTCTCTATCAATTCCCCCTAAAGACCTAACCTGGGGGTGACAAGCATAAAATATCTTTATGAGTAAACCAATCAATCAATAAACCAATAAAATAAATTCAAATCTCTAAGAATCAAAATCACACCATTCAATAAACATAATACGACATATTCGACTTTTCCCATATGACCTAACATGGGAAGTTATTCTACATTTTTGTGTTTGCTTCCAGATGACCTAACTTAGAAGCCACCACATATTGTGGCAACAACCTTGGAGTGGGGGAAATGAGACGTCATTACCTTTCCTATAATAATCCTATATGGGTCAACACATTTGATCAAAAACTTTGGATCTAAAATCATTGAAAATTTGATCTGTGTTCGTCTATAGCGGCTAGATTTTGAGGCTATAGTTAAAGGTTAGAGAATTATACACCTTTCTCCCTACACTCTTCCTCTAGAGGAAGGACACCCAAATCCTCTAGTTTTTCATACACACAATCAGGTTGGGAGTTGATCACTCCCTACCCCATTGTAATAATCATCACACAACATTTGAAATCATCAATCATTCAACATTACAATCATCACTTTCATTTAGTGCATTTCACCATGGTTTTTCATATCTCACTACACTACATGGAGCAATACACTGATCCATGGTTTGTCACACTATATTTTCACATTTGGCACACTCTTCTACCACATCTGCACATTCTTCTATAACATGGGATTCTCTGGATCTCTATCAGGTATGCATCTCTAACTACTTTATGTTATCGACATTTTTCTTACCAACATAAAGTGGGGGAAAATATAGTCACAAAATCACGCACTTACTACTATTATTATACCACCAATTATGTTGTTTTATGTATGGATCTTGCATAAGAAAATTATTCACTAATTACCTATCTCGTTGTCTAGTTGTCAGTCTTGTTGGTATTTGTTATTGTTTGTCTTACACATTCGTCACTCACTCGCAAATTTTCGGTCAGGTTTTAAGGGCTCCTATGTGTTGTTATTCACTCATTTATGATCTCTAATCTTTGACTAGGGTGCCTAGATAGGGATTATGGTGTCTGGGGAACCCTGGTCCCCATCACACTTGGTTTTAATTTAGACATTTGAGGCCAGCCTTTCTGGTTTTTCTTCCCATCTCCCTAGGTACTAATCAGCATGTTGGGTCATTACTGTCAAAAATTGAGCAATATATTCCTATATAAACACAACATACACACTACCTTAAGGCCAAACTATTTCTACTAAGGGAATGCACTTGGGAACTATTATGCATCACACGCTACATAGGAAGGGGTGTATTAATTATATTCAATCCACCATTTTACATTTTATCTAGCTATTGCCTACTACTTTGGTGTCATTGGTGCTAGGGAACCCTAGAGATATTATTACACACACAAGCACATAGAAATACATTGGATCTGAGATGTAGTGCATCGCTCAGTCATAAGTCCATCCATTTGGCAGTTGAGGACAACCTTATCCTTTTGTTTGTATTTTTTAGGGTTTAATGATTTGTGTGGGGTTTTGTAGGATATTCTTCATTAGAATTTGGCAGCGACATCTGTGAAGCAGGTGTGACACTCACCCGACTAAAGGTGAAGTATTGCAAATACCTAGCGACCATATCGAGATCAAATTTTGTGATGTTCTATAGACCAGGGCACCTAAATTTTAGACAATGAAATCCAAAGGTGCCCCTATCCCTCTTCAGGAATCCCAGTCAGACCAGATCTTCCTTTGCTACTAGTTTTTGAGGTTCGTTGCGACACTCAGCGTTGCCATTTCATCACTCTGTTTAGTCCTAGATCACTGTGAGGTAAGTGACTTTTCCTTTTCATTTCATTTCATTTGAAATATTCAAATAAATTATTTAGCATTTAAATTTCACTATATTCCATTTATTGTATTATTGTACCTCTTAGATTCATAATAGAATTAATATTTTATAAAATCACCCATCACCATGATCAATAAATACCACAAACCTCATCACCATGATTAATAAAGCTCCTAAATTTATCACACATGTCAAATATGACATAAAAAACCATCCATGGTCATATATTATCTTACACCAATCAAAATATTCATAACACTACCAAGAAGGCTCATATCCTTCTAAAAACAACCGTTTCCAGGAAACAATCTTCACCTATGGCCCTTAATACCACACCAAAACAAATCAAATAAGGCATTTAGCCACTCATTGGAATCCCCTTGACTTTTATAACACATCCATTATTTCTATAGGTCATGAAACATCCATAAATGTAAACCACAACAACTTTCCTTTTCACCAAACTTAGCTGCCCAGGAAAGTAGTTTTGGGAAATCAATTGGTTTTCACCCTTTCCGTCACTTTAAAAACCTAAAAAATTCCTTAAATAAGAACACAAATAATCTCTATCCACTATCAAACTGATAGCAACCATAAAATAATCCATATCATGCATCATTTACCTCAATCTTTCAACAAAAGCAATCATGTCCTGAAAAATAAGCAATATTATTCTCACAAATTGAGTTATTTTACCTACAAAACCTCATCATCAAGATACATACCTTATACCATTTAAATTATCTCTGAATCCTCTTTCCATAAAATATTACATTTCCTTCCAACTATAAGTGGAAGGCCTTCAAACAAGTCCATCTTTAAAAACATCTCAAAACTGCCCCAAAACTGCATTAGGACCACTCTTCATAAATAGGGCACACTTTTTACAATTATAACCTTAAGCATTATTTTAAAATGTCATGGAAATCTATAAAAACTCATTCGATAAAAACAATGTCAATTTATTTCATACTCCTTCGGACAACTTTTTCCTAGACCAGACTTCTTCAAAAACTTATCTATTTAGGTGGGGTCTACAAATAAACACATGCTATAATATACCTCTATTGAAATATTAATGAGTCATATAGAGCATAAAATTATCATACTATCAATAAAAATCAATTCTATACACCTACCAAGAAGATCTTCTCCATCGCTCTAGACCTAGGGTTTCAAACTCGTAAAAAGTAGTTTACCTTCTTAACATTTGTTCATAAAAAATGACGATGAAATGACCCCATTATTTTTGTTAAATTATATTATCTAAATGGAAAATCATCCCTAAAATCCAAAATTTCCTATGTAAAACACACAATTGATGGTGAGCATCAGAAGTTCACAATTCGAGCTGGAATTACACTCTCAAGCACCCTGTTTTAGCAAAAACATCATAACCTGAAAAATATTCATTAGGGAAACCTGAATTTTTTCCCACATAATCATGACACACCTTACTAACATCTCCAATAATCATCATGTCATAAATATATCTGCATATTCTTAACAAATCTAGTTTTCATGACTAGCCCTTATTTTTGTACATGGTTTATGCTAGGAAAAAATGAAGTAACAATATAAATCATCATGAAACATATGAAAACTACCTCTACATGATTAAAAAAATATAACATAAATCCATAAGTGTTCTCAACATCTCACACATACCTACAAGTTCCTATCATTCCTAATTAGGCCTCCAAACACTAGGATTAGGTCTAGTGTGCACCATGACCAAGTAGAAAAATATCATAGCTCTTCTTGAAAGCAGTCAAAAAAGACATAAAACACTTGAGAAAACATTTATCACACCTCTACATTATTCCCAAGTCACTATGTAGCCCCATCCACCATACTCCATCACCTATGCTAGCTATGTAATCTGTTTATGCTTTCTAAACTAAGCCAATTTCACTGAATAAACCCATAAAATAATGAAACCACCTGAATATCCATGTCATCATAATATTGAGAATCATCTAAAACTTCTACAATATCATCTTTGTCATTAATTATATTTTACATCAATGATAACACCTAAAAATCAGTATGCCAACATGACACAATTATCTTACCCATCAAATTCGGTGCCAAGACCCTTCACAAAATATTATATCTTGTAGAGGGGGAGTTTCAATAAAATATGATATTAGGTCAACCTTGGATGTGTGCTATGAATTTCATTCCATACACCCTACATCATTGTCTAAAATATGAACATGAAGGTAAGACCTTTATTGTTCCTGCTGACCCGAACCCTTTTAAATCATGTCATATGACAAATCGACATAACGACATGCTCATTCCTAAAATGAACTCGAAATCCTCTAACAAAGCCTCCACCATTTATTCAATCACCACATCAAATATATCAGATGATAGCTCCATTGAGGATGTCATGAAACGACTTTCGCTGGGGGAATGCCACCTCCTAATGCTTAATTCTCTCCCCATGCCAAAAATATATGGAAGAGCCGAAAAACAACCAATGTATGAACCTAACATTGGAGACGTCATCTCCTTTGGTCCGCCTCATCTTAAAACTAACCTTGTCTCCAAAGGGATCAATCTTCCTTCCCCACATCATAACAATCTACATCACACAAAACCTTTCATAATATCTTATCACCTCCTGTGCTTACACCTCCACATGAGGGAGAACCCTTTTATTTATAAAAATCCACTACTATCCATACCTTAGGTGTTATGCTAGTTAATTGAGATGAGTAGGGTAAAGAATAGGATGTATACTATATAAGTTGTATACTCCATGACTACGAGATCCATTACACTGAAGTTGAAAAGTTGTGTTGTGAATTTTACTTCACAACTTCCAAACTTCCCAAGTATATACTAAACCATAAAACATATGTCATCACCAATTTCAATCCTATCAAAGCCATGCATTCTAAACCATATCACAATGACCGTATCACTCAGTGGCTCATGTTTATGACTGAGTTTGATATGGCAATTCATGTCATAGAAATATATTAAAGGAGAAATCCATCACCAACTCAAATCACATAAGATCTCACCTTCTTGATAATCAACTACCTGCATGAATAATTTCCCATACGAATCCATGAACACCATCGCTCAAGAATATACTCCTATCAGATATGACACTCTTCTTTAATAGATCTAAGTGCTAGTAGGGGGGAGGTGATGGTATCCTCATCATACATCCTTGGGGGGCTCCTATCCCTCTCTCATTCAAACTAAACTTTGAATGCACTAATAACATGTTTGAATATGAAAATCTCATCATGGGTATCTAAACTACTATCATGCTTGGTTTTCAAATTCTAGAAATCTACATAGGCTCTCATCTCATTATCAATCAAATCAAAGGAATTTATCAATGCAAGATTTGAATTTACAAAATTATAAAACATTGTTGAATTCCTCTTAGAATCTTTCAATCATTACATTATCCAAATCATTTCCATGATCATTCCAATAAGTTTGTGGACACCATGGCTTATTTTCTAGCATCACTCATTCCATTATCAACTAACAATTCCAAATTATTCGTTGTTGTGCATAGAATCGATCAAACCATCTCACACAAATAAAATCCCCTCTATAAATCTCATCTGAATACAATCAAATAAACCTCTGGTACACTAAAATCTATGACTATCTCTCTCAATAAAAGTACCCTCTAATCAATCTAAAAATGCTAAATGATTTATATTCAACGTGCTACTGATATGTCATCATAGGTGGTGTTCTCTACAAACATGGATTTGATGGCCTCTTACTACGATGCCTCAAATATCATGAATCCACTAAAGATATATGAGAAGTCCATGATGATATATGTGGTGGACACTTCAACGGTTGTATCTATTGTCTAAACATCCTACAGATGGGTATATTACTCAGCCCACCCTTAATCAATATTATTGTGCATACGTCAAGAAATGCATTAAGTGTCAACAATATTCCAATATTACTCACATATCCCAAGTTAGGCCCTACAACTGCTTTGGATTTGTGGCCTTTCTCACAATGGGGACTTGACCTCATTGGCCTCATCAACCCTTATTCATCACAACAACATCACTCTATCATCACTGCTACTGAATATTTCACTAAATGGGTGGAGGCTATTCCCTTGGTCTCTACTAAAGAAAATAAAATTTAATTTCATCTATCAACATATCATATGTCACTTCGGCATCCCTCACAAACTTATCACAAATAATAGAAAATATTTCAAAAAATAAAGGAAGTAAAGAAATTATGAAACATTTTCAACATCAATCTAAGTTTTTAATTGCCTTACTATCCAACAAGAAAATGGACAAGTAGAATATTCTAACAAAACACTCAACAAAATTCTCATGAAAACCATTAATCAAGTAGGCAAGAATTGACATCTTCAAATTTCATGTTTTTCTCTATGGGCTTATTAAACTAGCATCAATACTCCTATAGGTTCTACGCCCTTCTCTTTATTATATGGCTATCGAGGCATGGTTCTAACCCTTGAAGTTCAAATCCCATCTCTCTCCGTGTCCCTTAGAGATTTTTATCTCTGATGAGGATTATCATCAAGAAATTCTAGCACAACTTGAATTGTAGATGAACATTGTCTAAAAACTCTCTAATATCATCATGTATATCAAGAACACATCAAATGATTCTATAAAAAATGTGTCAAATAACATGACTTTAACATTGGTGATCGTGTCCTGAAATAATATCAAAATATGACTACTATAGAAAGGAGTAAATGTGGAAATTTTAGCCCTAACTAGATCGACCCATATATCATAACTCACAAATATGGGTCAGGATCCTATCATTTAGCATCCCTTGATGGTAAACCTGAAAAGGAACCTTTGAATTCCTTACACTTGCAGCCTTTCTATAGTTAACATATATAATGTCATAACATTAGTCATATCAAATATCTCATTCCACCACTAACATGTCATTCACTATAGTAATTATTTGGAAGCATGTGGTCCATAATCAGTATCACATAAATCATGACCTTAAATATGAGCACCACGCAACCTTGTTCATCACATTTTCAACTCGTGGATAAGTTCCTCCTCTAGTAGGAACCCCTTGTACAATCATTACTCATCATCTACCTTTTATCTACCAACTAAAAACATGATAAGGAGTTACACATGTGTAGTTTTGTACACACATATGTTTCCCCTCCTTTAAGATGGTCTACTAGGCCTACCCTCAAATTGAAAAAATAATTAAAAATATCCATATTGATACAAATGCACTATTATCAAATAAGTATAGAGATTGATCCCTCAAAGGAAAACCATTAATCATACTATCAAAATACAAATTAATCCCTCGAAGGAAAATTGTCTATCAAAAATAGAATGATCCCATGGAAGGACAAATATCTACAAAAGATCAAATAAAACATTGTAGACCACTCCCTTGAAGGATGGCTACCCATAACATTATAAAAAGGCTTCCCACATCAATCATCATTCATATAACACTCAAAAATAATAAAAAATCCTAGGAAAGCTTCCTGCATCGATCAACTTTCCCATCAAAATAAAACTTATCACATTGACTAGTTTGTGTTAATAGTTGGGGCATAAGCCTACAAATCCATCAAAAGGAGAACCTATTCTCCCATATAAAATACACTTATTATCCCTACACATGTTATAAGAAGGTCCATAAGTACATTTGTCATCTGCATCTATGATCCTATTTGTGGCTAATTATTATTAATTATATGTTAACATTTGTTACAAAGGCCTCAAGTGCATTATCATTATCATACATATTTACCAATCAAATCACATATGGATCAAATCCAGTCTAAAAATCAAACATTTCACATTTATTCTTCACCATGATTACAATACATTTTGAAACACATATCAAGATCATGTGCATTGAAAGTCACGACATCATTAACATCATATTAACACATCTAATCCATTTAACAACTATCAAAATATCATATCAACATTTATACATCTAGACATCACATCAACCTATGAAAATACATATACGCATCTAACATCATATAAAATCACATATATAAACATTTCAATAATTCAAAAGTTCTCATCAAATCATATATAAACCATCACACAAGATATAATAAACATCACATGAATCAAAAATCATAATCATATATATGTGGGTATAAAACAAAATATACATCATCATGGGTCCCAAAAACTCCGTCTATCAAAAATATACATCAGCATAGGATTCAAGAAGCCTAATACATCACAAAAATCATCACATCCATGTCTATAGAGTAAACTAAATGTATGACAACCAGACACTCACTTGAGCACTAATCCCCTAATCACCACCAAGACCTCTATCTAGTCCTCTATATAGACCTCTCAGCATTTGACACAACACTCAGCAACACTACCTGATGGTGCCACCTACCTCCACACCTACATACACCACATAACAAGGCTCATCGGGTAACCTATCCATCGTACTATCTCCTCATAGTATACCTGAAGCTCCTCACATAAAAAATGGTAGTTGGAAAAAATTACACTACCAGGTGGCCCCATAATCTGACCACTAGCCTGAGCTCTCACCGCTATATATCTCATAGCCCAAAACATAAGAACCTTTCACTCCATAGGCCTTTCGCAAGGCCTCTCTTTGCTACTGGATATCGATCACAGTCAGCTATAGCATAAGCAAGCTCTACCTGTACAGTGGTAAGCTGCTGACCCAATCCATCTCTCTCAACTACCAATGAGACCTTCTTAGCCTCCAAATGAGCTATGATAGCCTCTAACACTACTACCCCTATCCTCTCCATCTCTACCCTCAACACCACCACCACCCACCTGAGGTGCCCGCCTCCACATGCGAGCTCATACTCGTCTATCAAAACCACCTAGATGCCCCTTCCACCATGCAACATAGGCCCCTGTCACTCCCGCATCATCATACCCCATCACTACCCCCTGGGAATTCACCACTACACCAAATCTCTCCTCATCCGTCTATGTCCATTGCCTCCCTAACAAGCTGGCAGTGCTACATCTATCTTGGCACCATCATCCCTCTAAATAGGCCACTGCTAGCTCCGAAACATCTTGTACTAGACCAAATTTCTATCTAACGTGGCCAAATCAGATCAACTCCCACTCACCCTCCCTCCACCTCCACACCCACCTATCTTGCTGCATAGCCACTAGCTCCCTCAATATATCTAACCATACTGGGAAACTTGTAAATGGCCTCCAAATCACACCTATCTTCTTGTAGGTCCAACCAAGATATTCCTATAGTAATCCTCATCCCTAATCAGCCCTGTAACCCTGCATGATCTAATCTCCATCTCATAAAATCCCTACCAAATAATCCAAATCCACCCACCTTATCCATGACAATCCTCTCTAGCCGAAGATCCACTGCAATATGCTCATAATCCCAACACTCTAACAAACATGATACATCAACACCAAATCTGCATTTGTGTCCACTAAGACCACAACTCTATACTAAACATTGTGCTAACAAAGCAAGGAGCCTAGGACAAACACATTCTATATGCTCCAACATATCCTCCTACCCACCCCATCAGACATCCACCAAAATTTCCCTCTGGATGAATCTAGTGAGGCATAATAGGCTAACCCCAACATCATCATGGTCACTAGAGTCCAACCCTCCTGATCATCATGATATAATGACCCATAAAAAAATCATCTAGCATAAAAAATAACTTCCAAACCATCATCTCTATATAAATGTTGCATCATAGCATCTCGACTTACCCCATAAAAAGTATAAATCTAATCACCCTGCATTGGAAAGCATAGAAGTCAATGCATATCCTCTAGAATCAATGTCATCTCCCCTGTCGGAAACCCAAAAGTACATGTAACAGGGTACCATATATCAAATTTTTTTAATAATAATCCAGTATCTCTATGGATATGTCAGTAATGATGCATCTAACCTAGCCCCACCACCTCTAAATGTTCGAGCCAATCCTCATATGATAATTTCTTGCAAACATCATCAAGAATATTTGGGACCCTATCCCATGTAGTCAATCGGTCTCAAGACTACATCCATGAAAATAAAAAAATCAGATATAACACCCAATCAAAATCACTCAACTAAATCATTATAGATCCGTACCCAATCGGTGGTGATCACTACCAATCATTTTCGATCCTATGAATTTCCTATGATATCATACAATATCACCAACAATCCCATAGCCTAGATCCAAAATAAAATATACAAAAATGATAAAATTTAAGTATACCGCCTACCTCAGCATGCATGGGTCTCAGACATCTCTGTTCATCTCCAGCCACCTCCATCTCACTCAATCAAACTAAAATTACACACACACACACACACACACACACACACACACACACACACACACACACACACACACACACACACACACACACACACACACACACACACACACAAATCTAAAAATATTAATCTCCCAAATACATAATGATTCAAATAAATATCATGCGCACCCTTTTATATTCAATTTTTCCCACTCACCCAATCACCAGTGATCTGTGTAATCACCGAGGATTTTCTTCAATCGTCAGAAATCTAGGTAATCACTGACAATTTACTCCCCTTTATCAAACACATTATTTTATGGCCCCAAACTATTATCCAATTATTATTTTTTCACACATCATCAATCAATGCAAGCCTTCCCTTCTCAAATATCCACCTTGGATCTCACATCCTTATCACCTGTAAGTCATATGTCTATAGGACATGGACATGTTGGTTCCCCTATCACTTGAATTCTTGGATTTAGAATCCCACTTTTTTGGAAATTTTATTTATCAAATTTACGTGGATAACATACCTATCTGAATCATTTCCCATAGTTGTTATGCATGAGTCATACGTCTATAGGTTACAAACCCCTTATTTCTCTTATCATTTGACTCCATAATATTGTAAGTCCACCTTTGTGGCAATATTTTTTTCATGCCTAGTCTTGGGGAACCTTATATCGTAACAAAAACATCATATAATCTCATTCAATTACTCTTTCAAACTAGTGATTATTGCACTTCGTCTCAATTGACCCCATTTTGAGGGGGAACCACCTATCCAAACACATATCTAATCATCTCACTTATTTTTGTCCAGAAGTTTGTCCATCACAAACCACTTGAAAAAATGGGGAAAATGTAGACACTGGGGTTTCATTACCTTAGGTAACCCTCCTAAACCAAGCACACACACATTAAATTATTACAACCATTATAACCTAAATCACTACCCTCATCCCATAAAATCATTTTTTACCCCCCATAAACCTACTTTAACCTCCCTTTAACCTCCCTCTATCACCCATATAAAACCTTTTTTACTTGCATTACCAAACTCCCTAACATCCTCACCTCCTCACCTCATATCCCCACTCGTGAAATCCTAAGTTGGAAATGGTTAAAACCAATTCCAAGATGTTTTCCCCAATTTTTTTGGATCAACGACGATCCTAACTAATCGCCAATGATTATAAATAGAACCATATAACTCTTTTTTTCAGATCCACAAGGGTTACAATGAATCTCTATTACATTAGAGGATAAGACGAAATTATCACAAGCCTTCAGATACCCTCAACAATCCTATAAGGCCCTTAAATATCTAACATTTATTTTACTAGTACCTACAAATATTTTTACTCCATTCTTGCGTCTAAAGTAAGAAAATTATTATTTAAATCTATTTTCATTTTGTTTACATATCACATATGATTCCAAACAACCATCCCAAGTATCTATTTTTGTCAAAGTGTATCTTTTATTTAGATATCAATGTTTCATAGGGATCACTAACGATCTATCTGATCACCCATCATCCACACATATCGCTGAAAATCATTGTAAAATTTAGATATTTTATCATTTATTCCATATTTACCATATTTTATGAATTGGTTTTGGTCTAATCAATTGTTTGCAAGCATGTATGTTCTGTAGATGACAGTTCTAGGTACTTCGCATCCCATCAATATAATTTATAACCTTATAATAATCCAACATCCATTTATGTGGGAAAAATTTAACATCCTCTAAAAAATCACCTTGTGCGCTATTGAATTCACGCTAAACATTGAAGATATCAAAAACTAGGTCGAAATCATCCAGGAAGAGTGAGAAGGAATTGCAGAGTTTTGGTAAAACTATTTCGAGGACTTCAAGCTTGCCACCTCCCTAGCCTGGGAAAATTACGAAGATGAAAAGGGTCTCATTATCTCCAGTGAATTATAGCTTTTTCATTATTCATCTAGATCTTACCATTATCAAAAGTAACTTAATTATATCAATTGATTTGAAACCCTCTAAGGAAGTTCCTTTGGATTTTTGGGATTGACCTTAGCAATTTGTTATAATATTTATCTAATATATTTTTTCTAGTTGTCCTTGCTTACAAGTATTCTCACTCAACAAAAGGAGGAGAATAATTTCATATTATTCACGTTCGATCATCCTGAAATTACTATTGTTAGTGTAAGTATCAGTAAACCCTACTCATATGAGATTTTGGTATTTTCTGCATTGATAACAATAACCAAAAAAAACCTTAAACACCAACACCAAAACTTGGATCAAAAAACATCCCCAAAATTCCCAACACATATGAATTCTAGCAAAATAAAACAAGCATATGGACAAAAATGCTCAAGAGAGAAAGCAAGATACATTTCAAACATAAGCATGCAATATCAAGATTTTTTTAGCTTTCAAATGGGACCTAGAGGCATTCCAAACCACTTATTGATCCGCTAATGGGTCAAGCATAAGTTTTTGGTTCCTTCAAATAAATAAAATAAGAATGCACTCATACTTATCCCTCCACATGGTTTATGCAAAACCCACTTATCCCTCCACTAGAACAAATCCCAAGTCCCTTAGGTTCATCCATAAATATTAGACAAGTTTACTTCAGATTAACCTCTACTTATACCTCCTTAATGGTTGTACCTTCTCCCATACACACAAATATGCTTGATAGCCCCATGATGGGTGTATATAAAGTACACAACACAAAGAAAAACTCCATATCTCCTATACACACAAATGAGCATAAAAATCACATACATTCCATCAAATGATGTAAGATAAACCAACAATTGCAAGAAAATAATAAAGAAAGATACCAACCTCTTTCTCATCTTGTCCTCTTATTCCAATATCAAGACTTCAAGCACTCCCAAATCAATCCAGCAACATATACCTAGGACCAAGGCTCCTCCCAAAATGAGAAAACAAGTTCCCTTAAATAGAAGAAGTTTCAAAAAGTACCCCCCTTAGGATGGTGCCAAGTGCAGAAACATCTTAAGTTCCCAAAGCAAAACCAAATCCCTAAAAGACATTCTATTTCAAACTCATGCCCGCATGGGCCAAATATATAATATTTCCAAAATCAAGCACCCAATTAAATGCTCTAAAAAACAAAATTCGCGAGAAAGAGAAAAAAGGTCAAAATCTAAATAACTTAAAATTAATATGACTTAAATCACAAGTCACCCACATAAATCTACTCACATCAAAATAAATACGTGGTAGTGGAAAATTTTCCCAAGGCTCATTATGGGGTCCTTATGAGCCTCCAAATGGCCTAAATATATTTAAAATGTACACCTACCCCATGGGTAGGTGTATGGAAGAGTATTGCGAACGTGGGACAAATTTTACTTGCCCCACATTCCACTCCAAAGTAGTCTCAAAGGAGGAATCCAAAATTTACCTAAAATATAAAATTTTCAACCACCCCATCAAGGAAATATGCTCTCAAAATGGTAATAAATTTCCCCCATACCCAAAATACAAAAATTTGACTTATATTGAATTAATTAAAAATAATTAATTTGGCTAAGGGTCTCATGAAGGTGTTGAACAACCAAGATGAGGTAAAGATAAATAAATAAATAGAGACACTTATCACCATGCACATAGTCCCAAACCACCTATAATTCCAAGTTCTAGGTGACGCAGTGTTGGATAAGGAACTTCTTGGGAGTTAGTTCCTCTCCATCCATATTTGGTGTGTTTAGTTATTATTTTTTCGCATGTATAGAATTTTGGTACCTATTTTCACCATACGCACACTCAATGCACACGTCATAACCACTCAAAATGTTTAACCAAAATCACTAGTAATAAATTAGGAAATAAACACACCAATTGCCCATGTATTTCATTTTTCGATTATAATTTAAAACATGCTCAATATATATATCAATCATCATAATCAAAATCATAATATCTACGAATAATAACAACATTTAACATCTATCATATATATCCATCCAAAAGCATAAAAAATACCATCAAGTTATGCCATATCTATGTAAGTCCAATCATAAGGTTGACATCATCGTGCAAACTCAAAACCACAAAATACCAAATACAAACTAAACAGAGATTCTACGCAACCTGTAATGATATAAAATATACAATGATCCATATGATGAAAAATATATTATGAAAGAAGATCTAACTAAACAATGTCCAAGGGAAGTAGGCACTACATCACCTCCCCTTATAACATGACTTCCTCCTGGAAATAACTAGAATAAGTGAGGGTGATTGGACCCTCAGTGTAGCAGTATCCTCCCATGTGTGCAGTGGACCTCGTCATATCAATCCCAATATATTCACGCCATGATTAACCTCATGGTCTTGAAGGAACATGGTCATTGCTACTCTAGAATGTGCACATAGGCTGCGAAGGTCACTCTACCCTCCTCCCCCACCTGCAAGGATGTCCAATCTAAAATGGGATAAGGATCTTGTAAATACCTCCTCAATACAATAAACATGAAAAACATCGTGGATACAAGAAAATCTAGAGTGGTAAGGAAAGGTGGTAGGTTATTAGTTCCAATCCACTCCTAGAATCTGAAAGGGACCCACAAACCATGGTTGCTAGATTAGAGATCCCTTTCCATTTTGCAGATAAGAATGCTTATGTTGTTTGATCTATAAGAACACCTTCATGTGCAACCTCAAAACTATAATCAATCATATATGTGTCTGCATACATACTTCTGTCTATCATACCACGTGCCTCTTGAAGTCATGTTCCTTAATAAGAACTACTTGTTCGCTCCATATCATGTATCCATGGCCAGACCCACTACAACCTTATCCTTAATCTAGTACCAACTCAGAGGATTCATGCACTCTCACCCATACAACACCTTATAATGTATCATACCAATAGAATTGTGATAGTTGTGCTATATACAAACTCTACCAAGTACAAGTAATCATCCCAACGAGACTGATATGCTCCATAACATACATGTGAATAATGTGTCCTCTAATACCCGATTAAATCTCATACATTCTGAGCATCTGTCTAAGCATAGTAAGTCAGTGTTAAAATTAATTTGTGTGCCCAAAGTCTCCTACATCATGGTCTAAAATTTAGACGTATGTAATGAATCAAGGTCACAAATGATCCTACATGGAATTCCGTGTAGCTTAACAATCTCATCCAATTAGACTGTGGCTATAAATTTGGTTTTATTACGTGGTCATCACTGGTATAAAGCGTGTTACCTTGGTCAATTTTTATATCGTGACCATGATCGCACCATGATGGTATGCCGAGGTGGGTAGACCAATAATACAATCCATAAAAATGGTGTCCCATTTCCAATCCTATAATGTTCATATGGATATAAAATACTAGCAAGATATTGATGCTTGAGCCTTCACCCTTTGGAACTCCAAACAACATGTTACCAAAAGCTGCAATATCTCTCCCTAATCATGCACAGTGATGAAAAGGTTGTCATAACTCTGCGCGCATCTTCTTCACCCCTAGGTGGGGATGAATAAGGTGCATCAATGGGCGTCTGATAAAATGAGTCAATGAAGGTTCACCCTCTCTAGGCACATAGATCTTCCCTATATGTCTCAATAGTCCATCTGCCTCCAAAGTATAACCCAAAAATTTTCCCTTAAAGGATTGTTGTGCCTCAATCACCCTCCTGAACTTCCAAATATATTATATCTCTAGGAAGTTATGCTAGAATCCATTCTCACAAGTCATATCTGAGATGTTCAAAATCATCACTATTTGACTACATGTGGTCTTATAACATCTGAAACCACATTTTTCATTTCCCTTCACATGTACTCAATATCCATCTCATACTCATAAAAAATCTCCATCTAACGCCATGTTGTTGATGGAATGCTTACATTTATTTCAGTAAAAATGTGACAAAGGCTCAAGTGATTTTTTCTCAACATAAAACATATCCCCAAGAGAAAATGATCTCCATTGAAACCAAATCATGTACCTCTGTTGCAAGTTCAAGGTCATGAGTGGTATAATTATGCTCATAATCCTTGAGCTTCTGAGACTCAAAAGCTATCACATGAACCTCCTACATAAGTACTGCCCTCAATCCTTCCAATAAACCATTTTGTACATACTATGAATTCCTAGTGAGGGTTAGGAACGGCTAAAATAGGGGCAGTAGTGAGTATTCTCCTTGAAGCATCCTAAAGGTCTACTCGCACTTCTTTTTCTACTCAAATTTACTTCCCTATACATTGAAGAGATGTAATAGGATGAGACTATACCGGATAATTCCTGTAAAAACCTATACAGTAGTATCCTACCAAACCCGTGAAACTATGCATACCTCTAGTAACACAAGTGAGTGTAGGACAATATAATATTGACTACTCTGATCTTGGAGGCATTGACAATGATTCACTGACCTGAAATCATGTATCCCTAAGTATTATACCGTCATTCTGATAGATAAGGAACACTTAGCATGGTTCCCATATAACTTGATGCTCCCGTAAACAACTACAAAACATGATGAACGCAGTCCTCATGTTCCTCCACTGTACATCAGAATATCAAAATATCATCCAGGAACACAAGAAGAAAGTGGTATAGGAAGGTTGTAAATACTCCTTTCATCAAACTCATGAATATGGTCAGGGGGCATTGATTAGACCAAAAAAGGTACCATCTGTGAACTCATAACGGTCATACCTAGTCCAAAATGTTGTCTTATGGATGTATGTCTTTACAATCCTCAACTAATGATACTTAGACTTTAGATCAATCTTTGAAATTTTGATAACACCATGTATCTAATCAAAGAGGTCATCAATCTATGAAAGAGGATTTCAGTTCTGTCACCGTTACCTTATTCAGTTGCCTATAATCAATACAAATCCTCAAGGATATGTCATTCTTCATAACAAAAATGATTAGTGTGGCCCCTAAGCTAACACACTAGGATGAATCAAACACCTTCTCAAGAAGACCCTCTAACTTCATCTTGAGCTCGCAAAGTTCAGGTGTGGTCATCCTGTAAGGTGCTCATGAAATCGGCTCTGCCCCAAGTACTAAGTCTATATGAAATTCAGTATCTTTGTATGGTGGTCACATGCCTTGAAACTCACTAGAAAACTACATCTGCAAACTCACGAAAGATGTAGCTGTTCATCCAATGATGGTCCTAAAAACTCATCCTTTGATCTATAACTAACCGTGATGGTAAACAACTGACATCCCTTCTACATACTACGCTTAAGCTGCATGGCAGAAATAGTGTGGATAGAAACTGACCACTAAATCCTTATCATAACTACCTCTTACACCAAGTTCATCGTGACAACATTCAATGACCTTGGGGTAACAATCCATCTTGGATCAGTTTGATGTGCTACGAGCTAATCCATCCCCAAAATAACCTCATATGATCCCAAGGGAATAACTCGTAGGTATATTATGGTGGTGAAAGATCCTAAATCTAGGACACAACTCCCTAATAATCATACTCACGACGTAATTTGGCTCTAGAAGCCATCTAAACCTCACACTTCAATTCTTTCCTAATTACCACTATCCTGCATCGATTCACTAAAAATATATGATATAAAAGAGTCAGATGATCGAGAACTCAAATAAAATAGAGATAAGAACATCCTCAAATACTACCTTATATCTCAATTATTTTAGCCTAGTCCTCTACTTATTGATTATCCACCATCGCATATACCCTATTGTGAGCTCTACCCATGTCCCCAATTGTAGTCTCTAATGTAGGGGCTTTCCCCCTATTATAAGTTGTAAAATGTTCTCTGGGAAGTCCTTATTTTGGTGTGAAGGATCCCCATAAGTGAAATAAATTTCCTCCTTATCTCTAGAGCCATACCCACACTATTATGTGCCTCTTGAAAACTGAAGGTACATTGGACCATGTAGGTCATGTCCCATATGTATGTATAGTGAATGAGCAGTTGTCCTATCCTGTTGTTCCTATTGTCATCATGGTATTCTAACATTCCCCTTGAAACTGTGAAATAGTACCCCTATCTCTCTGTGCCCCATGATAAGGCTCTAAAGTTTTTTGTTGCTACTGCTAGGGTCGAGGTATTCTGTACAAGAGGTCTAAATCCACCTCTAAGAGGAGGTGATGCTCCTCTCGATCAAATATTATAGCATATCCTGAATGTTTGCTTTGGCCTTTTCCCTAGCACTAGGTATTGCCTTTGTCTCTCCTCAATGATGCATTACTTGTCCACTACCTCAGAGAGGGTCTACTGATGGTGCATACATACTACTCCTCCAATATCCAAGTTTAGAACACAAACAAATTGGTGAATCTAAACCTAATCATCCTGCATGTAATCCAAATATTGAAGGAGATTTAGGAAATTCCCATCATATTTTGACATTGTACTAGACCCATGTCGTAGATCATGAAACTCATGAATCCGTTGTTACAAAAAGTGTTTGGATATATATCTCAACCTAAATCTGTCCTCAAACAACTCCTAAATGACTTTATCCCCATCTATTAAGATATTTTGTTCCTTGTTCCTCCAAAAAACTCCTACCCCATATCTCAATAAGTGGATATCTACTTGATCTTTGGTATTATTCATGTAGGTGTGGAGCTTGAAGCACCCGATCAAGCTAACTAGCCATGCCTCATCTTTAAATCCTATGGTGTCTCTAGAGTAAGTGGGTGGGTGGAGTCTTAATATGTTCCTAAT
Organism: Taxus chinensis; assembly: GCA_019776745.2. Classification (NCBI taxonomy): domain Eukaryota; kingdom Viridiplantae; phylum Streptophyta; class Pinopsida; order Cupressales; family Taxaceae; genus Taxus; species Taxus chinensis. Next base: position 481,389,243 of record CM034152.1, on the reverse strand, counting down.
GTGATCAATAACATCTAACTACATAGACCTAGCACTCTACTTTTATTACTATCTTTTTTCCCATCATTGAGGTGGTGGACTCATATTCCCTTCTCTATGCTTTAACGTAGCCTCTCTATCAAATTTAGGTGATGGGGACCTGCTTCCCTCCCATGATGGGTGTGGTGAATGCACCCTACGCTCCTCCACTCTCGATGGACCTTTCTCTTTAAGAGTTTTCACTACCTCTTGTAATTCCTAAAGAATATGAGTTCCTATCACTATTTGGTTCTTATCATGTGGTGTAGATGGTCCAATCCATGCTAGCTCTTCTAGGGACCATGTGCACAAAATCCTGTACAAGCCCATGACGAAGTTTAGAAAACCAATTAAAATTGGTTAGAAGGTAATTATATTAATTTAAAACACTACCAAAATTGCTAGTGTTGCAAATTTACGCTCTGATACTAAGTGTGATGCCCTAAAATAAAACACTCATTTTTTCTCGATTTAATGGCAAAATTATGAAATATATTTTTTGGAAGGATTAATGAGAACAACTTAAATTGTGTTATTATTTGGAAGCAATGACATAAGTCATTACGGATTAATGCTAGCGCAAAGGTGTTGTGGTGAATATGGGTTAAAGTGGCGAAGCAAATCACCTTGTGGATAATTTTTTAATAAAAAATGTGACAAATGCTTACATGTTTTTAACGGTTGTTTAGAAGTCCCGTTTGTAAAAAACAATTTTGCGGGAATATCATATAATCGGTATTTCCTAAGTGCAAAAATAACGTTATGGATTTGAACCATATGTCTTACGCGTATAGAAACTTTGAAAGTAATTTGTAACAAATTATTTAATTAATATAAATGTTTAAAAGAAATATCCAACTTTTTAATTAACCACCACGTAAAATAAACCTATTACGATCATCATTAGGGGTTTATTATTAACTTAGATCTCATATTAATTTATTTAAATCCTCAATACCATACACAGGTTCTTAAGTTAATTAAATACCATATTAAATTAGTATAAGATTTGATTTTATCATTAGTTGACTTAAGGACAGTCAAGTAGGGAGGAGAATGTAATAAGAGCCATTGGATTTGGAAATCCTCCACCATTAGATCTAGGTATCTAAAGAAAACCCTTGATCATCCTTATGAATTTTTCAAAACTAATTTATTTTATTTCCTCCCTTTCATTTTCTAATTTTTTATTTCTCTCCATTCTAGTTTTGTTGTATGTATGGCCATGGAAGAAAAATTTCAAGAAGGGATAATTTGGTGTATATACACACACACATACGTACATACATACATACATATCAATAGAAAAGATCAGGTGGATATAGAGGAGAATATTTGTATACTTCCAGTTTAGCGGTCATATCTATGTTTTTTAATAATATACGCCAGGATGGATACATACATACATACATGTGTGTATTTATGAGTGAGAGTGTGTGTGTAATTATATGCCTTAAAATTTTATACTTAGGGTATAACGTTTTGTATGTTTTTAAGGGTCAAGTCGTGGGATATATATATATTCACGCAGCCAAGTGCCATGGAGGGGTAAAAATGGGTTGTGGCCTGTACATTCCTCGACTATATAAAACTTAAAAACAACAACAAAAACAAAAACGAGAACAAATTATAATTATATATATTATTATTTGTTCTCGTTTTTGTTGTTTTTTTAAAATCTTATATTATAAAATAAGTTATATATATATATAATTCAATCTCATCGTTATAACGGTTGTGCAAGACTAATATTTGTATTCATCTTTATATATTACAAGGAAATTATACAAAAATAAGAGTTAGGAAACTTAATTTTTAATCATATGTGTAGTGTTTTTATAATATACATACTTTCTCATTATTGTAATAATATTATAAGGTTTTCAAATGTACTTGTATAATCATATACTATGTCTCTTTATTGTTGCAAATAACCAATTCCTTATTGCACTTCTTAATTTACTTATAAATGGCTAAATATATCTCAATAGAGGGAAAATACAACCATAACCATTTGTTCACAAGATTCCTTCATAATTAACAATGAACTAAGTAGAGAGTATCTATTTCCACTCACAACTTAATAATCGAAAATTTTATAAACCAATTTAGATGTAAAAACAAGGAAGTAATATAGTTCTTATTCCACTAAGTTCATTTAAAATCATTTCCAATTTCTATGACTTAAGACTCACAAGTATCCACAATGAAATTATAAAGTCTTATTCAATTATGTTTAACTTCATAGATAAGTAAGATAAGGTTAAAAATATATATTCACAATACACTACATCTCTATTACGCAATAACTTAACATTCTTATCAAGTCATTATTCACATTTCAACTATAATGCCATTCTCTTACTAACAACACTGAAGGAATCCATTATGTACAATTTCACCATCACAATCTTAGTCTCATTTTCTCTATTCAACAACTACTTATTCACTTCAATAAGAGAAAGATAACACTTTCTCATATGAGTCAATTTTTACATTTACAAATTTCACTATTCAAATCTCCATTATATTTCCTCATGAAAAATCCACAATTACAACATTCAATAATATATTTTGCACAAATTGATAGTCGACCATTTCAACTTACAACCAATCCACAAATGGTTTTACACATGAATAAATTACAACAACATAGGATTTCTTTATTGTTTCCCCTTTTCTTTTTCAACTTTGTGACAAGCACAACCAAAATAAGGATGGAGGAAACATTCACCTCCCAACCATGCAATGGAGGAAAATCCCTACCCATTTTCCCATGAATCCACCAACTCCAGAAAATCCTCCATAGACAACACCAAAACTTGGATCAAAAAACATCCCCAAAATTCCCAACACACATGCATTTTAGGAGAGTCACAAGCATATGGACAAGTAGGATCTAGAGAGAAATGGAGATACATTTCAAACATAACAACACACTATCAATATTTTGTTAACTTGTAAAGGGGAAATATAGGCATTCCAAACCACTTATCGATCCATTAAGGGTTGGGAGTAAGTTATTGGTTCCTCTAAGTAAATAAAATAAGAATGCATTGATACTTATCCCTCCATCTAGTTTATTCAAAACCCACTTATCCCTCCACTAGAACAAATCCCAAGTCCCTTTTGTTCCTCCATAAAACATTACACAAGTTTACTTTGGTTTAACCTCTACTTATATCTCTTTAATGGCTCTACCTTCCCCCATACACATAAATATACCCGATAGCCCCACAATGGGGGCATATCAAGTACACAACAAAAATAAAAACTTGATACAACTCAAATGAGCTTGAAAAACACATAAATTCCATCTAAGGATGGAAAAATAAACAAACAATTGCAAGAAAATAATAAAGAAAGGTATCAAACTCTTGCTCTTCTTGTCCTCTTATTATAATATCAAGACTTCAAACATTCCTAAATCAATCCATCAATAAATACCTAAGACCAAGGCTCCTCTTTAAATGAGAAAAACAATCTCCCTTAAATAGAAAAAGTTTCAAAGAGTACCCTCATTAGGATGGTTCCAAGTGGCAAGATCCTAAGTTCCCAAGGAAAAAACAAATCCCTAAAAGACATTTATTTCAAACCCAAGCCCACATGGGCCAAATCTAGAATAGTTACAAAATCAACCACCCAATCCAATTCTCTAACAAATAAAAGACATGAGAGAATTATAAAGGTCAAAATTTAAATAACTCAAAATAAATATGAATTAAATCAAAATTAACCCTCATAAATCAACTCACATAAAAATAAATACATGGTAGTTAAAAATTTTCCCAAGGCTCATTATGGGGTCCTTATGATCCCCCAAATGGATTAAAAGGAGGAATGGGTAGTTGTATGGAAGAGTTTTGGGAGTGTGGGACAAGTTTTACTTGTCTCACACTCCACTCAAAAGTGGACTCAATGGAGGAATCCAAAATTTACCTAAAATAAAAAAAATTCAGCAACCCCATCAAAGCAAGATCCACCCAAAATGGTAATAGATTTCCACATACACAAATACAAAATTTAACTTAAAAATAATTAATTAAAAGTAATTAATTTGGCTAAGGGTCTTATGAATGCGTCAAACAACAAGACATGGTAAAGAAAATAAATAAATTGAGCACTTATCACCATACACATAACCCCAACCATCTAATTCCAGGTTCGGGTGAATTATGTTGGATAAGGAGCTTCAAGGGAGTTAGCCCCCCTTCATTCTCTTTGGCATGTTTAGTTTTTATTTCTTCACATATAGAGTTTGGCTACCTTTTTTCCATCTACACACTCAAGGAACATGTCATATCCACTCAACATGATTAACCAAAATCACTACTACTAAAATAGGAAATAAACACACCAATTTCGCATGTATTTAATTTTCCATTAGAATTTAAAACATGCTCAAAATATATCAATTATCATCATCAAAATCAGAATATCTATGAACCACAACACTTGTAACATCCATTAGATATGTCCATCCAAAATCATACAAAATACCATCAAGTTATGTCATCTCCATATGATTCAACTGTAAGGTTGGCACTTCGTGCCAAATCACAATCACAAAAGACATAATCCAAACTAAACTGAGAGTCTAAACACCCCATGACGATAAAAAATATACAATGAGCCATAAGATGAAAAATATAACATGAAAGGATATATAACTTAACAATGTCCAAGGGAAGTGGGCACTACATATACAAGGATAGAGGGTCCCATTTCTAAGGGCCCTTTACCCCAAAAAAACTCTCAAGAACTCCATTTATAATAACAAAGAAATTAGGAGTAGAAATACAAGAATTAATCATAAGAATCAAATGTTTATGATAACGAAGATAATTTAAAATATTTTCTATAAAACTCCAAGATATGTTGTATTAATATTTAAAAACATACATTCCCTTTTAGATTTATTAATGGAATGAATGAATACATAGATAGTGATGATACTATCTAGAATTTGTCTTCCTTCAAAAAAGGCTCCCTGGTGTTCAAAAAATGCTTATTGCTATAATTTTTAACATAATCTTGAATCCTTATTGCTGTAATTTTTAACATAATATTGTAAATAGTATTACAAATGCTAATGGGTATAAAATCATTGATCTCCTTTGCATTAGGTTTCTTGGGTATGAATGAAACAAAAGTATTATTGTTTTCCTTGAGAATATTACCTAACTTAAATAATTACTTGACCTCCTCAATAAAGTCCCCTTAAATAATATCCCATAACTATTGGATGAAAAAAGTAGGGATCAAATCCAATCCAAGAGCCTTATCCCCCCTTCATATCAAATACAACATACTTAACTTCCTCCACAAAAGGAATTATAATTAGATCTCTATTATTCCTAAGTGAGGACATTAGAAAAATGATTGAGAACCAAATCCTCCTTTTCCTTATTATGGTTATGTAAACTAAATATTAACTCATGGAAAAACTTATAACTTATTATTTTATCTATTCCTCATCATTGGTTAAGCTACCATTTTATTTGACTGCCTCTCTTATTCTATTACTACTAGCATGCAAGCTAGCAATAAGGTGAAAGAACTTAGTATTTTTTCCCCTTCCTTAAGAGAGGTGATTCTATATTTTTTCTCCATTAGGTTTGCTCCATAGCTTCAATATTATGATATTTATATAGTAATTGATTTTTCTTGTGCTGCATATTCTGATCCATACTCAGTTTCTCAGCAAGGTCATCAATAAGCCATAATTATTTTGCAATATGGGATTGCTGAAAAACATATTACCAAAAGTATCCTTATTCCATTTATTACGGTGATACTTGATATTTTTCAGTTTCCTAATAACTCTAAACATACTAGACCTCTAAAAATATTCCTTCCACCATTCTTTGATTTTGTTTAGTCAAGTCATGTTGATGAAGCCACATTTTTTCAAATATAAACAATCTTCTTTTTTATTTTTCCCCTTCATGAATATCAAAAATTAGAGGTTTATGATCCAAACCAATCCTTGGGAGTGTCGAGAGGTCCCTATTCAAAGTAATAATCTAGTCTAGATCCATAATAAATCTATCCAATTTTACATGGATGGTATTCTCACCCATTCTTCTATTTGACTAAGTGAATTTCAATCATTTAAGCTTAATATCCACCAATCCAATATCCGTCATAAGGATATCCAAATCTACCATGCTATTTATGAAAGCCATCCATCCCCCTTTTTTTTCCTATGTGGTCAGTGAAGTGTTGGAAATTTCCTCTAAACATCCAATTTATATCTTTACAAATAATTATGAAATTCTTAAGATCTTCCCAATGTTTTTTCCTACCTAATATATAGTTAGGTGCATAGATATTAGAAAAAATCCAAATTTTACCAATTTTGATATAATTGAATAAAATAGCCACATGGTTGTTAGACTATAAAATCATTTCTCCTTCCAACATACCCAAATTTTAAAAAGTGACAATGCCCCCTAAAGCTCTTGTAGCACTCATCCTTGTTCCCTCATAATTTTTCTACATCTTATTTCTAACCTCCAAAAAGTTATCAATATTCATTTTATTTTCTTGAAACATTATAACATCTAGCTTATGCATTTTACTAAGGTTTGCAATTATTCTTTTCTTATTTGGGTTCTTTAGGCCCCTAACATTCCACGATATTATTTTCATTTTTTTTAAAATTTCAGAACTTTGGGACCTACACTTACTTATAGGGAGTGTTGAGTACTTATTACTAGTTCCTTAATTGATTCCCTTTCCCGGAAATATTTGTTGGTTAGTCTCCTTTTAGTTCCATTTTTTTCCTAGATCCACTTTTATCTTATTACTACTAGTTTTCATCCCCCTTATTATTTATGCAGTTAAATGAGACTTTCTTTTAAGATTCCTCTCCATACATAATTTAACTGGTTCAGGTCTTGATTCCACACTCCCAACTATAGTATGAAATAGATTATCCTTTTCTCTTTTCCTAACACATTTCTATTTTTCCAAAATAATATTTTCATCATTCTCCTTAAAATTCTCATATCTCTTGTCTAAAGATAGAATAACATGATTCCTATCTATTTGATCAAGTTCCTTACCTTCTGTGATCTAGAGCTCTCCATCTTCCGACTCGCCTTTTCCTCTTTCTTGTTCCCCTTGAATTTTTATATCATTCTCACCCTTATTTTGTAACTCTTCCTAAACCTATAAAGAATTTTCCTTATCCACATTTAGAGTCTCCTTATATTCCTCATTTTCTTCCATATCTTATGGAAGACAGATATACATACATACAAACACACACACATATAGACATACATACACACATACATACACACATACATACATACAATGTAATATAATTATTTCATATTTGAAATAATTATATTGCATTTTTAAAAATAAATTGAAGGTACTTTGTGTCACATTTGTGGCACTTGTGATTGTGATAGTGGCCCAATTAGCGTTGTGAATAACCAACACAAATGGGTCACAAAAGTGGTGTAAATGTGGCAAAAATATGGTGCTAATTCGACACAACTAAAATTTTCTAGTCATGTCATTTTTGCATCACGTTTGTGCTAAACTATTCAACAAGATTTCTTGCAAGCAATATGCCGAAAATGACCAAAAAGGTATATAATCCAAAATATGACAATAATTACAAATTATGTAGTAGTGAACAAATTCTCTTTGACAACACAAGAAGTCACAATTCACCACATATAAACTACCAGGTTAGTTATATATTATTTATTTCATTAAACTTGTCATGATCTATATGATTATTTAACTCTGTGTTCTCAATAAAGACTATGCAAAGATTCAATATTTCTTAACCATTCTTGTATACGACAAAATTGATGTGGTTTCCTTCAGTGGCATAACACACTTTATAATCACTCAACAAAAACCATACGATCACTAGGGAACAAACTTTCCAAAGTATTATTGAATACAATAGATCATTATAAAATTACAATATTTTTCACATGCACATTCTATTAAGGAAGTATAAGGAAAAGGGTCATGCAACTTCACTAAAGGTGATGAATTACAATCATATTGTCATTACCAAGGTTAATCACATTCATCTTAAGGAGACATTATCCCAACTCAATATTAATCTTTATGGTTCTTAAAACATTTGTTGAACATCAAACTACTTGATACAAAAGATACATGAGGATAATTCTCCCACTAATGTTCAAGGTACAATTTTTGAAACAAAATGAGTTCTATTTCAGTTAGAAAATGGTTTGAAGAGGAGTGACTCCCAAGGTCAAGGCTTGACAACCTAGGCAATAGTGAAGGGTCACATAGGTACTACCCATTCCACACAGTTACACATGATAAGGGATTGGTCTTGTCACTTGTTAATCACTCTAAGTTGGGAAGGAGAGTTTATTACGAGGATGGTCTACAACTAGTACCATTTTACATATAAACCAAAATTAATTCTAGAAATTTCATCAAGCCCTTCCACACATGATTTTTGCTTTGGTTAACTGGTTACAAATATTTCCAGATGAATATCATGAAAATAGGTTTGGGAAAAAAAATATTTTCAATGGATATAGTTTTTTCATTTCTTTTAAACAATGTTTCTTTTTTCATTACATTATAAACACAACCTCAATAATGACCAATTTCCATAATACATTAGATTCACTTGGTATAACATGTTTCACACAAGCACATGATAATTAAAAATTCTCATTATGATGACAAAAATTTAATTCTGTTTTCAACTAACGCTAAAATTATAGCTACCCAAATATATTCATAACCATCCATTCTTATTTCAAGTGAAAACTGTAAGATATAATTAAATGCAAATATAATATTTGAGACACGTTTCGCCAAAAATATACATGTGGAGGTTGATCTTCTATGTTCAAGTAGAATTACTAATTCTAATGGACTCAACCTGTTTAACAATTGGTTTAGAGAGAGACAATAATGAGTGTTATAGTGTATAATATTATTCGGGGTCACCTTTTGTGGGCCACCTCATATACACATCCATATTATAATTTTAATTTATTAATAAAAATTATTCTCTGGTCCATTCCACATAGTGTCGAAGAGTTAATTAATTCACTCATTGAATTTATTAAAGAGTAAAATAATGCAACCAAATCACCCACCCTATATAATAGGGCGATCTCTATTAAGATTGGTAATAATGTATAATCATAAAATGTGAAATATTTTGAGCATTTATGATATTATTATGGGATCCGAGATATTAAAGGATAATTGGAGAAGTGAATATTTTGTTGTGATGGGTAATTGTGTAATTTCTTCATTTAAATAAAGTGTATTCTTACCGTGGAATTTTTTACCCTTAGGTTTTCCCCACCTTACATGTTGTGTTAAAATGTGTTATTTATTTTCATTTTTTAGTGAATTTATTAGTTAATTACTCTCTGATATACATGTACACTCATTTTATATAATATTGTGACTGATTTATTTAATCAAGTAATTAATTCATTACTTATTTTAATTACTCAACCCCACCTATGGAAATTACCATACAAAGATGTAGGAACACATAATTTATTACTTTTCTAACCCCCCCATATGGGGTGAGGAAAAATGCCTAAGCGTGGCCCAAAAGGAAAGGATCTCAACTATGTTATAGATTTACTATAGAGTAGACATATCATGTCTTTTATTATTTGAACCTTTTTATAAGATGTATTTTAATTATAATTTATCTAAGATGGTTACATTGAGTGTAAGAATATAAAAAAATTAATCAACTTGTCACATTACATGTTTCATATACATCAATTATTACAACCACACTCTAATCCCTAAATTTTTGTTATTACATAACTTAAATTACCAATCGTTATTTTTTATAACACTAAAACAATCATCACTTTTTTTTATCACAATTTCTAAATGGTGACTCCATGTTATACATATCTTCAGATTTTTTTTTTCTATAAAAACATAATATATGACATCTTCAAAACTTGCAACTCCTTCATTCACTTATTTTGCACAAAAACATCAACACTGGTTAGCATCAACTGGCATGGACTTACCCTTTCCTATATAACTATGAAACATACATTTAAGAACTTTACCTTACCAAAATATTCATGGTTATTTTAAACATACAAGTAGGAATAAAGATATATATATCTTTTATTATCTTCACACAATTTTCATATTATTTATATTTACAAGTTCTATAGAGAGGAGTGAGAGAATGAAACCATTTTCATGCATTCACAATTCCATTTAACATTAAAAAATGTTTCCAAATAAATAAAATAATTACATTACACATTTCACAGTAATAATCTATAAAACCACACCAAGAAAGGTATCTTGGAACTAACATTTGGGTCAACATTCCTATCAACTAGATAGTTCAAACTATCTAAAATAGCCACATAATGGCCTTTGAAAAATGGTCAAAAATTGCATAAATGATAGAGATGTCACCTTTAACCTCTTACCATGTATGGTGACGATAATGAGTAGCTAAAATAAATAGAATATGTTATTCGATAATCATTTTAGAGACATTGTTCTAGAACAAGTTAGTAAAATTTAGTATTTTTCACTTGGGTTCTATAAGCCAAGGTGGCCCTGAGAATCGCACAAAATAAATTCCAATTAAAGTTTTGGGTGTTATTTAATATTTTTATGGTTATGTTGGGCCTCAAAATATTGGTTAAGTACAAGAAGGAAAGTGGGCACACGGGGCCTATGTGAAGAAGGGTGTGCATGGTAAAGGCACGTAGAACAAATTTTTAGAAGGGTTTAGCAGAACCCAAAGCACATGTGCAAGGAAAAGGAAAGGGTTTTAGGACTTAGCCATATTCAAAATTTAAGGAAGCACACGAGAAAACCGTGGCCCGACTGAGCATGTGGAGTGGATAAGGTGCCATCCTGATAACTCAATGGTAAAGGAAGGAATATTCCATGTGATGGAAGGATCCATAAAGACATCATTGTAGAAAGTGGAGAGCTTGGATGGGAAGAAGCATGCTCCATTGAAGGACCACATGGACACTTGGAAACTGATCTATTACTTCAGGAAGGCATGGAGGTTGATGCTAAAGCTATATATAGAGATGCTCGAGTAGAAGGAAGGGAGGACTTCTGAGAAAAGTGTGTGGTCACTAGGACAACATAGAGATTACAGAGGTGAAACTCTACAAAAATAGTGATGGGTTATAGGGATTCTCATTAGGAAGGCTATAGGAGAGATGACATATCTAGAGGGATGGGTATATCAAAATATTTGTAATGTGGAAAGCATAGTTTAGGATTATGATGTATAAGTCTTATCTAAATTAAGACATTTGGTTTGTAATGACCTTGAGGAATGTAATGTGGTTACTGAACAAAGAGTAATATGAATATATGGCTTTCTTTTAAAATATATAAATTGTCCATGGGTATAAGCTCTTGTGCCTTTTCTTTGTATTATCAAATATGTTATCTGTTTGATATTTTCCTTGTTATCTAAATGGATGCATCTATATAGTAACTCATCCTAAGACCCTCAGAATGACTGCATGGTTTTTTCTCTTCTTCCATCTAATATTTCATCAGTAAGGGATGTATTCTCACAAAAATCACATAAAAGAGGGACGCAGTGCCCGCACGTGCTTTGGGTGAGCACCCAGTTCCCACTGGGTGATAAGACAGCACACATGGGATTAGAATTTTGTTTCTAAGGACATAAAAATGACTACATCTTGGTTCCATTTCCAGTACCTCTTTTCGAAGTTGTTTTGAGAAATGGAATACATCTTAGTCCCTGTGATGCGTGATGACAAAATGTCTGACCTTGGAGAGTGTTAAAGCATGGTTCAAGAGCACAGAGGATGATTTTTCTCAAAGATTCAACATTGGACCTCAGTTTGATGCACTTAGATGGGTAGAAGAGAACTTGTACCATGAGTTGTACAAGATGCTATTCTATTTTTTGCTAGTATAAATATATGAATGGCTTTCAGCATATGCATCCAAATCGAGATGGTACTATAGATCGCACATATGGACCCAAGATGATTACCAAAAGCTACAAGATGCAGATCTGATTTGGACACATGTTGTCGATCACTAGTGGAAGGGAGTCCTAACCAGTTATACTCTAAAATACACCATTTCTACGTATTCTTTCCTAGAGGTTGTTGAGTTTGAGTTTCTGAGGGAGCCCATAGGATCATTTTTTACGTGTTATTCCTTTGGCTATGAAGATCTTGATCATTACCCTAAGTTTAGAGGCATTTCCTATGGCCAGCTAAGCTTCTCTGAGTGCTAGGTGAGGAAGCTAGGGTGGAGAAGGATGTCAGAAATTATGGCTGAAAAGGAAAGGGAAGAGATACGAGTCAAGTATAGTGAATCTTGTGAAATGGATATGGCTAGACAACGTAAGGTTGTAGGTGTGATGGATATATAGAGGAAGATGTTGCGGGAAGGTGTTAAGGTTCATGTAGAGGAATTGGAACCTAAGAAGTCTGTGCTACCCCATCTCGGAAAGCATGGGAGAGAATCCCCTTCAGCTTCTGATGAGATTTCATTGCATGGAGAAAGGAGAGTCATCGACACACATATGAACCTACCTGTGGCCAACCCATGGCACTTGGTTTTCCAGATTAAGGAAGAAGTATTGCTAATCCGGTTGGTATTGGTAGAAGTAACCAATATACACCTAGGAAATATAATTTCTCATTTAGGACATCCATGACCGTGCAAACCATTCTTGTGTTTGGAGGAATTTTGGACAAGGTGAAAATACACAAGGTTTAGGTATCACGTCTGGAAGTGGCGTGGGACACATAACTGGCAGTGGCACAATATCAAAAACCATTAGCGTGTAATTTAATGGGACATTGAGGACACTAGGCACGACCACTTTAGGCCATTTTTCGGCTAAAGGAGGTTGATCTAGTGGTGTAGGGACTGGAGGACTTGGTGGACCTAGTGGATCTAGATGATATGGTGTGTTAGGAGGGACAAGACCTAGTGAGTCTAGTAGATCTAGTGGCAGAGGAAACACAGGAGGAAACCAAGGTTATGGGTCAGGTGGACAAGGGCCTCAACCACCCCTGCAAGTATTCTTTGAGATGTTTTTACACCTACCAGACTACAGTGGTATTGAAGATGCTATAGAGCATGTGCACAAGTGTGAATTACTATGACGCGCGATGGAGATCATTACTTTGGAGTGAAAGGTAAGCCAGTCTGTAATGACGTTGCAAGGGTGCACACATAGTTGGTACCATAATTATGACCCCCGCCAGACGGTTGTGGATTACACTACATTAAAGAACACCTTCCTAGAAAAGTTCCATATCCCTGAGTTTGAGCAAAAAAGAATCAGTGCTTTGAAGGAGATCCAAAAAGGAATGGCAGAGAGTGTACGAGAGTATGAAAAATGGTTCAAAAATATCTTATCAAAACTATCCTATGACATATACCCCTCTCAGCACGCTAAATGGTTTTTTGGGGGATTGATAACACCATTTAGAAGGGAACTATCACACAAGACTTTTAAAAACCCGCACAAGGCCTTGGAATCTACCGTGCATGCTGAGGCTATTGGGAGCATTGATACTGGTGTTATCTTTTTTTTTGAGGCTTAAATTGATGCAGTGGCCAAGAAGTTGGAGAATTTGTTTGTGAATTTAGCGGATGAGCAGGGTTCATTTTAAGAGACCTCCTGGAAATTGGAGGTGGAGAATACCTGGTGAATATCCCCGGAACCGGTTTCACGGGAAGGTGAATTTTTTGGGGGTTGTATGAAAAAATTTCACCTGATTATCAAGCACTGCGACAGAAGGCTGCAGACAGCACCCTCAGTGACGCGCGTCAATAGGTCTATTGACGCACGTCACTAAGGTCTATTGATGCACGTCACTGCATTTTTTGACGCGCGACAGCAAAATCTTCCATCGCGCATCTGCAGCCTCCGACCTCTGCTTTCTCATCAAAAAATCTCTGTGTCGCGCATCAACAAACTCTTTGTCGTGCGTCTGCTATGTGTCAATATCTGTTGTACCTCCTTGTCGTGCGTCAAAAAAATGTAGTGACGCGTGTCAACAGGCCTTAGTGACGCGCGTCAATAGGCCTTAGTGACGCGTGTCAACAGGCCTTAGTGACGCGCGTCACTAAGGTCTATTGATGCGCGTCACTAAGGCCTATTGACGCGCGTCACTAAGGCCTGTTGACACGCATCACAGGCCTTAGTGACGCCCGTCAATAGGCCTTAGTGACGCGCGTAACTAAGGCCTGTTGACGCGCGTCAATAGGCCTATTAACGCGCGTCACTAAGGCCTATTGACGCGCATCACTAAGGCCTGTGACGCGCGTCAATAGGCCTTAGTGACACGTGTCAATAGACCTTAGTGACGTGCATCACTAAGTCCTGTTGACGCGCGTCACTAAGGCCTGTTGACGCGTGTCAATACGCCTTAGTGACGCGCGTCACTAAGGTCTATTGACGCGCGACAACAAATATCCTATCGCGCGTCTGCAACCTCTGCCCTCTTCTTGCTCATCGAAAAAAACTCCATGTCGCTCGTCAACAAAATCTTTGTCATGCATCTACTATGCGTCAATATCTACAGTATCTCCTTGTCTGCAAACCCTCCTTGTCGTGCATCAATAACTTACCCCCTTGTCGCACGTCTATAATATGGGATATATCATATTGTTGAAAAATGTGAAGTAGAAGTGTTCTACCTGGCGAATAATCTAGGTTTATATAGGGGATATTTTTCAAGGGTAGGCGAAGCCGACCCCTAAAAAAAATTAAAGTGTAATTTTTAGGCGAACAGGTCACTAGCCCGTGCCAAAAAATTTGCCTTTTCAAAATTTTCAAAAATGGAATATTCGCCATATTACGAATATTCGCCACTAAAATTTTCCCTGTGGATGAGGTTCATAATTGTCTCTGGTGCACATGTTGTGAAGTGGAAGGGCATACAAAGGATAATTACCCTCGGAAGTTGGTACGCACCATGGCAGTAGAATATGAAATTTTCCATGGGGATCATGATGAAAATAGATGTCCTCTACTACAATGCGTAATATATGAGAATGTTTCTTGCTATTGCAAAATTTTTACATCTACGACCCATGATACCAAGGATTGTAGGCTGATTGACTAGATTCATGATGCTATTGATCTTGGTGTGCACCAGACTAGCCTTACAAGTAGTTCTAAGGATGATGATCGCTATTATGAAGGGCACATAGATGGAGGAACATGTGGAATATGATTTAACAGAGGATTTCATGGTCACAGTAACCTCGTAGGAGGAAGAAGTGAGTTCTTGCGTGGAACCTGTTATAACTGTGGGTATATAAAGCATTATAAGCATGAGTTTCCTAACTTGCTGCAATGCTCGTGGTGTGGAAAAAAACATAAGTATGAGGAGTTTCCTGAGCTATTTGAACACATGAGCCAACAAAAATGAAATGATAAAGGTGATGGGATGGTAAGTATAAAGAAGGTTGACCAATAGTGGATGCCAAGAGTGACATGTGAGTTAGGGTTAAAACCTGTACTAGTGACAATGCGAGCAGAGGCTTCACACACAAGGGATATGCCAAGACGAAAACTACTGGTTAGGGAAGATATGGTACATGTGAAGTATCCAGACCCTACTCATTAGAAACAAGTGTATCAAGATACTATGGATGTGATTCGGGGATAACAAGAAGAGATCCAGTGTCTAAAAGAGAAGTCAAGGTAGTTGGAGCAAAGGAAGAATGCTGAGGATCCCTAGAAGGATTTAGATGAGATCAGGGAAGTGTGAAAAATGTTAAGGTAGGATAATATCATTCTCTTTCTAGGAGAATGGTTACAGGAAAAGATACCACATGACAGGAAAGAGCATGAAAGGCAAGTTCTACATGCCAACCTTTCTCATCATAGCCTTGACTATGATAAAGAGATCACATTGAATGTAGTTGTTGATGGGTGGCTTCTAAGAAATATCCTCATCAACACAAGAGTGGAGGTTAATGTTCTTACATTGGATGCATGTCATCAAATGGGAAGGACTGCATTACATCCATCTTTGAATGTGTTGTATATGGTGAACAAGATAAAGGTAATGCCCATTGGATTTTTGAAAGATGCAGTTATCACTATTCAAGGGGCCAAGTTCATTGGGGACTTTAAAGTCTTGGCTCTCACCGAGGTGGATAATTTCCCAGCATTACTTGGTCGTTGTTGGTGTTATAAGAACAATGCCAACTTGTGGTTTAACAAAGGGTATATCAGTTTTGAGAACAAGGAAGAAAGGGTGATCGTCCCTTTAAGAGATGGGGAGTCAGTGCCCTATACTGAGCCCTTAGGAGAGGAAGTCCTTGAAAAAATCTATGTGCACTCCATCAGAGATCCTGAGGTAATTCATCCTACAGAGTGATTCATCTAATTTCAAGATGCTCAGTCGATGAGTGATAAAAATACCATAGCATGCGACAATTGGGCGCACGAAACTTATGAATTGATTGGGTGATAATTGAGGGGATCTGTAACAAGGGTAATAAAGGCATGCTCAGTCAATCACCTGAGAAGAAATAAGCTACCAAGTTACTCCAGAGGAGCAAGCCGTGATAATTTCTTATGAGAAATGGAGGCTCAGTGGAAAAATGAGGATGAAAGAAGAAGTATGATTAGTTATAACTTTCTTGGGACTACAGAACATTGGTGGGAAACACATCATGAGAGTATCCTAGAATTTTACAAGGTAAGAGTCGCATTCTCTTTAAGATTATGTAAAAGCAATGCACATACTATCATGGAAAGGAACCCGCCTCTTCCCATATCCAAGCATGTGAGAAGGCCTGGATGGAGGGTACATAAACTTTACCACCTTTGTTATGGGTGCATAAGTTATATTCCACCATATAGGGTTGTGCACGTACATGGTATATCCACTTAGAGACACACCGTCAGATAGGGAATTGGCAGGATTTAACAGATGATCTCATTCAAGCTTTTGAGTATCATATTACCAAGCCATCAATGGACAAGGCGTTGCAAGTTGTCAAACACCTTAAAATGGGAGATAGTGTCATGGCAGAAGATAGGCTACTAGATTTTTTGAATGAACCTAGTTTGGTGACGCACTTCAATGAAGAGGAATCAAAAGAGATATAACTTGAGCGTGCATGTATGGAAAAGGAAAAAGGAAAAATTGTCTGTGTAATAGACGGTGAAGAGATGGAAAGTCTGGATGTTAACCATTCCATAGGTATGCATGAAGTCATAGATAGCATTTATGAGAAAACACGTTCCTACCATGAACCCTTGAAAACAAAGAAGGTTAACATTGCCTCTGAGGCAGAACCTAATGAATTTATCATTGGGGAATATTGGTTAGAGAAATAAGTTCCAAAGATCATTGATCTGTTGCGTGAGTTCTAAGATTTTTTCCCACGCGGGTCCTATGAACTCAAATGCATCCACCATTCCTTAGGGAGATGAGGATCAAGTTAAAGAAAGGTGCGCACCTGATTCAGAAGAGGCCTTATTGGGTGAATCCAAACTTGTGCATATGGGTCAAGGAGGAAATAGATAATATGATCAAGTCATGCATCATTAAGGCTGTGGAGGAATTAGAATGGATAAGCCCAATGGTCATCAATATCAAGAAGGATAGAATAATAAGGATCTTTGTTAACTACATAGACCTGAATGTAGTATGTGTCATCGATCCTTTCCCAGCCCCCTTTACTAAAGAAATCCTGGAGGGAGTAGCCAGCTTTGAGGTCTACTCTTTCATGGATGGGTTCTCAGGGCATCACCAAGTCAGGATTACAAAGGAAGACCAGAGAAAGAAAAATTTCACCACTAAGTGGGGAAGCTTTTCCTATACGGCCATGTATTTTGGATTGAAAAATGTGCCTATTGTATTCTCGTGCATTGTGGTACAATAATTTTAGGAATTCATTCACAATTTTCTTCAAGTCGAGTTGGATGATTGGACTGTGCATGGGATGGTAAAATACCATTGTGACAATTTAAGGTTGATGTTTGAGAGATGTCGGTAATTGAGGATATACCTCAACATTAAGAAATGTGTCTTTTGCTACTCCATTTGGAACCCTATTGGGACATATTATATGTAAGGAGGCATTGTTAGTAGATCTCGTAAATTTTTTTGTTATTGTGGGATTAGGAGAGCCTACTAGTCAGAGCATAGTGCATAGATTTCTTGGGCATACAGGGTACTACAAGAAATTCATCAAAGGATATGCCAAGATCTTCATGCCCTTGGAATAATTACTTAAGAAAAAGAGTTCCTTTCATTGGGGAGAGGTACATCAGAAGGCATTTGACACTTTGAAGGATAAACTTGTCACTACACCCATACTACACTTTCCATTTTGGGATAAGCCTTTCCATGTGCATGTTGATGCCCCAGGAACAACCATTAAAATAGTACTATCACAACCTAGTGAGGGGATTGTTGATCACCCCTCGTGTTTTGCAAGTAGGAAGTTGACACCAATAGAATAGAATCACACCACTACTAAGCATGAGGCATTGTTAATGATCTATGTACTGCATAAGTTCATGAAGTATCTGTTAGCAACACCATTTATATTCTACATAGATCACATGGCACCGAACTACTTAGCAAACAAGCTAGTTTTGCAAGGACACATATTTCACCAGGTCCTATTATTTCAAGAGTGTGAGTTCACGGTTGTTGTAAAACTAGTAAAAAGTAATTCAAGACCTAACCATTTATAAAGAACTGACTCAGGAGAGGACTCGCAGAGTATTGAGGATACCATGCCAAACGTGCAACTTTTTAGGTTTTGGCATGCACCCTCGGAGTTATAAGATATTGTGGTATTCCTTAAAATAGGTGTGGCACCATATGGGATGAAGGATTTGGAGATAAAACAATTAGCAATACACGTTGTGCCCTACATGTTGATTAGTGGAGATGCGTGCAAGTTAGGTCGTGATGAGGTTCTACACTGATAAATATTATAACATGAGTGCATAGCAGTTATAAAGGAAGCGCATGGTGGGATTGTAAGAGGGAACTATGTAAAAAATGTAACCACGTGAAAGATTCTACTCATAGGGCTCTGGTGGGAAACCATCCACTAGGATTGTATTGAATTTTGCAAGGCCTATGACTATTTTCAACACCTGGGTAAACTAGGAAAGAGGGATGAGATGCCATTAAGGAAGATAGCCAGCGCAAAGCCATTTGAAAAGTGGGCAATCGAATTTGTAGGACCCATTTCACCTGCCACGCGAAGGACTGGTTCATGGTATATCATTACTTGCATTGATTACTTGACAAAATGGGTAGAGGAAGTACCTACAAAGGATTTCACTGTAGTGACAACTGCTAGGTTCTTATGGGAAAACATAATCAGTAGGTATGGATGTCCTTTGAGCTTGACAAGTGATAGGGGTACACATTTCCTCAATGAAATGGTTAGGATTATGTTAGCAAAATTTATGGTGGCCCATCATAAGACTGCCCCGTATCACCCTCAAGTGAATGGAACCACTAAGGCATTTGAAAAGATATTGAGTCACATGTTAACCAAGATTTGTGGTGTTGGAAGGCAAGACTGGGATGGAAATGTATTCACCATTCTATGGCCATACATGACAACCTAGAAAATATTGAACAAGGCCATACCGTTTCAGTTGGTGTTTGGTGCAGAGGCTATTTTTCCAGTTAAATTCATGTTACCATCACTGCGTATAGTGCACGCAAGAGGATTGGCTGATAAACAAGTGATTGAAGAAAGGATAGATAAGTTGATGCAGTTAGATGAAAGGTGATCACTTGGTAGATGGATTCAGAAGACCGAAAAGGATAGACAAAAGGCATGGCATAATCATCATATCAATAACAAGTAGTTTAAGGTTGGGCAGATGGTTTTATTGTATGATTCCAAGTATCTGTGCCATCCTGGGAAGTTGAAAGTCCATTGGTTGGGCCCTTACATCATCTCGTACATCCTTGATTTAGGCGCATGTCAGTTACAAGCGTTGGATGGGACAAATTTACCTAGTCATTTCAATGGGATTCAACTAAATCCCTACCATAAATAAGCCTTCCTTGTGTTTTCGAATAAGGTAGTATTTCCAGTTAGCTTAGGATTTCCGTTTATGCATTTTATTTTCTTATGTTTCCCTTTCTCATTTCTTGTTCCTTTCTTTGTGTTCTGTTTTACACCTTGTGTGTTGGTAATCACATTATTTTCAAAAGTTTGTGTATGTGTAGAGGACCGCTTATGTGTTATAGTGTGGGGTAGAGTAGTGCAAAGTGAATTATAAGCTAGTAGTAAAATTTGTAAGGCTCGGATGAAAGGATTAAAGGTGTGAAAAATAGAATAACATGCATGGAAATGGTGGACAAGAATGGTTAGTATCAGGATAAGGATTTATAAAGACCACGTACAGAGAAGAAAAAAAACATGAACAACATTAGGTAGGTGAGGGCCAAAATAAGGTAAAGGGTAGAAGAGGTGCCTTTGGTGCCGCAGACACATGCGTAATATTCTTCGGTTAGTAAGGATTTTTGCACGCCAAAATGTTGTAAAGTGTTTTTCACACAAGATTAGGCACGTGAGTAAGGGCACTTACGGCCGACTTTAGTAGAAACATCTACATTTAATGCTAAGTACATTGGTAGGTGGTATATCATTTATTACTAGAAAGGAGGAAAAATATATAAGTATGAGGTCGGGTGAATCATTATTTTATGTTGCGATTATGAAGTGGAAGATATCTTGCGAACTAGGGAATCCAAAGAGATTTGTGTGAAGGAAGAAGAATCATAGAGATCTAAGTGCGTGACTAGGGTATATTTGCAAACCATAGTGGAAAGAGTACACGGGCATGGGGAGATTTATTTTGGAGTACGCCGTCTTGTGGAAGGGTTTCCCTAGTTAGGGTTTGGTAGCTAGGGAATTAAGGTAGGAGGATTCTTCATGGAGTTCAGCCTTAGAGTTGAGAAGAGTAGTAGAGAAGAGAAAGGAGGAATTTAAGTTTTAAATCGACAAGTAGAATGACACCAAATAAGGATATCTACCTCACTAAGGTAATTCTATACGAGCTACGCTGAAAGCTCATATATCTAAAGAAACATGCATATGTGGAGAAATATGTCTCCCATGAAGTGTAGATGATAAAAAGAAAAATTTTGTTGATCATTGGAAGGGTTGCAGTAAGGGTATATGTCCATTCTAGAAGACCCCACAAGAAGAAAGAAGTTCATACCAAATAAGAGGGAGAGATAAAAGGTTTAGGAGAAGAAGGCACCAAATGTGCAGACATCACAATCTGTGGGCACGCCAGAAGCAAGCGTTAAGCCAAGCACTTATGTGTGCAAGAATAATTCCCCAATCAAGGAGAAGACCCCAAAAGAAGAGGTGCCATAGCAAGAGGAGTCCCTCACAAGAAATGAGTTACCAAGAAAGGAGTCTCCAGCTGAAGAGAAAGAGAGGGAAGAGTCTCCTATAGTAGAATCTCTAGTTAGGAAGAAATAGAAGGTGGAAGAACGGGAAAAATTAGAAGAAACGTAGGAGTTAGAGGCCTATAGGGGCGGGAGGGATGATGATGAGGATGAAGAAATTCATAATCATCTCATGTATGATATACACGATTCAGAAGAAGAAGGAGATGAAAGGAAGAATAACGAGGAATAATAAAATGCTCAAGGAAAAGGGGTGAGCAAAGAAGTAAACACAAGATATCAGAGGAACCCAAGCCTCACCAAGGAACTAATAGAATAATCAGTGGGGAGAGAAGTTACAGGTATCATCAAAAAGTTAGTAGAACAGGAAGTAGAGCGCAACACAGATGAAGTGATGAAGGAGATTGAGGAAGAAAGTGTTGGAAAGGAGTATGACATCATGGGTGGAGATCCTAGTTTGGATGTGAGATTTCCAAAGGTTGCACATACAAGTGGGAAGAGCATGGTGGCAGCACAAGCGCAAGGAATGTGTTATATCAATGATCCAATAAAAGTGCTACACGCGCGTTTCTAGAGCACCATTCCAATAAAACAACTCCTGTCTATACCCTCATTTGATATAGAAGGCACATACCCATGAACTAGGAAGATGATATCTTGGGTGTTTGAATCCCATGTTGATGAACTTGAGTTTGAGGTAAGCCAAGGGGCGCTAATGAAGATTCTAGAGATAAAAGGGATAAAACCCTTGGTGAATGCTCAACGGTTGTCAGATGAAAAATTCTGTAATGCACTCAACAAGGTTTCAGTTGAGGTTGATGCCAAAATTTTTGGGAGGAATGATAGGGTGATATTCCTAGAGGAGGAGCTCGAGAAGAAGGAGGAGGAGCTTCTCGAGAAAAGAAAGGACTTGAAATAAGAATAACTGATCAGCACACAGCTAAGGCGCAAACTGAAAGAGGAGAAGGAAAGGGTACATAAATTACACAAGAAAATTGAGATGATTACAAATGTTTTTTTTAAAGCATCCCAACCTAGCACCACCCATGCAAAAATATAAATCAACCTTGTAGTGCCTGGAGGATTGTACTCGCATCCTCACTATGGAGAGGTGGCCACTTGTCTTAGAGTCTACATAAGAAGTTCTAGTGCACCAAGAGAGAGAAGATAAGTTGAAGGCTGTATGGATTATTTCTGAGTATACCAAACTCCTTACCAATGTGAAGGCCTTTGTGTAAGTTGCTAAAGCTTCCTGTGATAATTATGTTGATAAAGATAGAGTAGTAAGCATCTTGGTCTCTACACATGAGACGGAACTCAAGGAGTTCTAGGAGAAGAATAAGGGGAAAAGAGTAGAGCGGGATAGTGTCCTTGCCGAGGTGGATAAGAAATCAGAGGGTATTGAGACCTTGCGGGGATCAATCAAAAACTGAATGAAGGATTTATACCCCCAGATCACCCGCAGGATGGACACTCTCGAGGATTAAGGAAAAAAACTGGAAGGAATTGATGAAACAATGAGCACCAAGGGGGGAGGGCTAAGCTTTGAGGAGATAAACACCCTAGTAGGTGACCTTTGTCAGCAAACATAGAGCGAGGTTAATGTCTGGGAGAAGATAGAGACAAATATAGGGAAGGATTTCTCTCTCCTCCTTCAACAATGAACATGTTCTCCTTCATTTCCTTATTCTTTCATTCTTTCTCTCAATTCTTCATTCCTGCATTATTTTTCCAACTATTTAGAGCCCACCATTATTTATTCATTGAAGAGAAGTGTTTTTCAAGGATGGAGAACATGCTTAGTGTGGGGTGATGTTGGGCCTCAGAATATTGGCTAAGTACAAGAAGGCGCGTGGGTGCATGGGGCCTATATGAATAAGGGAACGCAGGGTAAAGGCATGCAGAATAGGGATTTAGAAGGGTTTAGCAGAACCTAAGGCACATGCGCAAGGTAAAGGAAAAGTTTTTAGAACTTAGCCATAATTGGTGTTTAAGGAAGCACATGAGAAAAGTTTGACCTGACTGAGCATGCAGAGTGGATAAGGTGCCATCCTGCCAACTCGATGGTCAAGGAAGGAATATTCCATGTGATGGAAGGATCTAGAAAGACATCATTACAGAAAGTGGAGAGCTTAGATGGGAAGAAGTATGCTCCATTGAAGGACCACATGGAAACTTGGCAATTGATCTATTACTTCAGGAAGGCATGGTAGTGGATGTTAAAGCTATATATAGAGATGCTAGGGTAGAAGGAAGGGATAACTTATTAGAAAAGTGTGTGATCACTGGAATCACATAGCGATTAAAGAGGTGAATCTCTGTAGAAATAGTCATGGGTTATAGGAATTGTCATTAGGAAGGATATATGAGAGATGACATATCTAGAGGGATTGGTCTATGAACATCTTTGTAATCTAGAAAGCATAATTTAGGATTATAATGTATAAGTATTATTTGCATTAAGAAATTTGGTCTGTAATGACCTTGAGGAATTTAATGTGGTTACTAAATAGAGAGTAATATGAATATATGGATTTCTTCTAAAATATATACATTGTTCATGGGTATAAGCGCTAGTGCCTTTTCTTTGTATTATCATATTTGTTATCTGCTTGATATTTTCCTTGTTATCTAATGGATGCATCTATATAGTAACTCATTCTAACACCCTCGGAATGAGTGCATGGTTCTTTCCTTTCTTGCATCAAATATTTCATCAGTAGAGGATGTATTCTCACAAAAAACACATAAAGGAGGGGCTCAACACCCGCGCGTGCCTTGGGTGAGTGCCCAGCACCCACTGGATGATAGGCCGGCATGCATGGGATTAGACTATTATTTCTAAGGACATAAAAATGACTACATGTTATCCCTTGAGACCAAGGAACACGAAATAATTGATAAACTACATGAGTGAATGTTGGGGATGTTTAATACGTGTCAATTTCAAAGTGGATTTGTAACTTTAAAGAGTTGTTTTAAGCACAAAAAATTAGTTTTAATCGAAACAAAATCACCAAAATACAATCCTGAGGCCCAAATTTCATGCTAGAGTTCCATTTCATTTCATATGGATTAAGTGTATGTTTAGGAAAATCACTAAAAAACAAGTCTGGGGGGGTGGGGTTTACACTAGTTATTGGCCTTAATAATAGGATGTTTGTTTTATAAATTAATTACTATTTCCATATTATTTAATTTTAACCCAATTACAAATGCACATTAAAAGTAAAACATCTATAACGTAAACACAAGAGATAAGGAATCAATGTATGGTAACAACTAGAAGGAAAAAATAAAGCTCCATGCTTGTAAATGAATGTTCATATTTTTCTCCTTAACTCCAAATTTGGCATGAATGTACTTCAACCAATTTTGGAAAAATCCACCTTTTGTTATGCTTTGATGGATGTCAAAAGTTCAAGATATAGTTTCCAATAGAAGCAGGGTGGAAGTATTTTTACAAGGGATGATGGTTTGGTATCTCATTGACCAAGTGTATTGTTTGTAAGTTTCTAAGGCCTTTCAAAAATCTCTATTTGATATTTTCCACTCTACATGGGTGTGTGTAGCAATAGGATGGAAAAACACACCTTTAACTATGTTGAGAGGGATGTCTAACATTTTCTACAACTCCCATTTAGTGTGGTTATTATTAATAATAGATATATGTATAGAAATACCTACTATAATCCTATATTATGGTTTTATAATAACACAAAAAATAAAAACCAAATTGGAAAAAATAATTTACTATCACAATTCTTCCTTACACAGGAATGAATATACATGTATAAGTTTAAATATTATTGTTTTAGTCAATTATTCTTGATCCCAACGAGTTTTCGATCAACCCATTATGTATTTTTCAGATCTAGCACCTGAACACTCCCCCTCATGACTAATCATGTCCAACCAAATTTTAGGCCCTCCAAAATCTCTTCTTCTCACACCATGTTCCACATAAACCCCTGTGTAACTTTAACTGCATACAATCTATTAGGTTGTCAAAAACTACAAAAAATGAAAAAATATATGATTTATTTTTAATTTAAATATTATCCTTGATTTGTTTTCAAGATCTCATGTTCCTACCACACCCCCTATAACTTATTACAACAACATTAAAATAAATAAATAAACAAAACTCTTTCCACAATGCTTTTATTGGATGTCCATAACATGTATCAAATATCTCATGGTGTGGTTGGAGGCCTAACATAGATTTGAGGAGGAAAAGGGATAGAACCATGTTCATTTTATCATTCCCAAGCTCCTTATAGGTTGTTATGGAAGCCACAACCTTCCCACCTACATCAACCCAAATACCAAAAATAAAACTCCCAAATAAAAGAATTCCTAATCCAATTATTTGCTATA
This sequence comes from Taxus chinensis, assembly GCA_019776745.2. Classification (NCBI taxonomy): domain Eukaryota; kingdom Viridiplantae; phylum Streptophyta; class Pinopsida; order Cupressales; family Taxaceae; genus Taxus; species Taxus chinensis. The sequence continues at coordinate 481,363,417 of CM034152.1, read as the reverse complement.
TACTAATTTTATTTTGTTTGTCTACTTTGTCTTATTTTTAACATTCTCTATTTATTTTTGTTGTCTTTTCTTTGATCTTATTTTGTTTATTATTGTTTACAATTTGATCCCAAAATAAATGTAAAATTATATATCATCATCACCATTATTATTATTAAATACATACATATATACACTTTCCAAATACATGGTAGACCTATCAAATGCATCTAGGGATTTCTCTTACAATTATAACAAAATAAAAATAAATCTATTTAATTCATTAAAATCTAATATGAATATTAATTTATTATATTTTTTATTTTTATTGTATCATCATTATTACTATTACTATTATTATATATCAGTATTGAATAATGATCCAAACTGATTAACTCGCAGATGAAGGTTGACACCTAACACAAACCTAAGTGTTTGATGAGGAATGCATACATTAATAATAATAATAATAATTATTATTACTACTACTACTACTACTACAAAAATTATATTTTTATGCATTAATCACAATCCCACTCGATAATGTAACACCACACCAAAATATTAACTGAGTACTTGGTGAGGCATAATTTTTTTTTCTCACAAATGACATATAAATTGGCTAGTGAAAACATGTTATTACGGAATATATTTGAGTTTGGGTCAACTAGTTTTCAACCGTAAGTCTACCACTAACCTCTAGTCAGGGTGCTACTTATAAACACTCACATTTTTTAATTTACCCTTTTGACACTTCTTATTGCAAATGTGATTATTGAATAAGGAAAATAACTATATTTTATCACCACTCAATTCATGTTGCCTTCTCTTTCCTAATTTTCTCATTTTCATATACCCATGTATTTAGTTCATGTTGCCTTCTCTTTCCTAATTTTGTCATTTTCATATACCCATGTATTGAAAAAATCTAAATATCACCACATAGACTTATGCTAAAAATATATGTTCTATGATGCAACTCTCATATTTTATGTTCTAAATCCATGTCCAAAACTATACATTTAGGTCAGGATGTATTGTACGGTCCTGACCAACCTATGCGGTCTTGACCTATCTTAGTTCCCAACTATGTTTCTAATACATTATCACTTTTTGGGTCCTTTTATCCTCTTGGGTAATCCTTTTCATAGTAATTTACCTTCATAACCATATATAATCATGTTAAAATTACCTCATTTACACATCTAGAACTCTCATGAGATCTCATTGCAAATACTAGCATAAAAGGCACTTAAGGCTCCCTAAATATTATTAAATTTGGTGAAAATCCATTAGGGAAGCCAATACTATAGTTTTGAAGCACTCAACCATGTCAAGGAGTCTAACTTCTCTCATGTATAAGCACACCAAGTTCATATTTACAAGTTTTAGCAAGAACACAATACAATCGAGCTTGATTAAAGGGGTTCAAGTTGCTAAATAAATGAATCCATATAGATATTACATGCTATGTGGAGAACTATGTGTGGTTTGAAGCCTCTTCAGAGTAGTGTTGATATAATTAGTGCACAGGGTGCACAAACTAAAAACTAACCTTCTTGCAGGGTCTGCTACTCATGGTTAGGGTTTTGGCATGATTCAGATGATTATAGATGATATATTGAGATTTTGAAACAACTAGGGTTTGACATGGAAGTGAATTTTCAAACCACTAAAGGACCCAAAAAATTACAGAGATCAATTATAAAGGTGTCCAAGACCATATATAAGGGTAAGGACTAGATTATACATCCTAACCATACTATATGGTTATACACCAAGGCATTTTCATATCATAATTTTAGTAGTGGAACTTTACAACGATTTACACTTCTAATTTCTCTAATTTTCCTTCCCATATTCTTATTTTACCACTATTTATAGATATTTTTATCTATTTTGTGTATTTTGAGATTTAATTCATTTATTGAAAGAACCAATACGTTATTTTGATTTTTTAAAATGAATGTTGGAAGTTAATTTATTAGAATATCTCCTAGTCTCTAAACCTTACATTGTTTTTACTTTTTTGTATTGCACAACAAAATTATTAAATCTAAAAATAGTGTAAAAAATGCCCAAGAAGCCAAGTAAAATGACAAACACTAACCTCATTAAAGGCCAAAGCACAATTATATATTTTTTGACATTTGAGTTGACACAAAATCCCCCACCTCACAACGATAAAATGAACATTGAAATGATACTATGAAAGAAACTGTTGATGTAAAATCATAGCACCCCTAGATGTTGATCAGATTTCTAGTTTGATCACTCTAACATCCAGTGTGATTGTACAACATTGAATCCTTTCTCCAAGTGTGGGACTTGAAAATGAGAAAGGAATCTCCAGAGAAGGATGGTTTCTGCTCCTAAACTACCTGCCACAAGCTATTCCAGTGCAGGCAAGCTAATCTAAACCTAATCTAACCATGCCAAGGAGACAGAGAGAGAGAAAAGGGAAAAACAGCAAAAGCCTACACTAGAACGGTGATACACCAGAGAAGGAAAATGTTGAACATCTATCAAAACTACCATGGAACAAGGAGAGGTGAGCAATGGGAAGGATGGACAGATGCATCACATGCCCAAGGATAGATTTCACACAGAAAATGTCCCAAAACTCCATGAACATAGCTCCAGACTTGCAACAAACATTCAAACTTGCACAAATACCTGCAATGAAGAGAGGCAAGAAGAAAACAAGAAAAATATGAGTAAGGATGGACATATGCATCATAACACATGTTTTTGTTGCTCCAGAAGTTTGCACAGAACATCATTTCAATAGTAAAAGGCAAAAAAGCCATTACAGAGAAGGGGAGGAGGTTTGAACTCCATTTTCAACCCTGGAGAAGAAAAGAAGGGAGGGCAGAGCAGTAAAGATGAACAACTTGTAATAATGATCCAAATATAGCTTTTTTCAATGCATGGGTTGATCCCAGGAGAGAGAAATGTGGGAAAACGTGTAAGCAGCCCAACCATTGACCAAAACACATTCTTCATTAAAATTGGTGGTTGAAACATCACTTCTGGCCATGCTGAAGAAGAATGTGACCCATGTGCATTAAAACAGGTTGTTGAAACGTCAGTTTTGGCCTTACTGAAGAAGAATGCGACCCATGTGCATTAAAACTGGTTGCTAAAACGTCACTTCTGGCCATTACCACGCGCCAGAGATGTTTCCTGATTTTCTCTCTCCAAACTAAACCAAAATGCAAGATTTCCCCCACAATCATGTAGAGAATTTCACCAGCTTTCCATTGATATAAAGAACATGAAAAACCGAGCTCTGGATCGAAAGTTATGGTGATCTGAAGATTTAGGGCAGAAAACAGGCCAAAACAGATTTTGAAATTTTTCCCGCGCTCTGCCACCTGGATGACACGTGTCAGGCACTGATTGGCCATGAAATTCTCTCTCCTCCACCTTTCCATGGGTTTCCCTTTGAAATTTTGACATTTTTATCACTTGGGAACTTTTCCATTTTTTCCTCGCGCCCCTGCCATTTGGGACACGTGGCGTGATCTGGTTGGAGGACGGGGCGCGGGGTCATCCTTGTCTTTTAATATTTTGGCCCAAGACTTTGTCAAATTTTTCTAAGTCTACCCCGAGCTCCGAACTTCCCCCGCCTTAGGACACATGGCGTTTCCTGATTCGTCCGCGGGCCTCCCGGCTTTTCGTGTCCCTCGAGTCCCTTTGTCCCGGCTATCCCAAACCGTCTGGGACAAATTTCTCTGATCCGCCCGATTCGGGCTTCCCTGTCCCTCTTTGCGGCGAATACACGTGGCACATTTCCATTGGCTCTCGGCTCTTTCAGCTTTCCGCGTCCCGCGCGTACTTTTGGCCCAGATGTCCCAAACGAAAGTTCTCTGCTTCGGCCGAACCGGCCGGTTCACGTCCTCCACGTACTCTTGTCCCAACTGTCCTGGACTACCTGGGACAAATTTCTCCGAACCGCTCAAAATGGACTGACTTGCGCCAAACCGGCCGATCCGCGTCCTTCGCGTACTTTTGTCCCAGATGTCCCAAACTCTGCGAAGCAAGACTTAGGCAATTTTCTTCATTTTTTCAGCCGGTTTGGCTTTTCGCGTCCCATGCGTCTCGATGTCCCAACTGTCCCGAGTGCTGCCTAGGCTAGGACTTAGCCAATTTTCTTTAATTTTTTTGCCCCAAGCCTAGTTTTCTGCATTTCTTCCATTTTCTCAACCTGTTGGGATTCCTTCTTGGATGGGAGAGTTAGAAGGAAGCCGAGGGACCCCAAAAAACATGATTTTGGGCCTTGAATCAATCTATTTTCCTAGGACTCGAAAATTCTGATGCATGTTATCAAAATTACCCTGGGGGGGTGAATTTTGGATAACAGAAACAAGGAGGCTGAAGGAGAAGAAATAATTAAATATTGGAATGTCACTACATCTCCCTTCCCTTATGAGAGAATTTTACTGTATACAACAATAATTCTATGGTTAACTAGTATCGTGCCCATGAAATAAAAACCCAAAATTAACCATCCAAAAACCTCGTAAAAATGGGACAATTTTAAAAAAAACTAGATTAGTTAATAACTAAACACGATTTAACCATTGTTATTTTAAAACAAATTAATTTTCTACATATGTAATGAAAGGAACTAGAGTAATAGTTCCACCATTTACTTACTTCATGTAATAAGGCTAGTTAGGTTTTTTGTAAGCTCCACCACCAAGAGGTTATACAAATCACCGCTTAGTCATATTACACAACTAATAGTTATTCCATCTCATTAATCCTTATTTTTCCAACTATATATACTTCATTAGGGAGTATTCAGCATGGAAAAAAAACACCATAGTAATATTTACGTCATTTAGGGTCATTAGAGAAATTACACTTGTTATTGTTGTGTGACAAGGTTTTCCTAGATTTAACGTTGGTATTCTAAAGATTCCAAAATAATGAATAGTTAGGTTAAAAGTTCCAAGATGTTAATTTAGTCAAGGGTTATGGGTTATAAACCATACTATCATTTATGTGATAACCTTAACTATGTTCCAATCCATTATCACTCGCACTAGATTCCAATTTCTATTTACATCACCATTATCTTATCATGTCAAGTGTCCCATTAGGTTAAGTGATGAATTTAATCGTTGTTATCTCTTCAAGTCAACAACTTAGTCATGGAATAGGGGAAATAATATACAAATTATGTGCATCAGGTGAGGTTAGCCAATCAAATATCCATACCCTAATTTCGATCTCATTATTAACCTATAGACACAAAATCATGCACTTGGGTACATTTCTAAGTCCATAAACACATACTTGCATTCATATGATTCCGAAGCAATTTAACTAGTAATTGATAGCTATCTTTAGCCTATTTTCTTTGTTTATGGTCTTATTTCTGGTATTTTACACCCTAAATCACAGTCTAGACTTTATTGATTTATCTTTCATGACTCTTGACACTAGTACCCAACTAGGACGCTAGCACCTAGGCACCCTCATCCCCTCTAGGAGCCCCCAACCTATTTCTATCTTATTTGCCTCTTTTGGGCATCTTATTTTCTTATGGGTCGGCCTTCCAACTATTAATTATTAAATTCAACTAAGGGAATCATATAAATACAAAGCTACATGACCAAAATAAAGGACCAAGCTCTAAGCATCTATTATCATCACCCAAGGTTGAATCCAAAGGAATCTAAGAGCAGAAAAGGAATCCATATAGCAATCATATAAGGGACAACATAATACATTTTTTTCATACATGCATAGGAGGTGAAGTTCATTTTTCCATCCACACATCTATTTACATTGGTACATCTAACTATTTCCCGCTATCATGTGCATCACGTGCACTTGCACAAGGGATTCCTAGGGTATGATTCTATCACACACACAAAATAACTACATGGAGTCTAAGATGTAGTGTAACGCTTGGTCATAAGTTCACTAGTTGGGTGACCATCAGGGTCATTATGAATCCCCATATTACATATTTTATTTTTGGGATTTGATGTAGTTAGAGGGGTTTTATAGGTCAAGATTTCTTTGCAAGTTATAGTTGAATAATGCAATCATCCAGAGACATACAAGTGACCAAAAATAACAACCTTGTGACATTAAAAACTATATTTTGAGATCTTGTATAGTCACAGGCACCTAACAGAGGTCTTTAGTGCCTAAGCACCCTCGCCCTAATCTAGGAACCATTATCCAAGCTTATCTAACAATTGTATAATTTATTGTGCTTAGTGGTGACATTCTACCCTTCCTTCTCATCAAATTGCTAATCCAGATCAGTTCCTGGATCAAGTTCTAATAAGATAAGTCATTCTTTCCCTCTCTTGCACATAGGGTTTCATCTTTATCTAGCTTATTTCATGTGTCAAATCTATAATTTAACATTTATTTATCATACATGACTTTTCAATATTAGGGGTTTACTGATTTTATGTTTGTTAAATCATTTGGTAAACATATTTCTCAAATCACACCTTCTTTATAGGGTTTTACTCTTATGCCCATCAACCGTAGTGGTCGTTTTGGGTCTTTTGAGCATATAGAGCTCCCTCCATTTACCCATTAGGTTTTTAAATCATTGGTTGAATATGATAACCCCTTTTCTAACTCTCAAAATGTTCCTCTTGAAAACATTGAAACATATGATAGTGAGAAATCCTATGATGAGGACACCAACATTTATCAAGAAAAACTAGAAAATCTTACCACTTTTTGTTAAGCTTTGTGTGACAATCCTACGCATCTCCCACATATTCTCCATGCTTTGATGGCTGCTAAAAACTCTCAAGTTTTTTCTTCTGTACCCCTTGTAGGTTATTCCTTAAATTCCATAGCCTCCACTCAACCCCTTCATATTCCTACTTCTATCCCCACTACTATCGCTCTGATCATTCAACCTAATGCCTCTATTGCACAACCCAACTCTTCGTCAAACACTCATGATTTAATTTTTTTATATCAAGATCTACAAACTCAAATTCATCAACTTCAAATATCTACTTCTCATGCATCACCATCTCTTGATTCCACCTTACTCCTCCACTCTTCTTTTGTACCCACCATTTCCAATTATCCACTTCCTCCAAATTTCTTCATTCCTAAGCTTCCCAACTTCAATGGCCATGATGACCCTCAAGAGCATCTATGAGAATTTCATGTGGCATGTCTAGATTATAGAGATGATTACACATTATTAGCTAAGATATTCCCATGTAATCTCCAAGACTATGACATGTGTTGGTTTTATGATCTACCTGTTCATTCGGTAACATCATTTACACACTTAGCCAATTCTTTTCTTACACATTTTTCAATCAATATTGCTTCTAAGATATCCTATGCTTAAATTACATAAATAAATCAAGGATATAATGAGAATCTAGAGGAATATGTATTACAATATAATAACAACTTAGCTAATATGACCAATGTGCTTGCTGACTCGGAACTTCAAGACCTATTTTTCCAAAGTGTCTTACAACCTCTTCAAAAGAGTGTCATCTTTGAGACATCTCCTTCATTTGATCAATTATGTCATACTCTTAAATTACGTGAATGTAAACTTATCTCTATGGGAAAAATCAAGTACCATGATCAATCTTCATCATCTTCTAATCGGTTTCAAAGAAAATCAAGCTTCAAGTCGTATCCTAAGCCCACTAAAGAAAATATACTTTTAATGTTGTCTTTACTCTTGAAAATCTTTAATGGAAGACTCCAAAGAGTACATTTACTAAATTTCCTTGTACTCCGTGCATTCTCTTACCACAACTTATTGAGAACAATATTATTACACTTCCACCACCACTAAATCCATCTTTCCCTAAAGGACGTAATTATGATGAAATACTAGATATGACTATCATCAATGCATTAGGCATCCTACAGATCGATGTTTCAAACTTAGGAATTTCATTCAAGATGTTATTGATAAAAATGCAATCGAGATCCCTTATCCTTTAGCATCTACGCTAGTTAATGAAAACAAAAAGCTCATAATATTTAATGATCATTTACCTAAGCATGACAAGCAAGTGGTGGATTATTCTTCTAATCATACATATCATGTTATGTCTCCTCCTTCGTCGGGGCCTCTTGATTTTCTCATTACTAATGTTGATGCATCTCTACCATTCATTACATTCTATGATCACGATTATCATGCTACATTCTCTTCTAATACATAACATATCAATGCTTCTATTGGACCTCATGTTATCAATAACAAAATGATAGATCCATCAGTTCATATGAGTGTGTGCTCTATTACACTCCTCCTCACTATCAACTACCCACTATCTCATATTTCATATCCTATTACAAAATATTATGACTATGTCAAGCTTTCAGTTATAATTGGGCCTCTCACCATACATTTTCCATTTGTTTTGGCACCTACCGTCAAAGGTTGTGACATGTTCTTATGTCTTCCTAGGCTACATGTCACTCAATCTGTCATTTACATGAATCACTTGTTTTTAAAATTCATTCATAAAACACATTATCACTATCAATGGTATTCCTCCATGCACACCATGACTACAACACCCTAATGAGGTTTCCATTGCACTCGCTAGATCATTTAGGTCCCTCGGACCTCTCAAATTTAAGGCCCATTATTCACCTAGCTCTTCCATTCACACATGACATTCGCATTCTCATCAATCCACCAGTCCACTTCATCGGCTTAAGTCATCTACTCAAGAAACCCCTTAACATAGGTTATCTTCACCTCCTCGATATCCTTCACATAGGTTCTCTTCAACTCCTCAGTATCATTCACATAGCTATTTTTTACCTCCTTTTTCTCCTTCACATAGCTACTTTTTACCTCCTCAGTCTCCTTCACACAGGTGTTCATCACCTCCTCGGTCTCTGTTTTCTCCAAATCACTGCACCCCCTGAATGGTATAAAAATGAATCATGCCATTCGGTGTGATTGGGACACATGGGATCACCTCTCAAGATGTGGGACTTGGGCTTGAGGCGAACCTCCGGAGAAGGTCGGCTTCCTCTTCCTAAACTAAACACAACACTACCTCTAATGCAAGAAAAATGGCTAACTAGTCCTATGCTAACATTTCATGGGATTAGGGAAAGAGATTGCAAGGAAATGAAACTTATACTAGAAGTGGTGATGCACCGAATTAAGGGATGTTTAACATCTAGAAGGGTTAATGTGGGAAGGATGCTTGCATCACTGATCACCTTCACCTATCACAACTAGAAAGGGCACACGACACCATAAACCAGGGTGGATGTTCCTCTATTAAACTCAATCAAACAACAAAATACCAGTCTCCTAGTGAACTAGGATGAACTTGAGAAGGGTGAACAAACACCACAATTCAACTGCATGCACTATTTCACCACTTGATAAGCACAAAACTCCACAAAACTGCAATGGAAACCAGAACTTGCACTATGTACCTGAAACATGAGAGAGGCAAATAGAAGCAGCAGAATCATGAAAGGACATATATTTGATCACAAAACACAATTCTCATTACTTCAAGCACTTGCACAGTGCAACATTACATTAGGTAAAAAGGGCATAAATTTCCATTACAATTCGAGGAGAAAGGCTTGAGAGCCTAAAAATTCACAGATTGTGAAAAGAGGGGGAAGCTTGGAAAGTGTCTAATCCTCTAACTTGTGTGACTTATTGGAATCCACTTGTTAGAACCCTTTGGAATGAATTTCCAATTTACTTTTATAGAAGAAAAATGAGAGAGAGGAGAGAAGGAGTCATAATTGCATCCCTAAATGGAAGGCACATGATGTATCATTTATTACATTCGGTTAACCCACCTGAAAAGGCCCCATCATGTGTAATTAATGCATGTTGACATAGTCTTCTTAGTTGATTAAAATAATATTTTAAATAAAAATATTTAAATAATAGTAATAAATATTATTATTTAAAATATTTATAAAAAAATATTATTTTAATAAAAATTAATTGTGGAACCTTTTTTAAATGATTTGTAGTGAAAGGGAAATAAGCCAAAATGGCCCAACTCAGCAGTTAGCTCACCGAGTTGGGCCTGAGATCCATGATTCATTGCATCAACCGAGCTTGCTTGCGTGACTTGGTTTCTACCGAATCCATCCCACCACAGTGAACCCAAACTTCTATGAGCTCATGTGTTATCTCTACCATCCTCGCCAAACTCACATCGTGATGCCGAGCTACCATGCTATGTACTTGCCAATGCCATTACAAGAACACTTCCTACTCTTCAAACCGAGCTCCAACCAACTCTGAATCCAACTGATGAGCTCCATCTTTCGTGATCACCCCAAACTCTTAGCACCTTACCGAAGCGACCGAGATCTTACTCACCTTTCGTTACCATCGCATCGAGCTTGTCAACCAATCTCGAGTTCCTCTGTACTAGCTCAAATTGGTGTTGAATTTTGTTCTGCCCTCAGCTGTGACTCCACGAGTCTGTCTGCAAGATCACTACCGAGAAACTCATCTCATGGCTCAACTACGAGCTTTGCTTACATACTTCAACCTTCCTAGCTCTTTCCAAGTGGATTGGCGATGATGGCCTTGACGTTGCAACTAATAGTGAGCGAGCTATAACTGTATCCATCTTTTTAAACGTAAGTCAGGCAAGCCCGGGGAGCTTATTTCGAAGCCTTCTTCCCACATGGTTTGGTTTGGATTGGGCGAGTGAGCTCTAAGCATATCCCCATGGTGTGTGTGTTTGTCTTGGTTCTACATCCATTGATTTTCTCTATTTCTTGGCCGTGAGATCTCAACACAATGACTGTCGAGCCTATTCCTTATATCCATTCTACTTCTCTCAAATCATGTAGAGCCCACATTTGAGCACATATGCAGGTACTATAACCATGGAAAGTTCACTTCCCAACTCATAGTGAGCATGTACCGAGCCTACCTGGAAGTGTGGACTTTCGTGATTCGCTCAAAATGAGATTTCTGAACTGAGTTATCAAACTCCATGCACGAACTAAGCACACCTGTGAGTTGTTTCTCTCATGACTTGATGTGAATTAATATCTTCACAGATTCACCGAACTCAAACTCCAAGTCCGAATCCACTCGAGTCATCTCCCTCTCATTTTCTTGATGACACCAACAAATTTCCACATAACACTACTACCTCTGCACCGCTCAGAACCCAATCTCCCTCTTGTCTCAGTGCATAATTTGGACCTGCCCCTAACTCATCGACAGACTCAGATCCTTGAAACATTATCTCTGAATCCTGAATTATTGAAACTCCAAAATTCAGAGTTTCAAAGTTTTGGGCTTCAAATATTTCCAAATCACCTAACATCCTAAAGCCCAAAACCTCCAAATTTATGAAATGAATAACTCCGAAGAAAAACTCTGAAACCAGACTCATTTCCAATTTCAGACTTCAGAATAATTCAATTTTAAACATTTGTGACTCGTCAATTCGGTAATTTTCCTTGCTAAATTCCGAAATCATTTTCTTCGAAACTCCGAAGAGCTTATCTCCAAAATGAGTAATTGTATGCCTCGTTCCCAAGCTCAACTTTCTCTACTTCCTACTTCAAGCTCTTGGTTATTCGTGGTCTCCATTGACCAGTTTCTCCATTTATTGCCTGGTGAGCTTGATTTCGCATCTCAGCTGACTTGGTCTCCTTTCCGATTTCCATCTTGGCTATCTTTCACCTGCACGTTGAGCTATGAACCTGCACGATGATTTTGAGCTGTGAAAAGCTTTCCTCATGTTAAATCGGCCCTAAATCTAAATTCTCTTTCTCCTATATGCCCAACCTGTATACCAAGCTTTCATCCCTCTATAATATTCATGCATGGCCAAAGCTCTTCAACATTTTTGGCATGCCACCAAGTCATTTATCAAGGGTTAGGCTGCTCCACTACAAACTCCTCAAAACACCAAGCTTGATCTCTCCTATCGACTGACTCAGGCTCCCTTTTTATCCACCGAGTTGACGACCAGGAACACTCTCTGAACATGCATCGAGCTATTCAACATGGCTTGATCCCTAAATTTGATCGCTCTCTTTTAAAAATCAAACCCACTCTCACAGAGCTTGACATTGGGAGCCTGATGACCTAGCTTTCAATACTCTGCATAGAATTACCTTGAGATCTATTGACTCTCAATGAACTATTTCACTCAACATCACCCTCGGATTGTCTATGGAACTTATCAGTGTGGTTTTAGCACGATCTCAAGCTTCCATTTCTCTGCCACAACTTTAGACCATGCCGATCTCCTACTGGGTTGTCTAGTCCACCAAAACACTCACCATTATTGAATAAGGTTTGCATACACCAAACTCTGCATGCCACCGATGTTTTCCATCCTTAGTTGTGGCAGAATTCTAGGGTGAATCCAATCAAAACTTGTAAATTTTATTTTATCGACCTGTATTCTCTCATAATCTCGTTAGCTTCCATTCCTATACATGCCTTACAATTTCCATGGTTTGATGAGATCGACCTATGTCATGTCTGAGTTGGCCTCCTCGGCCCATATACTGAACTCGATTAAGGTTCTCTCAGGTTCCCAAGCTATGTTGACTCAACGAGACACTTCAACTACACGGGATCGATCCACTATGTGATTTCCTTGATGGATGCTTAGATTTTGCTGTAGTCTCATCTTTCAGGAGCATATCCCTTAATTTTCCCTTCATGCCATATGATTTGAGCCACGATCTCTCACAAATAAGTTCCTTAGTAAACTTAAAAACACTCACCGTGTTGAGGAACTCGCCGAGATCCCCTAGTTGAGTTCAATGATATGATGACCACTCTTCCTGATATTAAACTTGAATGTAGATTTAACAACCGAAATGAGCTCGGTGTGGAGCTCACTTTATGCAACTCACATGCTGACCAACTCACCTATAAGCTTGAAATTATCTTGATAACCCCAGAAGATTTTATGGAAGAATTTTTGGTCTCAAGGTATTATCCTATTGTCAATTTTTTGCCCGGGGGGGAAAAAACTGACAACAGTCTCCTTCACATAGGTGCTCATAACCTCCTAGGTCTGCATCATAATGGTTTTCACCACCTAGGATTCATTCACACATACATTATCCATCTCATACATCACTGATCCCAAAGCATGGTCACACGAATTTATCTCCTTAGGCATCAGGTGGAGTACCCTTTCCCTTTACTTTCGTTGGATAGCTTACGCATCATCATACACTTGGGTGAATAATGCTTACCTCCCCTCCCCTCTTAGTATCATCAAGTGTCTCTCATTTCCATTCTTACACTCCATGCTTTAGACCTCCTAGTTCTAATCATCAATCTTACACAACTTGATACACACAAATTGTATCATCACTTCCCTATGATACACTCTCATGCTAAGGTTCACACTTAACTGTTGATGGAATACTACATCCATGAACCTCACACACTACACATTTCATGCTCTGTGCTTCATGATACATCTTTCTAGCATTTTATTCTCACACATGATACTATCTTATTCTATAATCTACACTCTATACTTCATGATCCATATTTCTATCTTCTCATTTTCAAACCATTTCCAGATGACACACTCTTGTTATATGGTTCATTATTTATTGTTAAGGGGTCTTTTATAAATGAAACTCATCTAATACTCATCCACATCTACTCAAGGGGCACATTGTTCCTACCACATTAACATTTCATATCATTCTATCTCACTTATTCACAACATACTGCATATAATAGTTGCACTTATTATTTCTTTCTTATACTTACATGTACACTTTTTTCCCATGCTAGATGAATAATTTGTCAATATATTTTCTATATACACATGTGCATTCACTTGTTCTCTAGTTTTGAATGTAGAGTTATTACAGATCCTTCCATGCTACAATTATGTTTGGAATTATAACTCTTACCAGTCCCACCAAGGATCTTGGGGGCATCTACATCTATTTTTACTCTCTATAGGTGATATTGTTTCATTTTATACTACTTCTTATTCTTACTAGCACACTACTTGTTCCATTGATCATACATGCTTTGACATACTTTTTATCTTTCTAACAGGTTAATGGGTGATTTAGATCCAACATTTTCCTTTTAGGAACTATTTTCCACCATGGTTGTTTGATACTTTACTTCATACTATTTTCCATTGTTTACTATTGTGTTCCATTGTTTGTGATATTTTCCCCATGTCTTTCTTGATCATTGCTTGTACACTTTTGGTTTCTTTAGACCTGATTGTCTTGTGACATTGTGAGCGATGTCCCATATTTGAAACCCGATTCTTGTTGTCCATCTTGTATGCACATTTTCTTATTACACTACATTTATATGACATGTTTTCTACTAACACATATTTATAGCCATATTTATTGCATGTGACTTGGTTTCTACCATGCACATTCCCTCCCCTTTTAGGGATACATTTAAGACAACATTTAGGTCCTCTTCTTTAAGTTTCATTCTCTGAGCGGCATCACATGCACCCCAAGTGAGGGGGGGGGTACATTTGGTGAATCAATCACTCCATACAATAACTCATAGATAAAACAAAGTACAATACATCATAAACTTAGCACAAATTACAATTACAAAATTGGCTCAGAATCATACTTGGGTCAGGATCACATCACAGACACCAGTGTCTGGGATCAGAAAAGAGATCATGGGTGCCTATATCCTACCCTATGCGCTAATGTCTTGGGGGCACACAAAATCAATTTCTCATATCAAGACAATTCACAGTAGTTCACAAGATTAGGCATTGGCCTCCAAATAAAGAATGTATGTAATCTCCTAAAATATCCTTCAATTAGGAAAATTAGTACACTTCGAACAACATGAAAAAATACATAACTAAACATGGAGCACATAATCTACAATGGTTTATAATTCTAGAAGTAGTCATGGAAAGGGAGTAACAGAAGACCTTTCTCCCCAACACTCTTCTATTGTGGCATGAGATTTCACAAAAAAACTCATACTTGGCATGAGATCACCCAAAAAACTCACTTTTGGTGTGAGATTGCCCAAAACAACTCCTCACTTTTAGCGTGAGATCACAAAAAAACCCACTCTTCGCAAAATTTTTAGGACATATTCTTATCCTTTATACTCTTTCACATCAAGTGTACACTTTCCTTTTACTACTTTTTACACACTTTTACATACTTACTCATATTTTCATATACATTATTTTGACTACTCTTTCACTCTTCTTTTAGAGGTCTATGCTTAATACATAACAAGAAGTAGCCTAAAAAAGTAAATTCAAGCACAATAATTGGTAAAAATAAACACATATGCTTCACCCCTAGGGTCACTTACTCTTTCTTAGCTTCCACGCTTCATTTTTTTATCACTCCACGCTTTCACTTGTCTCTTCGGCACACTATCGCCATCATATTACATGTTTATTAGGTATGCATCTCTTAGCTACTTGGTGTTATCAATTATTCACTCAACAACATAAAGTGGGGGCTAATGTAGACACAAAATCATGCACTTCGGTACATTTCTAGGTCCATAAACACATGCTTGCATTCATATGATTCCTAAGCGAGAAAACTAGTAAATGAAAGCTATCTTTGGCCTCTTTTATTTTTTAGTCTTCTTTCTGGAATTTTACACCCTACAACCCAGTCTGAAATTTATTTCTTTATCTTTAATGACTCTTAACACTAATGCCCAACCAAGATGCCAGTGTCTAGGCACCATTGTTGCCTCCAGGCACCCCTGACCTCTTTCTATCTTGATCTCCTCTTTTGGGCATCTTTTATCTTTTGGGAATATTATTTTCTTATGATTTTTCCTTCTAGTTGTCAATTACAAAATTCAACTAAGAGAATCATATAGGTACAAATATATGTTACTAAAATAAAGGACCAAGCTCTAAGCATCTATTATCATCACCTAAGGTTGCATCCAAAGGCATTGTATTGCCCACATTTTCTAGCCTCAATTATATGCTAAATTCTTAACCCATAGTTGTGACTTAACATGGATTTTGACATATTTTGGACATTATGATATGTTGGTTTGCCTTCATGGACATGTATGTTGAATTGGGGCACGTGAAACTCCAATTTGACTAGATTAGTAGATTGACACATTTTATTTGAGATTGTGTTGACACTAACACTTTTTTTATGTGATTTGGGCCAGGAATTCCTACCATGTTGGATAATTAGTTTAGTCACATACCTTGATTTTGTAGCGTATTTATTTTGCTGATAAGGATACATGATGGACATGGTGATATGACATTTTTATATATTGTAATACCTAACATATGACGAATTGTGTGAGATTGTGCATTCCATGTTGATGATGGTGATATCATTAATTTACATGTTTG
Source organism: Taxus chinensis (assembly GCA_019776745.2). Taxonomy (NCBI): domain Eukaryota; kingdom Viridiplantae; phylum Streptophyta; class Pinopsida; order Cupressales; family Taxaceae; genus Taxus; species Taxus chinensis. The sequence goes on along the minus strand of CM034152.1, from coordinate 481,347,089 downwards.
AATTTATTCACTTAGTGAGTAGCTAGTTTACTCTTGTATTGGATAGGTGCGTTTAATATGTGCAATGAGTGTGCAGGTGATAGGTCACAGGAGAATGTGGGATTCAGGCCAGCTACACAATTTTACACAAGCAGCCCACGGGGCTAAGTCCTAGTCATGTTTATTGTATGAGACATTAGTGTTAGAGTTTATTGTTTTTGGGCACCATGAGTGACCCTCCTTTGTAATGTAATATGTCATGTAATATTAATCTTGCTTAGGGTGTTTAGTTGTGTTGTAAACTTGTTTTAGGGAATTAATGGCCCCACTTACATTAAGTTTTGAGTTATATAATGATTTGTTTAATTAAAAAGGGGATTAGGGTCACATGTGAACCCTTGGGTGGGCCCCACATCATCTACCCTTGTGCCAAATGTGCAAAACTCTAAATTGGGTTATTTTTGGCATTTTTAGGGACCCTTTTTAGTTTGGGAGTTCACTTAGCATGAAAATGGGCCCTTGGACCCTACCTAATAGGTAGGGGGCTTATTTCCAAGGATTAGAGGGAGTTTCCCTCCCATTTTTCCTCCTATTTTGTCACATCCATGTAAGGTGGATGGGTAAGTGTGCTTTGTTAAAAGTTGCACAGGTTTGTTTTGTTGTTCACTTTGGGTAATTTGGAGAAGAGGGTTAAAAGGCTATTTTATCTTTTCTCTCTTTTGTTTTTGGGAATCTTTGACCTTGAGGGAAGAGAGGGGTGACACATGTCACCCCCTCATTTGTGAGGATTTTTGCTTGCTCCTCTTCAAATTCTCCCTTCATGGGGAAAGAAGAGAACTTTTTTTTTTGGAGCTTTTGCTTGGAGGCTTGTGGATTTTGGAGCTAGAGCTTGCTTGGGGTCAAGAAGGGGAAAAGATAGAAGTTGGAGAGATTTTGGTAGGTAGTAGGCTCCTTGAGCTCATTTTATGTGTTTTATTCATGTTAGATATTAGTATTTGTTTATTTAAAATGTGTGTTGCTACTTGCATGTTACCATTTTGATTGTTATTGTTAATTTGTTTTTGCTCCATCCATCATATGGCATGATGGAGTTTTGAGTTTGTGGGGGAAGAGAGAGGGATTTTTCCCTCTCAATCCTCATGGCTTGATGGAAAGCCATGTAGGATTTTAGAGTTACTCCCCTCAAATGGTTTGAGGTGGGGAAGGTGGTTCATATGGATTGAACCTCCTTCCCCATTCTTGGTGAGGAAACCCCTTTGGGGTTTGAAAATCCTCTCAAGAAGGATTTGGTGAAAGGATGGAGAAATAAGGAGGGTTTTGAATGAATTTGGAGGAATAAGGAGGGTATGGAGATCTTGTTTTTGTGCAACCAATGTTGGTATACCACTTTTGGCATTTAGAGATACTCTTTCTTCTCTTCCCCATTTTAGAGGTAGAACATGGTTTCTCCTCTTTCTTCATCTTCCTTGCAAAATTGGTGTTTTGTTTTAATATTTGTCTTGTCCTTATGTGAATGTAATGTTGGTTGTTCACCCTTACTCTTGTGTAAAGTTTTGGATATTAGTCATGTTTCCCATGGGATTGGGGGAGGCTAGAATGTCTTCCAACCTTAGAAAGGCATGTAATGATGCCTAAAGGTTGGGTGGTTAAATAAGCTCTTCTTCTCCTTGTGTTGGATTCGTCTTGAAGACATTTGAATTTGGACTCTCAAGTTGGAAGTTGGTTGGAGTTGGTGACATCTTGTTCTCTCCTTTGTTTTCTCAAAGTCTTTGTGAACCATTACTTGCATTGTAACCCTTTTTGGGATATGGATATGTGGGAATCATCCTCTTTGGCATTGTCTTTTATCTTCTCTTTTTGTGATTTGATAAGCACTTGTAAGATTGGTATTTCACTTAGTATATGATGAGCTTTCTGTTCAATCTTGGGAAGGAGGTTTATTTGATGGTCTCCTTATGTATTTTAGTATGTTAAAAAAAAATGTAATTGAGAAGATTGTGCAAAAGGAGACTTGTAAAATATTTATATTCCTGTAAAATACACTAGAGTAGAATATGCATTTACATTCCTTTAACATGCCTTGTTTTTGGAATATTACTTTTGACAGTGGAAGATTGTTTAAAGAAGAGTATGTTGTTTATTTGAGAATGAAATATACTCTTGTTATATGAAGCTTTCTTTTTAACATCTGGAAGAAACTATCAATTAATTTTGGAATGTACATCTCTTTGTAGGTTTTCATTAGATTTAGATGCTCTTCAGTGAAAACTAGATTATATATATATATATATTTTATTTTTATTGCTACCCACCATGGTTTTGAAATCAGTTTGGTTCCACTATACATGTTCAGAACTATACAGAATTTGATATATTGTCAGAAAAGTGGTTTTGAGTTGGTTATATTGGTTAAAAGGATGATAAACATACTATACTTAAACTTCACATGTGAACTATATTTCCTATGGGTCTCACATTATTAAAACATAAATGATTAGCAGCTTTACAGTTTTAAAACTTTTTTTTTTTTTAAGTGCAATAGTCTTTAGTCTTATCTATATTTTTCTTCAACTTGTATACATTCAGCCTGTATGATATATAATATGTATTATATTAATATATATATATATGTGTAGTGTGTGTGTGTGTAAAGTATAACTAGTGTGTGTGTGTATTAAGTTATTAGGAACAATATACCATATATTATATATAATATAAATTATATTATATATGAATATATAGATATATGTTTGAGAGTTATAAATCGTAAAAAAAAAACTTGAAAATTTCATTATACCTAATCATATTTTATTCATAGAGAAATATATGGTATATATAATAATAAACCGTATTAAATGGATTAATTAGACATCATTAGAAATATTATATATATATATATATACTATATATATATATATATATATACTATATATATATATAAGTTTAAAATGAATAAAATAAAGGGAAAAATAAGATAATCAAAATGGAGTTGGAGTTGGGGAGGGTTGAACCCCTCCCCACACACACTCCCACCTTGCGCCACCTTTGTCCCCACTGTTCCCCTCTCCCTGAGCATAGGCCTAGCCCTACCACCACCACTCCTGCTGTCATTTCCCCCTCTGTTGTCCACATCCGCACCATCGCCACACTACCACTACCGCTGCCCTCCCCACGTGGCCACCAAACTCGCCCTCCACACAGACCTCTCCCATCCTTCCACGTGGATCTGCACATCCCACACACCTTCGCGAATGACAACCTCAACCACCTCTGCTCCTATGTCTGTACACATAGACCTCCTTCCACTAAAAACACTACCACACCAGATCCACTGCCCTTTATACCCGTAGCTACCTTTCTGTATTCAGTTTTCTTAAATGTTGTTCAATATTTGGAGTTTGTAAATACAAAATTTGGCAGAGTTACGTCCTCAACAAATTAAGATAAATAAATTGATATTGGGTGTTCACAAAGCAAACCAAAGGATGTATCTGGTAGAATATTGAACAAGAGAGCAAATACCAATAAGAAGACACTGAGTTTGATATCCTTATACTCCATGAGATCAAGCTTCCCTTCTCTCCAACCAATATGCAAGTAGGAAACACAAATAACAAAATGAGGAAGAGATGAATAGAGAAAGAGAAGGAACATAAGGAAATTTTATGGTCATTCTTTAGGTAAAAAAAAAAGGAGATCAAAGGTTGAGATTGATTCTAATCCTAGGGCTCACAATAAAACCCTACATCACTTTGGAGTCATGGGTATTTGATATGTGAATAGGTAATTTTAAATTTAAGGGGTGTGGGGGTAATGTGGGTGAAAATTATTTAAAGGAAATATATATATATATATAGGATGTTCCTAGCTAATTTAGATGAGAAGCTAAATAAATAAAATTAATTAGAAATTGTTTTTTTAGAAATTTAGTTAAAATTAGATTAATATGAATTTAATTATTTAATGAGTACGGTTAAGAAAATACGTATAGCGGTATTTTTAAGCATTCACCTTCAAAAAAAAATTTACCCTAAAATTTTAGTTGCACATTGGTATGTTTTTTTTTTATGTCTTGAGTTTAAGGCACTACATATGGTATCATAGTGAATGGTTCGTACACGCGGACGCTCTGGGTAGAAATTTGAACGGGTTATAAATGTTTTCATTATACTAAAAGTAAAATAATTAAAATCGTTTCCGCTAAATAGTTTCCGGGGTAAGGTTATCTCTCGAGTAACTGCTTGGAGAAAAATGTTTTCTAAGACAATAGATGGTAGGCACATTTTGATCACCTAATTTGTTTAAAACAATCAGTAAAACTTAAGAGAATGTCGTGTTTAGATAACATGTAAAATGGCTTCTTGGTCTCCATAGTAGTGATAGATTTGGATAATCTTATTCCCTAGTGACATGGGAAGCCGCATCAACTTTTAAAATCATTTGATCATATAGATAAAATCATTTTTGAGCTCTTTTAAATCACATTTTGTTGGGATAACAACTTAAAATTTAAGTAAAATCGTTTCGATTTGGACCTGTAAAGGGGAGAGCGTTAGTAGGAAATTGAATTTTTTTTTACTTCTAACTTGTAGAATTCCTCCATGTCCATTGTCTGAAATGATTAGATTCAAGAAAAAGGAAAAAAAAGTTAGTTTTCCAAGGATATTTAGGAGGTCTCTAGACATTTTGGTAAAAAACACAAACTTCACAATAACATTAATTAGCTCCGGAAAGAAGATCATAACTAGAGTGTTAGTGTTTAGTTTTTCATTTTGTAAGTTGCATCGGGTTCTCTATATATAGGAGAATAGATTTAAGTTGTCAAAACTCATTTCTGAGTGGTATCGGTTATTTTTTAGGTCCATTTTGTAGCCAAGTTTCTCTAAAATTATGTTGTAATGTAATAGTAAAACTCTAATAGCTGGATTTGAGAGGGTGCTTCCCATTTGAAACCTATTCGCCAGTAATTAGAAATGTATGTCTTGTTTGACTCTCTGTATAATAGAGAACTGACTGGAAGATTTGTTTCACCATTTGGGTGTTGGGTACATGTCTTGGTAGGATTCCTTTTATATCCATTTCCTCTAGATCGTAGAACAAGAAAATTAGGTCTTAATAAACAAATAGGTTTCTTAGGACACCTTTGGAAGGTGAAACATGTTACAATATGGTTATCGTTTTAAGCTACATGTTCTAGGTTGAATGCTAAGAACCATAATAAATTTGGTACAACAAGTCATTTTTGATTGCTAACAGCCTTGGTTAGGATGATTCTTTTGGACATCAAAAAAGGGCTAGTTGTTGGTGTTGTAAATAAGCAGTAGCTAAAATATAGGATTGTAGAATTGCTATCTTGATATAAAGAATATGTTTAAGGAATTGTGTTGGTTGCTTCTTGTTTTTTGAACCTTTGTTTCTTAGGAATCGCAACCTCCATGTTAGAGGCACCTCTTTAGATCGAATGAAACCCGTTCGGTATGGGTGTAAACTAAATAATTGTACCTTGTATAGAAACACCCCATGTGATAAAAATAGTCTTCCACATTTTGATATTTCACTACTATGAAATTTGAAATAATTTCTAATCCTATGGTATATGTTGCTAATCTTAGTTTTATAACCCCTTTAATAAGGAAATTTAGCAAATGATCTTATGACCTTGTTTTTTTCCTTTTCAAATTGTGATTTAAAATTATTATTTTTTGGATGAAAATAATTGCTAACTTCTCTCTAAAAAATAAATGATAAAGGGAAAGAAATTGAGTGCCTCTCTTTTTCAGTGGAATTGCTCGAAGTGATAGTTTTTAGCTAAATTATCACCTTCATGTAACGTAGGAATGCATGGTGCTATTATTAAACGAATCTAGTTCTCATAACTCCAAATTCTCACCAAAGCTCTTGGTATAAATTTTTGAGTTAACTTCGGAAAAAGTCTAGTTAATTTTCTTAATCCTTTTGGAGCTCAATAAACATATCTATATACCATAACCACTTATTAAAGTTGTGTTGCGTGGTAACTAGGTTAAAACCTTCTTACTTTAGTAATTACATGTGTGATTTCAGCTCTCCTCAAGCTGATTTGAAATGTTCTGAGTTAAATCATGTTTATAACGCTTTCACTTACGTGTAGAAATAAGGGAATCACCCTCTTTCTAACCTCAACTCATGAACTTAGAAGAGCAATGGTCATGCAAAAAAATTTATAATCAATATAAACAATGATATTTTATCTCTCTCTTGGAGAGAGAATAAAATGAAATGAATTAGTGTTGAACACATTCTTGGTTAGACATTATGTTGTATCGATGATGGTGTTGACTGTAAAAGAACAATTAATGTGGTCCAATAGGGGTGAAAATAATGTTTCAAAATCCACAAAAATATATATTTATTTATAAATCTAAAAGCACAATTGTGTACACTTACCTTGTAAACAATAATGGAATATTGTAATTATTTGTATCTTGGAAAACTTGTTATATATATAATTAAACAACATTGGTTGGATAAACAATGTTAATCATTGTTACCCCTTAAAAAGCTAAAATTGGGGTGATCCTAAAACTATTACTTCAAATGGGATATGTGATGTATACTAATCTTTGTCTTGTGATTTTCATTTGGTTTACACACTAAATGGTTGGAATTTTGTAAGTAACTTAGGTATTGTTTTGTCTCCCTAAATGTTTAGGTGAGAAAGTTAATACGAATGATAGAATGGTTGCGATGATCTCGCAAATCCGATATGCCTTTGACTATTGGAATCTTAGGAAACTCATTTATAAGATTTCATTCACATAGAAGAACTCTTAGTATGTTATTATAATATAAATGATGTAAAACCTTATTGCAAGGACTAACAATAATGACTAAATAGCCTTTCCACCTACTGTGGGTAAAGACGCCCTTTGTAATCAGTATAAACACTAGTTTAAAAATACATACATACATACATACACACACACACACACACACACACACACACATATATATATATATATATACGTATACATATATATACGTATACATATATATACATATACATATACATATATATATATATATATATATATATATATATATATATATATATATATTGTAATTGTTTTGGGGTGCTCTTTAAAACATGAATCCATTTTCTATTACCACTCAAAAGAGCGGTGAAATTTAAAATTTCTTTGTGTAAAATGGGTTCAATCCCTATTTAATAAGTGTATTTTATTTTATGTCTCTCGCAACCTAATGGGCCAAATTACGACCAAATAATTGTTAAGTAAAAGTTAACGTAAGTCGGATACCTTGAAAATATTTAGACCTTACCTTTCATTAAAGGAAGATGGCTGTTGATGTATTATACGCTTAAGGAAAGTACGAACGGAAAAGTTGTTGCATCCTGTCATGGTGGTATATTGTAATTGTCGTAAGTATGATGATATGATTTGGGAAACATTATTTTTAAATGATTTTTTTTTTGTGTAACTTATTCATGTTTTCTTTGGACTGTAGTAATTAAGGAACAATTTTTTTTTAAATTTTTTTTCTTATAATGTATTAAATAAAAAATTGGGGTTTGTTGTATCATTAAGGAATAATGACTTGTTTGGGGCATAGAAAGTTCTAAGGTATCTTTTTCACAGTGTGAACTTATATATAAACCAATTTATAAACAATAATAAATTCAATTTTCGTGCAAGAGACTTCTAAAGCAATCTTGGCTCGGAGTTGAAATGTTAAAAAAAAAAACATGGTACATGCTATGAAGCTTTGGAAACCAAACTAAGAAACCAACCCTAACCTAGTAGTTGACTATATATATAATTCACCCACATATTATATTAAAAAAATTATTTATTAATTTATTAATTCCTTTTTAAAGAAACGTTTATGTTCCCTTCACTCATCCATTATTTTTTTTCTCCTTTAATATTGGACCTTATGTTGTGTATCCTCTTATTTGGACCCTTATAGGAAAGATAGATGATGAGGAAAATGAATTCGGTTTATACAGTTCTCCTTGGTTAACATTCTCTTATTTGAGAAATACTTGTTCTTGTACCTTGTTACACATTTAAAAAACTGACATGTTGTTAAGACAAAACAAAATATTTTAGTTCCTTTAAAAATGACCTTAATGTTGGACTTACACTATGAAGTGATACTTCATAAAATCTTATCCCTATCTCTTCCAGTGACTTCCCGGAGGAAGTCTAATTTTAGGAGAGGGGGATGTAGTGCCCAAATTTTATAGCCTCAATTATCTACTAAATTCTTAACCCATAGTTGTGACTTAACATGGATTTTGACATATTTTGGACATTATGATATGTTGGTTTGCCTTTATGGACATGTATGGTGAATTGGGGCGTGAAACTCCAATTTGACTAGATTAGTAGATTGAAGCATTTTATTTGAGATTGTAGATACTAACACTTTTTTTATGCAATTTGGGCCTAATTCCTATATGTTGGATAATTAGTTTAGTCACATACCTTGATTTTGTAACGTATTCGTTTTGCCGATAAGGATACATGATGGCATGGTGATATGACATTTTTATGTATTGTAATACTGAACATACGAAGAATTGTGTGAGATTGTGCACTCCACATTGATGATGGTAATATCATTAATTTACATGTTTGAATTTATTTGCTTAGTGAGCAGCTAGTTTACTCTTGTATTCGACAGGTGCGTTTAATGTGTGCAATGAGTGTGTAGGTGATAGGTCACAGGAGAACGTGGGATTTAGTCCATCTACAAAACTTTGCACAAGCAACCCACGGGGCTAAGTCCTATATGTGTTTATTGTATGAGGTCTTAGTATTAGAGTTTATTGTTTCGAGGCACCATGAGTGACCCTCCTTTGTAATGTAATATGTCTTGTAATATTAATCTTGCTTAGGGTGTTTAGTTGTGTTGTAAACTTGTTTTATGGAATTAATGGCCCCACTTACATTTAGTTTTGAGTTGTATAATGATTTGTTTAATTAAAAATGGGATTAGGGTCACATGTGAACCCTTGGGTGGGCCCCACATCCTCTACCCTTGTGCCCAAATATGCCAAACCCGAAATTGGGCTATTTTAGGCAGTTTTAGTCACCCCTTTTAGTTTGGGAGTTCACTTAGCATGAAAATGGGCCCTTGGACCATACCTAATAGGTAGGGGACTTATTTCCAAGGCTTAGAGGGAATTTCCCTCCCATTTTTCCTTCCTATGGTCACATCCATGTAAGGTGGATGGGTAAGTGTGCTTTGTTAAAAGTTGCACAAGTTTGTTTTGTTATTATTTTGGGTAATTTGAGAGAAGAGGGTTAAAAGTTATTTTATCTTTTCTCTTTTTTTTATCTTGGGAATATTTGACCTTGAGGGAAGAGAGGGGTGACACATGTCATTCCCTCATTTGTGAGGATTTTTTCTTGTTCCTCTTCAAATTATCCCTCATGGGGAAAGAAGAGAACTTTTTTTTAGAGCTTTTGCTTGGAGGCTTGTGGATTTTGGAGCTAGAGTTTGCTTGGGTCAAGAAGGGGAAAAGATAGAAGTTGGAGAGCTTTTGGAGGTGAGATCCTTGATCTCATTTGTGTGTTTTATATCATGTTAGATATTAGTCTTGGTTATTTAAAATGTGTGTTGTTGCATGTTGATTTTGATTGTTGTGTTAATTTGTTTTACTCCATCCATTATTTGGCATCATGGAGTTTTGGAGTTTGTGGGGGAAGACAGAGGGATTTTTTCCTCTCAATCCTCATGGCTTGATGGGCAAGCCATGTAGGATTTAAGTTACTCCCCTCAAATGGTTTGAGGTGGGGAAGGTGGTTCATATGGCTTGAACCTCCTTCCCCATTCTTGGTGAGGAAACCCCTTTGGGGTTTGAAAATCCTCCCAAGAAGGATTTGGTGAAAGGATGGAGAAATAAGGAGGATTTGAATGGCTTTGGAGGAATAAGGAGGGTGTGGAGTTCTTGGTTTTGTGCAACCAATGTTGGTTACCACTTTTGGCATTTGGAGAACTTGTTTCTTCTCTTCTCCATTTTAGAGGTAGAACATGGTTTCTCCTCTTTCTTTTCTTCCTTGCAAATTGGTGTTTTGTTGTAATATTTGTCTTCTATTATGTGAATGTAATGTTGGTTGTTCACCCTTACTCTTGTGCAAAGTTTTTGATAGTAGCCCTCTTTCCCATGGGCTTGGGGGAGGCTAGCATGTCTTCCAACCTTGGAAAGGCATGTAATGATGCCTAAAGGTTGGGTGGTTAAACAAGCTCTTCTTCTCCTTGTGTTGGATTCATTTGGAGGAATTTGAAGTTGGATCACAAGTTAGAAGTTGGTTGGAGTTTATGACATATTGGTCTCTCCTTGTTCTCTCAAATCCTTGTGAAACATCACTTTCATTGTAACCTCTTGAGTATGGCTATATGGGAAGATTCTTTGGCATGTAAAAATTTCTCATCTTGTGAATTGAAAACCACTTGTAAGATTTGTGTTCCATTAGTATCTAAAAGCTTTATTTCAATCTTTGGAAGGAGTTTTTTAGGTTGTTTCTTATGTATTTTAGCATTTTTGAATATGATGTAATGTTGAAATTTTGCAAAATAAGTCTTGTAAAATATTTGTATTCCTTTAAAATGCATAGAGTAGAATATAGTTATATTCCTTTAATATGCATTGATTTGAATATCCTTTTGAAGTGGAAGATTGTTTAAAGAAAGTATGTTTTTCTTTAAGAATGATGTTAATCTCGTTGGGTATCCTCCTTGTGAAAATCTGAAATATTCAATTAATTTTACATTGGAAAAGAAAGAAGGTTCATTAGAAATAATGATCTTCATGAAGTGGATTTCTCTCTTAAAATTTTGGTAAACACTAACCAAAAGAATGAAATCAGTTTTGTCCACTATACATGAGAACTCTACAGAAATTATTTTATTAGAAAAGTAGATATGAGTTGGTTCTCTTCCTTGCAAGTGGTAAACATACTATACTTATTTTTCTCTTGTGAAATATTTTTATTGCTCTCTTATTTTATCACATAAATGAGTAGATCATTCAATAAAGTTTCTTTCTATGCAAACAATAGGGATAATCCATATTTTCTTCTTCAACTTGTATACTTTCAGCCTCTTGGCATATGATATGATTATATTAATGTATATTTTATTTAGTTGAATTTTAAAGTAAAACTAGAGAGTGTTCTTTAAGTTATTCATCATTATATATATATATATATATATATATATATATATATATATATATATATATATATTTCATAGTTATAAATCCTAATTGTAAAACTCAAAAATCCTTTATAGTTAATCATCTTTTATTCATAGAGAAATATATGGTATGTTAACAATAAAATATTAAACATTAATTAATATATTAGAAATATTAGTTAATATTAACTAATTTATAAAATTTACTAATAAATATAACCTAAACTCAATAAAATAAAAGTAAAATAAGAAAAAAAAAAAGGTGAAATGGGGGAGGGTTGAAACCCTCCCCACACACACTCCCACCCTGCACCACCTCTGTCCCCGCTGTTCCCCTCTCCGCGCCCGCAGGCTCAGCCCTACCACCACCACTCCCACTTTCACTGCCCCCTCCGCTGTCCACAGACGCACCACTGCCACACTGCCGCTGCCCTCCCCACGTAGCCATTGACCTCGCCCTCCACACATACCTATCCCATCCTTCCATGCGGATCTCCACGTCCCACACACCTTCGTGAATGCCAACCTCAACCACCACCGCTCTTATGTCTATACACATAGACCTCCTTCCATTGAAAATGATGCCACACCAGATCCACCGCCCTTTATACCCGTAGCTGCCTTTCTGTATTCAGTTTTCTTAAATGTTGTTCAATATTTGGAGTTTATAAATACAAAATTTGGAAGAGTTGCCTCCTCAGCAAATTAAGATCAATAAATTGATATTGGGTGTTCAAAAAGCAAACCAGAGGATGCATCTGGTAGAAGATTGAACAAGAGAACAAATAACAATAAGAAGACACTAAGATGATATCCTTATACTCCATGAGATCAAGATTCACTTCTCTCCAAACAATCTGCAAATAACAAAACAAAACAAAATGAGGAAGGAATAATAGAGAAAGAGAAGAGCATAAGGATATTAGGGAATTCTTATGGAAAAATTAGATCAAGGGTTGAGATAGCTTCTATCCTATGGCTCACAATTAACCCTACATTCTTTTGGAGCCATGTCTATCTCAAATGTGAATAGGGAATAAATTTAAGTTGTGTGGGGGTAATCAAATAAAATAAAAAGGGGGAAATATAATTAATTAAAATAAAAAGGGGTGTAGTCTCTATTAGGATGTTCCTAACTAAATCAGATGTTAATTAAATAAATAAAATTGTTCGGGCTGGTGGATGAGAAAATTGGGTAAATTTATTTTGCTGAATTAATTAATCTCGGACAATCGTATATATATTGTTAAGCATTCACTTTAAAAAAAAAATTACCCTAAATTTTTACTACACTTTGGTTTGGTTTTTTCGGTGTCCTAGTTTGGGCACTACATTTGGTATCAGAGTGATGGTTCTCACATGCGGACGCTCTGGGTAGAAATTTTAATTAGTTATTAATGTTTTCATAATATTAAAACTAAAGTAATTAAAATCGTTTCCACTAAACTATTCCATGGGTAAGGTTATCTCTCGAGTAACCGCTTGGAGTAAAATGTTTGCTAAGACAATAGATGGTAGGCACATTTTGATCACATAATTTGTTTAAAAAAATCAGTAAAACTTAAGAGAATGTCGTGTTTAGATAATGTGCAAAATGGCTTCTTGGTCTCCATAGTAGTGATGGATTTGGATAATCTTGTTCCCTAGTGACATGGGAAGCCGCATCAGCTTTTAAAATCAACTTTTAAAATCATCTGATCATATAGATAAAATAATTTTGGAGCTCTTTTAAATCACATATTTTTGGGATAACAACTTAAAATTTAAGTAAAATCATTTTGATTTGGACCTGTAAAGGGGAGAGCGTTAGTAGGAAATTGATTTTTTTTTTTGACTTCTAACTTGTAGAATTCCTCCATGTCCATTGTCTGCAATGATTAGATTCGAGAAAAAGGAACGGAAAGTTAGTTTTCCAAGGATGTTTAGGAAAGTTAGTGATCATTCAGTGACATATATGCGACTAAAAACAACTATTAGTGACCACCTTGCAACATCATAAAAACTATATTTTGAGTTCATGAGCAGTCACATGCACCTAGTAGAGGTCTATGGTGCCAATACACCCTCACACTAGTCCAGGTACCCTGGTCTAGGATTATCCAACAATTCTAGAATTTATTGTGCTCAGTGGCAATAGTCTTCCCTTCTTATTCTTCAGTTTTCCAATCTAGATCAATTCTTGGATCAAGCACTAATCAAATAATTCATTCTTTCCCTGTCTTACATTCAAGGTTTCATATTTATCTAGCTTATTGTTTATATCAAATATGTACTTTAGAATTTATTTATCATAAGTGACTATGCAATATTAGGGTTTTATGAATTTTATATTTTATAAATCATAACCATATAAAATAAAATAAATAAATGTGTATAACGTAACCATAGTTTTAATTAGCACCAATTTGCAGTTAAATAACTATTTTGTGTTTTCCCCACCAAGGGGTTAGATTTATCAAACTGAGAAGTTTGTTTTAACTAAGGTTTATGTTTGTGAAAATGGGCATGTGTACCATTTGGCCCCATCTACATGGACCCATTCCCCTTGCACCAAAATCATTTTAATTTAACTATAATTTACTTATTTCACAAAAAAGTTGAGAAAGGTCCACCTAACTATCAAATTCAAACCCACTTGCCCACTTGGACAAGGGGAAATTTATATAATAAATAATATCCCTAGGATCAAATGGCTCTTCCACCATTGATCTTAGGTATACTTTGAAAACCCTAATCCTCAATTTACATTACTATTAATTTTTTAACCCTATTTACCTCCCATTTTTTCTTTGTAGGTTTGTTGCAGGTTGAGGAAGCATCCATGGAGTCACCAATGGACTATATTTTTATTTGTTGATATTTTTTCTATTTAATTCCATTTTTTTCCACACATCCCATTAGTATTTTTAAGGAGGGTGTATATATATTGAATACATATCCAATGTAATTTACATACATGTTTACAAATGTATTTATACATATGATTGTGTGTGTGTGTGTGTGTGTGTGTGTGTGTGTGTGTGTGTGTGTGTGTGTGTGTGTGTGTGTGTGTGTGTGTGTGGTGTGTGTGTGTGTGTGTGTGTGTGTGTGTGTGTCTGTGTGTGTGTGTGAGGGTTTGGAGAGAGGCCCATAAGGGTGTGACATGAAGAATACATAAAGAGGGTCGTGCAATGACCATACAAATGTCAAAGGGATTATGTCCTATGGTGTCCACAGATAGTTAACAATGAAGGAATGTGTCTAAGACCCATAAGGGTTGAGCCCTGAGCTAGAAAAAGTGGAGGGGATGGGATGGGTTGGCCCAACCTCCCACCCCTCCCAAAGCCTTGATTTTTTAGTTTTTTAATTTTAATTTTTATATTTTAAAATAAATTTCATTATAAATATAAACATATATTGTATGTATGTGAAACAAAGCTAACTTAATTAATAGAAACTAACACCAAGTAGTCTCAATAAACAAAGCTAATTTAACTAAGCATCATGATAAAACCATAGAAAAGGAAGATAATTATTGCATCTAATTAACATGAAATGCCAAGCCATCCTTTAATGTTTTGATGGTATTTTCAATTGTAGATACTCCTTTTGTTGAGCAGAACATTGCTTTGCGCGATAAAAGGAATATATAGTCATGAAAGGGGAAGAGATTTCACCAATATGGATTTTTCCATGTATGGTTCTTCTCTTACTACCCTTTGCAAGTAGATATAATTTTTTTCTTTATCAATAATCTTTTCAAAGTAAAAATTCTCTTATCATATACATATATCTTATAAGGATATGGTATAAAGGTGTAAGATTGGAAGTAAGGTACTAGGTTCTTTGTATAGCTTTCCAATTTGGGATAGTATTGCAACCTAGTGAATGTGGGATAAAGGTAAAGTAGAATTAGAAAGGGATAAGTATGATTAGAAGAGATTAATTATATATTAGCAAATCATGGGAGTTGGAGGTGATTTAATTAATCAACTAGGATTAATTAATAGACCAAGATAAGCTTAAGAAGTCATTTGGAGACGTTATAGAAGGAAATTTTTAGAATAAATGAAGGGTTTGAAAGGGGAATTTAACTCTTAAGAAGTTTTATTAGTTCAATACAATATTAAAAGGATTAATTAATTAATAATGGTTAATTAATTAATTAAAAGATGATTCTAACTAACGAAGTGTCGTTAATTGGCATCCAAGATTAGGGGAAGGATAGTTAATTAATTAAGTTTCGTTAATTGACCAAAATAAAGGGGAATGATAGATAATTAGTGGTAAAGCACTAATTATATCGAAATGGCAAGAAATAGGATAAGAAGTGTAATTTTAGTATTAAAACTATGTAGTCAGATTTAGGTGTCTACATTTCCCCCTCTTTGATGTGGTGTAGCACAAACAACGCCATTTCAAAGATAGTATACAATTATAGACAATCAATTTTTGTAATGGTAGAAGAAAAATTAGTAGGATATAATATGCCCCCTCGAGTGACAATGGGGTGATAGAAGATGTCAATTGACGCTCAAAAATAAGAAAGAAAAAATCACATTTGAAGAATAAGACACTGCAACGACTGAGATTCGAACTGAGCTTGGTAGGCCATTGTTCAAAGTGATTGATAGAAGAAGAAATCCTAGGTTTTGACATGTGGAAGAAACAAGGGAAGATGGTGGGATAAAAATGATCCCTATTGTTTTGGATGTTGTGGAAGAAAATGCATAACAATGAAGGGATTCAAAGTGGGCCTAGTTGGCCATTGTTGGAATCAATAAAAATCGAAATATCATGTGCCTCAAGTGGAAGAAGTGGGGGAGGGGGAGAGATTGGAAAACGATAGGTAGAAATTTAGTTATAATGGAAGAAAGAAGATATATGGATAATGGGAAGATCACAATGTAGCGGATGAACCATCTATCTTAGAAGTAATTTTTTATTTGATATAAACATACAAAAAATGTGTAGAATGACATGAAGAGCCATGATACTAATTTTTATTTAATGCTCAAGGACTGAATCAAAGCAAAATACATGAAGAAATGTAGTCCAAGAAAGCAAAAAAGTAGACCAACAAACAATTATACTCAAACAAATAACATTCAAAAAATTTACACCAATGCTTTTATTATCGAGATTCAGTTCCCAAATGCTTGAGTTATACGATAAGGGTTAAAATGGTGCCCTAAGAAAGGATACATGCAAGGGGAATATATAGAGGACATAGAGTTCCCATGAAAATTAATGTGCATTATGAGACTACACCAAATAATGATGTATGCAAGGGAAGAAAAACATAGCAAGAAAACCAATTTTGTTAATGAAGGAAGATGAAGATGATCTGCATGTCGAGCACTAGAAAAAACAAACACTAAAGTATGATGTTTTTTAGGATATTTTTTGATGTTTGAGGATGTTATGTTGTGTGAATTTTTAGGATGTTTTGATGCTTTACCATTCTTTTATATTTTTTATTGTTTTACCAATGTTTTTAGATTTTTTATGTTTACAAATGTTTTTGGATTTTTTAAGTTTTACTAATGTTTTGGATTTTAAAGGTTGTCTGAATTTTTAGGGGTTTTTTGAATGTTTTCTAAAGCTCTATACATGAAAACAAATATGTAAGGATGACGCCAACAATAGGTGAGAATTTACATGGGAAAATCTTGTACGTATATATAAGAGTAGAACCAACCAGATCAAGGCCATGAAGGATAGGCGCAAAAGGATTTCAAACACATGAAAAGGACTAGCTTAGGATGAAGGAATCATGCCCCTCTATTGTGAGATGATTTTGAACAACGAATCCTCCTATGGCACCATAAACTAGTTTTCACCAAAGGATGTGTCCAATGTGTCACAATTGTGTGGTTTTCACATGTGGACAAATTTATTACTTTTTACTAATTTTTATTTTTTTTATTTTTTATTTTTATTTTTAATGCTCCCGAGCTCAAGAATAGAAACAATTGATATGCATGATATTAATAGGTTCCTGGATCTCGTCACCATTAAGATATGTAAGCTTATAGGCCCTAGAACAAAATTTATCCACCACAATGGATGGCCCTAACTAGTTAGGCTCAAATTTTCCTTTCTTTTCAAGTTCTTTGGTTGTGTTAAACTAGTTTTCATTAAGAACAAGATCACCTATCTAAAATTAATGAGAGATGATACCCTTATTTTAGCCTACAAAAATTCAATTATGATATAATTTATTATGATCCAAGGCATGAAGGAAATTTTAATCAAGGATTTCAATCTCTGCTAGTATAGAGACTTTGTAGTCCTCATCTTTATCCAAATAGCCTCGCAAGGAGATTCTCAAAGAGGGGAAATCCATCTCTAGAGGTATAATGGATTCAGTAACAAATACCAAGGAATATGGGTTACACCTATAGGTGTGAATATGGAAGTGTGATAGGTCCATAGGGAAAGATGGATTTGAAGATGTCAATTACAGCCAGTTTTACCAACCATTTTCTCCATAATTTGTACAAGCATTTTATTGGTGGCCTCAAATTTTCCATTACCTTGAGGGTAATGTGGTATAAACCACTTCTGGATACTTTTAAAGAATTGGAACAAGGCCTTCACTTGCTTATTTTTGAATGGCTCACCATTTTTAGATACAATGATAGAAAGAATTTTGTAATGAAAGATGATATTATTCGTGATGAACTTGTAAATCTGTGCACTTGTAACATAAGTGAGAGGAACAAACTCCACCCATTTTGTAAAGTACTCGGTGGCAGTGATAATTTTTTTGTGGCCGCCAGATGAGGTAGAGGTGGGTTTTCCTATAAGATTAAGCCCCCATTTGTAAAATGTTCATGGTGTGATGATAGGTTGTAATGACTGAGATGGTACATAGATCAAATTACAATGCTTCTAACATAGGATACATTTATTCATGTACTTGCAATAATATGTTTCCATAGTAGGCTAGTAGTATCCCACTCGTAGGAGTTTCTTCGCATGAACCATTCCACTAGTATGAGCCCTACATATTCATTTGTGAACCTCTTTAATTTATTAGACAAACTCTTCCAAATTTAGACAACATAACAAAGTCTCATCATAGGCTAGATGATAGAGAGTGCCCCCAAGTAGGGTATAATGGGATATTCATTGGATAAGGGTTCATTTTTTGGAATGGGAGAGGTCATCGTTGTCGATAAAAATTAAACTGATAACTAATCAACCCTTTCGCCTAACATAAAAGGTAAAGATGGAATCAGACTAGTTTAATTGTAATTGTACTTAATAATTGGTTTAAGCATGGGTAGTTTAACAAAGGTTCAATAATGAATCAACCTAATATTTAGGAAACTTATATTTCTTGGTAGCAAAGAGGATATACATACTCTAACAAAAGAACTAATAAAACGCACAAAAAGACACGACAAGACCACCTTAAAATCAATTAAACGGATGAAGATATCTATCATAAGTTTTACAATATCATATAAAAGATAATCACTTATAAATCAAATTGATCTCTTACGTGAAAATTGTTATCAACTTTATTTGACAGAGTGAAACCTATCAATCAAGTAACCTCTTAAAAAGTTGAAATCTGTAAGCGATATTTTTATAATATCTTTCTTTCCATTTATATGTCTAATAATATGATGATCTTTAAGATGAAAAGTGTAACATTAATCTAAAAGAAATAACACAAATGATATTAATATATAAACATATTTACACAAATGATAAGATGAGAATAAGGATAAACATGATGAAGAGAAATAATTTTTTTGCAGAATTCTGTTGGGGTGTGGAGCCTAATTTTTTGGTCTTCTGGAATCAACATTGAAGTGTTGGAGTTCAAACGGTTAAGTTTGGAGACTTCAGGATAATTTTGTAGTCATGTGTTATTTTCATGTTACGTGTTTATTGTAGTTTTTCTGCAAATTGGCGGTAGTTTAGCGATTGTCGCAGTGATATATTTTCATCCATGGGAAGTTGAAAGGTCGTGTCTTTCAAACTTCTAAGGTCAGCAATAGAAATTCCTAGAAGGATTTTAATTTTATAAATAGAGGTGTTAGGGTTGTTCTAATGCATCTTGAGTGATCAATAGATATTGAGTCTTAGAAAATCAAGAGGTGATCAAGAGTGATCAATGTTGAGCAATTGGGTGCCAATTGTGTCTTAGATATGGTTTAGTATCTTTGGGAATTATGTTCTGATTTCATGAGTAATAATTGTGCAATTGTAATTGAGAGAAGAATGTGAGAGTTGGTTTTACTCTTGTTGATGATAAAATTTGAGCAATTTCTTGGTGAATGTAGCCCACATTAGGTGAACCATATTAAATCTTCTCTTGTCTTCTTTTGTGCATTATTTATATATGATTTTATATTTCTGCAAGTACAATTATGCTAAATATTTTTATACTATTGTGATTTGAGGAATTTTTTCCAAAAATTTGTTCTCTAATTCCTAACAAGTGGTATTAGAGATTTGGTGGTTTTTTTTTGAAGTGGTGAATCACAGGGAAAGTTTAGCTTGAGTGGGAGCTATGGAAGATGAGGGAAGATCGAGGGTTAAGAAGTTCAATGGGCAGAAATTTGTTTTGTGGAAGATGTGGATAGAGGATTTCTCAAATGAGAAGGACCTCCATATTACTTTGGATGGAAAAACAAAGAAACCTACAACCATGTCTGATGAGGATTAGGAATTACTAGATAGAAAGGCACTCAGTGCAATTCATTTATGTCTTGCATCTTCAGTTTCTTTCAACATATCGTAGGAGAACACCACGGAAGGTCTCATGAATGTGTTGGGGAAATTATATGAAAAACCCTCTGCCTCTAATAAAATATTTTTGATGAAAATGTTATTTAATATGAAGATGTCTGAGAATGGTTATGTTATTAATCATTTGAATGAATTTAATACAATTATGAAAATGTTAAAATCAGTGAAAATTGACTTTGATGATGAGGTCAGGGCTTTGTTGATTTTTTTTCTCATTGTCAAATAGTTGGGAGAACTTTGTTATGGCTGTAAGTAATTCAGTCTCTAATAAATCAAAGTTGAAGTTTGAATATGTGATAGGTGTGATCCTGAGAAAGGAAAAGTGAAGGAAGAGCTCTGGGTATTCTTCGACTTATGGAAATTCTTTGAAGGTGGAGAGTAGAGGGAGACAAAATAACAGAGGGAAGTCAAATGATCATGGAAGTTAAAATTCCAAGAGAACATTGGAATGTTGGCATTGTGGGAAGGTTAGTCATGCTAAGAAATATTGTCGAGCTCTTCGGGATATGAGGTAAATTTGGCAGCAGGTGATGTTTTTCAGGATTCCTTAATTCTTTCTTTAGATAATATGAGGTAGATAAGGAGGAAAATTATGAGGTAAATTTGGCAGCAGGTGATGTTTTTCAGGATTCCTTAATTCTTTCTTTAGATAATATTGCTAAGTCTTGGGTGTTAGATCTAGGGGATTCTTTCCATGCAATTCTAAACCACCAACTCAAAAACACCAATTCTGAAACAAGTCTGATACCAATGCATCTAAAAACATGGTTCTGATAATACATATATCATGGATTGCTCAAACTCTGATACTTAATCATCTAAACCGAATAGCAACAGAATATTAATCTCAGCTTCTTCACCAAATAAGTCTACTAAAATCATAACAACAATATCATACACATCATCTGTTTCATATAGATCTTCAAAAGCATAGAACTCGTCTATATTTATGAACTTCAATTCACCATTTACAGTTACTAAAGCATGGACTGAATTAAACATCTTTACTCACAGAACTTATGGACAACATTAGTCTGAATGCTGGACTTTAGACTCCAAACTTCAATCCTTGTAATGCAGCTCCCTAAAACCCGATGTAGTGAATGAGTTGAAAAGTCTAATTTATAGACAATCCAAGGCTTTTCACCGGGATGACCTAAGACCGGAAACCGGATAACCTAAGAAAGAGGTTACCAGTAAGATGCCCACTCGTAGGAGTACGAGACTTTTATTAAAGGCATGGGTCCACCACGCACTGACACAAAAGCAAGGATAAGAACGAATCTTATCAAAAGACAACCGACAACAGGCCTGTCGTATAGCCAACACAAAAGTAAAAGGAAGCGCACTAACTGCGCACTAAGAAAAGTAAAGGATAAGGTGGAATCTTATCCGACAATATGGCAACATGCCTGCCATAATAGCAATAAGTGCGAGGCGCACTAAGATCACGGACTATCAAATTGGACGGAGGGACCAGGAGGGTCATCATCGTCAGAAGATGTTGTGCTGTCCCGTCGTTGAGGTGCTCCAGGAAGATTTCTTTCATGCTGTTCAAGCCAGACACGGGATACGTGTGCTGTTCCATCATTGTTTGGTTGCAAATGAGGCCTTGTAGGAAACAGGTAGTGATCAAGTATTCGCAGGTCCTGATCTGGAGCAGGCGGCCTTACTACCATGGTATGGTGTAACAGAACTCTCCTCCACAGGGTTGCATTGGGTCTTTCAGCCATATTCCTGTGATTCATTTTTACATAATAATGTGCTTTCACAAACCACGGGATCTTACATTGGATAAGAATATTTCTCACAGTATCGGGGTGCACATTAAGAAGTGGAGAGTCAGACAATTTTGTAGGAAGAAATTTAAGCAGGAAGTATTTAAAATGGGATGAGATATACTTCCTGTCTCCCAGAGATGGAGGTCGATTCCACAGGTCATAGTGCAATGGATGTTCTTCTGTCCACATCCTGGAAAACTCGAACCGCCATAAAGTGTCCTTTCTAGGTATCAGTTGTCTGAGTCTGAGGCCTTCGACTGGTAAGAAATCTGGTTGTTCTACTGCATATAGTGATCTCCACTGCCAGTGGAGACAACATTTAACCATTGGTTCTTGAAGAGTATGATATTGATGTCCTGGAATGTCTGGATCGAAGAATCTGCATTCAGTTTCGGACATGGCATATTCTTGAGTAGTTATAAGATCCCTTGAGATTAGAAGCGTCTGAGCTTCCTGAGACATCCTGTTATCATTCAAGACCAAACTGTCAATCTGGGCTTTTGCATGCCTGTGATCCCAGATGGTACCATGGGGTTCATGAAAGACTTGAGTAACCCCAACTGGTTTTGGAGTATTCAGTTCTCTGCTTACAAAATCTGCAAGAGCATTGTTTTTCCCAGAGATATGTTCTACTGAAAACTCAAAATTATCAAACCAAAGACCCCACCTTTGGAGCCTGTTGAATGCAGTTTTATTAGCTGGATCTCCACCATTCAATCTTTTTCTGAAATCTTTAAGATCTGATCTAAGAATGAATGATTCATTTTGAACAAAAAATAAGAAAGCTTTAATTGCTTTCTTTGCAGCCAATAACTCTTTATGCGAAGAATGATAATTTAATTCAGAACCTTGAAAGGCACCTGAAGCATACCTGCAAACCTTTTCTTTATCATCTTCGGCTTTTTCTTTCAGAACAGCTCCCCAAAATTGTTCGCTGGCGTCACATTCAATAATCTTTTTGCCAGGTCCTGGAAGAGACATTGCTGGGAGCTCGCGGACTTGTTTCTTAATTCGCTGTACTGCTTGCATCATCTCCTGAGACCAACCAGGTGCTTCTTTCTTAAGTCTTTTGTTGAGCAGTACTCTGTCAGCTGCTATATTCTGGTAAAAACCAGCAACATAGTTAACACATCCAAGGAAACGCTGCAACTGTTGTTTCTCAAGGATTTGGTCAGGAAAGTTCTGGATGTTGGCAACAACATGTTGTTGCATAGTAATGGTACCAGAACTGATTCTAATGCCGAGGAAATCAATTTCCTCCTTGAAGACTTCAAACTTTGTAGGGGGACAGACAGATCCCATTCTTATATACAGTCTCATAAAATTTTTCCAGATGAGTTATATGTTCTTTCGGAGACTTAGAAAAGATGAGAATATCATCTATGTAAACAATGAGAAAGTCGGATAACTCACCTAATATTTTATCCATAATCTTTTGGAATATGGATGGAGCTGTCTTTAAACCGAATGGAAGCACCTTCCATTCATACTGTCCTCCTGGCACTATGAATGCCGTTTTATACATGTCTTCATCTTTTCAGAAGTATCTGCCAAAATCCGCTTTTGAGATCGAACTTGCTGTAGACTTTCGAGCCTTTGATTCTTCTGAGGATATCATCCTTGGTAGGTATTGGGTGTTGTACAGCAGCAATGAACTTATTGAGTGGTTTGTAATCAACCACCAATCTCTTTCTTATTTCTCAGCTGCTCACTCCTTTTATTTACATAAAAGGCAGTGCATGACCATGGTGAATTGGATTCTTGAATGAATCCTGCTTTCAGCAACTTCTGGATTTCACTATGGCATTCCTTCCGTTCTGCAGGGGGCATTCCTCTGTGGTGTGCCTTGAATCTGGGCACAACTTCATTTCCATTGCTATCCCTGACAAGCTGTAGATCTAGAGAACAATAATGTTTCTTCCTGTTAACAAATGCATGTGGATCATCACTGCATACATTCTGTTTTATCTTGGATATAATTTCTTCAATGCTTACAGAGCAATTTGAAATAGACTTATGGATCCAAGTATTGTTAACAGACTTTACTTTCTGAGGTAAAGGAACTATTGACTGAAATGAATATCTCCTGGGAATTTTGACAGGAGGCTGAAACAGAAGTATATGTTCTTGGGATATACTGAACGTATGGCATTTTTGCAGAAAATCCACCCCAAGAAGACAGTCATAGTTTTCCATATTATGTTGATAGAACTCTATATCAATGGGAGTTCCTTCAACATCTATTTTAACCTTTGCCATATTTTTACAGACAACTTCCCGTTTATCAAACTTAATCTTAGTATGGGTGTTAACCCAACAATCAGCGGGAATAGCATATTGCCTGATTAAACTGATTTCAGCACCTGTATCTATCATGGCATCTAGCACATATGGCTTGATGTGTGGAATACATATTGTAATGGCAATAAAAGGGTTTTGGGTGCAACTCAAAGTACATACCTCTGCATGATCCTTTTGTCCTGCAAGGTTCTGGTATGTTTCTTCAAGATTCTCTTCAGAATCTTTCTTTTCCTTTTCTTCCTCTGCTAGGAGTTTACTGTATTCTTCTGTTGCATTGGCTAGAACTTTTTCTAGCAGTTCAATCCTGGATCTTCTCCAGGTTCTGTAGACTTCCTTTGAAGCTGGATCTGTAGAGGATTGTCCTGGTTCATATGAAGAATATACAGGAGGACTGATTCCTCTGCCACGACCACGCCACGATCCTGATCTTCCCCTGGTGGGAACTTGTCTTTGTCGGATCCTCTGTTGAAACGGTGGTCTGATCGGAAAAGCTTCAAACGGCTCATCAGACTGTTCTTCTGCCTTACTTTGCAACTGGCTTTGCTCTAATTCATTCTGTCTGATGTAGCGGTCCTGAATATCTCTGAGTTCTTTGCTCAGAGCCATTTTTCTGGCTGTGTCCCATGGGGGACAGCTTTCATATACAGATTGAAGACTTTCCATTTGTCTTCTTAAGAGATCTGCGCTTGGAGGTATCATAGGGTGAACGAAATTTGAAACCATATTAATACTGAAGTTAGCAAAAGAGGGAACAGAACTATACCCACTGTCTTCAGTACTATCACTATCTTCAGATGCCTGCTGGATTAGATTGCAGGGTTCACCTTCTATGGATGCATAAGATATATCTGACGAAAAACTGTCAGAATCAGAAATAAAAGCATATTCTTCATCATTTATGCCTTTTATAGATAAGGCATTTACCTTGGCCTTGCCTTTAGCAGAATCTCGTTGAGGACACTGGTCTGCATAGTGATCCTGTTTACAAATGTAGCAAGTAGGCTTGAATTTGCTTTAGATTTGCCTAGATGCTTGTACCTTCTGAATTTGAATCTTTTCCTGGGCTTCTGTTCTTTGAACTTTCTTTGTATCTGGACTGTTTTGTATTTTTTCTTTTTCTTTTTCTTTCTCCACACATCCTCCCCCTTTGAAAAAGTACAGTCTTTACAAGAAGACTTACGGCGAGAAGATGTTATTTCCAGGTCTGGACACCCAAATGGTTCCAGTGCATATTGTTCACAGAAGGATTACTCAGTGCTTTCTGGTGCTTGAGCGCTTGCTTGCGCTCCCATTTGTCTTTACACAGTTTGGCATTACACTGATCAATAATCTGATTAATATGACCAAAACTGAGTTCAGAAGTATGCATACCATGCATTGCTTTCTTGTACTGAGTAGCAAAGTATGGCGGAAATGATTCAATGTAACGCAGACGCATGGTCTCGTCATTGATATTCCCGGAACTGTAGTAAAGCTTCTGCATGAAGCACTGATATTCTTTCACGCGAGTCATGTCGCAAAGCCGAGCCCTGAGGAACATTGCAGTGTTCATCATTTTGTCGTCATCAATGTTGCCAATGAATTCTTTGATGACAGCTGCAGTTAAACCTGTAAAACCAGCTTGCAAAATCATTTCTTTATTGGGAATTAAATCCCACCATTCTTTTAACACACCAACAAAACCGTTGGCTATAGTAGCAGCAATATTTCTAGGAGATCTATTATATGTCTCTTGTTGAGTATTACCCCAACCAATCATAGCATGAATTAACTCTTTGATCTCTGCTACTGATTTACATTCAACCCTATAGAAATTAGGTTGTAATGTTTGTATTCTAGTGGCTGCTTGAAAACCAGGAGTAGAAGTTTCACCCATTTGTTCATCAAATACTGGAGGTTCAAACTCTGGGTTTTCAATGTGAGATTCAGCAGTTCCTTGTATACTTAACATGTTGATATTCTTGTCTTTAAAGAATAGAGGTTTATATTCTTCTAAGACTTCTTTATAGGACTTTCTTTCTGAGGGACTGGCTAACTCTTGTACTTCAGACCATGAAGCAGCTTTGGTCCAATCACCTTCCTTTCTAGGAGTTAGCTTCTGACTTAACTCCTGTATTCTAGGAATAATTCTGGGAAGCTCTTGGGTTAAACATTGCTGAATCTGATCTATACGAGAATGAGTTTTTTCATTCTCATCCTGAAGTTGTGAGATTCCTGCTTCTATCAACTCATTTGTTTGTGTGGCCCTAGCATGGATAGTGCTTTTCAAACCAACAGTATGATCTACCAGAGGTTGTACTAGATCAGTTACTGTCTGGGTTATCCTAGCTGGCAGTTCTATAGAAACATTATTAGCTTGTTGTTGGACTAATGTTTCTATATTTTTGACAGATGTTTCTATGCTATCTAATCTGTCCAGTTAATAATCTGAGGGCACCTGCAGTATCTCCCTTTTTTCTTAATTCAATGGCCTGTAAAGTTTTTTGCATAGCAGACAATTTCTGAGAAGTTTCTTCAACTTCTTCATGGATGGCCAGTAAGGCTTTGTTCGTCCAATTCAGCATTTTAGAGCTTTCAGATGGCTCTATCTCTTTGTTCACAGCCCTTTGATACCAGAAGACTGCCTTCTGAGTCTGATCTGGTGATATTAGCTCATGTTGCTCTGTGATGGGAAAAGTAGTTCTTGACACTAGTAGAAGCCATATTAATAGTAGGCCCATTAACAGGGGCATACTTTTGACTTACTAGCTTTTCACAATCCGAACACCAAAGGAAATCAGTGGAAGGATCATGTGTTAAACTTTGATGGCTACATAAGAACCTTTCTCTTCTTTCTGTTCCTTCTCATTCTGTGTACCAGAAGGTTCACCTACAGTGAAATATGATGTTGTGGAGGCAACAGAATTACTTCTAGGCAACTGTCTTTTTGACATACCAACATCAGAATTTCTTCTAAAACTCAAAGTCACATTATCCTTATTTTCCGTGACTGAGGTAGCATTTTCTAACTTTGGCTTGGCTGACTGAACAAATTTCTTTGCTAAGGTCCATTCTCTGGGGACCTTGATTTCAGACCAGGAGATCAACTCTGGTTCTATCTTTTGACTTTCAAATTAACGTGTGTCACCACGCTACTGCCCTTGGACACGCCATGTTTACAGCTGGGTACATTGTGTTGACCAGTCTGTAAATGATTTTATAGTGTATGGCTAGTGGACAAGATCCTGTGCGCATATTTAGACCAGTGGTGGCTAAATGCAATTTTAAGACATCCTGGAGAAGGTCATCCTTTGGTAAGTGACACTGGGTAGTTAGGATAGACTTCAAAGGAGATGGGTCCATTGTGAAGGCCAGTTTGGATGGCTGCAAGGAGACTATCCTTAAAGTTGTCAAACCGAAGGTCCATCAAACAACATAGAATACTAGCATTTAGGCCTCTTCTGAACAACGGTGTTATACCAATTTGAACACAACCTACGTGTACAAATTTATAAGTAGACTGACGCTGCAGAACTTTTAACATCGGATTTGTCTATCAAGGGGTATATTATACTCACAATTACTACTCTGTGAAACCTGGATAACGGATTCCCTAGTTTTAAACACTGTGGATGCTAATAGGTGAAATCTATTTATCTTTGAATATACTTCATTGTATGGTTTTTTGGGTAACTTTCCACTCAGGAGTGGGAGATGATTCATCAACAACACTCTATATCTTCATTAACAGAAAATACATCTGACAAATTAATCAAATGACTAGACTCAGGTTCTTCAGAAAATGATCTAGGAGAAGTTATCGGCCATTTTAAACTGGGACTGACAAGCAAGGAAGCAGAGGTTGAACAAACGTCGGGCAAAACTCGTCTTACTGTTGCGCCTACAACACGGCGACTTACGGTTGCGATAGCCACACTTGTCAACCTATAGAGTTGCTATATGAACTTGTTCTTACAGACAGCTGAGAATTTCTTGAGATAAACCACTGTAGATTAATATTCTGTAAGTTTCAGCCGTCTGTAAACACAAGTTAATACAGCAACTCCATAGGTTGATTGGTGAGGCTATCGCAACCGTAAGACGCCGTGTGCAGGCGCAACAGTAAGACGAATATTGCCCGACGTTTGTTCAACCTCTGCTTCCTTGCTTGTTAGTCACAGTTTCAAATGGCCGATACTTCTCCGAAATCGTCCACTGTAGAGTCTGAAGAAAATAATTTGAATAACTTGTCCCTACGTCTTCTCTGATAATGAATCTATTAGTATTGTTGATGAGTCAAGTCCCACAGCTGAGTGGAAACTACCCAAAAAAGCATATAGTGATGTTTATTCCAAACTTAATAGGTTTCAGTTATTAGCGTCCACTATGTTTAAAACTAGGGAGTCCGTAATCCAAGTCAGGCCAAAGTAATAACTGTGAATATAACATTCCCCTGATAGATAAAGCCGATATAAAAAGTCTCAAAAAACAGTCTACATATAATTTCGCCCACGTCGGGTGCGTTCAAATAGGAATTACACCGTTGTTCAGAAGAGGTCTAAATGCTAGTATTTTGTGTTGTTTAATGGACCTTAGGTTTGATAACTTTAAAGACAGTCTCCTTGCAGCAATCCAAACAGGTTTGCACAATGGCCCCATTTCCTTTGAAGTCTATCCCAATTACCCAGTCTCACTTACTAAAGACGATCTTCTCCAAGATGCCTTAAAGTTACAGTTAGCCACCACTGGTCTCAATATGCGCACAGGATCTTGTCCACTCGCAATACACTATAAAATAATCTACAGACTGGTCAATACAATGTACCCAGCTGTTAAACATGGAGTGACCAAGGGCAGTAGCATGGTGACACACGTTAATTTGGAAAGTCAAAAGATCGAACCAGAGTTGATCTCTTGGTCCGACATTAAGGTCCCCAGAGAATGGACCTTAGCCAAGAAAGTTTGTTCAATCAGCCAAGAACTAAGTTAGAAAATGCCACCTTAGTGACCGAAAATAGAGATAATGTAACACTGAGTTTTAGAAGAAATTCTGATGATGGCATGTCAAAAAGACAGTTGCCTAGAAGTAATTCTGTTGCATCTACAGCATCATATTTTACTGTAGGAGAATCTTCTAATGCACAGAATGAGAGTCAGAACAGAAGGAAGAGAAAGTTGTTCTTATTTAGCCATAAAAGTTTAACCCATGATCCTTTTACTGATTTTCTATGGTGCTCGGATTGTGAAAAGCTAGTACAGTCAAAGGTATGCCCCTGAGAATGGGCCTACTATAAATATGGCTTCTACTAGTTCCAGAACTGTCTTTTCCCATCACAGAGCAACATGAGCTGATATCACCAGATCAGACCCAGAAGGCTGTCTTCTGGTACCAAAGGGTTGTGAATAAAGAAATAGAGCCATCTGAGAGCTCTAAGATGATCAAGTGGACGAACAAAGCCTTGATAGCCGTCCATGAGGAAATTCAAGAATCCTCTAATAAAGCTTAGTCTGCCATGCAAAAAACTTTGCAGGCAATTGAGTTGAGAAAAAAGGGAGATACTGCAGGTGCCCTCCAGTTATTAAGTGGACAAATTAGATAAGCATAGAAACAAACTGTCAAAAATATAGAAACATTAACTCAGCAACAGCATAATCATGTTTCTATAGAACTGCCCACTAAGAATAACTCAGACAGTAACTGATCTCGTCCAACCATTGGTAGATCATACTGTTGGTTTAAAAAGTACAATCAATGCCAGGGCCACACAGACAAATGAGCTGATAGAAGCAGGAATCTCACAACTTCAGGATGAGAATGAAAAAACCCATTCTCGCATTGATCAAATTCAGCAGTGCTTAACCCAAGAGCTTCCCACGGATTTTTCCTAGAATACAAGCAGCTAAGTCAAAAGCTCACTCCTAGAAAAGAAGGCGATTGGTCCAAAGCAGCATCTTGGACTGAAGTCCAAGAATTGGCAAATCCTTCTGTAACAAAGTCTTATAAAGAGGTCCTAGAGGTGTACAAACCATTGTTCTTTAAGGACAAAAATATTAATATGTTAAGTATACAAGGAACAGAGGAATCTCATATAGAGCACCCAAAGATTTGAACCTCCAGTCTTTGATGAGCAGATGGGTGAAACTTCTTCTCCTGGATTCCAAGCAGCCACTAAGATACAGACATTACAACCTAACTTTCTATAGGGTTGAATGTAAATCTGTTTCTGAGATTAAGGAATTAATTCATGCTATGATTGGTTGGGGAAATACCCAGCAGGAAACTTATGGAAGATCTCCTAGAAACATTGCTGCTACTATAGCCAACGGTTTCGTTGGTGTGCTGAAAGAATGGTGGGATTTAATTCCCAATAAAGAAATGATCTTACAAGCTGGTTTTACAGGTTTAACTGCTGCAGTCATCAAAGAATTCATAGGTAATATCGATGACGACAAGATGATGAACACAGCTATGTTCCTGCGAGCTCGCCTTTGTGACATGACAAGAGTAAAAGAATATCAGTGCTTCATGCAGAAGCTATATTACAGTTCCGGCAACATCAATGACGAGACCATGCGTCTGCGCTACATTGAATCATTCCCTCCGTACTTCTCTACTCAGTACAAGAAAGCCATGCACGGTATGCGTACTTCTGAACTCAGCTTTTGGTCATATTAATCAAATTATTGATCAGTGTAATGCCAAGCTCTGTAAAGAAAAATGGGAGCACAAGCAAGCGCTTAAGCATCAAAAGGCTTTGAGAAATGTCCTTCTGTGAACAGTACGCACTGGAACCGTTTGGGTGTCCAGAACTTCAAATCACATCTTCTCGGCGCAAGTCTTCCTGTGCAAAGACTGTGCATTTTCAAAGGGGGAGGATGTCTGGCAGAAAGAAAAAGAAAAAGAAACAGAAATACAAAAGAGCCAGATACAAAGAACAGTTCAAAGACAGATAAGCCCGGGAAAAAGTTTCAAATTTAGAAGGTACAAGCATTTAGGCAAATCAAACAAGTTTAAGCCTACTTGCTACATTTGTAAAAAGGACCACTATGCAAATAAGTGTCCTCAACGAGATTCTGCTAAAGGTAAGGCCAAGGTAAATGCCTTATCTATAAAAGGCATAAATGATGATGAATATGCCTATCATTTCTGATTCTGACAGTCTTTCGTCAGATATATCTTATATATCCATAGAAGGTGAACACCTGCAATTTAATTCAGCAGGTATCTGAAGATAGTGACAGTGACAGTACTGGAGACAGTGGGTATAGTTCTATCCCCTCTTTTGCAAACTTCAGTATTCATATGGTTTCTAACTTCGTTCACCCTATGATTCCGCCCAGCGCAGATCTCTTAAGAAGACAAATGGAAAGTCTTCAATCTGTATATGAAAGCTGTCCCCCATGGGATACAGCTAGGAAAAATGGCTCTGAGCAAAGAACTCAGAGATATTCAGGATCGCTACATGCCAGGCAAAATGAGGCAGAACAAAGTACAGTCTGCAGAGAAAAGCAGACGAACAGTCTGATGAGCCGTTTGAAGCTACACCAATCAGGCCACCGTTTCAACAGAGGATCCGACAGAGGCAAGTTCCCACCAGGGGAAGATTCAGGACCATGGCGTGGTCAAGGAAGAGGAATTAGTCCTCCTGTATATTAGAACCCAGGACAGTCCTCAACAGACCCAGCTTCAAAGGACATCTACAAGGCCTGGAGAAGATCTAGAATCAAGCTGCTAGAAAAAGTACTTGCTAAAGCTACAGATGAATACAGTAAGCTCCTAGCAGAAGAAGAAAAGGAAAAGAAAGATTCTGAAGAGAATCTTGAAGAAACATACTAGAACCTGGCAGGACAAAAAAGCCATTCAGAGGTATGTACTTTGAGTTGCACTCAAAACCCTTTTATTGCCATTACAATTTGTATACCGCATATCAAACCATATGTATTGGATGCCATGGTTGATACGGGTGCTGAAATTAGCTTAATCAGGCAATATGCTATTCCCGCTGATTGTTGGGTTAACACCCACACTAAAATTAAGTTTGACAAACGGGAAGTTGTCTGTAAACATATGGCAAGGGTTAAGATAGATGTTGAAGGAACTTCCATTGACATAGAGTTCTATCAACATAATATGGAGAACTATGACTGTCTGCTTGGGGTAGATTTTCTACAAAAATGTAATACATTCAGTATATCCCAGGACCATATACATCTGTTTCAGCCTCCTGTTAAAATTCCCAGGAGATATTCATTCCAGTCTATAGTTCCTTTACCTCAAAAGGTAAAAACTGTTAACAATACTTGGATCCATAAGTCTATTTCAAATTGTTCTGTAAGTATAGAAGAGATTACATCCAAGATAAAACAGAATATATGTAGTGAAGATCCACATGCATTTGTTAACAGAAGAAAACACTATTGCTCTCTAGATCTGCAGCTAGTCAAGGATAGCAATGGAAATGAAGTTGTGCCTAAATTTAAGGCGCACCACAGAGGAATGCCTCCTGCAGAAAGGAAAGAATGTCATGGCGAGATCCAGAAATTGCTGAAGGTAGGATTCATTCAGGAATCCAATTCGCCATGGTCATGCACTGCCTTTTATGTCAATAAAAGGAGTGAGCAGCTAAGAAACAAAAAGAGGCTAGTAGTGGACTAATTTACTGAGTTTTTTCAACGTGATTTTGGACATGTATATCTTAATGATGATGAACCATGTAACATAGTATGGAAATCTTGTGTTTGGGTGAAAATGTAGAATGAGAACTGTAGAGATATTTTGTGTGGAGCTCTTTTAATAAATATCCCCCCACCCTTTTTTTGCCCCTTCTTGGCTTCTTTGTTTGCTCGGCTCCAAAAATTGACTAAGATATAAATACGAACACAGAGATTATCCATATGTCTCCTTGGCGCAATTCGGATAGGAACAAACAAAGAAGGGATCTTAAAATTACACCGCGTTGTACACCTGTCATAGACTCCTGAAGGCTTTCCTTAGTAGATAAAAGTTCATAAAGATACTAGTTACACTCAAAGGGCTCTCCACATGTCGTCCTGGCGTGCAGATTCAAATAAAGGAAAGAAGAGGGGCCACAAAAAAGCATGCACTCTCCACATGTGTCTATCGAGAAACATTTTGAAGAGCAGAGTCTCAGATTAAATCATCGAGAAGTGTCCATCCCACCATGTAACGAGGATCAAGATTCACCAACTTAGGAAGCGCCAACCATTTAAATTAAAGGAAAGTTGCAGATATCCCTGAACAAGAAGTTGAGATTTTGGCTCGAAAAGGAAATATCATGTAAGAGAATTGAATGTTGGAAATTAAGGCTCTAGTTTCAGACATCGGGGATGAAGCCCCAAACATCTACAAAAAGGGATAGCATCCCAGAACAAGAAGGAGATCTTTCTGGGGGACTAGAGAGAAAAAATGGGTAGAAATTAAGGAAGAAATGAGGAAATTTAGTTTTGTAAGAGCCAACCTTTGCAAGATATTCCATTATAAAGAGTTGTAATCTATGCCTTTTCGGCCTTATGTATGATTTCCTTTATATATTAAGTTCTTGTTCTGTGCAACAAAGCTCTTCATACTTTGAATCTTCATTTCTCTTAAATGATGTTAGGGAGTTATACAATCTATCGTGATTTATGCCCTTAGATTGTAGCTTATTTGTGTCTATTATATCTTCACCCCCTCTTTCACCATTCTAATATAAATCTAAGGTATCATCAAGTAGATAGATCATGCTTTAATGCTCTTTAAACTATTTCAATTGAACTCTCTAGACATTTTCCTTCCGTAGTATTTATCTTGGTGCATCGCTCCTGTTAAATTTTTATGTTTCTTTTTAGTTTTCTCCTAACTTTATCTCATACAACAGGCAAGATCCATCTTCTTTAAAATCTAGAGGTCACCTTAGAGCGCATGTCCCACTAACCTAAGGTTCCCTATGAACTGTGATAGGTCCATCTGCAAGGATAATCATCAATAGTTTTCCTAGCATGCCCATGGTGGGACTCGAACCCACAATCGCTTGATTAGAAGTCAGATTTACATTCCAAAAAACTACTAAATCCTAGTAGTATTCAAGTAATCCATTCAAGTTACAAAGTCGGATGCAAAAGAGGGTGAGAGTGAGGGAGGAAGGCACACTTGACTATTTATAGCTATCTCCAACATGCAACAGGAGAGGTCGACAAATCTAGAGATCTCCATCTCCTCCTAATAGAGTTCTCTCAATGCCTCCGCCAGGTAGGCCTTTGACATAGTCAACTTGAACTCTTAGACCCATTTCCATGGCTCATCTTCAACCCCCACCTCCGAGATAGTTTGTCTCTTGGGATCAGGGAAGCCCACTCATTTTTCCCATGCCCCCAGTGGTATGGAACCCTATTCCACCCAACGCACTAAAATAACTACCCAAATTTAGTGGGGAAGACTTCAAAACCCCTAAGGAACATCTCCAAGACATAGTAGAAATATGTGAATTGCATTATATAAGTGAGAAAGATGTCACCTTACATTTGTTGGCCGCCTCCTTTAAGGGGAAGGCCCTAGAATGGTAGCAATATTTAACCTATAATACTATTGGTAATTGAGGCCAATTAGGAGGGGCGTTGGTGACATGGTTCAGTGAGAAAGGGGACCAATCATCACTCTTGCAGCAACTAATTTGTATTAAAAAGGGCCCACAAGAGTTAATGACATATTTTAACACCAAGTTCCATAAAACCTGGTAAAGGATTCTGGCCTTGTCTAGGCCACCTATAGGTATGGATATTGTATTTTATTTAAAAGCTCTAAATTCAGATATTTTGGTAATGATACAATAATTGGGAGGGGATTCCTTACCACAGGCCTATAGCATTGCAGTCCAAGCTGAGATAAATTTAATAGATTCCAGGAAACTTCCCCCTAGAACTCTTTTACCGATAAATCTTGAGATATCCCCCCTTCCACAAGTACAAATACCAAACCCGGCTCAAGTCCCTACATCCTTATATAATT
Organism: Taxus chinensis; assembly: GCA_019776745.2. Lineage (NCBI taxonomy): Eukaryota > Viridiplantae > Streptophyta > Pinopsida > Cupressales > Taxaceae > Taxus > Taxus chinensis. The sequence continues at coordinate 481,312,088 of CM034152.1, read as the reverse complement.
ACCCACTTGCTTATACGGCTCCAAATTCTACCACCACATCTTCATCTTCTTCTCCCGAGATGGATGAGATGAGAAATATCCTGAGAAACTTTTCTAATGAGATAGTGAACCTTAAAAGGAACCAGATGGCTTATCCAAGGAAAAATTATCAAAATTTCCAAGCTAACTGACCCACTTATCCCTCATCATACCAGAATACTCAGAGACCACAAACTACGTAGTTATCAAATAAAATAGTTCCTGTAGTAACGCCACTTTAGACTATCCCTCCTAATAGCGGGAGAGAAATGGTCCCTGGAAAGAACCATCTAGCTAAATATCCCAACACTTGGTTCTTCCCTTGAAATAAATCTCATATGTTGAAGGATTTCCCCCAAGGGAACTTGCAACAAAGGGTATTTGAATACCAATCAAGAGAAGGTTATGACACATGCACATCTGGACCCCACCAGTCCACAGGAGCCCAAAACACTACTTTCACAACCCAGATGCAAGGAATGTCCTTGGAACAAGAAGCAGAGATCACACCAGAGCATGCCCTTTTCTCTTGGGTAGAAGGAGAGGAATCTGTATTCACAAATGAAGTGTCTATCTTGAAACCTATTCAATTTAACTATAACACCCGCTTCAAGAAGAGAATCATTGAAGCAGATGCACCATCTTCAAGTTCAATTGAAAAGATGAACAAAGAGCCTTCAACCATCATGAACACGTTGTCACCAAGAGTGAGGGAAGCTCTAAAGAAAACTATACAGAATCAAGATATCCATCACCTCGATAAAGAAAGGATGAAGTATCAGCCACCTCCTAAATCATCACTGCTTGGACCCATCAATGTAGTCCAACATCTTAAAAAGGCACCAGCTAATGCATCCTTATGGGATCTTCTAAGTATCCCCGAGAAAAAGGAATTGCTCCAAGAAGCACTCAAATCAGACAAGGATTTGACCATCACAACCATGGAGAAAGGATGGGTCCAAGTCACCCGAGTGCCTATGGAGGCCATATTGTTGAACCAAAAAGGAGAGGTGAGTAAACAAAAGCCCAGCCCCTTCTTTTTGACTCTTATTATAGGAAAGAAGTTATTACATAACTCCATGATAGACTCTGATGCAAGCACTATTGTCATGCCCCAAGAAATTTCAGATGCTTTAGGAATTCAGTGCAAACCCTTGAAGAAAGGATTTGTGAAAATGGATGAGAAGTATGTTCAAACCATTGGGATTATCAAGGGACTCCCATTACAGCTGTATTCCTATATGAATATAACTATTTGGAAAGATATCATGGTGATTAATGTTCCACCAGTCTTCATACATTACCTCTCCCAAGATTTCATAGCTAAGATCAGGGGGTATATATCTCTGGATTGGTCCCATTTAATCCTATGAACCAAGTACGGGTCCAAAATGAAGGTCTTGTCAGAACCCCTCTCCAAGGAGCATATAACAAACCAAGTGCCTTCTGGCTTCAAGGCCTCCCATGTTATGAACACTAGAGAATAAGAATTGTATGTAGAAGACGGGGATCCTTATAGCAAGGATCATCTATTTAATCTCCCCCCTGGAGATCCTTTTGGGAACTTTGACTCCACCGGCTTGGGCACTTACATCATTTTTGACGAAAAATCCCACAATCCCAAAAGTGGAAAAGGAGCATGATGAATGAGAGGGAAACCCTCATGGGAGTCCTCCAATGTGGACCCTACATTTTGACGGGATTAGGAGAAATAATGACTCAGGAGCCAGAGTTTTCCTAATATCCCCGACTGGTAAGAAAATACTCCAGTCAGTCCATTTCTAGTTCTCCTGTACTAGTAATGAGGAAGAGTATGAAGCCTTGGTGCATGGCTTGTCCACCACCCGAAAGGAGGGTATCAGGTAGTTGAGAGTATTTGGTGACTCAGAGTTGGTGGTCACACAAGTAAGGAATATTTCCACCACCAAGAACCCAAGGATGAGATCCTATCGACACCGGGTATGGGATTTGATAGATGATTTTGAAGCCTTCAATATTAAGGTAATTCCCCATGATCAAAATACAGAGGCCAACAGGATGGCCATGATAGGGTCTCAATTCGACCTGACCCAGGATTTAATTACAAATAAAGACACCATAAAATTGATCTTTCACCCCTCTATCCCTGAAAAATTTGACCATTGGCAGGTGTTTGATAATGAAAAACAGGTCATACAATTCCTCCAGCAGTAAGACCAATTTACAAATAAACTCCATCCCAAGATTGAAGAAGCATATGGAGATTACATAATTCAGCTAAATACAAACAAACTCCCAAGGGGGTTACTTACTCTTGAAAGTCTTTTTGACTGAGAATACGCTAGTTCTGACCAAAGAAAGTTTGAGGTAGTGAAGGAAGACTATGTAGAACTAGAAATAACTAAGGACAAATGACTTAAAAGTCAGAAATTTGGTGACCCAAAAGGAAAGAGACAAACTCGTGGCCTTGTGTCACAAATATGATAAAGTAATGGTTTGGACATATGATGATCTACATGGTTATGAAAAAGACATTATCTAGCACACCATTGACTTGGAAGAAGGGACTAAGCCTGTGTGTCAAAAATAGAGGCCTGTGAACCCTAAGGTAGAAGCCCTCATGGTTAAAGAATTAGGAAAGCTATTGGAGATTTGTATAATTTTTCCAATCAAACACACAACGTGGGTCTCCAACCTAGTCCCAGTGAGGAAGAAGAATGGTGAAATAAGACTCTGCATGGATTTCAAAGATTTGAATAGGGCCTCCCTAAAAGACCATTACCCCTTGCCTTCGATGGAACAAATATTACAAATGGTCGCATAGCTCCGAGATGTTTTCTCTGTTGGATGGATTTTTAGGTTATAACCAAATATGGCTCGCGGAAAGAGATCAGCATAAGACTACCTTCACAACCAAATGGGGAACCTTCACTTATGTGAAGATGCCTTTTGGGCTCACCAATGCAGGGGCTACTTTTCAAAGAGCCATGGATACCGTGTTTGGGGCATTAATAAACAAGGTAATCCTCATATACCTTGATGACCTTACGTTGTTTACTAAAACAGCGGAGGAACACTTTGATGCCTTAGAAGTCGTATTCAAAAAATGTCAAGAGTTTGGAATCTCTCTGAACCCAAAGAAATGTATCTTCAGAATACCCCAAGGAAAACTCCTAGGACATGTTGTGTTGAAGGAGGGAGTCTCTATTGATCCCAAAAGATTCAGGGCCATTTTGGAGCTTTCCCTATGAGTTAACAAGAAGGTTGTTCAATCCTTCTTAGGAAAGATCAAATTTGTGGGAAAGTTTATATCGTATTTTACATGAACAATCTTCCCGATCACTCTCATGCTAAGAAAATACCTCAGCTTCAAATGGACCGATGAAGGTCGTCAGTCCTTTGAATTGATAAAAAGGGCTATTGCATTGGCCCCCATGCTCCACAACCCCAACTTCTCAAAAGATTTCATTATGTATGTATACAGGGGAAAGAATAGCATAGCATCTGTGCTGACCCAAAAGGGAGAACAACAAGGGGAGGAACACCCAATCACTTATTTTTGAAAACCCTCCACAACTATGAAATGAGATACAATTTCCTGGAAAGACAAGCTTACGCCATAATTAAAGGTTTGAAGAAGTTCAGACACCTTATTACGCATAATAAAATACGGTTCATGGTGGCTCACTCCAGCATCAAAGAATACATAATGGAGGTTGAGATAACTAAAAAAAGGGCCAACTAGATAACCAAGATCTTGGAGTATGACATAGAAGTGAAACCCACAAAGCTTGTGAGAGGCAAGGGACTGTGTCAATATTTGACACATGAGTCTATCCCAGAGGTCAATAGCGAATGGGGCAAGGTAATGTACCTACAGGATGATAGGTCTGAAGGGTGGGTCTCTGACAGAATTCACTTTATGAAAATTGGAAAGTACCCATGTCATCTCCCCTTTAAAAAGAGGAGATATTATAGGCAACAAGGGAGTAATTTTTTCATAGTTAATGGCTTCCTCTTTAAGAGGAATTTTAATGGAATCCTTTAAGATGCCTAGATGACAAAGAGGATAAAAGGGTCTTACATGAATTACACCATGGGAGCTCGGGAGGCCATTTTTCTACCCAAACTATAGCCATAAAAATCCTGCAGGCATGGGATACTTTTTGCCAAGTTTGTTCATCGACAGTCAGACAGAGCTAAACAGATGTAGGGTGTGCCAATTTTATACTAGTTTCCACAGGAACATGGAATTACCCCTCAATCATATCTTAGTAGAGGAACCCTTCTCCCAATGGGGTCTGGATTTCATTGGGATGGTAAATCTGGTTTCCAGTGTCGGCCACAAATGGATCCTTACAACAACTGACTACTTCACTCGATGGGTGGAAGAAGTACCCCTTAAGGAGGCCACATAAAATGTAATCCTAGGACTCCTACATGATATAACCACACTTTTGGGCCACCCCACACGGTTATATCAGACAATGCTAAATCTTTTGTGGGAGCCAAGGTATCTGATTTTGAGGTAAAACACAAAATTTACCTAAAGACATCTTCCAACTATTATCCACAGGGAAATGGTTTGGTGGAATCTACCAATAAAAACTTAATCCAACTTGTTAAGAAAATGGGGCATGAGCATAATAAATTATGGCATGAACACATCAAGACAACCTTATGGGCTAATCGAATCACCCCCAAAGCAGATCCTAAAAGCTTCACCATATGAGATAGTTCATGGAAAAAGTGTTGTGATGTAGGTTTCCCTAGAGATCCCCGCATTACAACTATTAAAGCAGGTTGAGATAAATGAGAATAGAGCAATGCAAGTGAGACTCACCGAGCTAGTAGAGCTCCAAGAGAAATGAGAATCAGCTCATGAGGCCATGATTAGCCATCCAGCAGATATTCAAGACTTGGTTTGATCAAAAGACATCAGATCCAAATCTTCAGGTTGGAACCATGGTCCTAAAATGGGATGAAAGAGCCACCAAGCCAGGGAATCATGGAAAATTCAACCCCTGTGGATATGGCCCTTTCGAATCAGTGGGTGCAAACATCACAATGCATTTGAACTCAAAACTATGGAGGGGGATCCCTTAGTCATCCCAATGAATGGGATCCACCTAAATTCGTTCTTGTAGGCCCTTTGCCAATATTGTATTATATGTATAGTTGTTTTTTTCACTTGTCTATTTTGTTTTCTTTTTGGCCTGTCTCGGACACGTGTCCATTTTAGAGGCATTTCTCCCCTTTTTAAATTTTTGAGCAAACCATACAGCCCCAGTTTTATTTTTGAATTAATGATCTAGCAATTTCCTCAGTGCTCGAGGAGAGAAAATATTTTAACATGACACAAATCCCCTTGAGAGACATAAAGTGTCATCTTGATTTCATTAATAGGAAAGGGGTCTATTATGTGAAGTGATCCTGCTTTCATGTGAGCCATTATAATTAAAGTCAAGGAGGAATCTCTAAGTATTAAAGAGCATTCAGCATGCCAACTCCATTTTCTAAGGTTCCCCAAATCAATTATCAAATTCTAGAGCTAAAGAAATGCTAGCTGTTTCTAAATTCAGAGGAGCACCATGGCAGGTTCTAGCTCTGCACCAACTGTACGGTCTTATGCAAGGTGGCCTTGTCTCCCTCGTACTCCATAGCTGAGGTTAAATTTTCCACATAAAGGGCTCCAATTTTGTGACCCCGCCATAATCTTCAACCCCGCTGATAATGTTTTTGACCCATCCCTCAATAAAAAGCCCAAATCTTTAAGAGGGGTAACGTCTGCTAGGTTCGTCAAGCTGGGGGATAGAATATTTTGGATCTAGAACCTGGAGCACTAGGATTTCCCAGTACATGGTGCCCCACACACACCCATGTCCAGAAATCATTTAGATGTGTGTGGATTGTTTTAAGTTCAAAACCCACACCATTTATGGTAGGCACTTAAAGGTGGTGATTACACCACAAACTATTAGAGATATGTTGGCTCTAACAAAGGACCTAGTGGTTAGTTTCTATGACATGGCCAAGCTCCAAGTTGTCTCAACACAATGCCAAAATAATGTCGCGTTCCTTAATAAGGAACTAAGACATGTAGATATAGACAGTACAAAAATCGTCGGCTTTCCCATACCTCTGAAATCACTTTTAACAGACTCTTAGGATGCTAGCTCAATGCTTGCCTTCATTTTTGGGAAGGATTCAGACAGAGGCATCGAAGATTGGTAGATGGGAGCCTTGTTCCGGATGAGGTCTATTGCCAAAGAATAGGCATATCACTTTGAATTTGTTGAAGTCATCATGGAATCCATTTGCGAATAGCTCAATCAATTCTCAGTGTCCTTAACCTTCAGGTATTCATCGTATTTGTTTCATCTCATTCTTTACTAAAACATGCTGAATATTTTAGTCCAATTTATGACTGTGAATATCTGAGATACAGAAGTAGACTCATAAAGGGTCATACCTGTGTCCGCATGGACCCATATGTTGTCTTGCTCGTCGGATGTATATGAATTCTGTAATTCTTTTATGGAGCCCCTTTTACTCAAAATTGACCTAGACATGATCAACAACAGAATGAGTGATTTGGCATCTTCTATATTCGTAAATTCCCTACACCCCTATGATTACTTATTTTATAGGGGACATTCCATGATTCGACTTCATGGTTTAAAGGAGTCATCCTTCATGCTCCCTAGAGTTCTCACGACTCGAGTGGTTAGCCTAGAAATTACCTGGCAACTGGTAATCTTGGACACAAATTTTGGCTCAACTTGAAAGAAGAAGGCACTTTTAGATCTTCCCTTGAGCAAGGGAGGAATTACCATTTTAAAAAGGAAGGTAGAGCATGGCCTTATGAAAAATTTGGCTTCCTATAGGTTTTCTCTAATTTGAGATTCATGGAGGTATGACCCCGATGGAAAAATGGATAAGATTCTGGTTGATAATCGAGTCTCATACCCCTACAAACATGAGCTAAGGAATTTTTTTGATACGAGGTGAAGTCCCCAGAAGGATTCACCCGATATATTTATCGATCTCTCGAACATACCATCCCCGAGCTAGGAATCATTCCATCTGTTCAAACACAAGTATGATCCCACTCTTATTATGGCTAAGGGACTCCAAACAGCCCTAAAAGAGAAGGACTGGAGCATAGAAAAAATTGAGGCCTTTTCGAAATACAGGAAGGAGATTGGTCACACCACTACGAATTTTTAGGTTGTCTCTAGTGATGAGCATTGGGAAGAATTTTGGGATGGGGATCACACATCCAATACAGAAAGCAAGAATATGGTCATAATAACATCGAGGTGGCCCGCAAAATCAATCACAGATTCCTCTGGCCTCCAACTCCAACAACAACAATAATAATCGCCTACCCCACCTCCATCTTCCATTCCTCAATAGAATCCTTCAGTCCCGACTTCCATGCCACAATGTCCAGTTATCCCCTTGGGGAGAGACCTATGGAAGAACCAGCATCCAGCCCTCTACGTAAGAAGTCAAAATTAGCAGTGGTTTTTGTTTCCACTCAGCCTCTCCCTTCTCCTGGAGCTCTATTTCAATCTCCCATTCTACCTCCTTTCTCCCTTTCTGAAGGTTGTCCTTTGTCTCTCGCTCCATCACAGATTCTCTCTCCACACCCCACCACTTTGTTTCCAAAACTTCCCTCAAACATACCATATTTCTCTTCCCACGTGATGATTGGCTCCTCCACAATCGTGTTGGCTTTGACACCCCAACCACATATCACAATCCCTTACAGCTTGCCACCCGATTTCCCATTCGCAGGAGGGATGGTCCCTTCTCCTTCTGATTTTTTGATTCAAGCCAAGTCTGTCAAGGCCGCCTGAGATAGTAGAAGGGAAAAGAAAAAAGAAAAAGGAGTCGGCATCTGGAACTACCAAGCACATGCGGTCATTATATGACCATCAACAAAGTTCCTTGACAATCGCCCACCTTGTCCCTCAAGTATCCAAACCCGCGGGGAAAATGCAGCCAGAGGATTATTCCATTAGCATTATCGTGGTCAATATTTCAGAGTTTCGACCTCAAGATAAGGTTGAATTGATGAACGAAACTACGGAAATAATCACTACAAACTATTTGAAGCTCAGTAATCAGCTAAAGAAAGCACATTTCAACCTTCAGAAAGTAAAGGCCACGGTTGCTACTCACCAAGCCAAGGTAAAGGCTAAGGGAAAATAAATTGACCAACTCCATAGAGAGTTGAAAGGAGCCCCATCTCGAGAGACTCTTATAGCATTACAGGCTAAAAACAGCATACTCTAATTAAAACTTAGATCATCTGACAATGAGGTCGAGGATTTGACCTGTAAATTGTCATAACAATCTCAGAAAGGAGGGATTGTAATGTTGGTACATGAGCTTTACGCCTCCTACTGTGACTAAATTACTACTATAGAAATGGCCTTGTCCCCCACAATCAGATTCTTATCTGATGCTCAGGGTTTGTGCTCAAATGTAGAATTGGTTGCTTCTACCATAATCAACACAGTGTCTGCCAAGGTCCCGGAAGCTAGAATATTGATTCAAAAGCTTTATGATGCTTCAGACTCCACCCTTCAAGGGGCAGGAATCACAGACAAATGGCTCATTGCTGTAAAAATTAATGAGATTCTGAGCTGCGATAAGGCTTCTACCAAATGCCAGAATCTTTTGGCACAACTACACCATGGAATCAAGGAGAGGAAGTAAAGCATTAACAAGCTAGTTCAGTTAGGTTTTCCTTCTCCCTTCTCTGACAATTCTACAATCCTCACAAAGGACCAAATCTAACATCTCCTTATTGCTAAGCACCAAGACAAGACTGTCTTTCAGTCTTTAAAGGAGAACTCTAGTGTGGCCGAGGTGGAGACCATCTTAAACCCCATTGTTCAGTTAGAGTTCCACCTACATGCAGTAGTGTAGAACCTTCACAATTTCTTGCATAAAGAGATAATCGAGCTAGACCGAGCCTTTCAGGTATTGCAAATGAGAACTTACCCAACCGAACAGGAATGGCTAGGGTATTAGACTTCATTGCAGAAGCTCTGAGTGGCATTTGTCAAAGCCACAATTTTGAGGATGGGAGAGATAGGATTCTTCCATGACCGGCACAAATTCCCCTGGTAATTTTCCATAACTATAGACCTATTTTATGTGGAGCTCTTTCGATAAGTAGCCCCTTTCCTTTTGTTTCCCCTTCTTGGCTTCTTTTGTTCACTCAGCTCTAAAATCGGCTAAGTATAAAAATAAACGTGGAGATTATCCACGTGTCTCCTTGGCGCAATTGGGATAAGAGTGGGGAAAGAAGGGACCTTAGAATTTCACTGCATTATACACCTGGAATATACCCCAGAGACTTTCCTTAGTGAAGAGAGGTCAGGAAGATACTAGTTATGCTCAGAGGACTCTCCCCATGTTGCCCGGGTGCAGATTCAAAATAGAGGAAAGAATGGGGGCCATAAACCAACATCTTTTATCCACATGTCTATCAGGAACATTTTGAAGAGTAGATTCTTGGTTTGAATACTCGAGAAGCACCATCCCACCATGTAGCGAGGAACAAACTTCATCAACTAAGAAGCATCAGCCGTATAAATTAAAGACGATTGCAAATATCCCAAAGAAGCAGTTGTGATTTTGGCTCGAAAAGGAAATATCTTATAAGAAAATAAATGATAGGAGTTAAGGATATAGTTCTAGACATCGGGGATGGAGCCCCAAGCATCTATAAGAAAGGATAACATTCTAGAACAAAAGATATTTTTCAAGGAACGACCAGAGAAAAAGGGGTAGAAACTAAGGAAGAAAGGAGAACTTTCAGTTTTGTAATAGCCATCCTTAGCAAGATCTTCCATTATAAGGAGTTGTAATCTATGCCATTTCGGCCTTATGTATGATTTCCTTTATATATTAAGTTATTTTCTATGCAATAGAGCTCTTCATATTCTAAATCTTTGCTTCTGTTAATGAAGTCGAGAAGTTATACCTCGGTCATGCTTTAAGCCCTTAGACTTTGACTTATCTGTGTCTGTTACGTTTTCTACCCTTCTTTCATCATTCTAATATAAATCTAAGATATCATCAAATAGATAGATCATTCTTTATGCTCTTCAAACTATTTTGATTGAACTCTCTGGACATTTCTCTTTATACAGTATTCATCTTGGTGCATCACCTCCGTTAAGTTTTATGTTTCTTTTAGCTTTTTCCTAACTTTATCTCACTCTTCAGAGAAGAGATAACTTCTTTAAAATCTAGAGGTCTCCTTAGGGTGCACATCCCACTAACCTAAGTAAAAATAATGCATGGTTACTTAAGGACATCAGGCATGTGCCTAAGTTGATTCAGAACTTGGTATCAGCAGGTCAGCTGGGTAGTGATGTTTGTACAGTCATTTTTACAGTGGATTCTTGGAAGGTTACCAAGGGAGCTCTTGTGGTTTCAAGAGGTAATAAAATAAGTACTTTTATTTGACACTAGTGTTGATTATTGTAATTTAGTGGCACCAGAGACTCGATCATATGAGTCAAAAGGGCATGCAGATTCTAAAGAACAGGTTGCCTAGATTAAAGGAATTAGATTTGGAATTATGTAAGGACTGTGTTTATTGGAAACAAAAGAAGGTGAGATTCCTCAAGGTTGGACCTACTAAGAAGGAGGGTAAGTTGGAGTTGGTGAATATAGATGTATGGGAGGCAGCTAAGGTAAACTCTGTTGGTTGTTCATGTTATTATGCCACTTTCATTGATGATGTAACTAGAAAATTTTGGGTATATGGAATTAGAAATAAATCTGATATGTTTGAAACTTTCAAAAGATGGAAATCCTTGGTTGAGAATGAAACAAGTCTCAAGATGAAATTTCCTACGCTAGATAATGGAGGGGAGTATTGCAACAATGAATTTCTTGATTATTTTTTGGTAAATGGGATATGCAAGCAAAGGACAGTTCTGAATACTCCACAGTAAAATGGAGTATTAGAGAGAATGAATAGGACAATCATGTAACGTGTTAGGTGCATGAGGTTACATGCAGGGATGCCACTTATGTTTTGGGTAGAAGCGGTGAGCACAATTGTTTTTCAGATTAATAGAGGACCCTTTATGGCCTTTGATGGAGGTATACCTAAGGAGGCTTGGTCTGGTAAGAAAATTAATTACTCATTTCTTAAAGTATTTGGATGTGAGGTATTTATTCACTTTGATAAAGATGATAGGATGAAGTTAGAGGCTAATTCTAAGAAATGTACCTTTTTTAGATATGGTGAGGGTGACTTTGGTTTCCATGTTTTGAGTCTTAAGGACAAGAAAATATTTCTGTCTAGAGATATTGTATTTTAAGGAAAAATTCATGTATAAAGATCAGCTGCATGAATATAAAGAGGAATCAAAGAAATAATATAGAGGGTTAGAGGACATTGCAGATGGCAATGTGTCCAAGGGGCCGGTTTAGATACAACATGCTCTGGAATAACTAGTTCATGAACCTACTCATCAGGAAGTCCAAACTCCTAAGGTGAGAATTTCTTCTAGGGTAAGAAGGGAACTTGAACATTTTACTCCGTAGTTGAATTAATTATTACTCACTAATAGTAGAGATCTAGAGTGCTTTGAGGAAGCAATGCAGGTGGATTCTAGGAAGAAGTGGGAGAAGGCCATGGGTGAAGAGCATAGATCTCTGGTGAAGAACCATACTTGGGATCTAGTGGAGCTACCCGAGGTCAAGAGATAATTACAGAACAAGTGGGTGTACAAAATAAAAGAGGAAGATGGAGGCAAAAAAATGTACAAGGCCCAGTTGGTAGTCAAGGGATTTACACAGAAGAAAGGTATAGACTTTGAGGAAATTTTTTCTCATGTTGTTAAAATGAATTCTATTATGATTGTTCTTGGTTTAGGAGTAGAATATTTTCTCTTAGAGTAGTTGGATGTGAATATTGCATTCCTTCATTGTGAGTTGGATGAGGAATTGTATATGCAACATCCACATAGTTATGAGGTCAAAGGGAAGGAGAGGTTAGTGTGTAAATTTAAGAAGAGCTTGTATGGCCTAAAACAAGCTCCACGATAGTGGTACAAGATGTTTGATGGTTTTATGCAGGAGTAGGGTTACTCCATGTATCACTCAGACCATTGCGTGTACATCAAAAAATTTCTTGATGGCAGTTATATTATTTTGTGCCTGTATGTGAATGATATGCTTATTTCAGGGAAGAATATGCAGGAAATAAAGGTACTCAAGAAGCAGCTAGGTGAATCCTTTGCTATGAAGGATTTGGGGGAAACAAAGTAAATCCTTGGTATGAGAATAACTCAGAATGGGAAGGAGAGGAATCTGGTATTATATCAAGAAGATTATATAAATAAGGTATTGGAGAGTTTTAGTATGCAGGATGCTAAATCAGTTGGTACTCCTTTGATAGGTCACTTTAAATTATCAAAGGAGCGGAGCCCCAATACTGAGAAGGATATAACCCAAATGTCTAGGGTACCATACTTATTGGACATTGACAACTTTATGTATGCTATGGTATACACTAGGCCTAATATTTCCCATGCAGTGGGAGGAGTGAGCAAGTTTATGAGTGATCCAGGTAGAGAAAACTGACACATAGTGAAGTGGATCCTTCAGTATTTGAGAGGGACCATGGGAGAACCATCATGTTTTGGTGGATCAGACACTACATTACATGGCTATGTAGATTCAAACATGGCAGGAGATTTGGATAATAGGACGAGCACAATAGGTTATGTATTTATGGTTGGTGATACAACTGTGAGCTAGATTTCACGGTTACAAAAGGTTGTGGCTTTGTCAACCATGGAGGCTGAGTATGTTTCTGCCACAGAGGTAAGCAAGGAGATGATTTAGCTACAAAAGTTTATTGATGTGTTGGGGCATAAGCACAAAGTTGGGAGACTACATAATGATAGTTAGAGCACTATTCATTTGGCAAATAACTCCACTTTACACTCTAGGACAAATCACAATCAACTGAGATATCATTTTATTAGGGAAACTTTGTAAGAAGATAAGTTAAAGCTAGAAAAGATTCATACCAATTAGAATCCTACAGATATGATGAACAAGGCGGTCACAAGGGAGAAGTTGAAGTTGTGTTCAAATTTGGTTGGCCTTCATGGATGATAATGAAGGGTTGAGAACTTTGATCAGTGGGAACAGTCTCCAAATGGGAGATTTTTGGGGTGTGGAGCCTATTTTTTTTAGTCTTCTGGAAACAACATTGAACTGTTGGAGTTTGAATGGTTAAGTTTGGAGACTCTATGAGCATTCTGCAGTCATGTGTTGTTTTCATGTTGCGTGTTTTCTACAAATTGGAAGTAGTTTGGTGGTTTTCACAGTGACATATTTTCATCCGCGGGAAGTTGAAAGGTCACGAATTTTAAACTTCTAGGGTTGTATATATAACTTCCTATAAGGATTGTAATCTTATAAATAGAGGTGTTAGGGGTGTCTTAATACATCTTGAGTGATCAAGAGATCTTGAGTCTTATAACATCAAGAGGTGATCAAGAGTGATCAAGGTTGAGTAATTGGGTGTCAATTGTGTCTTAGATGTGGTTTAACATCTTTGGGAATTCTATTGTGAGTTCATGAGTGATAGTTGTGCAATTGTAACTGAGAGAAGACTGTGAGAGTTGGTTTTACTCTTATTGATAGTAAAATCTAAGAAATTTCATGGTGGACGTATCCCACATTGGGTGAACCACAGTAAATCTTGTATTTTCTTCTTTTGTGCATTGTTTATATATGATGTTATGTTTCTGCAACTACAATTCTGCTAAATAATTTCTTGCTGCTGTGATTTGAGGAATTGTTTCCACATATTTGTTCTCTAAGTATTGTTATCTATTTTTAACCCCTTGGTAAAAATGGAAAACTTGGGAGAAATTGAGCTTGGAAAATTGGTAAGGCTTCAAAGATTGAATCTAGAGAGTTTACATAATTTTTCATGTTTTGGAGCACTTGCAGTTAGTTTTGGGACATCTGGATTCATAGGTACAGGTTTCCTTTGGCTACAAAATTTACTGTGTATGGATTTGGGTGACTAAAAGTGCACATCCAGTTGGTGTGGGTGACCTATAGGTTCACAAAAATGGATACAGGTGACCAAAAGTTCACAATAGTTGATGCGGGTGACCTGTAGTTGCACATCAGTGGCTGCGGGAAACCAAAAGTTCACAGCCAGTTGTTATGGGTGACCTGTAGGTGAAAAAAAGTGGCTACGAGTGACTTGTAGGTGCACAAAAGCAGCTCTAGGTGACCAAAGTATACAGCCAGTTGTTTTGGGTGGCCTCTAGGTGCACAACAGTGACTGTGGGCAACCTATAGGTGTACAACCTCCCCACCAACTACCATTTTTTGATTATAAAATTTGACTTTTTAGGGCCTGTATTTTAACACTTCCACTCAAAAATGATAAAACTTGAAGAGTAAGTGTGTTGTGTGGGAGAAAATGAAAAAATGCATCTACAACCCCGAATATAATTCCCAGGCCAGAGAATCCACGTGTAAACCAGAAAACATGACCTGCACTAAAACTGTCATAACTTTTTTTACACTCAACAAAATTGTACTCGTTGGAATCAATATTCTATGGTCCACACGCAAAAGTAAAAAAATTAGAGTTTTGGTGGGTGTGGGTAGGTGAAAATTTTAGAAATGTCTCAGGTTCAAAATGGTCACTTCCAAACAGTTGAAAAGAGAAATAAATGAAGGTATGGGTGCATGTTTCTTCTTCCAGAAGGTAAAGGATGTGATGGAATTGGATTTGCAGGTGTTTCACTCCCTTTTATAGGTGTATTAATAATTCTTGTTGTTGGTTGAAGAAGAAATATGCCTCTCTCTCTCTCACTGATTCTTCTATATTTGTAAAAGAGAGCTCATTAAAAAAATGTTTGACATTTTTTAGTATTGCCCCTCCCTTATTTTCTCTATAAGAATATTATGGATCCTTTAGCCTCCCATTTTAAAGTATTGTTGTAATTAATCTTGAATCTCTCTGTTGTAATGGTGCATTGTGCATACTCTGAAGCAATAAAATTAGTACATTGTGACTATTTCTCTTCCCTTCTGCTGGTTATATTGTCTTTTTCTTGCCTTTATCCATGTTTGCAGGTGACTATGCATATCTTGTTCTTATTTCATGCTTAAATTGGTTTGTGCTAATTTGAAAATGGTGTGTTGTGTGAATCTATCTTTGGTTTGTGGTGCATCTTGTCCACCCTCTCCACTACTCACCTTCCTCTAGTTTTAGGCATCAAGCTTGTCCAACAACCCCTTCTCTTGGTGCTATCACCTATGTAGTGTAGAATTTCCCTTCTAATGCACTCCTTCTCTCCCTGTCTCCTTGGAATTGTTAGATTAGGAGTAGTTTGTAGTTTTCCTTCCATTAGAGTTAGTTGTAGTAGTAGGATTAGGAAGAGGAACAAACCTTCTCTGGAGGGCCATCTCAAGTATGCAAGTCCCACATCTTGAGAGATGGTCCAATGTTAGCAAAAATTAGGGATCTTCCATTGTCATATACCATTGTGCTACATTTTTGTGATAACAATTCCTAATAAACTCAAGGTCTTGGGCTATTGGTGAGTTACAAGTAGTTTGTAATCATCAACCCAAGTTCCATTCGCATTGAGTTTAGTGGATGCTCTCAATAAGTGGCCATGGGGACACCTTGAGGTAGGGTTTGAACTTCTCCATATGGACCAAGAAGAACATAGTGAGGTGCTCTGAATCTGAATCACTCTGTGAAAATTAAGGACCCAATCCCACCCTCATATCCCACTTAGATAAAGTTATCCTCCACCACTCCAGTTCATAGCTCTGGTACAATAAAAGCATTTACCATCCAAAGTTTAAATTTGTATAGATCTTGAAAATGTAAACTTTAATCACACGTACCGGGAGGGGAATTATGATGTTGATGCCTTAGGTAATGAAGGGGTCTTCAACAATAATTTCAAATTATAGAAGGGTTCTGATGAGATTTCACAAACTATAGAAATTGGTTTTTGCAAGATGTTCATGTAAGTTTTCCACACAATCAATACCTGCCAACAGAAAAGGATAAGGAGAAGTAATAATTCATAGTACCTCACATGAAGGAGAAATATTACCCTTAAATGTTTCAATCATTTTTATATTCTCCACTTTCATTTTGGTAGACATGTTGTTATGAATATTGTTTCTAGCAATGTGAGATTTGTGCAAGTGTTGTCATTTCGAGCTCTGTTCACCATGGGTGGCCCTCCCTGTCATGTAGAGCCTGTTTGTGATCCCTCATGGCACCAAAATGTTTCTTTATGGAGAGATCTCAATGTATAAGGGTTTATTACCTTTGTGGATAATATTAAAGGGCATGAAAAGCATGTTTCCATTACCTTTTCTCAATAATGGAAGGACACGGTTATCTCATATAAAGGTAAGGAATTCACAATAACTAAGGAGCTCATTTCCTTTATCACTAGGTTAGGTATGAATGGGATAAAAATTTATAGGAATAAATTTGACAAGGATGTAGAGGAGAAATTTTTTATTGAAGCAGAATAAACCCTTAAGATTGGAAAAACAGGTTTGGTTTTCTCTTCAATTCCCTCTCCATTTGATGAATTTGCAAAAATGGTGGTGAGGTACATTACTTTGGAGGTTCACTTCTGATCCATAAATTACTTAACACTATTAAAATATAGATCACTGTGCTCATGAATATGAATGAAAATTAGGATTTATTTGTTAAACCAGTTGAGTGTGTAATAACAACCACCATTAAACTATAAAATAAAGAGAAACAGAGAGAAAAAGAGACCATAGTTATCCTGGAGAAACCCAATGTGGGAAAAACTCCATATGGGTGAGAAAATTAACTCCCCTTCACTATGTAAACTCAAATGATACAATCCACTGCCAAACTAGCCTTTTAGAACAATAAAATTCCTTCTAACTGTATCTACTTTCTCTCAAACTCTTATAATAACAAGAACTCTCAAATAATGAACAACATGGAAATAATACAACTCTCTACTCTTGATCAACTCAATTCACCCAAAACCACAAGCTTGATCCCTTTAAATTGCTTATGTTTATAGCTTCTCAGCTCATGGACGTGGGAAAAGGTGAACTGAATCGACTCGAAACCTCAAACATTTGCAATTGTTGAGTTCTTGAATTATGGAACTGTAAGTGACAGAACCGCCACTCAACATAGACTAGAGGTTGCATAACTGCCACGTTAGTTTCACAAATTCCACTCTACATAAAGAAGAGGCTATGTAACCATCAGGGTAATCATGTAACCGTCGACCGTATCCCCTAAAATATAACATCAAATGGTCTAAAACATCATTCATAGGTGTTCAGATCACCCCCAACTTGACTATACCATCTTGTGAAGATAGAAATGAGTTGAGAATCTATAGAGAGAGTATCAACTATAGATATTACATATAATTAGGCTATTCTTGATCCATTTTTGGATCATACCTCCCTAATTTAAGGATTTTAAGTCCCTAAAAGCTTTACAAACTAATGAGGTGAGGAAGTTTCTTCCCCACATCTTCTTTAGAATACCACTTGGCCTTGGACAATAGATGTCCTTTCAATCCAATAAACTAGTGGTCATGTACTCCTCTTTGTGTTTTCCTTTCCTTCTACTGCAAAACCACATCTTCCTCCAATTCCAGCTGACTATCTGGAGCAAGATCCTAAATAAATGGAAGCAATACCCATTTGTTTTATCATCCAACATGGAGGGCTCAAATATACATAATTTTTCAACATTCACAACTGAATAAATCTTCATATATGGAGGAAAATCCAAGCGAAATGCATTTTTATCCACTTGTTCCATAATTTCAAATGGGCCATAATGAAGAGGCTTGAATTTCTTAGCTTTTTCTTGTAGTCTCTCCCAGCTCAAATAAAACCATACCTTGTCTCTAATAAGGAAAGAATGCTCAGTCCTATGTTGATGATGTCGTGCTTTGTACTTGGCTTGTGAGTCTATCAACCTTTACTATACCTGAAGGTGTATTGGCTCAACTTTCTCAATGAACCTTTCAACCTCATGGACCTCCAGTTCCACTTTTCCATTGTCTCTGCATTGTAACCTCAAAAAAACATTAAAATCACCCTTAGTCAAATAACCAAAACATGTTTCAAAAGGAGTTTTCCTAGTTGAAGCATGAACTGCCCTATTATAAGAATGTTGATATACACCAAGTTATCATTCTAGGTCTTCAGATGTTTCATATTATACCCTTTGAAAATATGAACCAAAGTATGATTTACCACCTCCATTTTCCCATATTTATGTGGATGAAATGTGGTAGATATTTTCAACTTTGTATCTATCATTTCCCACAAAGTAGACCAAAACTTTCCTATGAACCACGAGTCCTTGTCTAACACAATAGAGCTAGGAAAACCAAAGTGAACCCACACATTAGCAAAAAATAACTCAGTTACATCACTAGCCTTAATGGTCTTTTTGCAAGGAATAAGAATACAAATCTTACTAAATTGATCTACTACCACAAAATGTAATCATGACCTTTTTTGGAGGTAAGAAAACCACCCACAAAATCCATGGAGATACTCTCCCATGGCCGGGAAGGAACTAGTAATGGCATATATAATCCCAAATTCATGTTATTAGGCTTGCTTGTACTACATAAAACACAACCCCTAATGAATTTAGCAACTTATGCTTACATGTTTGGCCAATAAACATACCTATGTAGGTGCACTATAATATTTGTTACACCAAAGTGACCAACTACCATAGAAGTGTGTGCATCTCTCATCAACTACAATCTTTCCCCCTTATGCACACAAATTTTCCCGTTCTTGTAGAGAAAACCATCCTGGAATAAGTATTCCCCTTTAGGTGAAAATCCCCCTCACTTGGGGGTTTCTGTTGAAATATCTCCACAAAATATAGATTCTGCTCATAGCCTTCCTGATACGCTTCACACAAAAAAGGCTTAAGAAGAGTAAATGTGCCCACAACTAAAATTAAAAGAGGTCTAGATAACATGTCAGCCAATTTCTTATTCACAACTTTATTATATTTAATAACCAAATGAAATTGTTGTAAAAAACCCATCCATTTATAATATCTAGCCTGCTGAAGTTTACTTTGAGCTTGCAGATATTGGAAAGGTTGATGATCTGTATGAATGAAATTTTCCTTACCCATGAGATGATGTTTCCATTTTTTGACTGCTTGAACAAAAGAATAAAATTCCTTGTCATAAGGACAATAATTCAGAATTGTACAATGAAAAAACATAGAGTGATAACATATTGGCCCACCTACCTGAAGTAGGACAACCCCCATGGCATAATCACTAGCATCAGTTTCCACTTCGAAGGGAAACTATAAGTTAGGTAAGGCTAAAACAGGAGCATGCCTAATTTTATATTTAAAAGAGTCAAAAACAAGATGTTGTTTCTTACCCCAATCAAATAACTGACCCCCTAATATCACTAAATGTAGTGGCATTGTTATGGAAGAGAATTTCTTAATGAACTTCCACAAATACTGAACTGCTCTTAAAAAATATAAGTCTCTATCAAACTGGAAGGAGTAGGCCACTTTTAAATGGCCTCTATCTTAGCCGGATCAATTCTCAACTCCCCATCTCTAACCAAGTGTCCCAAAAAGACAAGTTATTGTTGTACAAACTCACATTTATTTTCATTCAATATAATTCGGTTCTCCTTAAAGACTTACAAAACTTGACGTAAATGATCAATATGTTCTCTAAAAGTTCTTCTAAAAACCAAAATATCATCCAAATATACAATAATAAAGGAATCAATAAATGGCCTCATTTACCTCATTCATCAACCTCATGAAGGTATCTGGTGTATTGCATAGCCCAAAAGGTAATACCAACCATTCATATAACCATTTCCTAGTCTTGAACGTTGTCTTCCAGATGTCCTCTTCCTTGATCCACACTTGATGATACCCAGAATTCAAATCAAGCCTAGTAAAATATTTAGCAAGCTTTAACTAATATAATAAATAATCAATGTGAGGAAGAGGGTACCTATTCTTGATGGCTATTTTATTTAAATCCCTATAATCAACACACATTCTCCATGAACTATATTTTCTAGGTACTAAAACAATAGGAGAACCATATGGAGAAGTGATAGGATAGATTATACCTTGTTGAATCAAAGACTATAATTGATGCTTTACCTCGTTGGCATATTTCAAATATTTCCTGTATAATCCCAAGTTTGGAAGTGGACTATCAGGTAGAAAACGGATTGTGTGCTCAGTTAAGATAGGGGGCAGCTCTGTAGGTTCTTGAAAGACTTATCTAAACTGTTGAACCAAATCTACTATTTGTGTCTGCTCTTTAGTAGAAAACATGCTACAAGTGGCTTTAGATGTAACAAACTCATCATCTGACATATCCCTCAAAAGAAGCAATTTAAATTTACCACTAACATTAATTATTTTCTAGGCTTCGTTGGAACTTACCAAAGATATCTTCATATCTCTTGAATAAGCGGAAATGATGTAGCTCTTACCATCCTTTACCAAGTGGTAATGGTTGGCTATCCTTACGAAGATAGAATACCTAACATACAAATATGGGCTACCAAATACTACACCACACACATTAAGGGGAAAAAAATCCACAATAAATTCATCAATAAATTGTTTCTCAATACCAGAAGTGATCTTACACTTCTTAGTAACCTTGATGTCTACGCCTTTATTTACCCAACCCAAAGAATACGGACTTAGGTGATTGTAAGTTTCCAACGTCAGCCTATCCACTAAATTTTTATTGATCAAATCAGCTTGAGAACATGTATAAAAAAGAGCATCCACCTTAGATTTCTTTACTTTAATTTTTAAATGGAAAATCTTTGTTAATTCATTCTCTTGAGAAACATTTTTACTACCCAAACATACCTCTCTGCAAATAGAGGCACAACACATAGTCTCATCCACCTTTTTGCTGAAAAATACTTCCTCTCCCTGGAAGGAAGCCATGGCATTCTTCTTATTCTTCTTGTTATTGAAGGGATGTAATTCTGGGTGGAGCTTCCAACACTTTTCCTCGAAATGTGTGTCAACATCACAATGCCCATAGTGAATTTTAATATCCTTCTTAGAAATAGAAGTAGCATTTTTCTTACCCTTTCCTTTTCCTTTATCCTTCTTCTTGGTATTACTTTGTTTGTTCAAACATTGTTGAGATGTAGACAAACTATTATTCTTGTCCATCTCTAAGTAGTGATCTTGCGTACAAGCCTCGTCTATGGAGTCCACCAATATACTTCATCAAAAATTATCAATTGGCTACATCCTTTCCCATCTAACTTTCTTCTTAAACTCACTAGTTTACTCCTTTACAGTCTGGCCTTGTTTCTACTTGAGATACTACCAATACATGGACCTCTCTAACTTATGAAAAATAGGATAATACTGCTTCATGATTATTTTCTTAAAACAATCCCACTTAGTAATTGAAGGAAGCTTCTTAACAACCAACGTATGAACATAACTTTCAAAATATGTTTGGATAGTTTTAATTGAGTAAAGGAAATATGCTGACTTTCATTAATTTGATGCAAACTGAAATATGCCTCTAGTTGAGCAAGCCAATGGTCTAGCTTCTCAGGATTTATGTCTCCATCATAAGTTTGAATCTCTATCTTGACATATTCTTTACTGGAGGAGGTATGAGAATGGCATGGGACAATTCTTCTTCACGATCTTCTAGAGTCCCATTTATAACACCAAGTTTCTCCATGAGCAGTCCAATGATGGACTCCAATTTTCCAATGGACAAGGAAATGTTTCCCACATCCTTGGAAAGACTCACCACATTCACCTCCAACTTATTGAAATTTTCTTCACCGCTAACATCCACATCATATCTTCATGCCATTTCTTGAATTCCTTTCTTCCACTTCCTTGTAGAAATCTCTGCTTTAAAATAAATAAGGATAACTTCACGGGGCGTCTAATTACAATCTGAACACAAGTAAACCGCACAAAAACTCAAATCTAATCATCTTTCATACCAATATGATCCCTAAATTACTTAACATTATTAAAATATAGATCATTGTGCTCGTGAATATGAATGAAAATTAGAAGTTATTTGTTAAACCATTTAAGTGTGAAATAACAACCACCATTAAACTATAAAACTAAGATAAAATAGAGAGACAAAGATAGCAAAGTTATCATGGAGAAAGCCAATGTGGTAAAAAATCCAATTGGGTGAGAAAATTAGCTCCCCTTCACTATGTAAACTCAAATGATATAATCCACTGCCAAATTGGAATTTTAGAAGAATAAAATTCCTTCTAACTGTATCTACTTGCTCTGAAACTCTTATAACTACAAGAACTCTCCAATAATGATGTGGTGATGTTACAGTTGTATTGTTGTTCTTGGGTTATGTTTTTGTCTGTCTATTAGTTTCTTGCAGGAAGTTTGTCCCTTCCCTATTCTTTAATGTTTTATCTAGCTTGCTTAAGCATTTTTCTAGGGTTTGGTCCACATCTTCAATAAACCAATGATCTTTCTTTGTCTTATCTATATTTTGTCCCTTTTTGTACTTTGGGGTATAGTCCCCTTAAAACCATTTACCATTAAGAAAAAAACATTTTTTTGCATTTATGAAAAGAGTACTATGACCATCAAAAAAACATCTTAACAAGTGTTATGATTCAAATAAGGGCCAACATGGCTCTAAAATTTGCATTTATTTTGAGATCAAAATGAATATACCATCAAGTCCTTTTCTAGATATGACAAATAAATATTTGCAATTAGTTTAGATAAATGCAGAATAACAAATCAGATAATATAAAAAAGATATTAAATCTAGATATACCTGTTGCATTTGATTTTCATACTCAAATCTCAAAAAAATGTAATCACAACACTTATAAGATCACTTGTCTCATAAAAAAATTACACAAAAATAATTCAGAATGAAATAATCTTCACAATAGCTACAATACTTGATTTCTCATTCCTTGAAAATGTATCCTCCAAGTCCTTTTATAATATCCTCTTGCTCAAAATCAGTTATAACCGGTTGATGTTTTTTGAATAATTTCCAAATTACAAGTTATAATTTTATAATAAGTTATTACTTTATGTCTTAAGTGACACCTTATAATAATACATTGATTATAATCAAGGACTCGGGAAACTTAAAATATGCATGACATTTAAACATTTAAAATGATGTATGGGACACTAAAACAGGGGCCCACAAAATACTAATGCATTAAATAAATGTTAAACACATCCATAAAAGCATTCCAATCATTTTAAAGAAAACACATCATCATCATCAAAAAAGAAGTCAAACTCAAACTTTCATTCACCTATATGAATATAAACTAGAATAAACTATGTTTACCAATCACAATCCAAAAATATAAAGTATTCACAAATGATTAAATTATGTCTATCAAGTTCATCAGTCTAGATATCATAATCAATTCTCTCTAGTTAAGTCCAGTAAGGTGTTCCTGCTTCTGTAGTCATTTCAACCTATTCATATGGCTCAACCAGTAGAATAGTGCAAGTAATGATCCCAAAATATTCCTCCACCTCCAACTTAACTCTCTTTATTTCACTGATCACCTTAGGTACTACAGAAAAGGAATTAACACACCTAGAGGGTAGTGGTGAGTCATGTAAATGCACAGCTTGATTCTACCTGAGTAATTGTGGTGAGGTAGTGATAGGTAATACACCGTAAGGAGTTAAATGGGATGGGGAATATTGAGAAGACCGGTTTGAGGAGGACGTATTGTGATCATCATGAGCATGTTCAACATTATACAAAGGAGGATTATTGATACTATGGGAAGGCTGATTATAGGGATACGATTCGATGACTTGCAAGACTTATTTTAGGCACAGTTCATTTGCATCAAAATGTATGGAAACTCAGGTAATACCATGTCTCGTGAAGGTATCATACCTCAAAGCATGTTAGCTCCCCTTCATCCACCCCTAGGTGAGCCTCTGTAACACTATGAATGACCTTGAAAAATATTATTTCCCCATGAGTGATGAGACCCAGATATTTTAGAACCTCCCCAACCATCCCATCTAGACAAGATTGCAATACTGAAAAAGAGAGATATTTATCATTCATTTACCACATAGAAACATTAATTTTCCAAAACAAAGTCATCTTATTACCCATCAAATAGCATGTGGCATTCATCAATATGAGAACATTTATTTTTGAAATGAAATAAAACATGCATGTACTTATTCAAGACAATTTACTTCAACCTCTGATTTTCCACTTCCATGTAATCATTTTAAATAGTCAAAAAATAACCATCTTCAAGATTTAAAACAAAATCAAACGGCTGCATGATTTTGAGGTTTGAAATATGAAGATTTAAAACATGATATTCCTCTAGAATGTGCATGCACAGAAAACAACCAACTTGTCCAAAATTATTCCATCTTGTTCAACTTATTACTACCTTAACAGCATGAATGCAAGAATATAACTATTAGAAGTTTTTAAAAAACCCAAATACTCTTAATGTTTCCTTAAAACAACGAACAAGGTATATTAAACAAATTCTTGAATCGACATGGTCTCCTTTATCATAGACTATATAAGATCAAACAATATATCAAATAGCCAAACTAAAACCATAAATGACCAAAAATTCAATACACATTTGGAGCTTATTCACAAAACCATTCAATGAACAAATAAATCCCTCAAAAAAATTGAGATATTATTCTATTTTCATCAAACATGCATCTATGCTTCCACCTAGAAAGGAAAAAAAAGACACAGAATATTTATTTGACAAGATTTCACAATGGTCAATACCCAAGTCAACTCTATTTAAAAACAAATGGAATTTAAATGAACACATTTCATCCATTAAACGACAATAGCTTTAACAAAATGTTTGCATGCTTCGAAAAATGAATAAGAATATGAGATAAATCATCTTTATGACATGCAAATGATATTTATTTCACTCTATGTAAATATTGTGGGAAAAATCCAAAATGGGTGTGAAGGATAACAACTCAGGTGAGCTTAAATCTCCACAGGAAAAAAAATCAAATACAAAATGAATAATAACTGTCGTGTCAACTTTGCATACACAAAGACCAACTTGAGCAAGAAATGTAACTGTCAAAATAAAATTCATACATGTTGAATACTACCACATATTTCCTTACCAAAATAAAATTCAAGCTTAAAACTAACAATATTTACTTGCCCAGAACCAAAAACCCATAACTCGAATCACTTCTCAACACATAAATTAGAAAAATGAATCAAAAAACAAAACAACCCATAGTTCAATGCCCATACGGGCTCATTTAATGCCCATTAACTCACCACCACTAGCTTCACCACTACACGTCTGCCAACTCACTACCTCAAAAATCGGTGATTCAAAATGGAGGTCTACACTATGGTTCCAATGCAAAATTATTTAATATCTTAAATTTCCAATTACCTTATACCAACTTTCAAATGCCACCCAAGCTAAGACCAAACATATCATATAATAAACCCTTAACCATAGCAATAGGAAATCTAAATTTAGGATATAATGTTTTAATGGAAATATTCCAACCTTATTATTTTGAATATCCACATTCTATATATAAACAATACATTCAAAATGAAAAGGCTAAGTGGAGAGATACAATCCATTATTTTACTTACAGTAAATGAAAATCACTTTAAAAATATCATCTTCGATTACTACAACTTTCAAAAATCATTTCCAAAATGGGAATGTTAAGAATATCAAGATGCAATCTTGAAAGCCAAACAAAGATATCAGGAAGCAAAATTTGATCTCCATTATTGATAACTCACCATCCATGTTGGTAAACTAATGATAGATATATATCTATTTTATGTTGATAGCCAGAAAGTTAAATAATTTCATGAAACCACTTAGTGTTAAACAAAATAAATAATGCATTAAATACCTAGTGTCCCCTTCTTGACTCATTCTAAATACATATCAAACGATAAGTAATATAAATATTATGAATTATTTGAAAAAGGGGGGTGTTAAAATTTCATCAATAACACTAGTGACCTTGTTGCCTAGTTTCTTGTGACAAGAGGCTAGGCTACATCAATAGATGATTAAATTTTAACAAGCTCAAGAGTGAAACACATGTTCATTGTTTCTTGAGTTGATTTTTGTTGACCCCATAGTCATTTTAAATCGAAAGGGATGAAATTTTGGATGATCATGAGCAAGAAGGGAACATAAGAAATTGGGAAGTGAGGGATGGAAAAGATCAAATACAAAGTTAGCCTTCATTGTTTTGAAAATCAAGTATGAATTCTTAACATCAAATATATCAGAATTAAATCATTCATAAATCTAATAGATGTGTTCTATAAATCATATTAACTTAAAGTTTCAAATAATCTTACCATCCGAGTAGTCTAATGAGCACCCACATCTTGATTCAAAATATTTGCAAAAATGGAGCATATTGGCATTTCAAAGATCATGATGACTTATCAAGATAAAAATAAGAAAAATAACATACCAAAAAGAAAAGAGCAAGCCAAAAAGGAGAAAGAAAACAAAAAACAAAAAAAATAAACGAAATATATACACAAAAATACAATTAAAGAACTTTGTTATAATAATGTTTTAGATGTTCACCATTAACTGTAAAGAGAATACAATCACCATCAATCTCTCTCAAATGAAAATCATTTTTTCCCAAAACTAAGGAAACCTGATAAGGACCTAACCATAATGGATCAAACTTGTGATACTTTCTAGGATTCTCTCTTGCTTTATCCCAACACAAAACCAAATCCCCGACTTGAAATTTTTTTGTTGTAACCTTTTTATCAAACAGTCTCTTCAAATTTTTCCTTACCCTTTTCTAAATTTTGCAAAGTAGTGACCCTCATTTTATCTAAATCCAACAATTCATCTAAATGCAACTGTAAATCACTTAAGTCATCTATGCCAAAGTGTAAAGAAGTGCGTGCTGAAGATATTTGTAACTCAATAGGCATAGTAGCTTACAAGCCATAAGCAAGCATGAAAGGTGAAAATCTAGTACATGAATTTGACAGTGGTCATATCAGCCCATAATACTTCAAATATTTTGATATGCTAGTTTCTTTTGATATCATTGACCAGTTTTTAATGATGTTGACCAAATTTTTATTAGTAGATTCATCTTTTCCATTACCCTGTGGGTAATATTTTGATGCATGACTTGAGATTATGGAGTATTTACTAAGAAATTCCAAGTATTCCTCAAAAATAAATTGTGGACCATTATTAGCTATGATTTCTTGAGGTACTCCAAAATGAAAGAAAAATTGATTTTGAAATACTTAATAACTTCACTAGCCACAAAACTTTTAAAAACAACTATTGCAGCCCATTTAGTAAAGTAATTAGTAGTTGTTAAGATATGTCTATGACCAGTAGAAGAAGGTGGATGAATGTCAAAAATAAAATCAATTTCCCACTGTGAAAAATGTCTTTCTAGGATGACCAGATTCAAAGGCATGGCTGGTAAATGTTCATGATGAGAAAATATTTGACAAGGGGCACAAGACCTTACCCATTTGTATGCATCTTTGAATAAACAAGGCCAATAATAACCTACACGCATATTTTATGAGCATTTGTTTTAGCAGAAAAATTCCCACCACAAACACCTGCATGAAAGATCTTTAACACATGTTTAGTTTGTTCATGTGTCAAACATCTTACAAGAATTCCATCAATATTTTTGGAAAACAACAAATTTTCTAAAAGAAGGAATTTAAGAGCTTGAAAACAAAGTGCTCTCCGTTGTCTTTTGTCTAAGTTTTCAAGACATGATTGGTTTTTGAAGTAATAAACGAGATCATGATACAAATCATCTTGAGATAATAAATAATCCGATTCATGCATGTTGAAACCTATATTGAATTTAGATGATAACTCATTACTTATCATAGTTTGAAAATGAGGAACAACATGTAAGATATCACCAACTTCTAAGATGACCACATTGATGTTGGAGTTAACATTTTAAGCTAGATATTTAGCAAGTTCATTACTTTTTATGGTTTTGATGGTTTTGCATGTTTTAAATTCCAAGTCAAATTTTTGGATTTTGAAAATCCACTTAGCTAACCTTTCATCGATCATTGGCTGCTTAAGAAAATATGCTAAGACTGGGACGTTAAAACGAATGATATTTTTTATTTATCATCAGCAAATACTTATATTTTCCTAAGAATGAAACTAATGTAAAAACAAAATTTTCAATCAAAGGATATATGAATTCAACATCTTTTAGAGTTTGACTGAAATAGGCAATGGGTTTCTCATTATTTGATTCAAAATATTGAGTTATGACAACACCCATAGCTTTATCAGTCACATTTAAATATATGAAAAAAGGCTTTGATAAGTCAGGTTTAGCCAGGACAGGTGCAGAAGAAATGACGTTCTTAACATCAGCAAAATCAAAATCAACATGAGAGTTTCATGAGAAACCGTGATTCTTTTTAAGCAAAATTTGTATTGGAGCAGCTTTATCATAAAAATCAGATATAAATTTACACACAAAATTGATTTTTCTGAAAAAAGAACATAAACTAGACTCATTTTTGGGAGGCTGTAATTCTTGGGTAACTTTTACTCTTTCTGGGTCAATAGAAATACCAGTTTGTGTAATAATATGACCCAATAGTTTACCTTCAGTAACACCAAACACAAACTTTTTTGGATTTATAGAAATACCATATTTTCGGAAACAAATGAAAATATCTCACAGGTGGTCCAATTTTTTTTTCCTTTTCCTAGAGTACATAGTTAGATCATCTAAATAAACTTGAATTATTACTCCAATCAAGTCATCAAAATCTACATGCATTGCTCTTTGAAACATGGCACCTATGCATTTATTAAGCTAAAGGCATACGATTGAAAGAAAAGGTACCTTTTTGTGTAGTAAAAGTAGTTTGATGCCTATCTTATGGATTTACAAAAATCTGATTGTAACCTAAAAATCCATCTAAGAGAGACATCATTTCTGATCTGGTGACCTGTTGTAAGATTTGGTCAATGTTTGGAAAAGGGAATTATCTTTAGTGCTTGCACGATTTAAGTCTCTAAAGTCAACACAGAGATGAATGTCTCCATTTTTCTTTCATACTAGCACTAAATTAGCAACCCATTCAAAATATCTTACAGGGTAAATGACACCACCTTCAAGAATTTTCTCAAAATCCTTATTGATGGTGTCTTCCAATAAGGGGCTTACTCTTCAAGGTTTTTGATTAACATCTTTGATTCCAGGTTTAATGGGAATATCATGTTTTATGATCCTATTATCAAAACCCTTGAAATATTTGTATGACCATGCTAAAACATCAATGAATTCTTTCAACAAATTTATGAAATCCTCTTTTTCCTTGGGAGTCAAGAAAGCACCAAGATAAACATACTTTGGCTCTTCTTCTGTGCCTAGGTTGACATAAATGGTCTCACCTATGATTCTTCTAGAAGGTTCAGAAGAGGAAGAAATTTTTGGTTGATCATGAGGGGAGAACATGGATACCAAGCTCACCAAACCAGTAGGAAATTTATTACTAGAAAGCTGTAAGTAATCACTATAATTCAACACATAATCATCTGATTCAAAATAGTTCCCCTTCAAAAATGAGTCAATATGCTCATCACAAGAGAAAACAGGCCAGTTAGTTTCCAAATAAGGTATCATAGGTTTGTATACCTCCTTTAAAATGCAATCAATCTGATCAACAAAATTGGGATTTGAAGCAAAAACAACTAGTTTATCAGCCCTGGAATTAAATTCTTGAAAAATGTGATTAATGTTAAATGAATCAAATTGTTCAATAAAAGACCAAACATTTTGAGTGTAACTGTGAAGACAAGTTTGATTGGTCTTGTAGATTTTCTTTACTTGTCTAATAACCAACTCAAAACCTTCAAAAATAGTTAACTTTTTGATGTTCAGACTTAAAGCTTGTTGTAAACCTAAACACAAGGCATCAAATTCATATGTGTTATTTATTGCTTTAAATAACAGTTGATAAATTTAATTGAATTATATTCCTTTGGGTGATTTAATGACCACGCCAACACCATTTCCAAATTGTGAACATACACCATTAAAAAATCCAAATATCATCAAAGGGTAATAATCTAGCATGTTGATAATCTTCATCATCAAAAGCATTGATATCTAAAGTATTTAAACCATAGGTTCCCATATTTGTTTCTACAAAATCAATTGATGATGATATCCCTTCAATTGGTGTCCCAGACCATTCTTCTCTATGAATAAATGTTATGGAATTTCCAACTGGTGTCCAAGTAAGATCTTTCCCAAAAAAAGAACATGTATCTTGTGACCAATCTCTTCCAGTTAACATAACATAGTTAGCACGTATGTCTAAAATATGCACATTTCCAATAAATCTCACTCTTTCATCTTGTGTTATCTTAATAAATATGTCCTTGAATTTACCATAACATTTAGTTTGACAAGAGTCAAAACCAGTTAGCTTTCTATTATCATGTTCATAAGAGATACCCAGTTGATTTGTAATAAACTTAGGCATGATGTTTTTTGACGCATCTGTATCTAAGATACAATTATGAATGATTTTATTTTGGATTTTAATATAGAATTGTGTAATATAATCAGGTGCAGAATTAGAGTGATTCATCACTTGGTATCCATCATTATCTTCCTCACTATCATATTCATCTTCTTGGACAACCACTAATGGTTTAGGTTCAAATCTTTTTTTATGAGCAGCTTCCAATTTTTAAAATTGACCAGGTAAACCAAGACTCTCAAACATATTCAGATTACTCCTAGATTTTTTCATGTCAGCCACAATATCATACCCGGAAGGAAATATAGAAGATTTCATAAATGTTTTACCTTTATAGGGATGATATTGAGCATTATTAAAACTAGATGGGACATCATCTAAAATAGGTTTACTTGACTTGTCATGTGATTTCATTTTATCAAGGTGATCAGATTTCTATCTTCCTTTAGAATCATCAACCATTTTTCCTTTTTGACCATCATTTTTAGCATAGTCCTTTGACCAAGTTTGAACTGCATTTACATCAGAATCAACAAAACTACACATTTCTAAAGTATTCTTACCTTTAACAAACTTTCTAAATTTCTCAACAGCTTTACACATATCAGGGTCATGGTCTAGTTCACAAACTCCACAATACATCTCTTTAGGTTCAATTTTAACTTTCCCAGGTTCATTCTTTACCTTACCTGACCCTGTAGGTGTGTTTTTCAAGGATGAAAATTGATCATTTAATTGTATTTTAACGGTGACTAGCTCATTACACAAATTATGAATAACATTCATAATTTCTATATTTCTAGCAAAAGAATTGGATGATGATTCATCCTTAAAACCAATTTTCTTTAACTTCTTTTCATATTGTAAAAAAATGTCAGAGTCTCTTAAAAATCATAGATCTCTTTATCTTCTAGCATGAGCCTATATTTTTATGGTAAAGACAATAATAGAGTCTTTCTAGGTTCTTCGAAGGTCTCACTTTTGAAGGTATTTTTCTTTCTCTTAGCTTAGTGAAATGGATAGTAAAATGGTAAATAGTCTCACCAGGGTCCATAGTCATGTTAGAAAGTTCATTCACAAGTTCAAACTCATCCTTATCTTTTCCAAAACAATTTTCTAACCAGTCTTCTCCATCCGACCATCTAGTAAGGGATTTTGAAGGAAAAATAATAAAGGATTTATAGGCTCTACCTTCAATTGTTTGTGAGAAGAGTATTAAAGAATCTCTCTCATTATGTTACCCCTATGACTACACATATCAGTTTGAAAGAGTCAAGGTGATCTTCCCAAGATGAACCATACTCACTAGAAAACTTACGTAATTGAATGCCTTTTAAGGATGGTAATTTAGGAGGGTTCCTTCCAATATCAATTGTATTTCCTTTAATCCAAGGGCTGAGGTTGTCCTCTTCATGGTCTGATGCTTCATTATCAGTAATGTTATCCCTATTACATTCAAAACCATGAATCCTATTTTGGTTACAATTAGGAATAATTATCCTTTCTATTTCCTCTCCATTTTTTCTTTGTTCTCTTTCACCTTCATCAGCCATTGTAAAAAAATTAGAATACAAGATAAGTTTTATATAACAGAAATGTTTAGGAAGCTTCTTATCATTCACAATATCCAAAGGTAAACTTTAGACTTATTTTTCAGATTTTAAAGTTACTTCCCTATCGTCCTTAACTTGTTTATTTCTCTTTATAATGTCACATTGGGTTTGGATACTAGACCTTGTAAGCCTTTGAATATCAAGGGTTATATCCTCTTCATCGTTAAGAACCTCATTGGATTGTGAAAACTATGCAACAGTGGCTACAGATTCCCAAACAATAGTTCAAATATCAGAATTGATATCCAATTGAGTATTTCATATGAGTAAACCAACTTGATCAAGAGGTGCAAAACCTCTAATGTTCATTTAATTTTTCTCAAGCCAGATTAACAAAGACAACAATATAATAATAATCCACTCTATATTATTTCATATGGGAAACCATACAATTATATAGGGATGCAACTCCTATAATTAAGGAGGCTTATATAACAAATCATCCCTAAAAATATTCATGTAACCAATATATGTAATATTGTTATAACAATAATAATATTACTAAAAATATAATAACAACCCAAATAAAAATTTAACCATAAGCACACTTTTACTATATGGTAAATACCTGATACCAATGTAAATACTAATATTTCTAACATTCCCCCCTTAGTGTTTACATGGTAGAAAAATAAATTTCACACTTCCTCTATATCCTTATGAATGTGCTTCCTCATTACAACACTCGAACTGAAGGTAGAAGAAGGAACACATCAACTTCTTATCAACTATGCACTGCCGGTAACACATCTGACCAAAGAGGATGGGAACACGCTCAGGAATCATCTACTTATAAACCAGTCACTCTAGGGAACACATCTGACCTAGTAGTGTGGGAACTCAAGTAGGAATACATATGAACAACCTTCAATGGTTTTCTAGAGGCTAACCAAAAACCTAGGTATGAACAGGAACACATCTGACTGTTCAACCTCTTTAAGAATCACAATGTTGCATTTCGTTGTGCTATCTATTCTTCACTATGTTATTTCATTGGGGAATTATGTAGGAATAACCACACACACGTGAACAGGAATGAAAATCTTCTCTTATTTTTAACACTAAACTAAAAATGTGAAATCCACACCACACAACTACAAAACTAAAAAACAAGTACTCACGCCACAAAATGCCACCACAACTTCATGCAGCCCCATCGTTGGTGACTGAAGAGAGGTTGTTGATTGACCTCCATCTTCTGATGCCTCCATCCTCCATTATTACATTGTTCACTCAGCAATTTATACGTTGAAGCTCAATAATTTCCACATTAGGGTTATTTTTATAACTTTCCCCCCATAATGTGAAATAGTTTATTTTCCGGATGTTAGGTAACACCAAAAATGCATACATGAGGTAAATGTTTTTATTTTATTTTATGGAATTTTTACAATGACACACTTTTTGAAGACACAAATTTATAGTAACATTAATTTTGACATGTATTTAATTTGACTCACAACACCTATTATAAACAAATAACAATAACTAATTTTTTAAAAAAGTAGTGACACTTTATTACTTTTAACAGACATAAAAAAAAATAGACTCAGAACAAAACAATATACAAGACTTATAACACATTAGTTTTAAGACACAAAAGGAACTTTTATAAAGACAGAGACTCACAAATGATTATAACATTATTTTAATGATACATAACAGATTTTGACCTGAAATGACATAAAAGACTATAAACTCGATTTGTAATGGACAATTACAAATCCATTAATTCTAAACAATATACATAAACGATAAAAAGTAATTAATGATTAATTTTTCTACAATTACAACAAATACAAAATATTGACTCTATACTGTTTGATAGAATGACTCGACTGTTCTAAAAATTAACATAAAATGTTAGTAGTAAATATAGCATAGTAAGAGGCCAATGGGGTGGGAGTGGTGCGGTCAAGTCACATGGTTGTGTGCTTGCCCACCCAGTTTCAAATCCCCCCGAGGCACGATCCTCCTCAGAGGTGGTTTTGCTGCTAGAGGCAGCATCTCTGCTCATGTTAACACTGGTGGTTACTCCTCATTGTTGATGCCGGTGGCTGCTCCTCTCATTGTCAATGTTAGTGGCTCATTCTCCTCTCGTTGTTGATGCTAGTGGCTACTCCGCTCACTATTTCTTCTCCTCTTGCTACGGTCGTGGCTGCTCCTCTCGCTACTGACACTTGTGGATGCTCTACTTGCTACTGATCCTGGTGGTTGTTCCTCTCACTACTGACATTGGTGGCTATTCTAATAGATGTTCCACTCATTGCGATCATTTTCGATAGTCGCTGCATCTTCACTACGGTTTTATGGTTGCTTCAATTAGGTTTCTAATAGTGGTCCCCTTCGTTGTAACCAGGTTGTGGATCCTCTCAAAAATCCTCAAGTGTACAAGGATGTGGGTCCTTTCAAACACCCTCAATTTACCCTCAATCCAAAAAAAAATATAACATAGCAAGAGGAATATTATATTGGAAGACAAATGAAACCAATTCACCTTTTAATGCCTTGGAATGCCATGTGGAGTTATTTTTTGGCATGCATAGGATCCCAATGTCACTTTATCTCTTTGCATGGATGTCACTGGTAGTTCTAGACCAAATAATTACATGATTCCATAACTGTATGGACCCAAGCTTATAAAAAAATACCACCGATGTGGGTTTGTAAGACTAATGACAGATCTGAACTGACATCGAGTGTATATGCATGGATAAATGTTTTGATTACTAAACACATGGGTGACAAGACTAGAATCGATATGGATCTAACACTTTTTTATTGCAAACGATCTCTTTATGAGGCGTCAAAATGTGGATGGAGAAAAATCCAATCATAAAATGGATAAGGTGTTACCAAAGAACATATTTAGATCCATCGGCTAATGCATGAGAAACATCATGCAAATTTTTTATGCAACAGGACCCAATGTGGTGAGGGACTACTCTTGTCTGCAAAATTACAACAGTGCCACTCTTGTCGTAAATGTGGGTAGTTTCTGGATTGAAACCCAATGTTGAAGCAAGGTGGTCAATAACCAAATCTCAATGTGTATGGACCATGACTTCATATACAAACTGTATAGAAATATATTAAAAATATAAGTTTTTCAATGAATACAGATCAAACTAATGTTTTGAAGAGAGTGAGATTTGAACAGGTGTAAAACAATAGGAGAATCCAATATTGTGAATATCTACACTAGTATATAATCCAAGACTGAATAAATACGCTCAGATGAGATGATAGCATAAAACCAAGTGATACGAGAATTCTGATTATAAGCCTCCCAGATCTATAATACACAACCAATTCTAGGGAAGAACAATGGGAGCACAAACACGTAAACCAAAATAATTTTTAAATGAACTTCATGGTTTTAGGAAAAAAAATAATATGAGGGTTGCCCCTGTAAGCAATTCATTTTCCCATCACATGAAAGACTGAGATGCTTTGATACCAAATCTTTTTCTCAGGCCAGATTGACACAGAGAACAATATAATAATAATCATCTCTATATTATTTCATACGGGAAACCATATAATTATATAGGGATGAAAATCCTATAATTAAGGAGGTTGATATAAAAAATCATCCCTCAAAATATTCCTGTAACCAATATACATAATATTATTTTTTTATTAAAGGAAAATAGTTTTGAAGGGATTATACCCTAATACAAAAAGGCTCAACAACCATATATACACAAATAAGAATCCAAAAAAAGGATCAGAATCCAGATAAATCATTAATCCAAACAGTAGCAAAAAAAGAAACTACTAAGAAGAAGCAAACTAGGAATAAAACTGCTAAGAAACAACAGTTAAACAACAAACTAGTAGTAAAAAAATAACATCCTGCCCACAACTAGACTACACTAAAGAAGTTATTTATTTAAAGCCCTGTCTATTCTTGATTGAACATTCTGAAGTGAGGTAAATAATACTAGAGTAGTGATATACGTGGGTTCATTTGCATCCAACTAAGAGATGATCTACTTCCTTTCATCTCTAGTGTGTCAAATCTCTAGTGCGTCAAATTTCATCTGAGAATATCTTATCATCCCCAATATCAATATCCTCATTTAATTTCCTTTTACCATTTTGTTTTGTTAGTTGATACATTTATTTTTTGAGGTTTTCCACCTCTTTTCCCAAAATTTACATTATGTGAAGAAGATTCTCCTTCTTGTGTTGAGTGTCATGCCCTACAGTGATGATATGTAACAAATTATGGGAAATTTCAATATCCTTTCTACTCCTGAGAACTCTGCCGGAGGTAGAGGGGTTCAATTTGGAGAAGGAAGGGTTTTTTTTTTTGAATTTCCTTTGACTAGAAATGGCGATTAGGATGACAGTAGGGATAGGTTTAATGGGAATGGGCGGGGCGAATGGGTAATAGGTATGGAAAGGTAGTAGGCAATATAATGTTTGTGAAGGGGAAAGATAAGACCCTGATGGAGGGGAATGGCCTTGGTGTGGTTTTGGAAATCACAAATGGAGCACTCCATTGAATTAAGAAGGTAGTGCAAGAAACAAACAAAGAGATTTATCCTAAAGTGGTTAAGAAAAATTAGGTGTTTTATGGGGATAGTGATGTACCTACCTTCAAGAGAGATAAAACGAACCATCATTTTAGCTAATTCATCAAAGGGTTCTGGGATGGAACTTTCTTTTATACCCACTGTTACAAACAGGAGATCCTCCTCTGTTTCTAAAAACTTTTTAGTTTCTACATTTTATCCACCCTTTTGTTGAAAATCTGATTCCATCCAAAGCAAGGCCCATTACCTTTACAATAAGCTCCTCTATTATCAACACTTTTTTCCCACCATAAGTTACCTTCTGTTCTTTCGAGTCTGTAGAAAAATTCATAGAGATGTTATGGTCATGGCCTTAGATTCACTCAATAAAATATGCGACCCCCCCAAACTGTAGATAGTTCCACAACTCAACGTTTTCTTTCCATGCGGGATCACAGTTGAGTTCTCTTTGACATGGATCTCCCCTCATTTTCCTACCTCTACATCCAACCTTCTTGAAACCTACAAATAAAATGTTTTTGGCTTTCCTAAACCAAATTTTAACCATCCATTTGCATATCCTTCGAGCATGTGAAATTTGATGATTATAAATACATGTACTCCTCTCACATGTGCTAACTTTAATTTCCCATAAAGTACATAAAGTTACATTAGTTATTCTTCTTGGGATGTAATATATTATATTTATATGTGGTAATAGAGTTATGTACTTCAATAGGGGTATTTTTCTCATAATTCCAAGTGATGAAGTTATTACTAATACCATAATTATCTAGAGTGTCCGCTACCATAATCCCCTCTCTGTAGGTGTGACCAATTTTAAGGTTATTGAAGGTATGACAAATATTATTAGAATCCTGGATGGAATACTTAATTGTCCAACTTGGAGGATGTATCTGATTTAGATGATTTATTACATTCAAGGAATCACCTTTAACAATAATGTTCCGAATGTTGCAATCTTTAGCAAGTTTTTGACCCCATAAAGTTGATAAAGCTTCATCATAGTGATTGGTCTGATGCCCCATTCTGCCAACATAAGAAGAAACTAAACAACCTTTGTGATCCTGTATAATTCCTCCACCAGTAGTTGCACCTATTTTTCCCGTAGAAGCTCCATCAAAATTGAGTTTATAACAATAACTAGGAGGGGGATCCATTGTATTGATGACCTGTTAACGGTTGGAGTTATTTGTTTCTGAACATTCTTAATATCAATCTCCCAATTTGAAAGAATAACCTCTTCATCTTTAGGATACTTCTTGTTCTTAGGAGGTTTAAACCTTTCAATATTTTCTTGAACTACATTACTAATCTTATTGAAGCTTGTTTTATAGATCTGCCTATTTTTTTTAATATTATATCATTCCTTACTTTCCAAATTATACATATTATATGAGGCAAAGTCAGTTTCCATAATCTCCTAACTATGCAATTATTGTATGGAAGGTCCCATTGTATCCAGGTTTGAGGAAATTCCTTAGGTAATGTCCAAAAAATATTGAACTTTGAAAAATCATAACTCCATATTTTTGAAGCAAACTCACAATGTAATAGAAGGTGTTTGATGTCTTCAACCTCCT
This sequence comes from Taxus chinensis, assembly GCA_019776745.2. Classification (NCBI taxonomy): domain Eukaryota; kingdom Viridiplantae; phylum Streptophyta; class Pinopsida; order Cupressales; family Taxaceae; genus Taxus; species Taxus chinensis. The sequence goes on along the minus strand of CM034152.1, from coordinate 481,273,671 downwards.
TTTTACATATGTAACATATGTTTGGCATGATAAAATCTCTTTTGATTAAGTTTTCATTCATGAGAATGATTCCTCTTAGAACAATCTTAAAGAAGAAATTGACTTTGGGAGTAAGTTCATGCAACCAAATTATGCTCCATTTAAAAAAACAATGAATGTTTTCAAAAGATGAGTTATATCCTTATTTGACAGTGTATTCTCCATCAAATGAATTATTCCAAACAAGCTCATCCTTGACATTAATTTGATTTAGTGGGATGTTATCTAGTTTCTCTTGTAGTGAGGAAATTATGGAATTTGGATCATTCATTTCCACCTTAAGTTTCTTCTATTTTTTTATTTCCCTCCATTTCAATGTATTTTTTTACTTTAGTTCCATAATTTTGAACTAAAATATCTTTGATAGAGCTAAATTTATCATTTAAAATGAAACTAGTCCAGTTATCACTCCAAAATTGAATATCTTGGCCATTTCCCATTTCCCATTTACATCCTTGTTTGATAAAATTCCTTGTTTGAATCAAATTATTCCAGAAAATAGAACCATGAGGTAGTTGATCATCATAAAGGAAAGAATTCACTTTTTGTTGGGCTAGGTATTTTTCTTTAATTAATTCAATCCTAGGTTGCTCCTTCGTTAACATCCTCCATCCCATTTTTGCAATTAAAGCCATGTTCATTTTTTTGATATCCTTAATGCCTAGCCCACTTATTCTCTTAGGTGTACATACTTGATCCCATGCCACCAAGTGATACCTAAATATTTATTCCATGCCCTTCCACATAAGTACTTTATACTTTATACTTGATCCCATGTCGCCAAGTGATACGTAATATTGTTATAACAAAAATAATCTTACTAACAATATAACAAACAACCCAAATAACAATATAACCGTAAGTGCACTTTTACTATATGGTAATTACTTGATACTAATGTAAATAATAATATTCCTAACACATTTGAAGAATTCAAAGAGTAGATAGTTAGAAGAAATCTAATTTGGGACACAAATTAGAAAAGAAGAGAAAGTGGATAGTTAGAGGAAATCCACTTAGGAATAAGAAATAGAAATATCCCCAGTAGAGTTGCCAAATTTGTTGTCGATAAAAATCAAACCAACAACTAATCAACCCTTTCACCCAACACAAAATGTCAAGATGGAATTAGAATAATTTAATCATAATTGTACATAATAAGTATCTTAAGTGTGGGTAGTTTAACATAGGTTCAATAATGAATCAACCTAAGATCTGGAAAACTTCTATTTCTTGGTAGCAAAGAAGATATACATACTCTAACAAAATGATAATAAAACACACAAAAAGACTCAACAAGACCACATAAAAATTAATTAAATTGATGAAAAGATCTTTCATAAATTTTATGATATCATATAAAATATAATCACTTATAAATCAAATTGATTTCTCACATGAAAATTTTCATCAACTTTATCCGACAGAGTGAAACCTACTAATTAGGAAACCTCTTGAAAAGTTGAAATCTATAAGTGATATATTTATTATCTCTTTCTTTCCATTTATTTTTCAAGTGATATGATGATATTGAAGATGAAAAACATAACAAAAAACTCAAAGAAAGAACACAAACGATATTAACATATAAACATATTTAAACAAATGTTAAGACAAGAATAAGGGTAAACATGATGAAGCGAAACATGTTTTTTTACTTTATGAAAAGAGTACAATGACCACTAAAACAACATCTTAACAAGTGTTATGATTCAAATCAAGGCCAACATGGCTACAAAATTTAAATTTATTTTGAGATATAAATGAAGATATCATCAAGGCCTTCTCTCAATATGACAAATAAAGATCTGCAATCAGCTTAGACAAATGCATAATAAAAAATTAGATAATCAGAAAAAAATGACATTATATCTAGATATACCTACTGCATTCAATTTTCATACTCAAACCTCAAAACAATGTCATCATAATGCCTATAATATCACTTGTTTTAGAAAAAAATTACACAAAAGTAATTCAGAATGAAATAATCTTCACAATAGCTGCAATACTTGAATTATCATCCCTTGAAAATGTATCCTCTAAGTCCTTTTATAATATCCTCTTGCTCAAAATTAGTTGTAACCGGTTGATTTTTTGGAATAATTTCCAAATTACAATTTATAATTTTATAGTAAATTTTGACTTTATGTCTTAAGTGTCACCTTAAAATAATACATTGATTATAATGAAGGACTCAGGAAAATTTAAATATACATGACATTTAGACATTTAAAATGAGGTATGGGACACTAAAATAGGGGCCCACCAAATACTAATGCATTAAATAAATTTTAAACACATCCATAAAAGAATTCCAATTGTTTTAAAGAAAACACATCATCATCATCAAAACAACATTCAAAATCAAAATGTCATTCACCCATATGCATATAAAATATATTAAACTGTCAACATATGTTTACCGATCACAATGCAAAAATATAAAGTATCCACAAATGATTAAATTATTTCTATCAAGTTCATCAATCTAGATATCATAATCAATCCTCTCCAGTTAAGTCCAATAAGGGTGTTCTTTCTTTTGTAGTCATTTCAACATATTCATATGGCTCAACTAGTAGAATAATATGAGTAATGATCCCATAATATTCATCCACCTCCAACGTAACTCTCTTTACTACACTCATCACCTTAGGTACTGTAAAATAATACCTAGCATGATTAGAGGATAGTGGTGAGTGATTTCACGGCTTGATTCTTCCCAAGTAACAATGGTTGGGTAGTGAAAGGTAATACATTGAGAGGAGGTAGATGGGATGGTGAAGATTTAGTAGAACAGTTTGAGGAGGATGAATTATGATCAGCATGAGCATGTTCAAAATTATGCAAAGGAGGGTTATTGATACTATGCAAAGGTTGGTTATGGGGATATAATTCAATGACTTGCAAGACTTTATGTACGAAGGGTTCATTTACATCAAAATCTATGGAAACTCGGGTAGGACCATTCCTCATGAAATGTCTCCTACCTTGATGCGTACTGCATCCCCTTTGGTCACCCCTAGGTGAGACTCTCTACCACTGTGACTGACCTTAAAAACTAGTATGCCCCCATGAGTGATTAGACCCAGATCTTCTAGAACCTCCCCAACCATCTCATCCAGAAATGATTGCAATACTAAAAAGGAGAGATAATTACAAATCATTTAGCACGTAGAAAAATTAATTTTCTAAAACAAATTCATCTCAATACCAATCAAGTAGCAAGTGGCAGTCATCCATATGAGAACATTTGTCTCTGAAATGAAAGAAAATAGGAATTTTCTTCTTCAAAATAGTTTACTTCAACATTTGATATTCCACTTCCACATAATCATTTTAAACAGTCAATAAATATCCATCTCTAGGATTTAAAACAAAATCAAATGACTGCATGATTTTGAGCTTTAAATTATGAATATTTAAAACAAGATATTCCTCCAGAATGTGTATGCACAAACAACAACCAACTTGTCCAAAATTATTCCATCTTGTTCAACTTATTACTACCTTAAAATTTGTTAGGAAAATTAATATTTACATGGTTTTGGGTGATTTACCATTTGGTAAATCAGTACATACTTAGTTAGTGGTTAGTATATCGTACCCATGAATATTATTCTAGGATATTAGTTGTAACACCTCCCTATTATTTTGATGGTTGTTTTGCTAATTTTTTGGCTATATAATAGCCATATATCATGGTTGAGATATAATATAGAATAATAACGTTGAAAATTATTGTGTTAACTCTGTCGAAATTTAATATTTTGTATCAGAGCAAGTACGGATGCCTGAGAGGTTGTACGGGAGAAAATCCATTCCACTTCTTGGTTACCCTGGTTAATGGGAAGGGATGCTTATGGAATTGTTTTGTAGAATAAATTATTTTTGTGTCAGATGTGTAAGCTTCTGATTAGATCTTCTCTCATACATATTCAATCTTCAAAGATCCACGTCACTTCCTATTAATGTATCTGATTGAAAAAAATGATTCTCTCTAAGCAAGATCATCAAATTTGATCTGATCCACATCTAGTTTAACTCATTTCTATTCACATAATGCTTCACATATATTTTAGTTGATAGCTCCATTGTTTCAAGACCAAGGTGTGGGGATTTAAAATCCACGACTAGTGTTGGGCCCCAAAATATTGGCTAAGTACAAGAAGGCAAGGGGCGCGTGGGGACTATTTGAAGAAGGGCACACAGGTTGAAGGTGTGCAGGGTAGGGTTTTAACAAGGTTTAGTAGAACACCCAGCACACGTGAAAGACAAGACATGTTTTGGGACTTAGCCATATTCGGTGTTCCAGGCAGCACATGAGAAAACCGTGACCTGTCTAGCATGCAGAGTGGATAAGATACCATGATGGAAGCTATATGGTCAAGAAAGGAATATTCCATGCATGAGATGGAAGGATCTAGAAAGACATCATTACAAAGAGTGGAGAGCTCAGATCAAAGGAAGCATGCTCCATTGGAGGACCACATGGACACTTGGTAACTGATCTGTTATCTCAGGAAGGCATGGTAGTGGAGACTAAAGCTATATATAGAGATTCTCGGGTAGAAGAAAAGGGACAGACACCAAGAGTGACATCATATAGTGTTGGATAGGTGAAGCTCTACAGGAATAATGAAGGATCCTTTGGGTTGGGATTAGGAGAACCGTAGGAGTGATGGCATATTTAGAGGGATGGGTCTATAACCAGTTTTGTAATGTGCATAGTTCAGGCTCCTAATGCATGACTCTAATCTGCATTGTTATATTGGCCTGTTATGGCCTTAATGAATGTAATGTGGTTATTGAACTTGTTAACATGAATATAAGGTTATGTTCTAAAGTATATATGTTGTTCATGGGCACAAACCCTAGTGCATTTCCTTTCTGTCATGAATCAGATCTGCATTCTGTTTGATACTTCTCTTTGTTATCTAAATGGATGCATTGGTATAATAACTCATCCTAAGTTCTCAAAATGAATGCATTGTTCTTTTATTTCCTACATCTAAATATGTCATAAATGATGTATTCTCACACAACTCAAATAAAGGAGGGGCTCAATGCCCATACATGCCTTAGGTGAGTGCCCAACGCCCGCTGGGTGATAGGCCATTGCGCATGGGATTAGATTGTTGTTCTAAGGGTATAAAAATGACTACATCTTGGTTCCATTTCTGGGACCTCTTTTCAAAGTTGTTGTGAGAAATGGCATATACATTTGGTCCTTAATGATACGTGATGACTGAACATATGACCTTGGAAAGTGTTGAAGCATGGTTTAAGAGCACAGAGGATGAGTTTTCTCAAAGATTCAGCACTAGACCTGAGTTTGATGCACGTAGATGGGTAGAAGAGAACATGTACCATGAGTTGTATGAGACATTCTTTTTGTTTTCCAGTAGAACTATATGAATGGCTTTCAGCATATGCATCCAGATCAAGCTGGTACTATAGATCACATTGTGCGTATGGACCCAAGATGATTACCAGAGGTTACAGGATGTAGATCTAACTTGGACGTGTGTTGTTGATCACTGGTGGAAAGGATTCCTGACCAATTATACTTTAGAATACGCCATTTCTACGTATTCTTTCCCAGAGGTTACTGAGTTTGATTTTTTGTAGGATCCTAGAGGATCATTTTTATGTGTTATCCCTTTGGCTATGAAGATCTTGATCATTACCCTAAGTTTAGAGACATTACCTATGGTAGGCTAAGCTTCTTTGAGCATTGGGAAAGGAAGCTAGGGTGGAGGAAGATGGTGACATTGTGGCTGAAAAAGAAAGAGAAGAGAGATGACTCAAGTATAGTGAAGCTCATGAAAGGGAGATGGCTAGACAATGTGAGGTTATAGGTGTGATGATCTATGGAGGTAGACGTTGCGGGAAGGAGTTGAGGTTCACGCAGAGGACGTGGAACCTGAGTAGTCTGTGCTACCCCATCTTGGCAAGTGTGGGAGAGAAGCTCCTTCAGCTTCTGATGAGAGTTCATTGCATGGAGAAAGGAGAACCATCAGTGCACATCTGAACCCACCTGGTGACCAACCCCTAGTGCTTGGTTTTTCTAGATCAAGGGAGAAGTATTTTTAATCCGATTGGTATCGGTGGAAGTAACTGATCTATGCCTAGGAGATATAATTTCTCATTTGGGACATCCATGGTTATGCAAACCATTCCCATATTTGGAGGAATTTTTGGACAAGGTGCAAATACACAAGGTTTGGGTATCACATCTGGAAGTGGTGCGGGACACACAACTGGTAGTGGGATAATATCACAAACCATCAGCGCATAGTTCAATGGGATGTTGGGAACACTAGGTGACCACTTCAGGCCATTTTCTAGACTACATGAGGTGGATCTGGTGGTATAGGAGCTAGAGGACCTGGTGGACCTAGCAGATCTAGAGGATCTGGTGGGTTAGGAGGAACAGGACTTGGTGGATCCAGTGGATCTAGTGGAGGAGGAAACACCAGAGGGAACCAAGGCTCTGATCATGAGGACAAGGGCCACACCACCTCCACAAGTATTTTTTGATATGTCTTTACACTTACCAGACTACAGGGTATTGAGGATGTTGCAGAGCATGTCCACAAGTGTGAATTACTATGGTACACGAAAGGGATCACTACCCCAGAATGGAAAGGCAAAGTTAGTTTGCAATGACATTGCAAGGGCACGTGCATAGTTGGTATCAGAAGTATGACCCCCATCAAATAGTGGTAGACTACACTGCATTAAAGAACACCTTCCTAAAAGAGTTCCATATCCCTGAATTTGAGTAGAAGAGCATCAAGTTCTTTGAAGGAGATCCAACAAGGAATGGTAGAGAGTGTGCGGGAGTATGATGCATGGTTCAAGACTCTCTTGTCAAAACTATCCTATGACATTCACCCTTCTCAACATGTTCAATGGTTTGTTGGAGGATTGATAACACCGTTTAGAAGGGCACTATCACACAAGACTTTCACATACCCACACAAGGCCTTGGAAGTTTCCCTGCACTGAGGCTTGTTAGGAGCATTGATACTTGTGTTAGCCCTTTTCTAGAGGCTCAAATTACTGCAATGGCCAAGTATTTAGAGAAGTTGTCTACAAATTCAGTGCATGAGGTTCGTAGTGGTCTTTGGTGCATAGAATGTGAAGTGGAAGGGCATGCAAAGGATAGTTTCCCTTGGAATTGGTACATGCACATGGTGGTAGACTGTGAGATTTTCCATGGGGATCATGATGCAAATAGGTGTCCTCTACTACAGTGTGCAATCCGCAAGAATGTTTCTTGTTATTGCAATATTTGTACCTCTATGACCCATGATACCAAGGATTACAAACTGATTGACCAGATTCATGATGTTATTGATCTTGGTGTGTGCACTAAACTAGTCTTGCAAGCAGTTCCAAGGATGATGATCTTTCACTATGAAGGGCACGTAGATGGAGGAGCGTGTGGAAGAGGTTTTCACAGAGGATTTTGTGGTCATAGTAACCACTATGGAGGAAGAAGTGAGTTCCCATGAGGAACCTATTATAACTTTGGGTCTACAGAGCATTATAAGCATGAGTGTCCTGATCTATTACAGTGCTCATGGTGTGGAAAAAAATATAAGTACAAGGAGTGCCCTAAGTTGTTTTGGCACATGAGCCAACAATACCGGAAAGATAAAGGCACTAGGATGGTGAGTATAAAGAATGCCAACCCACAATGAATGCCAAGAGTGGCGCATGAGTCAGAATTAGAACATGTACTAGTGATAATGTGAGTAAAGGTTGCGTGCACAAGGGAGATGCCAAAACAGAAACTAGTTATTAGGGAAGAAGTGGTACATGGGAAGTATCCAGACCCTACTCATTAGAAGGAAGTGTATCAAGAGACTATGGATGTGATTCAGAGTTTGCAAGGGGAAATCCAATGTCTAAAGGAGTAGTCAAAGTAGTTGGAGCAAAGGAAGAATGTCGAGGCTCTGAAGAAGGATCTGGATGAGGTCAGGGAAGTGTGCAAAATGTTAAGGCAGGAGAATATTATTCCCTTGCTAGGAGAATGGCTGTGGGAGAAGGTACCATGCATCAAGGAAGAGTGCGAAAGGTAGGTTTTACATGCAAACCTTCCTCCTCGCATCCTTGACTATGATAAATAGATTACATTGAATGCAGTTGTTTATGGGTGGCTTTTGATAAATATCCTCATCGACATAGGAGTGGAGGTCAATGATTTCACCTTGGATGCATGGAATCAAATGGGAAGGCCCGCATTACATCCATCTTCGAATTTGTTGTATATGGTGAATAAGACAAAGGAAATTCCCATTGAGAGTCTTGAAAGATGTGGTTATCACTATTCAAGGGGCCAAGTTCACTGGGGACTTTGAAGTCTTCGCACTCACCGAGGCAGACAATTTTCCAACATTACTTGGGTTCCCTTGGTGTTATAAGAACAATGTTAACCTGTGGTTTAACAAGGGGTATATAAGTTTTGAGAACAAGGAGGAATGGGTCATCATCCCCTTGATAGATGGAAAATCAGTGCCCTATACTGAGCCCTTAGGAGAGGAAGTCCTTGACATAATCTATGTGTGCTCCATCAGAGATCCTGAGGTAATTCATCCTACAGAAGGAGTCATCCAATTTGAAGATGCTTAGTCGATGAGTGATACAACTAGCATAGCATGTGACAATTGGGCACATGGGACTTATGAGTTGATTGGGTGACAATTGAGAGGATCTGTAACAAGGGTGATGAAAGGTGCTCAATCAAGCATCTGGGAGGAAAGAAGCTACCAAGTTACTCTAGAGGAGTAATCTCTTATGACTTCTTATGAGAAATGGAGGCTCAGTGGAAAAATGAGGATGAAAGGAGAAGTATGTTAAGTTATAGCTTTCTCAGGACTGTAATGCATTTGTGGGAAACTCATCGCGAGAGTATCCTACAATGGTGCGAGGTAAGAGTCACATTTTCATTAAGGTTCTCCAAAAGAAACGCGCCCACTATTATCCAGGACTATTATGGCAAGGAGCCCGCCTCATTCCATATCCAAGCTTGTGAGAAGTCTTGGATGGAGGAAAAAAAGCTGTTACCACCTTTGTTATGGGTTCATAAGTTATATTCCACCTTACAAGGTTGTGCACATGCATGGTATATCCACTCAGAGACATGCCATCAAACATGGAATTGGTAGGAGTTAACAATGATCTCATTCAAGATTTTGAGTATAGGAGTACCAAGCCATCAGTGGATAAGGCATTACAAGTTTTCAAGTGCCTTACAATGGGAGATAGTGTTATGGAAGAAGATAGGCTACTAGAGTTATTGGGTGAACCTTGTTTGGAGACATGTCTCAATGAAGAAGAATCAAAAGAAATATAGCTTGAGTGCACATGCATTGAAAAGGAAAAAGGAAAAATGGTCTATGTAGTAGATGGTGAAGAAATGGAAAGTTTGGATGCTAACCATTCTGAAGGTACGCATAAAGTCATATATAGCATTGATGAGTGAGCATGTGCCTACCATGAGCCCTTGAAAACAAATAAGGTTAACATTGGGACAGAGATAGAACCTAAGGAAGCTATCATTGGGGACTATTGGTCAGAAAAATAAGTTTCAAAGGTCATTGATCTGTTGCACGAGTTCCAGGATTTGTTCCCTCGTGGGTACCATGAACTCAAAGGTGTCCACCATTCCTTGGGGGAGATGAGGATCAAGTTAAAGGAAGGTGTGCACCTGATTTGGAAGAGGCCTTATCAGATGAATCCAAATTTACATGTACGGGTCAAGGAGGAAATAGACAAGATGATAGCATCTGGTATCATTGAGGCTATGGAGGAATTAGAATGGATAAGCCCAATGGTCATCAGTATCAAGAAGGATGGAAGAATAAGGATATGTGTTGACTATAGGGACCTGAATGCAGTATGTGTCATCAATCCTTTCCTAACCCCCTTTACTGAAGAAATTCTAGAGGGAGTAGTCGGGTGCAAGGTCTACTCTTTCATGGATGGGTTCTTAGGGTATCACCAAGTCAGGATTGCAAAGGAAGACCAGAGAAAGACAACTTTTTCCACTGAGTGGGGAAGTTTTCCCTATACAGTCATGCCTTTTGGATTAAATAATGTGCCTGTTGTGTTCTCGCGCATTATGGTACAAGCATTTCAGGACTTCATCCATAAGTTTCTTCAAGTCTACCTGGATGATTGGACGGTTTATGGGCTGGTAAAAGACCATTGTGAAAATTTGAGGCTGATGTTTGATAGATGTCGATAGTTGAAGATATCCCTCAACATTAAGAAATGTGTCTTTGCTACTCCATTTGGAACCTTGTTGGGACATATTATATGTAAGGAAGGCCTACTAGTGGATCCCGCCAAAGTTGTAGTTATTGTGGGATTGGGGGAGCCTACTAGTCAAAGCAGTAGTGCATGGATTCCTTGGAAATAGGGGGTACTATAGGAAATTCATCAAGGGGTATGCCAAGATCGCCACACCCTTAGAGGAATTGCTAAAACACAAGAGTTCCTTTGATTGGGGAGAGGCACAATAGAAGGCATTTGACACTTTAAAGGATAGACTTGTCACTGTGCCCATACTACGCTTTCCTTCTTTGGATAAGCCTTTCCATGTGTATGTTGATGCCTCAGGAACATCCATGGGAGTTAGTACTAGCATAACCTAGTGAGGGGATTGTTGATCACCCCTTGTGTTTTGCAAGTAGGAAGTTGACACCAGCAGAACAGAATTATACCACTACTGAGCGTGAGGCATTGTCAATGATCTATGACGCTGCATAATTTCAGTAAGTACCTATTGGCAACACCTTTTATATTCTATACAGACCACATGGCATTGAAATATTTAGTGAACAAGCTCATTTTGCAAGGGAACATATGTCATTGGGTCCTATTATTCTAAGAGTTTGAGTTCACAGTGGTTGTAAAACCAAGGAAGAGCAATTCAAGGCCTGACCATTTATCAAGGATTAATTCAAGGGATGACGTGCAAATCATTGAGGATACCATGCTAGATGTGCAATTTTTTAGGTTATGGTACATGCCCTTGGACTTGGAAGATATTGTTTTATTCTTGAAAACTAGTGTGGCACCGGAAGGGATGAAGTCTCTGAAGAGGAAGCAATTAGCAATACGCGTCGTACCCTACATGTTGATTATTGGAGATCTATATAAGTTAGGATTTGATGAGGTTCTTTGTTGATGCATGTATTGGAGCATGAGCATGTGTAAATTATGGAGGAAGCGCATGGTGGGATTGTAGGAGGACACTATGCAGGAAATGCTACTGTGTAAAAGATTCTAATGGCAGGGCTTTGGTGGGAAACCATCTACCAGGATTGTATTGAGTTTTACAAGGCCTGTGACCATTTCCAACACCTTGGAAAACCTGGAAAGAGGGATGAAATGCCTTTATGACCAATAGCCAACTCTGAACCATTTGAAAAATGGGAAATTGACTTTGTAGGACCAATTTTTCCAGCCACGTGTGAAGGACTAGTTCACGTTATATCATTACTTGTACTGATTACCTGACAAGATGGGCAGAGGTAGTGCCTACAAAATATTGAACTGCAGTGACAACCGCTAGATTCTTATGGGAGAACATAATCACTAGGTACGGATGTCCTTTAAGCTTGACTAATGATAGGAGTACACATTTTATCAATGAAACGGTCAAGATTCTACTAGTAGAATTTATGGTGGCCCATCACAAGACTACCCCTTATACTCCATAGGAAAATGGAATTGTTGAGGCATTTAACAAAATACTAAGTCACACATTGACCAAGATCTATGATGTTAGAAGACAATATTGGGATGAAAAAGTATCAGTCATTCTATGGGCATATAGGACAACCTATAAAATATTAAACAAGGCCACTCCGTTTCAGTTGGTGTTTGGCACGGAGGCTATTTTTCCAGTTGAATTCATGTTACCATCATTGTATATAGTGTGTGTAGGAGGATTGGATGATGAACAAGTGTTGGAAGAAAGGATTGATAAGTTGATGCAGTTAGACGAAAGGTGATCACTTGTTAGATGGAGTCAGAAGACAAAAAAGGAAAGACAAAAGACCTGACATGATCTTCATATCAAGAACTAGTAGTTTGAGGTTCGGCAAATGGTTCTGTTGTATGATTCCAAGTATCTATGCCATCCTGGGAAGTTGAAATTCCATTGGTTGGGCCCTTACATCATCTCATACATCCTTGGTTCAGGTGCATGTCAGTTACAAGCACCAGATGGGACAAAGTTACTTGGTCATTTCAATGGGATTAGGCTGAAGCCCTACTATAAATAAGTCTTCTTGGTGTTTGTAAATAAGGCAGTATTTCCAGTTAGGTTAGGATTTTCCGTTATGCTTTTCTTTTCCTGTGTTTCCTTTTCTCATTGCTTGTTCCTTTCTTTATGTTTTTTTGTGTACCTTGTGCATTGGTAACCACATTATTTTCTAAGGTTGTGTATGTGTAGAGGACCACACATCTATTTTAGTGTGGAGTTGAGTAGTGCAAAGTAAAGTATAATCCAGTAGTAAAACTTGAATGGCCTAATAGAAGGAAGCATGTAAGGATGAGAAATTTCATGGGGAAATGGTGGATAATGAATTGTGGTGCCAAGAAGGCCATAACAAAGACCACGTAAAAAGGATGAAGAGCATAGGAACAACATGAGGTAGGCGAGGGAAAAAATTAGGTAAAGGATAGAAGAAGTGCCTTCGGCACTGCAGACCCATGCGTAAGTGTCTTCGGTCAGATTGGATTTTTGTGTGCCAAAAGGTTGTAGAGGGTTTTTTGCATAGGATTGGGCATGTGGGTAAGGGAACTTAAGATCAAATTTACTGGAAAATTTTGCATTTAATGCTAAGTGTGTTGGTAGGTGGTATAGCATTTATTGCTGGAGAGGAGAAAAAACTATAAGTATGAAGTCAAGAACGTTATTATTTACCTTGCTTTTATGAAAGTGAAAGAGCTCTTGCGAACTAGGGCATCTAGAGAAATTTGTGTGAAGGAAGAAGAATCATAAAGATCTAAGTGCATGACTAGGGTTGATCTACAAACCAAAGTGGAAGGAGTACACGGACCTGGGGAGAGTTATTTTCAGAATACATTGTCTTGTGGAAGAAGTTGTTCCTAGTTAGGGTTTGGAAGCTAGGGCACAAAAGAAGGAGGATTCTTCATGGAGTGGAGCCTTAGAGTTGAGCAGAGTAGTAGATCAAAGAAAGAAGGAGGGATTTAGGTTGTATTCTGACAAGAAAAAATGGCACCAAAGAAGGTGAATGTTTCACCAAAGAAACAAAAGGGAAAGGGAAAAGGAAAGAAAACTGCTACAGTTGTTAGCTCCAATAAAGAATGGTATGTAGAAATGTAGTACCCATATGGAGTATATTTGGGGAAAGAGTGCATGTGACACTTGAGACAAGTGGCCGTGAGTGATTACAACCATCGCACGAGCACTACTGAGAAATAAATGGCGTTGGAACTGGTTCATCCAACTAATAAGAGGACACTAGACGGAATGCCAATATATAGCAACGAAGTAAAGGTAAAGTTGGAGAAGGCAGAGCTGTTCAAACTATATGAGTTGCCTTATTTTGGAAAACCTGAGCGGCTATATCAGTGGTTGATGTTGCGATTACATGAAGACCACTTCTATTTTGCAGGCTACAAGATGTGCATAACACTTCATCTTATATTAAATTTCACTAGCCTGAATTGCGAAGGAGACTCCATAGACAACTACTTCGGATAATAAGGAGGCCATCAAGGAAACTGTGGAGACTTATGATTACAAAAAGGGTTCGCAGTACTTTGACATCACAAAAATCGCCAACCCTGTTATGAGGATGGGTGCACTCTTAGTCACCAAGCTCAATGGTTAAGAAAGATGGACGCAAGTAAAAAAGGCATGGTTAAATGTATGCCAGAAGATCTCAAAAGGGACCATCTATAACTTTTTTGACCTTTATTGCATGGATGAGATCATAAGCATCATGCATATGAAGGAGAAAAGATAATATTCAGCAAACATTCTCCTCACCATCATCTTCTCAGAGATTGGAGTGCCTGATGGGCCAGATAAGTTTGTTTGGGAGTATCCAGAAGACAATCCCTCGCCCATGAAAAGGTTTGAGAAATATACTTGTGAGACCATGATACGGTCTCTCATAAGGCACACCTAGAAAATTGGTACAAGTGAATACGTGACTCATTCAGGGAAAAGTGAAGGATCCCTTCGAAGTTTCCCGTGCTCATGGGTCGAGAGGTATAATTTGTACTTTATCAACATTTCTGCATTGGCAGGTTTACATTGACAGATGGGACTAAGAGTCCATGGTGCAAGCTACCCTTCTCCTTCACCACGTAATACTTCCAAGCAGGGGTCAACCAGTTCAAGGAGGCCTAAAGGCTAAGGTTTGACCTTAGTGAGGTATACCAAGAACACCATGAGTTGAATCAAGAGATCGTATACCCTAAGAAGCGTGCATGCATATGTGGAGAATTATGTCTCCCACGAAAGTACAGATGATGAAGCTGATAATGTTTCCAATCGCCAGAAGGGCTGCAACAAGGGTATATCTGTGCATAAGGCCTAAGTTTGAGAAAGGTGCCTATCTAGAGAGTGATGTCTCCATTCCAGAATACCCCATAGGGAGGAAAAAGGCCACACCAAAGAAGAGGGAAAGAGAAGAGGTGCAGGAGAAGAAGGCACCAAGTGTGCAAACAACACAATCTGTGGGCACGCCGGAAGCAAGCTCTAAGCCTAGCACTTACGTGCACAGGAAGAAGTCCCCAGTCAAGGAAAAGACCCAAGAAGAAGAGGTGTTAGAGCATGAAGGGCCCCTCACACATGAATAATCACCAAGGAAGATGTCATCTATTAAGGAGAAAGAGAAGGAAGAATCTCCTATACTTGAATCACCAGTTAGGAAGAAGCAGAAGGTGGTAGAAAAGGAAGACTCAGAGGAAATAGAGAGCCTAGAGGCCTACATTGGTGATAGGTATGATGATGAGCCTGAGGGAGGTCAAGACCATCCAGTATATAATGTACATGACTCTAAGGAGGAGGAAGATGAAGAGTATAATGACGAGGAGGAAGCAGATCATCAAGGCAAGGGGATGAGTGAAGAGGTAAGCACCAAAAATTAGGAAACCCCAAGCCTCACTAAGGAACAAGTGGAAAAATCTGTGGAAATAGAAGTAGTGGGCGTCATTAAGGACTTGGTGGAGTAGGAGTTGGAGTGGAGTGTAGATGAAATTTTGAAGGAAATGGAAGAAGAGAGCATTGGGAAAGAATATGGCAGCATGGGTGGGAATCCCAATTTGGCGTTAAGCTTCCCAAGGGCTGTGCGAACAAGTGGGAAGGGCATAATGGAAGCACAAGGGAAAGGGATGGGATACATTAATGATCTAAGTAAAGGTTTTATGCACATGCTTCTGAAGCACCGTACCAACAAAACAACTCCTAGCTATGAATTTATTTGATTAAGAAGGTGCATATCCATGAACCAAAAAGATGCTATCTAGGGCGTTTGAGCCCCATGTAGATGAACCTAAGTTTGAAGTAAGTCAAGGAGTGTTGATTAAGGTGCCAAAGAAAAAAGGAGTAAATCCCTTGGTGAATTCTCAACAATTTTCAGATGAGTAGGTCTGTAATGTGCTCAACAAAGTTTCAATTGAGATTGAGGCCAGAATGTTTGGAAGAAATGATAGAGTGAGATTCCTAGAGGAGGAATTGGAGAAGAAAAAGGAGGAGCTCATTGAGAAGAGAAAAGACTTGAAGCAAGAAGAACTTATCAGTGTGTAGTTAAGGCATGAACTGAAGGAAGAGAAGGAAAAGGTGTGAGGTCTCTAAGAAGGTGGATATTATTACATATGTCATTGTCTTAAGGCATCCTGACCTAGCACCACCTGAGTAAAAATATGAATCATCCTTACAGTGTCTGGAGGATTTGACTCGCATCCTCATGATGAAAAGGTGGCCACTTTCACTTTAGAACTTGTAGAAGAGGTGATGACATGCCAAGAGAGAGAAGAGAAGCTGAAGGTTGTCAAGATCATTGCTTGATATACCAAACTCCTTGCAGAGGTAAAGGCCACCGTGTAAGTTGTTGAAGCTGCATATGAAAATTGTGCTAATAGAGATAGAGTGGCAAGCATCCTGGTCACTACACATGAAATGAAACTCAAGGAGTTACAATAAAAGAATAAGGAGAATAGAGCAGAAAGGGATAAAATATTGGCCAAGGTAGAAAATAAGTCAGAAGCTATCGAGACCTTGTGAGGCTCGATCAAAATATGACTAAAGGAATTATACCCCTAGATCACCCACAAGATGGATGCACTTGATGACTTGGGAAAACAATTGGAAAGTATTGTTGAGACAATGAGTGCCAAAGGGGAGGAACTAAGTTTTGAGGAGGTGAGCACCCTAGTCAGAGACCTCTGTCAGCAGGCGCAGAGTGAGGTTGACGCCTGGGAAAAACTAGAGGTAAAAATAGGGAAGGATTTCCCTCTCCTCCTTCAAAAATAAGCATTGTTCTCTTTCATTTCCCCATTCTTTCATTCTTTCTCCTAATTCTTCATTCCTTCATTATTTTTCCCACTATTCAGATCCCACCATTCTTTATTCATTAAAGAGAAGTGTTTCCGAGGATGGAGAATAGGCATAGTGTGGGGTGATGTTGGGCCCCAGAATATTGGCTAAGTACAAGAAGGCATGTGGGTGTGCGGGGCCTATTTGAAGAAGGGTGCATGTAGGTTGAAAATGTACAGGATAGGGTTTTAGTAGGTTTAGTAGAACACACGATGTGCACACATAAGGTAAGATAGGTTTTGGGACTTAGCCATATTTGGTATTCCAGGAAGCACACAAGAGAAAATGCATGACCCATCTAGCATGTAGAGTGGATAAGGTGCCATCCTGACAGTTATATGGTCAAGAAAGGAATATTCCATGCATGCAATGGAAGGATCCAGAAATACATCATTGAAAGAGTGGAGAGCTCAGATCAAAAGAAGCATGCTCCATTGGAGGACCACATGGACACATGGAAACCAATATCTTATCTTAGGAAGGCATTGCGGTGGATACTAAAGCTATATATAGAGATGCTCGGGTAGAAGAAAAGGGAAAGACACCAAGATAAGTATCATATAGCATTAGATAGGCGAAGCTCTGTAGGAATAATGAAGGATTCTTTGGATTGGAATTATGAGAATTATAGGAGTGATGGCATATTTAGAGTGATGGGTCTGTAATTAGTTTTTGTAATGTGGAAAGTATAGTTTAGGTTCCTGATGCATGACTCTAATCTACATTGTTACATTGGTCTGTTATTGCCTTAATGAATGTAATGTTGGTTATTGAACTGGTTAACATGAATATAAGGTTTCTGTTCTAAAGTATATATGTTGTTCATGAGCATAAACCCTAGTGCATTTCCTTTGTGTTATGAATCAAACTTATGTATTCTATTTGATACTTCTCTTTTGTTATCTGAATGGATGCATTGATATGATAACTCATCCTAAGCTCTTAGAATGAATGCATGGTTCTTTTCTTTCCTACATCTAAATCTATCATAAATGATGTATTCTCACACAACTCAAGTAAAGGATGGGCTCGGTGCTTGTGTGTGCCTTGTGTGAGCACCCAACACTCACTGGGTGACATGCCAATGTGCATGGGACTAGACTGATTGCTTTAAGGGTATAAAAATGACTACAACCAGTCTATCAGTGCCTTTATCAAAGGTATATGTGTCATTTTCATTTGGAATTATTAAAGATATTTTACATTTGATATTTTGCATTTGGCTCGGGATCTATTTTTCATTGCAAACTTCTGTGATGGTGTCAGTTTGACATCTTTAGTTTGAAGTTTGGCATCCTTTGAAGTTTCTCTAGTGAAGAAAATAAGCATCTCCATACAAATTTTATTATTGGCACTAGAGTGAAGGATCGAACTAGTTAATGTGGAAATCCTTGCACTCACCATATTTGTGCACAAAATTGGATCACAGATCTGGAACACTGAGTTGTTTATATGATTTTCTATTGGATTATGCATGCGGTTTCAATAGTCTAATTTGATTGCATATCCACATATTGGAAAAATACTCTAGCTCAACCTGTTATTTTACCTTTGCAGACCTAAGAATTCAACATGTTTTATGGGAAAGAATTTCCTGGGAGGCCCACGCTACCACAAAAACCTATGTGCATGACCTATATATTGAGTGTCTTCAAATTTTGGGTAATATTAATTACTTTTAGTGATGTTCTGGGTGCCAAAATATATGTTCATGTTTAGTTCATTATTGTGTCATCCATTCTCTATTTTTGTAATCTAGTGCATTTTATCCTTGCTCTCACCTTAGTCACATGGTATTACATGTGTCTCAATATAGTCAAGTCATTTAAAATTCAACTAGTTTTAGGTACAAATTGAAATTTTAGGGTCATGTTTATAAAAAATTTTGGTATTTCAATAGTTTTTTTTATTATTATTTTGTCATTATGCAATATGTCCATTAACATTGTGTTTGTAATATTATTTAGGTTGTAGTTTTTCCAAATAATAATTTGAGTTATAAGTCAATATTAAAGTCTTTAAAAGTGTCATCTTGTATGTCAAAGCCATTATTTTTTTGTTAAAATTTTTTTTATTTTCATTACCAAAGTTAAGTGTCATAAAAAATCAAATATGTGATTTTAGTTACATGGTCATATCCTGATGTCTTGTCAAAAATTCCAAAAAAAATTTGCCTTACGGATGCATTTTTGGTGGAATCTGATGTCTGAGTTATAATTTATCCCAATGATCACATCGAGCTGAGTTAGCAGCTTCATAATGGATAATAGAGGTATCATATTCTAGAGGAAAACCATCAACCTCTTGTCAGTCACCAACGGTGGGTCATTTCACTAATTTGGTGACACTTGTGTGCTTTTTCTTTAGAGTGGTGTTCCTTATTTAGCATGCAGTGTATTTGATTTCATCATTTCAGTTTGGTGTGGATTTCAGCATGGTGTGAAAAATAAGAACATATGTGGAATGTTCTTGTTCACTTGTGTATGTGAGTATTCCTACATAATTCCCCAATGTAATAACATAGTGAAGAATAGATAGCACAATGAAATGTAACATCACGAGTCTTAAAGAGGCTGAAAATTTAGATGTGTTCCTATTTATACCTAGGTTTTTGGTTAGCCTCTGTAAAACTATTGAAGGTTGTTCAGATGTATTCCTTCTTGAGTTACCACACTGGTAGGTTAGATTTTCTCCCTAGAGTGACTGGTTGATAAGAGTATAATTCATGAGTGTGTTCACATCCTTGTTGATCAAATGTGTTACTGACAATGCATGGTTGATAAAAATTTGATGTGTTCCTTCTTCTACCTTCAGTTCGAGTGTTGTACTAAAATCATGAGCAAACATGGGTGGCAAGCTGCAAAATGTGTGACACTTGTTTGCTACCATGTAAACATTAAGGGGGGAATGTTAGGAAAATTAATATTTACATAGTTTTGGGTGATTTTCCATTTGGTAAATTAGTACGTACTTAGTTAGTGGTTGGTATGTTGTACCTGTGAATATTATTTTGGGATATTAGTTGTAACACCTCCCTATTATTTTGAAGGTTGTTTTACTATTGTTTTGGCTATATAATAGCCATTTATCGTGGTTGAGATATAATAGAGAATAATAAAGTTAAACATTATTATGTTTACTTTGTCTAAATTCAATAAAATATCAAATGCAAGAATATAACTATTAGAAGTTTTTTAAACCTAAATATTCATAATGTTTCCTTAAAACAACAAATTGGGTATATTAAAAAAATTCATGAATTGACATGGTATCCTTTATCACAAACTATAGAATCTCGAAGAGTATTTCAAATATCCAAACTGAAACCATAAATTCCCAAAAATTCAATACATGGTCAGTGCTTATTCACGAAACCATTTAATGAAAAAATAAATTCCTAAAAATAATTGAGATATTATTATATTTTAATCAAACATGCATCTCTGTTTCGACCTAGAAAGAAAAAATAGGACCCAAAACCTTTATTTGACAAGCTTCCACAATAGTCAATACCTAACTCGACTGTATTTAAAAACAACTAGACTTTAAACGAACACATTTCATCCATTAAATGAAAATAGCCTGAACAAAATATTACATTCTTCAAAAATTGAATAAGAATCTGAAAGTAATTATCTTTATGACATGCAAATTATATTCATTTCATTGTATGTAAATATTATTGGAAAATTCTGAATGATTATGAAGAATAACAACTCGAGTGAACTTAAAACTCCATAAGAAAAAAATCAAATAAAAACAAGGAAAGAACTGTCATGTCAACTTTGCATGAACACAAACCAACTTGAGAAAGAAATAAAACTTTCAAAATACAGTTCATACCTGTTGAATACTACCATGTATTTGTTTATACCAAATATTCAATCTCAACACCAATAATATTTACTCGCAAAAAACTAGAAACCCACAGCTCAAATCACTTCTCAACATATAAACTGAACAAATGACTCAAAAAACAAAACAACGCAAATTTCAATGCCTATATGGGCTCATTCAATTCCCATTAACTCGCCACCACCAACTTCACCATTACACACCCACTAGCTCACTACCTAGAAAATCGGTGCTTCAAAATAGAGGTCTACACTATGGTTTGAATGCAAAATTATTTTATATGTTAAATTTCCAATTACCTTATACCACCTTTTGAATGCCACCCCACTAATCCCAAACATATCATATCATAAACCCTTAACCATAGCAATAGGAAATCCGAAGTTAGGATATAATGTTATGATGGAAATATTTCAACCTTATTATTTCAAGTATATCAATTGATATATAAATAATACATTCAAAATTAAAAAGCTAGGTAGAGAGATACAGTCCATTAGTCAACTTATAACTAATGAAACCCACTTTCAAAATATCATCTTTGACTACTACCACTTTTAAAAATCATTTTCAAAATGGGAAAGTCAATAATATCAAGATGCAAGCTTGAAATCCTAACAAAGATATCACAAAGTGAAATTTGATCTCCATTATTGACAACTCACCATCCATATTAGTAAACTAATGATAGATATATATCAATTTTATGATGATAGTCAAATAATTAAAGAATGCCATGAAATCACTTAGTGTTAGACAAAATAAATAATGCATTAAATACTTAGTGTCCCCTACTTGACTCATTATGACTGCATAACAAGAAATAATTAATATAGCTAATTATGACTTACTTGAAAAATGGGGGTTTTAAAATTTCATCAATAACAGTCAGGTGGGAAAGTACTATCATGTAGGTAAATATAAATGTCAATGTACCAGGGGGAAAAGGGACCAACAACTTCACATACCAAACATGATTCTGACATGTCATAGGTTGGTACTGTTAGATGATCAACAAAGAATAGAAATCATCTGGTATCTGGTGATAAGCATAGCAAGGATCCAATGGTAGCCATATCATCCACTAATCAATTCTGAATACATGGAACTTGATGAAAGGAAATCATAAAAAAAAAATCTTTCATGGTATCCACCATGTGTTTGTATGGGATAATATTCTCATCGTTGAATTTTTATTCATCATTCACATGTTTGATGATCACTTGGGAGTCACCAATAACCTCAACTTGTTTGATGCTTCATTTGATAGTGACTTTTATTCCTATGATAAGAGTTTCATATTCAGCAATGTTGTTTATACATGGGAAGCTGATTCTAAAAGCTTGTGGGATGATATCTCTTGTGGGAGTAATAAGGATTACTCCAGCTCCTGAGCCATTGAATGTGAATGACCCATCAAAGTATATATTCTAGGTTGATGATTCTTAAATATATAAAATGGAAGCATCTAGAAGATCCAGACTTAAAGGTTCCATTTCCATAAGGGGTGCTTCATCTATTTGGTCAGCAAACACATGTCCTTTAACTAATTTATGATTGACATTCTCAATGTCAAATTTTCTTAACAAAATAATCTAGTTGGCCATCATTCCTTTAAGTTCTAGTTTTTAAAAAATGTATTTGAGAGGTTCAATTTGAGATATTAGCTTGGTATGGTGGTTTAAAAAGTAACAGTGAAGTTTTTGAAAGGAAAAATCCACATCCAAAGATGATTTTTCAATCTGTGTGTAGTTAATCTCATATGCGATTAAGGTGCGACTAAAATAATAGACAGATCTTTCTTTGTGTTGGGCATCGTTTTGTGCCAAGAGCACACCTATAACAAACTAAGTAACATATATGTATAAAAGCAAATGTTCACCTAGGGTAGGTGGTACAAGAATAGGTGGATTTAACAAGTATTGCTTTAGTAAATAAAAGGCTTGTTGGTAATCTGAACCCCAATGAAAATCAACATCTTTCTTAAGTAGATGGGTGAAGTAATGGCACTTTTCTATAAGCTACAAGATGAATCTTCGAATGGCCTGAATTTTACCTTGTAAGATGTGCAACTATTTGAGGTTCTTAGGAGGAGGCATCTCAGTAATAACAGTGAATTTAGTAGGATTGACTTAAATTCCACATTAAGACATAATGAAGCCCAACTGTTTCCCTGAGATAACTCCAAAAACACACTTCTTAGGATTCAAACGGACCTTGTAATCCCTAATCCATTAAAATATGTGATGAAGGATCATCAGGTGTTTTTCTCTAGTTTTAAACTTTCCAAGGATATCATCAACATAATCCTCTACGATTTCATGTAACATGTCATGAAATATGACAGTCATAACTCTTTGATATGTGGCCCCTGCATTCTTAAGGAAAAAGGCATGAAATGATAACAAAAGGTACCTCAAGTGGTAGTAAAATTAATTTTGTGTTGGTCCTCTTCCACAATATTTATCTGATTATATCCTAAGAATCCATCCATGAGGGACAACACTTCGTGGCCTGCAGTAGAATTAATAATCATGTCAATGTTTGGAAGACGAAAGTCATCTTTAGGACATGCCTTGTTGATGTCCTTGAAATCTTTGTAAATCCTTATACCGGTAGGATTATTTTGAATAGAAACTATGTTGGAAATCCACTCCAAGTAGTTGATAGGCCTAATGAATCCTACTATTAATAACTTTTCTATCTCCTCTTTGACCAAAAAAGCCACACGTGGATGTATTTTACGTAATTTCTATATGATTAGATTTGTTGATTCATGCAAAATTAGGTTATGCACTACCAAATAAGGATCCAAGCCTAGCATGTCTACATAGGACCAAGAAAATAAATCTGAAAATTCTTGAAGTAGCATAGTAATTTTTTTTGTTCGTGCATTGAAAGAGAAGCCCCAAGTTTGACCATTCTAGGATCATATTCTATAACAATGTTGATACTAATAGTCTCATCCACAAGTAATTTAGATCCATCCTCCATATGTATAGCATCAAGGGGAGATTGATTTCTTTCTCTAAGGGCATCTCAATAATATTGTTACCCATAGGTTCGTCATTTTTTATATCCTTTGTTTTTTCTATTTGTTTGTCTGATAGTGCCTCAAAGAGTTTTCACTATGTGACTTGGATATTTCCTTTTGAAAAGGATTTTGAGAAGATATTTTTCCCTCATTTC
The DNA here is from genome assembly GCA_019776745.2 of Taxus chinensis. NCBI lineage: Eukaryota > Viridiplantae > Streptophyta > Pinopsida > Cupressales > Taxaceae > Taxus > Taxus chinensis. The sequence continues at coordinate 481,249,985 of CM034152.1, read as the reverse complement.
CTTTTTTCTTTTGCTAACCATAGAAATCTACCTCCTCCCCAATATACACATATGCATCAAGGTTGATAGAGAATTCCTTCTTGTGCTCACCGATAGGAATGTTTTCATGTAAACCCATGAATTCACCAATTGATTCATTGTTCTGAAAGAAATCATTTGATATATGTCGTTGTTGGTCCCAATTTACAAGGGAAGGGTGAATAAGGTCTAATTTAGGAGTGGAAGGGGACAAGGTTAAAATAGTTGTGTCGGGGAATAGGTTGGTAGAAGCAAGGTCCTCATATAGGCTACAAGGGGACTTCATTTTGCTATCGTAATCTGAAGAGATATCCTTGCACTCAGAGGAGGTGACATCAAATTATATAGGATGAGACCCATAAGGCCAAATACCAATTCTGTATCTACCCATTCTCTCATGTGTTGGAAGAGGTTCTTGCACACCTTGTTAATTTATGCCACATCCATATCGTTGGTACCCCATAGCATACATCATCTTATTAGGGATGACATAATCTATGGATTGGTAATATGAACCCATATTTTCATTGGGGGATTGGGATGTATAATTTTTGAGCATTTTTTAATCTACCAAGAGGCCACTAGGAATGAGGGTATCAATACTAAAATGTTCCTGAGGTTGTTGAGGCTGATAAATTGGACTACCACGTGTTTTAGGTGATAGAGGAAGATTTGTAATAAGGATGGCTATTGGAGGATTTATTCTTTACAGCTAGTAGGAAGGAATTTCATCTCCCATGAAGAAAATGGGGATTTGGACACAGAAGCACCACTTTCATGCAGGCGTAGTCTATCAAGGTCAATGCAAGAGGTGAGGGCCTTTGATTGAATATTTATATCTATTTCCATATAAGGAATTTCATATGATGTGGGCTAATAACCAAATAACACTCTACAATGTGAAAATGGTTGTGGTTCTCCAATAATGGTGAGTGTTTGTGCTTCATGATAAATTTGTATACATAGGTGGAAAGTTGAAGGAATGACATGCATGGCATGGATCCATGAGCGATCGAGGATAATATTATAAGATGTTCTAAGTAACTCTTATTTCAAAAAATTGGGACATATTATAGTGAATTGAGACTCCTGTATTACATGTATTGGAAGAAATCCATCTCCATTTTTAGGTATATTGGATTCCATTTTTGGCTATACTAGATTCCATTAGTAGCAATATTGGATTCCATTATTTTCATTATTGGACTTATTTGAGTTCCAATTTCACTATTATTAGATTCCACTTTCACCACATAAGCCTGATGGCTGCCCACTTACATAATCTTAGTGTTTGTTAACTTACATAACCCGAGTGGTTGCTAACTTACATAAGTGAAGTGGTTGCTAACTTACATAACCCAAGTAGTTACAAACTTACATAAGCCAAGTGGCTGCTAACTTACATAAGCCAAGTAGCCACTAAATTTAAGAATTCCGCATATCAATCTAAATTCCATCATACATATATGAATATTCATGCATACCTTATTCAAACCAATAAGCATTGGTGTTGAAAATCCCTTCCATGAACATCCTTGAATGGTGTTAAATTTCATGGTTGTTTAGAAATTTTTCGTGATTTTAGACGTAACAGACTTTCAAATATTTTATAGAACTGGCACATGTGACTCGCATGTTTAAAAGGTGACCGTCAATATTTATATACATTTATATAAAAAAATTCATATATATTAATCATAGTTAAAAAAATATGGAATTGTCATTTAGAAATTTTGTAAGTAGTGTATAAGTTTGAGTGATCACACTTGCAAGTGCGATTGGTCGCACGTCTAAGTGCAAGCCTCAATTCACACATATCTTGACTCACACTTTAAGTGCGAGACTCAACTGACACTGCTAAGTAGGAGTTTCGACTCACACTTCTAAGTGAAAGTCTTGACTTGTAGTTCTAAGTGTGAGTCTTGATGTACACTTCTAAGTGTGATAACTCACCTGTCAAACAATTTTTGGGTAACGGTAATTTTTCAACACTACCCTTCAAAAATACAAAACAATGTTTATTTATATCAATTATTTTGTATAAATTTCATTATTTTTAATACATATTGATGTAAAAATTTTATATTTTATATAATTTTTATATAAATCTATATTATTATTTGATGGTTAAATATTAAATATGCAATTCGTGTGTAACATTTATTACAAATATTTGCAAGTATTTTACAGCTACAATCAACACAAATTTCTAAACATGCGTCAAGAGTCACAAGTCAAAGTGCAAGAACAAGAATTAAGGGATTTATTTTTACCCAAATTATATACAGGATTTTATTTATAGTACAAAAATTATAATATTAAATTCTTACATTAATTCTTTACAATACCAAATGCAGTATTAATGATAACCATTTTGTAAGGAAAAATGCTAATTAATGTTGTGTTTTCCTCAACATTAATTTGAGTTATGTAAAATTCTCCATTCAAAATATGTGCGCCTTTTGGAGCATGTAACTATTGTCAACCATTAATTAGTCATTTAATGAAAAGAAATGTAAAATCATATGCGTGCCCTCTTAAATTTGTGCGCCAATGAAATTAGCGGTTGGATTTTTTAGTTACATATCACTATAAGTAGACATTTTTTGAGTTTATATTTTTAATATTTCCCTTTCTATTCTCTTCGTTAATGTGTAAGCTTGTTCACCAATATAAAAATCTCACCAACGCAATCATCGAAAATTTTGTGCTCGAGTTCTGGAAATGTTTTGATTTCCTCTCCGTGCCAAAAATCGGTATGCATTATCACCTTCATTCCCTCAAAAATTATGAAATTATGTTAATGTAAAAATTTTCATAGCTGATTAGGGCTTATATCCATGTAGGGATTTTGTAGATAATTAATCAGAAGTAAGTTTGTTATTTAATATTTTGTAGAAGGTAGTCTTGTTTATCAAATAAATAATTTCATAATATATTAAACATTTGTTATAGTAGTGAAAAAGGATGGAATGGAGCAAATCTTGACAGAGAAACGACTCAGCTTAATACGTAATAACATGAGAGGAAGATTTGCAAAAATTTTACAAACCCAAAACACCTGTCAAGAACTTGTTTTGTTGAGTCTTGAAAAATAATCTTGATGGTATGGATGGTGGCTCAATTTTCACAGTAAAAAAGTGAATATCATAATCAATTTATGGTCACGGTGGTGCGCATGAATAGAAGAGTAGATGTATTTTATAAATTTAATACTATTTTTTTGGCCTTATTGTTGTCCGTAAATAGTCCTTTGTTGCACATACTCAACAAAATTCAACGGCTACGACATCATTGGCATTGTCAATGACAATATTTTATAATATATTCATGTTATGAATGAAATTTTATTGAATGTGTTGGTGATGGATTATAGTGACCTATTTGCAAAAAAATATGGTAATGCAAGAGTAGGAGAACCAAACAGATTTTAGAGAACAAAAGAATGAATACAGATTTGTGAAAGGAGAATTTGAGGAAAAAGGAAACTCTAAGATGTTGCTATTATGGAAGCAATAGCTATCCTAAAAACTTTTCACAAAATGTAAATTTTCTTAGTTTGCATCATGGCTCTATGGATTTTTGTCTTTTACTGCCCACGGGATTTCTATCTTCTATGCTTCAATGTCACTTCTACCTTAAGGAACTTTTTGTAAAAGAATGTGGGTCCTTTCAAAAACTCCATATTAACCCTTATACAAAAAATGGACATAGGTTTTGTACATCGATATATTTTTTGTGGCATAACTTATCAAACTCTATGATGACAATATCTTACTTTATTTTGTTCATTCCTATCGATCGATAATATCCAATTACTATGGTGTCACATAAGCTAGCGGACGCTAAGCTAAAAATGATATTCTTTGACTTGTTAAATTTTAGCAATCCATAACCTCAAAATTTTATATTGTGGAAGTATTAGGTTACCTTAGTGAGCGCTAAGCTCAAAACATCTTACTTAAAATTTCTCCTCAATCCACCAATCAAAATAAAAATATTCTAAAACTTTTCAACTTTCTAATGTTTGTAATTTATTTAAATAAATTTTTAAACAACGAAACTTGTCTTTTATTTTTTATTTATTTGCTAGTTATTATTTATTTGAAAAATATGAGGCCTTGTTGCAACATTTATTTATTCTATTTAATAGAAATCATAATTATATGAAAACATTCGCACAACTAGCACATCTCCCATCTGTGAGGCATGAACTTGCTCCTTTGTCTTGTTTAATTTAAAATGTCGCTAAAAAAACTACTATTAACAAGTTTTATTAAATATATGTGAACATAATTATTGGCTACTTTATACATGGATTAAGGCACCAATAAACCTTACAATAGAATGCAACGTGAGCATCACCAAGAGTGAAAAAAAAGAAACAAGACAAAAATGGCTAAAAGAGCTTATCCCAAACTACATTCCAACAAATCAATACAAGGAAAAATCGCAAAACATGGAGGGGAAAACATCCCAAATGATACAGTCCATAAGCAATCAAACAAAATATCCACCTGAATACTTAGTCTTCAAACATTTCATATTATCATCCTACTTGCTCGTGATAGGGATGTCATCTTCAGCCTGCTCTTCCTCATCATAACTAATGAGGTGGAGATTATACCTGTGAAATTTGTTTCCCTTCTTTAGCTTGACCACATGCCCCTACAACTCCAAAACAAAACTTTGGATCTCTACCATATCAGCCCTGATAGAGTTTTGGATGATAAAAATTTTCGTAGAGGCATCGATGCAATGCATGACATTGTTTCCCATATCCGTTTCAACTTTTCCTAATGCCTCCATATCCATTTCCACCAAACTCACCTGAGAGAAATTTTATCAAAATCCACATTCCAACCCAGCTCCATTCTCCCTTTCCCTTTACATGACTCCCCTTTCGTATCAATCAAAGAACCTGCAGCCCCAGTACTAAGATTGTCATTCCCCTGAGGTGCCTTAGTCTTCTTTCTCCTCAGTTTGTTCATATGGTCAACAAGAGTAAAATTTTCATCTGAATCCCCGGATTCAGGATCTAATTCCTTTTCCACCATCAATTTACCATTCTTGAAAATCAAAATAATTAGTCCATGGTGTATCGGGGTATCAATCTTTCCCTGTTGAAAATCATGCATCGACGCAGAGAGCGATATAAACAAAAAAAAGGGAAGGCTCGTAGTAATCATATGCCTAAACATATTAAGCATAGTAAGATGGTGGGTAAATATCTTTCTATAATTTTCTTCAAGATTAATGTACCTCATAAGGTGGAGGCAGACTGTACTCCAAATATCAGGGATGTAAAATCTAGCTATACCATCTACAAGCAGGTAAACCATTTCTTTACCGTGGAAGAAATTTTCAATTTCATGTTTGTGTCTAATGTGATATTTGAATATATCTAAGCCCTCGATCTCTATTCCAGTCACCCACACTATCAAATCCTCCGAAACGTGAATTTCATTGCTGCAGATCACCATGTTGCCATTGTTCCATGCCCGACCAAACTCCAATGCAAGATAAGGATCAGACCCCATGATTTTTGAGATGAAATTATTAAACCCCTCAATTTTTAGAATTCGACACAATGAGGAGCTGTCCTTTAGGGAACCATATCTCGTGGGCTCGGTTCTCAAATGACCACCTCTCATGGTTTTACTCGAATGAGGTTGAAAATGGAAGAAACAATGGCCAAAATGAATCATAAGAGAAACATTAATATAGATCCCATATATCATGCACATTCAAAGCATCATGCTAACCATAAGTAGAAGGATGAAATACCAATGAGGGAAAACAACCACAGGCACATCAGTACTTAATATTCTTAATGTGATTAATAACATTGGTCATATCATCTCCCCTCTCACACACTTTAAAATTACTACCTTTAGCCCCCAATTTGGCAAGATAATCTGCACATTTATTATCCTTTCTAGGGGTATTAATAATTACATTTATCAAAATATTTCAAAACAAATCTTTAGTATCTTTACAGATATTGACAGATATTGCTTATGGTCTAATTATTAATTGTATCCTTTCTGACATTGCAAAGGGTTAAAATCTTGTTTTGTATAGCTAACTAGAAAAACATGTTGACATTGGTGAGTAAATCCTTAATCAAAATTTTACTCTACAAATCGTTTTCAAGACAACATATGCTCAGACAATGTATATGTTTGGTCAAAGAACTGATATGTTAGGTGTTATACTTGAGCATTATAGTCGCTGATCTCCATAAACGTATGTAGGAAAATAATTTATGTGAAAATAATTGATCTAGGACATTTAAAAGACATCAAATTAATTTAGAAACATATTCAATATTTTTTATTCAAACAAAAACATATTATAAGTACAACATAAAAGGTATTTTTTAGTAAGTAACAAATATTTCAAATAAATACAATTTTCTTCCTCCAATCTTTACAATTCAATTCCAGTTAAGGAAGACAGTCTTCATGTTGTTGACCTTAGGGAGTAAATCCTTAGTCCAATTTTTCTTCCATAAATCATTTTCAAGACAACATATGTTGTGACAATGAATATGTTTGGTCCAATAACTGATATATCACATGCTATAATTAAGCATTGTAGTCATTTATCTCCATCAATGCATATAAGAAATGATTTTTTGTGAAAACAATTTATCTAGGACGTTTAAAAGACATCAAACTATTTTAGAAATATGTTTAATAGTTTTCCATTCAAACAACAACATATTATAAGTACAACATAAAATGAATTTTTTAGTAATTAAATAATCTTTCAATCCTTCCAATAAGAAGAAATTTTAACATCCATGACACTAGTTGCACTTCTATTTGAGTAGTAACAAATTAAAAAAATAGGCTACAAATTTCACTTAAATCCCAAACTATTATACCTTTTTTTGTTATATTAATTAAATCCTCTAACCAGGTGGAAGTTAATTACGAGATTAACACTGGAGATACTAGTGGAAACAAAACTCAATATGTCTTTCTTTAGTTTTTAAAATGATAGTGACTCTTTAGCTCGAAATATTATATTCTTGAAATACATTCAACCACTAAGCTCAAACTAGGTTGATTTAATTTGTTCAATCCCAATGACCACTAAAATCAAAATAATATCTCACTTTATTTTGTCTAAATCTTGAGACTACGAAGCTCCAAATATTATGTTGTGTCATAAGCTAGCGGACGCTAAGTTCAAAATATCATTCAATAACTTGTTAAATGAAAGCAAAAACTACACTCGAAGTAATATAAACAACCAACTACCAACTGTACCTACAACATAAAAATATTGATTCAAGTTAATATATATACCCACACCATTCTTAAGTCACGTAAAGGTTCAATATAAGAAGAAATTTTAACATCCATGAGGCTAGTTAAAATATGAAGAAGTATATTATTTTTTTCATGTACCTATAATTGTGAATGCAATTGTACCTATATGAGAACACAAACCCAATAAGAATATTATTCTTTCCACATATATGTAATTGTATCTACATTTAAATTTATCTTGGTCTAAACTAAAAATGATGCTCTCTGTTGAAAAAATCAGACCCTGGGATGGAGAGGACTCGTGGGGATGCATTGTTTTCGAGACAACATTATCCCTATCTCATTCCAGTCAAACAGTGTTTTGTGAAATCACCTCACCAAATCTTGCAAACAAATTCCCATCATCAGTGTTGCTTGTGCTCCCTATAACATCTCTGTGCTTAACCACTTCATTCCATGTGTAGAATGAATAGCCTTGGAGAACCTAAATGTAACAAATAGATGTGTCAATAATTAAATTCTAATAAGATATTTATTTATGATTTGTTGTCTGATAATATATATAGTATGAAATCATGTCTAACAATGTTAGTTATTTCACCTTGCTTCATTTTGTTTGTATATTCTTCCTTTATAATATATATTAACTAAATACATCTAATATCACTAACATTCAAACCTTCAACCTCCACTAAATATAGTAATTGCATGAAAATTAACTAATTAATGTTGTGGTTGGTCGAACATTAACTAACATTAAAATAAAAGTTGTTAATTTATGTTGAGGCATAACCTCTTTTGGTGGTGGCAAAAGGATGTAGTATTTGACATTTTTTGGGCATTTATGGCATTCATAGATTGTGTTCGTGTAATGAGCGAGAACAATTAATGACTATTACTAATTACATCAGATTTAAATTAGAAATCTTGGAGACATGTGTTGAATCTTAGAATGAAGGTTCTCAACATCTCTATTTAAGCATTGTCTATATCGGGCCTTTGGAAATCACTGTCATAATAGCCCTATTCACTATGGGTGGCATCGTCAAACGCATTGATCCTTCTTCCTGTGAAGAGGTCAAGGCCAACCTGATAGTATGGAATATTTTGTATGAGGTTGGTGTTACGTGGTTTATGGAAATATTGTCTGGTCACTCTGTCTGAGTGACCAACAGTGTACTGGTAACCTGGAAGAAAGGAAGAGTCAAAGTGGGTATGACAAAAAAAAATATTTTGATAGAGTCCATTGCGGCTACGATGGGGCTCCTCGTGGAGGGAGAAATTTATTTTAAATGCTTGCTTTAGGAGAATATGGACAATTTCCTGTATCCTAGTGAAAATCTGACAATGTGTCACTCGGACTATAAACGAGACTTGCTTCCATAACCTTGGGATAGGGTTGCTGAGAATTTGAGGAGGTACTTCACGCTGCAGGGATGCTACAAAGTGATATATGGACCTCAAATTTTTCTTCTTGCGCATCTTTGACATGATCAAAAGGTAAACTTTGTATATTTTTTGTTTCAATCACTTGAGAGGTTCCCCCTTAAATGAACTAGAGAAGATAAAGTCCATTCCTACACCAAGGCCTTTTGTATTTTATCTTTAAAATTGAATCTTCTGAAAAATAAATCTTGTGCTTCCCCTCTAAGCCAGGAAAGGAGCATCATGTCCCTCTCTCTCTTTACGTCACTGTTGGTGTTGACTTTATATCCCTTCCAACTTTGATTCATACATCATGATCATTAGCTCTAAATATTTCGCTCTGTGTTCTTTCACTCTTGTCACTCCCTCATATTTTTTGGTGAATCTTAACCCTTCAAACCCCTCAGAGAACTCTCCTAAGGTCTCTGAACCACTTTTGGACTTGGCAACTACTTTCTCTCCACCTCTTGCTAACGCTTCTTTGGCTTCTCCTCTCATCTCCAATGACATTGTAATGGTTACAACTAACTCAAATCACCTGATGACGGAAGCATATGTGGATTCCCTCCCACCTTTTTGCATGGAAGTTAGCATGGACTCAGAAATTACATATGTATTACGAGATTTCTCCTTGTTTACCCTGATTTTTCTCTATCAGAGAAAATGGGCTCCCCCGCTACAACTTTGGAACACAAGGAGCATTTAGATAAGATCTCTCCTGATCCACACGAGGCCATTGAATATTATGTTACACTCACTATCTGATATTAAGGAATGGAAAATTCACATGGAAATGACCTGGATGAAAATCAATGAAGAATTCCTGGAACGTGGAACACATTAAGTTAGTGGACGTGATGGTTCAAGGAAGCCCTACTACCGATGCTAAGGATGAAGCAACTACTCTCATGAACATCCATAAAATGTAATTTGGATTTTTTCGGTTTGGGACTTTTTGGTTTTTTTGTTTCATACCAGATTGTTCTCTTCTTGTTTCACTATAATACTTGGCCGTGAGGGATTTTTTGTGTAAGTATGCAGGTCATTTAGGAAAACCCCCTTTTACTCTAATTCCAAATAGTTTTATGTTTTGACATATCGTAGTCATGGCTAAGCTCCTAATGTCTTAATGATTTTTCTTACATCCTTAAGATTGCTATGCTCCAAATTTTATGTCTTAGTATAACCTAGCAACTTCTCAGATCATAGTATCCTACTTTATTTTGATAAAACCTAGTGACCACCAAGCTCCAAAAATTTATGGTTTCATATAATGTACCATTTTCTAATATCAACATATAATTCTCTTACTAGTTAGGTGTTAGAAAAAACTAAACTCAGAATATTATATTGTGGTTTTAGAACTAGAAAAGTTATGAATATATTCCTCTATTTTGTTAGATGTTGTAAAATATCTTAATTATGAATTATTAAACCCTAGTGATGAAATCACCGAATAACATGTTGTGGTAAAACCTAGTGGCCGCGAAGATCAAAATAATATATTTTTTAAGTACCTAATGGATACTAAGCTCAAACTATGTTGATTCAAATTTGCTAAATCCCAGTCACCATGAAGATCCAAATATTATGTTTTGGCATAACCCACCAGCAGCCAAGATAATAATATCTTATTTCTTTTATTTAAACCTAGTGAGCGCTAAGCACCAAATATTATGTTGTGTCATAATCTAGTGGACGCTAAGCTCAAAATATCTTAATTCCAATTCTTGAATGCATACAAAAAATTCAACTAATTTATACTAGTCTTGATTGTTGTAAATATCTCCAAAGTCAATGTCTTTCTTTCATTTGTTAAATACTATTGTTTTTGTAGCTAAAAATATTTATATTCTTAAGTTCTTACTTTTTGTTGAAAACTAGAGACTATTAAGATCCTAGTATTATGTTGTGGCATAACCTAGTGGCCGCTATGTTGAAAATATCTTAATTTAATTTATCAAATCCTAACCATAGATAGGCTGCAAATATTGTGTGGTGGCAGGGCAGTATGTTCGAAATATATTAATTTGAAATATTAAAATCATACAATAAAGGTGACTAATTTATACATATCTTGATTCATATATATTTTTCCAAATTTAACTTGGTTGATTAACTTAAAGGTCGATAAGCTCAAAACAACTTACTTTAATTTGTCAAAACGTAGCAATTTATAAGATTTTAATAAAATTGGTTTGATTATTCTGAGGGTTAACCTTTTTTGCGGTGACAAGAGGATATGACATCTACGGATTTAATGGTCATTTATGTCATTGATATATTGCATTCGTACGATAGATGGAATCAATTAAGGGTTATATGCACACTACATGTAAGATGGTGTTGGGCATTTAATATTTTTAATAGGAAGCATGATATTTATGATAAGGATATCTAATTCATGATCTCGGTGCTATCACACTTACCTCCTTTTGTGTGTTCTGCACTAGTGGCTTTACATCTTCAGGTCAGCTGGGCATTTCACTACCCCTTTCCCCTTTTCATTTTTGGTCATTGTGCTTCTTGTCTCTCTGCGATGGTGATAGAGGTGCTGGTGGTGTCTTGTGTAGCATAGAGTTTGGTCCTAGCAGGAAGAGGAAAAGAGCTATGAAAGGAAAGGACATTGGGGAATCGTTTACTTCTTTCACGGACGGGAAAATTCGGAACACATGTATGTGGAATTAGCCCTAGAAGGTCTAGTCGCTCATAAAGTGATTCAAATAATAATATGACTGTGATATTTGTGAGATCATGCGTAAGCAAATGCTTGACATGAACCAGTCCAAATGGTGGAGGAATGTTTTTGACATGGCGCAAGGGTTGAGTGCGGAAAACATATTGTCCAACTCTTTGGGGTAGTTTATCTTACATAAAGAGAATGAGAAGTTGGAAGAGCATCTATTCATCCTTCAGTATCATGTCCATGCCTTGATGCAGGGGATGTAGGTGATTGTGCATGGTCTGGAGGTAGTTGTGGAAAATAAGGGTATAGAACTCCCTACTTATGCTAAAGTGAAAATTCTGGAATGTTGTGTCGATTCATCCTCCTCTGCTCAAAGTAAATGAGACGCGGATGTCAATGTCATCAACGAGGTGGATCTAAGAGGATGAATGACCTAATCTTTCTTGGATGCATTTTTCTTTAGTTTTTTATTAAGGGCCAAAATGGGCTATCTATATAGCGAAGTGTATAGATATAGGAAGTATTTGTGGGTGAAGTGAAGCTGATTACATATCTTCCCCATATTTTGGCATATATTTAGTAACATAAGTTGCTTGTAATCATCATGGGAGTCCACTGCTGGAAGAGTTATCATGGATTGGTTTCTCATGTACTTTTTTTAATACATATCATCGAAATATCCTAGTTTAAAATCTTAAAATGATAGAATGAATTCAACTAATATATATATATATATCTTCTTTGTGATACATATAATGTTTTTGATACATAAGCTAGCGAATTGAATACTCAAATACTATGTAGTGGCATAACCTAGTGGCTGCTAAGCTCTTAATACCCCAATTTAGTTTTTAAATCCTAACTACAACTAGGTTCCAACAATTATGTGGTAGCATAACCTAGTGGGCACTAAGCTTAAAATATCTTAATTTAAAATATCATATCATGTTTTTGATACATAACCTAGCGAATTGAATACCCAAATAATATGTTTTGGCATAACCTAGCCACCACTAAGCTCTTAATACCACTATTCACTAAGATTGTATTATTATTTTTTGCATAACCTACCGGTTGGTATGCTTATAATATCTTACTTTCTTATACTGAAACCTAGAGATTTCTAAGATCCATATACTATGTTGTGTCATAAGCTAACAGACGCTAAGCTCAAAATATAATTGGGTAATTGGATAGATTATAACACCCACTAAGCTTGAAATATTATAGTGTGGAAGTACCTAACACCCAATTAGCTTAAACTATTTTAATTTAATTTGTTTAATCCATCCCATTGTAAGGTCTTAATTCTATGCAGCGTGATATACTCGATGAATCCTAGCAGCCTCTAATCTATTCTTAGTCATAAACAAAATGATCTCTTGACCCAAAAAAGTATGTTGCCTATAACAAAATCCACCTATCCTTGAGTCTGCAATGGTAAATGAAGACATCATCCAAATACGAATTATAGCATAGCATTCGCTAGATTAGGCAACATTTTTTATTTAGATCATTTTCAAAAAGGATTTTATATAAATGGTAAAAAATAAATATGGAATTTATATAATAGTATATGTATAGAATTGGACTCGTACCCTAATGGAAAATAATATATACTTAAAGGAAAATATATCATGTTCATAATGAAGCTGTGTATGTTTAGAATCATGTTTTTCATGTGTTACATAGCTATACATCTAGAAATCTATATTTCTTGTGAGATTTTGGTAGAATATTTTTAAATTTAGTACAAGAAAAGAAACATGGATAGCGACCAAGAATTTATACTACAATTTTTTAAATACAATGCGATCTACTCGTTTCACCCTAGCGGCCGCTAAGCTATTTCTAAAGGGAAATTTATCATGCTCATAATGAAGCTATGTTATAAATCTAAATTCTTAATCTTTACTAGAAATCATATTGAAAATCTATAAAAGATAACAAATAAATTTGATGTTTATATAATGGATACATAACTGTACATGTAAAATTGTATCTTTAATATGTTATACAGGTAAACGTATAGTTTTATATACTTCTTACAAGATTCTAGTAGAATTATTTTACATTTATGAAAAAATATGGAAACTCAGAATTGTGTCTGAGAATCTATAAATCAATTTTTTACATACGACGCCATCTACTCGTTGCATCCTAGCAGATGTTAATCTATTCTTAAAGGTATATATATCATGTTCAAAATGAATTTGTTTTATAAATCTAAATTATTAATATTTTTGAATATAACAGGTTACAAAGAACAAAAGTGATTGCTAGGACAAAAAAGTGTTGTGTTGCCTATATAAAAACAACAAATCTGCGATGGGCCAAGGAAAACGAATGCTTTTTCCAAATTAGAATTATATCCTATCGGATGCTAGGGTAGAAAATTTTTTCAATGGTACAATTTATTCAAAGAAAATAAATCATATTGAAAACATACAAACGATAACAAATAAATCTGGAATTTCTATAATGGATATATAAATATATGTGTAAAATCATGTATGTAATTCAAAATAGAATTATGGTTTCATAAATAGGTTATCGAAACAAAAAATTATATTGTGGAAGCCTCAAAGCTATGTTAATTTTTGGCATAGATTAGCGGGCTCAAAAGGAAGAATATATTAATTATAAAATGCATATTGATTAAAAATAGATTTAATAATATTATTGCATATATAATGTGTTTAACTTCTAATGTACATACAATAAAAATGATGAAGACATTACATTTGGTTAATTGTACATGGAAACACATATATAATTGGAAATAATTGTCACACAATTGAATTATTAATATGTTTTTATAGTTTTGAATTAATTTTTTTGCCTCATATATTTTCCTAAAATATCTAAGCGGAAAGCATGTAAAAAATGTAATGTGTATTAATTAGCGAGGTTTCTTTGCATCATCTTGATGAATAACATTAAAATATCTTTGGTTCTCTTGAACAAAATAAAATTAAAAATAAGGTGACTGTGCCAAAACCTATCATTATCCTAAAAAACAATCGTAGGAACGGGCATGAAAAATTCAAAAAAAAAAGCCAAAGAGAGACATAGAATGGCGGAAATGGGAAAGTGTTAAATAAAGATAAATACTAGAGTAAAAAAGTGATTAAATTTTCTTTTGTAAACGCACAAAAAAAAGTGAGTTTTCATGAAGAACAAGGTAGTTTGGCATGGAGATCAATAGCAACTGGAAAGCAAGGCCTGACTTTGGAGAATGATTTAGTAGGACAAAGCAGGGCTTGTGTGGATCACTATTGGAATGTCATGCAAAACAAAGGAACCATTCGACTATAGAGCAACTAATAGATATCATAATTAAAAAAGGTACACCTTTACTATAAATACCTGGTTTAGTAATATCTAGGATTATTTCATGTTTTATGTTATCTGTGAAACCTCCATTTTTTATTTCATTCAAACAATCATCACGATTCTTTTTGTAATCTCTGTTGCTATCCTCCTTTGTGTGCATCCTTTGTGTGCTTATTTTGTGTTCCTTTTTCTGTGAACAATATTATAATCACATGCAAAATAAAACCAGGATTCTAATACTTAGCCATGTAATCTATGGTCTACGCATATTGTTTTTATTTTGAAGACATGTTTTTCTGATTGACCGAAAAAATCTGAAACCCTACTCAATATTTCTCTAAGGTATTTAATAATTTGTTTAGCACATTCCATGAAAGAAATTTCAAAAATATAAAAAGAGTGGGATATGAAAATTTGAAATTTTTACTTTCCCCCTCTAAAAGTAAAAGGGCGGGCTATTGCCATTTCAAATATCCGAAAATGAAGGGGAATTTGAATTTCCCTATTTTTATTTTTCCATGGTTTAAAAATTAAAAACTATACATTTTTCATTGTCTATAGCCTATAATAATATAAACATAATAACAAATATATTATACAACATATAATTCAACCAAGCATAGGAAAAATATATATTAAAAAAAGAACAAAAGAAATGAATCCTAAACATAGTTTTGAAGATTATTAGAATAATATAAAGACATTTACGTTCCATTCTTTATCAAAATCGATTTCCACATTTTAAGATATAGTGTGTGCTAATTTAAATTAATTATCTAATTAAAATTTTCCACGTGTCAAGTTCGAACAAGCTATTTGGGATACATAATAAGGCTAGAGATCCAAGACTATACGGATAGTGTTACTGTATGGCTATTTTCAAAATAAGAAATGTTTGAGCCTAGGGTCTGATATGTCATTTTTGTCAATAAGTAAAGGAGCATAGCGTGTGCTAAGAATTTTCTTTGTTAAGAAACGATGTGAAATATGTCTTGAAAACCATGTATCTTATGGAAACTACATACTAAGCCTAAGGATCCACAACTTTACAGATAGTGTTTGAAATGAGAAGAGGTAAAGGTAGGATCCTAGCAGCCATTAAGCTAAACCGTGATTTATTATTTTATGTCTACTTTCAAAATAAGAAACTTTTAAGCCGAGGGTCTAATATGTCATTTCTATCAATAAGTAAAGGAGCTTAGCGGGTGCTAAGAATTTTATTTGATAGGAAATGGTGTGAAGTATGAGTTGAAAACCATGTATATCATTGGAACTACATACCAAGGCTAGGGATCCAAAACTGTAAAGATAGTGTTTAAAATGAGAAGAGGTAAAGGTAGGATCCTAGTGGTTGCTAAGCTATACCATGATTTGTTGTTATTTTATGGCTATTTTCAAAATAAGAAAATTTTGAGACTAGGGTCTGATATTCCCTTTCTATCAATAAATAAAGAATCTTAGCGGTCGCTAAGAATTTTCTTTGATTGTAAACGATATAAAAGATGATTTGAAAACTTTTTATCTTATGAGAATTACATATTAAGGCTAGCGGTCCAAAACTATAAATTAATGTTTATATTGATAAGAGGTAAAGGTAGGAGCCTAGTTTCCGCTAAGCTATACCATTCAATTTAATATGTTACGACATTCCATTCAATACATATAAAAGCTTAGCGGACGCTAAGCATTCTCTCTAGTAAAAAAACATGTGAATTATATGTTACAAACAATAAGTCTTGTGAGTAATACATAATAAATGAAAACACAGTAGCAACCCAAAGCTATATATGTCTGGTATTTATAATGACTAGTAGTAATGGTGGGAGCCTAGCGACCGTTAAACTAGAACATGATTTTTTATTTTATAATTGTTTTCAAATTATTAAATTGTTGAACCTAACATCCAATATACTCTTACTTTTGATAAGGAAAAAATTATTAGCATTCGCTAAGCATTTTCTCCCATAAGATCTGATGTGAATTATGTGTTTCAAATAATTTACCTTATGGGAACTACATAAGGCTTGATCCCTCTATATGGTATGTAGTGCAATTATTTTCTCCACTAGGTACATTCCAACCAACATGATATAATCATAATAAATGAAAAACACTAGTGATTCAAAGTTGTACAAATAGTGTTTACAATGACCATAATGGTAGAAGCCTCACGGTCACTCAGCTAGGTCATGATTTATTATTTTACCACAATTTCCAATAACAAAAACTGTTAAAACTAGTGTATGTTGTGCTGTTACTTTCAATAAGTAATGAAACTAAGCGTTAGGTAAATGATTTTTCTGATACAAAACATTGTGAATTATATGTTACAAATAATATATTTTGTGGACAATACATATGGCTTGATCCTTATCAAGGATTTGAAGTGTATCACTTGTTTCCGCCATGGATACAATCCAAAAGTGTACAGACAGTAAATGTTTGCAGCCTAAGAAGATTAGCACTATAAATAAGTTCAAACAATTTGGAATAAATTTCTTCAATTAGTATTGTAAATCTATATTCTAGTCAGAGTAAGAGAGAATAGACCCTTGTTTTAGTGGTACTCAAAAAACATTGTTAATAATCAAATATATTCTCAAATAGTTTTAACCCACCATGACCTTATATAGAGCATTATTTCCATGAAAATGGCTATTGTGAAGAGGGGCATACTTACATTTAGGAAAATTGTAATCCTCTCCCATTTTTTTTTGATAGCTTGTAGTGGAATTTCCCACTAAGTGTTACACTTAAAATATCATAACTAGAGTAGTTATAGACATTAAGACATAATGAATAAAGTATGTCTGATATAGGTGTATTTCACGTTGTCTTATATAACAAAAAATGATGAGATATCACTAAATCCGTCAATGTGATTTGTTGCTCAAATACTCTCCTCAAAATACCAAATATTAGATCTTCTGACTGCTATCCTTTAAAAAATTTCATTAGTCTTATTACAGGAATATAATCCTCGCTACTACAGTATAATTGATATACACTTAAATCACATAGTCTTGTAAAACAAAAAATCCCAAGTTACCGCAAACTCTCTTCAAAATACCAAATATTACATCTTAATGTCCTCTACGGATTATCATTAAAAAGGTGTAAATGGCTTAAAAATTGTTTTAGGTTGTTCTTTTATATGTTGACTAGAAGTCTATCTACCACTAAAGTGTTTATTTTTTAACGTTCCTATCATGCCATCTATATAATGTTATAGCTTTTCTGGATCATATGTAATACTTTCAAAAGGTGAAAATGGTTTTATATCTTTCAATGCATCATATTTTGATTTTAGAATTTTGAAAAAAAAAATTATTATTGATTTCATCACAAAATATGAATTACTAAAACCAGTTGAATGATACATAAGATGTCCTATTGAAGCCTAGCGGTCGCTAACCATTAAGTTAATTACTTTGTTATGATATATAGTAAAGAACTCTATAGGTTGGTTTCCATTAGGGTAGTATTTAAATTCCCTAACAGAAAATGTGATAAAAACACTTTAAAGTTCATAAATGACCTAATTATTAATGTATTTTACTCTAAATATAGGTAAAATGTCTTCAATTATTCGCTCTCCATTCATAACAATTCCATTCATCATAGGAGGTATTTATTGGAAGAAAAGAGATGAGGAATGGTTTGTGGAAATTAATTCACCTAAAAACTACCATGTTGACATGTGGTTGTTTTTTAATAGATGACAATCACGATGAAGTTGGTATTTTTTTATCATCACAAGTTATCGATTTGGGGATATTGCATGTCCAGGTGGAACGCTTTGAATTTGAAAACAATGAGTGTCTTATTCAGGATATGGAGTTAGATGTTTCTTTGTTCAGAAAATGGGAAATACATGCCTCCATAAATAACAAACCATATTCCTATTCAAAATACGGTTGGAATTTGGGGATTCTAACAGATTCTGAAAAAACTAGGTATTCAAATGCAGAATTCATTCAAAATGGTATATTTACGGTATTCAAAAAATTGTATAGAAACGAGAAAACATCTTCTGTTTTTCATTTCTTGGATAGAAAAGGTTTTCTTTCACCTCCAAAACATGCCAAGTTGTTTACTATTTTGAGGAGAACATATTTGACTAAATTGGAGATAGACCCATCTAAATCAAAATTGCATGGGTTGAAAAGGAATACTAAATCAAATGAGTCCTTTGAGGCTAGTGTAATAGCAGAAACATTTGATTCTTACTATCGGAGAATAAAAGGAAACAAAAAAATCAGAGAAAAAGTTCTACATTATTTGAAAAATAAGCATCCAGATAATATTGTATTGACATCCCGTAGTGAATCCAATGTAATCAAAGTATTTAAATTACATGAATCACACTACCACAAGTTGTTTGAACTGTTGGGTGAAGAGAGCAATGGAAAAATAAAATTTGATTCCCATATTGGGGAAAAAATGGAAAAATGGAAAAAATATCATGAGGTGGAATAATTTCTTCCCATCATGGCTCAAACAATATTAGACAACTATGTGATGTCACTGGAAGGAAATATACCAGAAAGGGTGAAGGTCATAGACATTTTTTCTTGTAAATGTGCATATCCATTCCAGTTTCTGTCAAATTTATCATCTATTCCTTTGACTAATCCTTTCAATGTTGAATGTGTGATCATTGATTTTTGCAATTTGGCTAGAGATATTTCTTCTAATGTCATAATGGAGCTTCTAAAAGTTAGCGGAACCAATGTGTTGGATTTTATTATTATTATTCTAATACCAACCGGTTATTCAAAAATTTTAAGTGATACAATACAAAGATACATGGAAAAGGTTAAAGACATTGGAGTATCAATTCTAAATGGATGCTACAGACTCTACTATAGCAATGGGATATTAAAAAAAAAATGGTCTTATGTGCATAATATCTTGTGTTCACAACCGCGACAATAACGATGATTATAGAGAAAAGGTTGGTATGGATTGGATGGAGAAAATGCCACAAAAATTGGTTACTGCAATAAAAATTGGCCTACAAGGAAACATCCATCCTTTTCTTTGTGAAAGATCGTATGAGTTTTGGGCTGAGATGTTCACTTGATGTTGTTCCATAAATTCTCTAGTACTAGTGCTTTACGGCAGTAGTGTTACACTCCATGCATTGGTGGATTCCAAAATATCTATTGTTTTTATTGTTGAGACACATAGTCAAGAGATGTTTCTGCAACATTACTATTCTTATATGAAGAAAGGTTCGTCTCCGAAAACAACTTCAATAAGTGATTTTGTTTAATGGATTTTAACTTAAATATGTTACTTATATAATTATTGTTTATGCAAACAACCAAAAAGCTATAAAAGATGATGTAAAACCATTTCACCGTGATGCTACAAAACCAATTCAACATGGTGACTTAATTTCAATCATTTTATAAATATGTTTGATGAGATCTACCTTCAATTTCCATGGTTTTCAATTTTCTTAAGAAAGTTATGCTTTTTACAGTTCAGATGACAGATGTGGAGGACGCAGGCACATCGGTCATGAATACGCCATCATATCTAGGTATGTTAATCATGTGAATTTACAAAATAATGGCTAATAAGCCTCACAAATTTATAAGATAATAAATGATTATGCAAACAACCAATAAGGCACACAAATTTATAGGAAACAATAAGTAACATACATTAGTTTATATGCTTGGCTTAAGGTCAAAGAAAAAGTTTAAGGAAATCCATTTGTAAGCTACGATAACAATTTAAAACAAACTATATAGATATTAGCGGACTCTATGTATCCGCATTAACAAAAATGGTTTGACTAAAAACCTTACATTCATCAATATCTCGTTGATTTACTAATGCATATTGTTTACAATGTTTCACTGATTCACTACTGCATACTGACTACCTACATTGAATTAACATTGTTTTGGCTTCAACATCATCATAAACAGAACTACATACAACTTGATCCATCTCGTACGTATGTAAATCAGCACTTGGCTAGCCTCATTAAAGGTTGCCCAGCTAAGTGTAGTTCAGACAATGATGGCATAGCCTAGCGGTCAAAAAATCCTCATCAATAGTTGAGGAGTGTTCTCTCCAAAAGGGTGGTTCGACGATTATAAGTGTAGCATAACGACCACTAAATTTTAATTATAAGACAAAATAGTTGATATTGTACTTACCATATCACCTTAGAAAACACTATGTTTATCCATTTAAGTTTTTCACAACATGAAATCAATTATGAATTGATTAATGTTTATTTCAAATACATTATGCTCACATTTTCAATAGGAAGAAATAGATTATGAATTTATGATTGTTCATTTAAAATAGATCTTTCATCAACGGATCCAGCAACGTGTAAAGGCGATGTAATCGAAGCCCCAATCTCAATCGGTAACTATTAGTCGTAAGCTAAAATGTTTTTTATTTCAATTGGTTGTAATCGATATGCGGCTAATGAAAATAAAATTTGTTTACTTCTCTGTAGGTAGTGATAAGAGTTATTTACTTATTTTGGATATGGAGGACCTGTTATATGGGATAAACAAAACATACAATAGGAAGATGTCATTCAAGTTTGGTATGAAAGTTGTCAACTTGCGAGGTGGCTTATCAGAATTTAAAAAATTATTATCACCATACTATGAACTCGTATTCTGGTCTGACAATCACATTTCTGCTGATGTTAAAAATATATCAACGGTTTTCAATTAAAAAATATTGACCGTATTAAATCCAAGAATCACATGGGGAAATGAACATTGTAATATAGTTAAGGGAATAGCAATAAGAGACCTAGAAAAGGTTTAGAGTAGAAATGATTTTTCATACAGTTCAAAAAACACTTTGTGTATTACATTAGGTGCAAAGAGAAACCCTCCTGAAAAATTTCATGGTGGGTATGAAAATCAAATGCAAAGATTGTACAAAATATAAATGGTTAATGGTCGGTTTGTACAAAAAAACATCACAAATACTGTCCCAGGAATCGAATGTGGTAGTGGGCATCAATTACTTGGAGTAAGAAAATTCTAAATAACTATTTATCTTTTCAGAATGTTGTTATGATGGTACTGCTTTACATTGTCAATAATATATACATACATATGTTATTATGAAAGTACTATGTAACTCTATTATATTATGATGAGATTGTCAAAATATAAGTTGGGTGGATTTATACTTTCACTGATTATAAGATGATAATATGATTGAATAACTTCTATGGTGAATTATTAGAAAAACTTGCCCTTGAAAATTTGTAAAATATTATTTTTTTACATTGTTCATAAAATAAATATAAAATTATACTATATATATACTTAACTTTTTTTAATATAATTAATATATAAATAATCTATAAAAAATTTACTGTCATATATAAAATATGCAAGTCATATGTGACGGTTATTTCAAATATTTACAACTATTTTACAGATAAAAATGATAAAAAAAACATCTAAACGGGAATCAAATTTAACACCACCTTGTGGCCTTTGTTGCAACCATTGAAGGACAATAAAAGATGTTCCGGATTATATTTGATCACAAACTGAATTTGATGGAACTTATTTTTTGGAGCTTCACTATGATAAAGCATAAATAATGCTTAGCGGAAGCTAACCCGTTTAAAACATAATCATTTTCTGTATATAGCATAGAATAAATAATGGCTGGCGGTCGCTAGCCCTTACAAGATAGAAACATGTTCTATACATAATAAATCATAAATAATGCCTAGTAGCTGCTAGCCTGTATAAAACATATACATGTTTTGTTTAGTCCAAAGTGTAGATAATTCCTAGCAGACGCTAGCCCGTATAATGGATTCCAATATATGAGACTTTGGAGTGCAGTAAATTCCAATATATGTGATTTTGGATTCCAATATATGTGATTTTGGATTCCAATCTATGCGATTCTAGATTCCAATATATGTGATTCTAGATTCCAATATATGCGATATTGGAATCCAATATGTGCGACTTTGGAGTCCAGATAATTCCAATATTTAACATTTTGGAATCCAAAACAAGTAGTTTTGGATTCCAATATTGGCTATATTTTTTTGTTGCTTGGACTGGAATAAGTCCCAATTTAGTGAAATAAGTGTTAATTCCAGGACATGGAACCGAGTATCATATATAATGGGCCCGAATTCCGTTGGTAAAGTAAGTGTTTCTGTTGACTGTTGCTCTACATTATCATAGGCATTAATGTTGATTACATTATGCTCCAGTTCTGTATCAGTGTGTCCCAATTGTTTGATGAGCTTCAAGGTACATATGTTAAAGCCTGATCCGTTGTCCAAAAGTACCTTTTCTTATCTTTTTCGAGTAGCAATCACTTCAATATACAAAGGGATATTATGTGTATGGTCATCCATTGGTATCCCATGTTTGTTACAACTATAATATTAAGTGCGTTATAATATATACTTTATATTTAAATAATATAGAATAAACTATATTCATATTATTTAAATATAAACTTTATATTAAGGGTTGGTTAATTTAATTAATCAACTAATTAAATTGGGGAGGTGTGCCCCGTTAATTAATAAGGTTATAAACCTTTGAGTTATTTAAATATGACCTTAGGTCATATTCAGGATATATTGAATCGAATTCAGATCAATCTATAAAATAATATTCCAGTGTGTGGAATATGAAGGTTAATCCTGGTAAAAACATAGAGTAGAAGTGAGGAGGGAGTTACTGGACTGGTAATTGTAAAATTTTCTTGATAGTGGATTTATTCCATGGTTTTTACCCATTTAGGGGTTTTCCATGTTACATGTTGTGTTATGTGTACTATGTGTTTTATTTAATTTATTTATGTTGTAATGTTTTACTTTATAATAATTCATTAATTAATATAGTTGGTTATTACACATTTTCACCCCTCGTCCTGACATGGTATCAGAGCGGGATTAATAAATTAAATTTAATCCTAATGTAACCTAAGGTTGTAACGGTTAGGAAGGTAGTTAAACTATTTGAAATATTATTTAACCCCCCTTTCATGTTCCGCATAGGTTGTTGATTAGATGAATATTACACAGGTGAAAAGGAATTGTTGATTTTTCAACTGTGTGAAAATAATTCTACTTTGGGAATTACTAGGCCCTGAAACTAAGGTAAGGGTTGTAAATTCTTTTGAAATATTTTATATAGTTTGCAGGGATTCAAGAAAATTCAAAAGGGGAAGTTAAAATCCAGAGTAAAATTTGAGTTTACAGGGGGAGACAACACTCAAGAAAATAGGTTTCTCTATTTTTTCATTGGTCAAGAAAATTCCTTGTCCCCAGTAATATATTTATTTTTTACATTTGTTTTTCGAAAACCCTTATTCATGTCCTGAATAAGGCCCCTGAAACATTAAACCCTCGACGTTTAATCTTAAGTTTGAGAGGTCCTTTAGAAAGTTTCAAATGAGGGATGTTCTTGACTGCCTGGACATGTTTAGAATCATTGATTCCATCACCTATGACATTATTTTTTTGTTGAATAATCTAGTATTTTCCATAGGTTTCGATTCATGGTTTTTTCATTGATAGGGTTTTTAAGTCCCTTTTGCAAGTAGATCCTTTTCAATCAAGATTCCTTTTTCAATAACTTATTCAAAGGTGTTCACACAATGCTTTTGCAATTAAAATGCTATCTCAAGATGTAAGTTAGGTACGAAGATACTAACAAGTTATTTCTCTAAAATAGAATAAGGTAAGAGACTAGTGATCCCTCGCCATCATTGTAAGAAACCAACAAAGTTTTCATTATTGCGTTATTTTCCATTACAAAGTTCTATCATAGTGATATCAATTTCCATGTTAAATGAAAAGTGGTGAAAAAACTTCTCAGCTAATTCATAAAATGTGAAAATAGACCCTTTGGGGATATGAAGAAACCATTCCACTGCCTGGCCTCTAAGACTCCATGGGAACAAACGGATAAGATAATTATCGCTATATGTAACTTCCTGGCAAGCCATGAAGAAATATTTGACGTGGTTTCAAGGATAAACTTTACCCCTATATTTATCAAATTTAGGGAAATTGAAACTAGGTGGAAAGGTCGTACGCAACATTTCCCGATCAAAAAGGTATGGACATAGTTCTTCAAACTGATATTTCTTATTGCATCCAAGGTTATTTTATTGAATACTGGTAAGGGAAATTTTCATGGATTACCACTCTTGGTCGAAGATCTGGCCATGCAAAGGTGTGGCATGTATGTACAAGTGGTTAGAATTTGATGTTTCACCACCACAATGTTTAGTGTAATGTTCAGTATAAGTGACCTTAGGTTTCTCAGTATGTGTAGCACTACCTGTATCTCTATGGACATGGGAAGATAATTTTTCCAATTGATGGCTAAGGATTTGTAATTTTTGTTCTACGATAACCTCTTTGTTTTGGGGTTCTGATTGAGGTATATGTAGAGGGAATTTTTCATTATCTTCACCATCAATTCTAGCTTCACAATGGGTTCAGATGAGTGGTATGCGATATCCATTTTTATTTTTAGGAGCTTCTTCTTCTTCATCGTTATTTTATTGGCTTGAAGTAGAAGCATGTCTAGGGTTCAATATGTATTCAACAGATCGAAAGGGAGGTTATTTTTCTTCTCCTCCATGAATCATGTTTGTAAGAATAGTAGGATCAAATTTAGGTGGTAATCTAGCCCCTAACTCTACAACTTGTGCTAAAATTTGATCTTTGTTTTAGAAGATAAATTTGTTTATGCGTACAAGGTAAAACTTAAAGTTATCCCGAGGATTTTTTCCCTCATCTCCAGTATGGTCAATCAAAGCATCTTCTTTAGTTAATGGATACAGAGGAAAGAAATTGATCCCATCCTTCTATGTGTCATTCTTGTAATAGGATCCATGATGGGAAATGTTTTGTTAAGGTTTGAAAGATGTCCACAAGTGTCACAATGAATCTAGACAAAATCAAACAGCGTAATAGTTGTAAGTGTCATAATGAATTTTACAAGGGTATAAAATGTATGACGAAAGTTACCAGGGAAAATCTAGCAAGTCCTAAACAAAGGAGGGACTACAAAGGAAACTATTCCCTATTGTTCAAATTTGTCTCAAAGGTTGTTTTTTATAAGATAATAACACAATTTCAATTTTTAAATTAATTTTTGAACAAACAATATTTAAGTATTACAAAGGGGTTGAAGTGAGCGTAACAATGCAAGATATACCCTTAAAACAAGTTTAATATAAACAAGTTTTATGTCCTGAGAATGGAGGATACAAATGTGAGCATCGTAATAATACAATTTGGACACTTAAATCAATTTTTAAGAAAAAAAGATGTAAGTATCAAAAAGGGATTGACAGGATGCAATCAACATAACAACATCACCTTTAACACTCAAATCAAGTTTGAAGAAAAACAAGATCTAAGTATAACAATGGGTCGACACAATGCAAACAGCGTAATAATACAATTTGGACACTTAAATCAAGCTTTAATAAAATAAGATTTAAGTATCAAAAATGGATTGATATAATGAAAGCAGTGTAACAACGTAAAGTGAGATCAATGCAAGATACCTTCTAATGTGGGTTTCAAGACAGACTACCAAGATATGAAGACGTACAAACACACTTTAAACACTTACATCAAGATTACAAAGAGGAACAAATGTAAGTGGGCGCAAAAGTGGTGGACACAATTTTGGAAGATCTTTGATTTTCTTTCTTTTGACAAATAATGCCAAAAATAGAACAAGGGAATTAGTACAAGTGGTGATGAAAAATACATGAAACAACTTTGGTAGATTTTTTCCTTATTCGATAACAAGGTAGAAACTAGGACAAATTTTTATCGTGATGAAAGATACGCAGCACAAAATTCAATGGAATCTCTCCTTGTTTGATAAACAAGGTTTTGACTCTGAAGAAGTATTTTCTTTGTAAAGGCTCTTTGAAACACGATTGGATAATGGTCAAGTTGGCCCCAATGCTAAATGGATCCCTAAGATTTTGTTCTCAACACTCGATAATAACTTTTCTAAGAGAGGTACACTTTTCTAGAATAAATTCTAGACAAAGGAACATTACCCCATAATCAATTTAATGAATAGGCCCTCATACGGACAACATTTAGTACTCATCACCATAATTTCTAGTCAAGTAGGTAATGTGGCACTTCCTGTTTCGTCAACCAGTTCCCTCAATGTGTTGACTACTTTGGGGTTCTTATGGTTATCCTCATAATGAGTTTTACAACTTATGCCAAGGCACTTCCATCAGTTTAAAGAGGATGAGTTTAAACCCTTATCTGAATCTGAAAATACAGTGTGAATGAATGGTGTGTTTTTTATCTTTGATATTAATTTGGTTTTGTACACCTTTGGCAACCTACACATAGTGTAATTACTATTTGTTTCGAGTTTTTCCTTTAACAAATGAAAAGATCTTGAACTCAAAATATTATTAGTTTTCCATATAAACCAAAATGTTTAGAAAGAGGATCAATGTTATTTTTTATTCTCAAGATCACTCAAAAGAGAAAGAGAAGAGCATACACAATGTTTTATCCAACTAAGTAGAAATGGAAAAACATAAATCAATGACCATTAAGTTCTTTGAAAGATTGATTTCTTAAACAACTTAAATTTAGAAATGAAGATCAAAGTTGCTTTTGATTCTTAATATTTCTTGAAGGTGCAAGAGAAGAGAAGACACAACATTTGATCTAATATAAGAACATGGATAAATCAAACATTATCAAATGTAGTAAGTGTTAGAAAATGATTTTGAAAGTAAAACTTGCAAACTAGAAGTTATAAAACCTATAAAAGCAGCAAAAAACACAAAAATCAGATTATAGAAAGTTTAGCCAAAATATACACAAAAATCAAGTGCATGCAACAACAACTCTAGTGCATAAAGAAGGGATGTTGGCACATGAAAGGTTAACGTAGAAGAAGACATAGAAAAAAGTAGATTCAAAATGTGCAGACGCGGGCAAAGATGATGTTAGTACATGAAGCAGTGATGTTAGCATGTGCAAACCCTCTGCATAGACAAAGATCAAAATAAAGATGATGCTAGCACAAATCTAGAGGACGGTAGTGCAAGCAAACAAAACACCAGTGCATGAAATTCAATGCAAATGCAAGGAAATAGGAAGCTAGCACAAATACATTAACACTAGCGCACAAAGTAACAATACAGACACATGTAAAATTTAAACTAGCACATGGAGCCTATGTCACTTCAAAAATGTGTAAAAATGACAAAAAAATGTCAAAAATATCTTTTTTGTTGATAAGATTCAAATTTGGCAGCACCTTACCTCCTTCACACCTACAAGGAACACTCAACACATGTAAACTCAACAAAACAAGTTAAGAAATACATGTTGATCTAGAAAACTCATTCTCACACGGGTAGAACACTGAGACTGCAAACCACCAGAAACTCTAAATTATAGAGGGCTTAAGACCTCAGATGCAGATATGGATTCTAGATACAGGCACAGAGAAAATAGATCTATGAGAAAAAAGTAGATCTGCAAGATGGAAACAGATAGGATTAGATAACGATATGCAAGGGTTTCCTGAAAAAGTAGATCCGAGAAGCATTAACTTCCTCGGTGGCTGTCAACCCCCGTGTTCATAAGAAAATAATGAATATCCAATCATAAGATGACATGCCAAAACTACAGAGATTTGTAATATGTTGAATAAACAATATAAATATGATACCAAGCCATTGTTTCGATATAACAACAAATCGATCATTAGACTAACAATATGAGACCGATAGAGCTTCACCTTAGAATACTCCACAATATGATTCAAATCTTCACAAACAGATATTATGAATTTAAGCTTGAGAATTTCCATAATTTTCTCTCTTTTTTAGAGGGGGAGAAAGAGTTCTATTTATAACTTGAATTGGGATTAAAATAAAGATTTAAAAATAATAATTATAATTTGTAAAATAAATCCTGATTAAGAGGACATGATGAAGAGTTGATTTGATGGTTAGGTTCATGATGTGAGAAAAGGAAAAGGTGTGATGTGGAGTGGGGACATGGTTAGGTGTAATAGTAAAATCATGTGCTCACTTTACACTATTGATTTTTGGATTTGTTGTCGGATAGGGAGATTTTTGAATTATTGACTTTATGGGTGGGATTAATAATTTACTAATTTGATGTAACATCCACATTTTAAGATACCAGAACAAGGGAATTTTTTTTATTTTTTAAAAACAACGTTCCCTTTTATGAATTATATAATTCAAACACACGTTCAAGTTTTAATAATTGTTCTCTGTCCAAATAATGCAGTTTGGATCACACAATTTCCATTTAAAACTAATGTTCTCTGTTCACATATTTGTAATATGGAACACACATTCAGTGCCATTCAATCATATAACAGATTCCATATGCTACTGTAAATGACTCGAAGAACTACCGATCTCCCATTACATGGCTCGGAGTTTCAGCGATCTCTCATTTCATGACTCGGCAACTTACCGATCCTTCATGTTATTTCATGCATAGTATAATGTATATACAAGGTTCTCTTACCATTTCCAGTTATCGAAGTGATCCATTTAAGAATCCTATCTGAATATCTGTTATTGATATTCATCTGACATCCTGCATCTTAAATTAGGTGATTAGGACAACGCAACCAGCACTTACGATACTTTGGCCAAATATTTTCACATGCTTTGCATGATCATATTCTAGGATGTGATACACACCAACGGAATACGTCATTCACCTCACTTCGTCTATTATCTAGAATGGTCTTTCCTGGTCCCTACCATTCTTTCCAATTTATGGTCAAACTCTAACTTCAACTAGCAATATGAACGAGTATAGGAAGTTACTCATGGTAACTAAAGATATGCAAACATACGGTGTCGTCCCTAGACGACTCCGTGTGTCTAGTTATCTTTAGTCCTCCGGAGTCACTCCGTATACGTGATCACACTCCTATCCCCAGCCAAGAACTTAATATTCAGCTTATGTAATCTTGATGATTTAATTCGGGAGGGCATTGTAATATGTCAGCTATAACATTGTGTCATCATGAAGGCCCCGCCTTCATGAAGACACCATGCTGTAACTGGCGTATGTCAATTTCCTACGGAATCCTCCCATCGAGAGTACATATCTAGCTCAAGTGATTTGGTTATGATCTTAATATTTAAGATCAACTTTCAGCAGCCATGTTGATCCTTTATCCTCGTTCTTGTTACAGTTGTATGTAGCTAAGAAAGACTAAATTCGTCTTCTATCTTACTATGCATCTTCTCCTTCATACCGAAGGGTTGCATTTTCTCTACTTGGTTCTTTTCTTGATCCTTGGATTAAGCAGCCCATTATCGATAGACTTAATAAGTTTAACCTATTAAACTTAACCAATTTTTCCACAACTGTAAACAAATTCAGAATTCCATCTTATTAGACGTCATTTAAACAAGGTCTAATTCTTAATGAATATATTCATTTATTCTCCTTAACCTTACATAGTTAAGGTCTGTTAACCATGGATATGTTTTTCCCATATCCTTACTTTCTGAATTTAACATTCGAGGCTATTAACGGAGTCCGAATACGAAGTTTGGCTACTCCTAAGTTATTTGATATTCCTTATATTTTGAGCTAATCCTGAATACCATTCAATTAAGAGATCATGTTCTTCCAAAATCCTTTTTAATGTTAATTAAAAATTCATCTTAACCCAAGAATGAACTAATTGCACATTTCAACGTAAAATTTGTATTTAGGTAAGGATAGATGTCATTTCCTTTTAAATCCATTCATGAACAATTGAATAATTCCAAATCAAGGAATAATATTATATTCCCAACTTAATCAACAATATCAAACTGATACAGTCATTAAAATATCACACTTGTATTTGTATTCATCCATCCATTTCATAATCTATACATTTTCCAGTCCAAACGACTGGACTTTGTTTATATTAAACAACATTACAACTCATAAGATAGAAGAATGTAGTTTCTTCTTTTCTCAATTCCTCGTAGAGGAGTAATAACTATCAAATACAATCCATCTTCAGTCAATCAAAAGAAGTATCAAAAAACAACCATGTCTTCGTTTTACTCAAGTTCCATCTGCAAAATTACTTGCACGGGTCAGTTCATTGAACTGAGCATATTAAGCACTTGTCATTAAAATGAGGTGCTTTTAATTAACTATCTCAATAAAAGAACCCTGTTTTTATGAAACATTACTAAGAACATCATTCAAGAATTAAGTATAAAAAAGAATGATCAGCATAACAACTGAAACATCTAATTACCATCCAAATCAGTTAAAGGATTACTACCCTTTTTCCCACATAATCATTACAAGACGCAATTTCCTTCAATAGTTCTAGATTACAACATTTGTAAGAACTAGGACTACAAGTATGTATGCTATTGTTATAACATTAAATGCTGTCAATTTCCTTCCCTTTCATTAGTTATAATATCAAAGGATAAATTTGACTGAAATATAAACCAATTTACTTTCCTTTCAGTTCATGCAACTCATTTGATTTCAAGCAATCAAGTACAGATGAGAAAAGCAAACAACAATAAAATGTAGAGGCTTAAACCAAAGCAATACAAAATTCATTCCTTAACGATTACAGGTTTCCAACTGTATGAGAGAAGAAATGATCATTATTCCAAGTTATCCATCCACACTCCTATTCCTTTCCTCATGACTATACTAAAAATTTAATCCAAACGAGACATCAATCAAGATAACAGTTCAGAGTGAAACTTACGAAATCTATTCAGAATTCACTTTCCAACAGCAAGGAATAATTCCATTCATATTCTGCTTTTTATGAAAACAAGGAAGAATTTATCATCCATATCAATACTTCCTTTAAATCAGGCACATATGAATACCAAAAACAAGTTGGTAAAACATCGTATCCATCATAGAACAAGCAATATAAAGATGCATCCTATGCTCTTACTGTACTAGAAGAATTCATACTTCATTCACTGTATTATAACCAAATGAACAGTTATACAGTCGCTTTATCAAATATTCACATGACTTTCTATACCTATGAACGCACACAGTTCATAAATAACAATTTGCACTTTGCTGTTACCTACAGCAAGTCCAACCCGTATTGTACAGTAAAGCTCTATTGAGGATATTTCCAGAATTCAAACAGCAAGAAGAGAAAAATTCATTCCTTTAACTATTTCAATAAGAAAACATCCATTTTCTTCAAACACAACAAGAATCACTCAAGTCGAGTTCATTTTTTTTTTAATGACAGTGCAAAATCAGAGATCACACAAAACATTTCAATCTTCCGTTTGTACAGAAAAACATAGCACTCAAGAAACAATCTAAATATCACTTTCACTTCCATCAAGCCGAACCTATAATGCTCAATGAAACCCAATTACCATTTCTTTCAAAATCTAAAACAGCAGAAAGAAGAAGAACTCGTTTCCTTATAATTTCAGTAAAGAAACAATCATTTTCTTCAAAATGTAATAAGAACACCCAAGTCATGTTTGTTTTATAATGACAGCTCAAACCCATATTGACAATAGAATGATTGTTCAACAATGTCAAACAAACTCACACAGCATGTACAATTTTCATTCAATATGCCATTTGCAAAGAAATACCCAGTTCGAGTTCCTTCTCGATCAAACATTTAAATCCGAAAACCGCATTCTCCTATTTCACAATGATGTGTAGAACCCAGAAATACAAGATTCATATAACAATACCTTTATCAAGGCAAACCCACATAGGGTATTAGATGCACAAGCATGGTACAGTCAAAACAATCTCAAACAGCAAGCCAATTCCCATGTATTTCATTTATTTGCACAGCAATACTAAGCCATGATCGTTTTCATGACAACAGTTCGAACTGGAAGATCAAACCGCATCCATAAAAACACAATAAAATCAACTTTCCATCAAGCAAGGAGAAAACATAGTTCATTTATAATTTCAGTAAGAAGAACAATTACTTTCTTCAACTCCCACGAATACCTAAGTCGTATTCATCCATCCATTTTTACAAAAGAAAAAGCACAACACTCAGAAATATTACTATCACTTCCATCAAACCGAACCCATGATGCTCAATAAAACCCAATTACCATTTCTTTCAAAATCTAAAACAGCAGAAAGAAGAGGAACTCGTTTCCTTAATAATTTCAGTAAGGAAACAATGTCAAAACAAACTCGCACAGTATGCACAATTTCATTCAATATACCATATGCAAAGAATTACCCAAGTCGCATACAGCAAAGAAAACGACTCAACCCAAAGTCTCTTCTACATGACAGCAAAATCGAATAAACCAAAACCCCCTCATCAGAAGAGCAGGGTTGTTTTAATGAGACGTTTAAGCAAAGCAAGCAGTTTAAGGAGAAGGGCTTAACATGCCTGTAATCTTCCTTGAAGCTCAAAGAAAACCGCGCCTATAGGAGTTATTTCCTTCCATGGCGATAGTAGCAGAGCTCCCCAAACAATCACCTTCCTCTACAGGCTCAAAAATAGCCTTAGATTTTCCAAAGAAACAGAGATAACAATCAAACACAGCGGGTTCGACAGAACCGTGAAAAACCAAATGCAGAGCAACTTCCAAAAACCCGAAAGAACACAATGACCAACAAAATTTCCTCCATACTCTTTCCAAGGCAGGCTGGTCGCGAAGACCAAGAAAATTAAATGCATTGAAGGCTCTGCCTTTTCCTTTTTCCTCACGCCACCGCCGACTCGGGTTGGCGAATTGCCAAATTCAAATTTTGCATGAAAACCAAGTTTGGTCTCATGACTAACTGAATGCCTCTAACTTTTCCCTGTTCCCGCCAAACTTGGCGCTGTCCACGCAAGGACCACATTCATTGCCCTATTAAATTTCCCACCATTCTCCCTTATCCTTTCCATCCACATGGGTCTGTGCATCCCCTTCCTTAGGTTAGGATTAGTTTAGGATTTATAATAGTGTCCAAATCTAGGTCATAGGTTAATAGAACTTAGATCTATTTTCACCATTATAGAATTTAAAAATCCACATAGGATAGTAGTTAGGGTATAAGGTAGAACTTAGGGGTAGATTAGG
Organism: Taxus chinensis; assembly: GCA_019776745.2. NCBI lineage: Eukaryota > Viridiplantae > Streptophyta > Pinopsida > Cupressales > Taxaceae > Taxus > Taxus chinensis. The sequence goes on along the minus strand of CM034152.1, from coordinate 481,216,112 downwards.
GTCTAATCCCCTCTCACTTAATTAATCAATTTCCAATCAAGTCCTTCCGACTGACATCCAAATTCAACACTATGCAGGACATTTCGTCCCATGTTCCACCTACTTGAGCCACCCGCATCCAGGCCTTTTTCACCTTACGAGGTCTCGCGTTACAACAGTGTATGGTTCGAGAATCGAACCTTTTTCATTGGCATCTACGTGCCAGCTATTCATACCTTGAAATCAGGTGCTGCAACATTTATATCAACCTTCAGTCTGGTTTAAAAGTAAATCGACAAAGCGATCACAAGAAGACCACAGCATACCTTGGATCAATGGAATTGATTCAAGGTGTGTTGTCAATCAGCGAATAGAGTTCATCAAACATACGACAGATCTGTTGTCACATTAGCAACATACAAGCAATAATAACTGTCTGTCCCAAGTAAACAAATTACAGTATACAAGAGTCCAGATTAGCAACACATTCCTTTAAGATCAAAATATATCTTAACATGTTTGCCTTTATTTCAGCAGTTACAACATTATGAAAAATAATCACCATGATAACTTACAAAAATCAAGGCGTTACATTCCTCCCTTCTTAAAGAATCATCATCCCGATGATCAAATTAAACCAATTCAAGGAGTTTCTAGGACAAAGTTCAGTTATTGTCCTTCCATTTATAAGTTCATACCAAAAACAGATTCACTCTTAAAAACAGTGTTTTAAGACAACTGTAAAATAGACCAATAATTGTCTAAATTTGGTAGAATTATCAGTTTTTCAAATTTCAATTTCAATTCAAACAAGTATGGAAAAGCAGATCTCATTTCTTCGAGATTTTCCAAAGTTGCACTTTCTTCGCTGAACTGGTCCCACTGGACCTTACATTGATTCACTTCGTGATTTCTTAAGTACAACTGGCGAGTTCCCAGCACTCGAATGGGCTTAACCACGATTATTCCTGGGTCTTGGACCTGCAAGGAATTCCAATTCAGCACATGTGATAAATCTGTTACGTATTTCTTAAGCAAAGAAATATGAAAAACATCATGCATTTGAGATAAAGCAGGAGGTAATGCTAGACGATAAGCTACAGGGTTGATTATTTCAACAATTTCAAAAGGTCCCATGTATCGTGGTGACAACTTGGCAGCCTTGCCAAAAGTTATTGAGCTCTTTTTCAGCTTCACCCGAAGAAAGACCTTCTCTCCCAGTTTATAATTCCTATCAACCCGCTTTAAGTCTGCATAACTCTTTTGCCTATTGGCAGCCTCCTTTAGATGTTCCCGAATCATTTTGATTTGCTGTTCCATTTCTGTAAGGATTTCTGGCCCAATTACCTCTCTGTCCTCTACGTTGTCCCAGCTGACAGGGGTTCTGCATTTTCTTCCATACAATGCTTCAAAGGGCGCCATTTTTAAAGAGGCATGGTATGTATTATTGTAAGCAAATTCAACCAGTGGAAGGTATTCCTCCCATTTATACTGCTGGTCCATGCAATACATCCTTAACATGTCCTCTAAAACTTGATTAACTCTCTCAGTCTGTCCATCCGTCTCCGGATGATATGCAGAGCCTGAAGTTTAATTTAGTTCCCAAGGCCGCATTAAGCATTTGCCAAAACCTTGATGTCATCCTCGGATCTCTGTCCGATATGATTAATTCGGGTATTCCATGCAATCTGAAAATTTCATGTACAAATCTTCTTGCTAACACTGGTGCATCGTCTTTCAAATTACCGGCAATGAAGTGTGCCACTTTGGTCAATTTGTCGACGACAACCAGGATAATATCATGCTTATTTCTTGACATAGGCAATCCTTGAACGAAATCCATCGTTATCACTTGCCATTTATACTGAGGAATACTGTGGGGATACAATAATCCAGTCGGGATGCATATGTTCCGCCTTAACACGCTGACATTCTAAGCAGTGTGTTACAAATTCCACCACATCCTTTTTCATTCCCTTCCAGAAGTATTGCTGCTTCAGATCAGCAAGCATTTTCGTAATGCCAGGGTGTCCAGAAAAAGGTGAATTATGAAATTCAGTTAACAATTTCCTTCTTAAGTCATTTGCCAAAGGTATATATACCCTGTTTTCGAACCTCAGAATTCCTTCATTGTCGAAACGAAATCCTTTATACCTGACATCCCTTGGATCTGCAGCAAGTGTTGTTTTGACTTGCTAGAAATAAGGATCTGATTCCAAGGCATCTTTCACCTCATCCTTAAACTGAGTTCTTAACGTTATAAGAGCAGAGATATGCTTCCTTCGACTCATAGCATCTGCTACTCTATTTTCCTTGCCTTTGATGTAGCTTATATCAAAATCATACTGAGACAGAAATTCTAACCATCTTCACTGCCTTGCATTCAGATTTGGCTGAGTAAAAATATACTTCAACCCCAGATGGTCTGTTTTTAACTCAAAAGGTTTGCCTAAAAGGTAATGCCTCCACATTTGAAGTGCATGAACAATGGCAGCGAGCTCTAGGTCGTGTGGAGCATAATTTTGTTCATGTAACTTAAGCTTTCTGCTTTCATAAGCTATGACATGGTTATTCTGTAACAGAATACCTCCAAGGCCTTCTCCTGATGCATCCGTTACAACCATAAAATTTCCATTTGGGTCTGGTACAGTTAAAATAGGTGCTGTAGTTAACTGTTCCTTTAAATTTTTGAAGGCAGATTCACATTTGTCCGTCCAGACAAATTTATTATCCTTCTTTTGCAGTGAAGTGATTGGGGCAACAATTTTTGAAAAGTCCTTAACGAACTTTCTATAATATCCTGCCAAGCCCATGAAGCTCCTCACTTCGTGCACGTTCTTAGGCGCAGGCCACTCGGTTATAGCTGTGATCTTTGAAGGGTCTACAGCTATTCCATTCTTGCTTATAACGTGTCCCAAATAATGCACCTCTGCATCATAAAAGGAACATTTAGACAGTTTACCATACAACTTCCTCTTTCTTAAAATTTCCAGCACTATCCTGAGATGTTCTTGGTGCTCTTCGACATTTTTAGAGTATATAAGAATGTCGTCTAAGAATACAAGCACAAAATTTTCTAAGTATTCTTGGAAAATATTGTTCATTAGATTCATGAAGGCGGCAAGGTGCATTAGTCAGCCCAAACGATAACACCGTGAACTCATAATGACCCGTACCTCATTCTAAAATCTGTTTTATGAATATCTTCCTCTTTTATTCTCAGCTAATGGTACCCTGATCGAAGATCTATTTTTGAATAAACTAATGCTCCTCGCATCTGATCAAACAGATCATCAATTCTTGGAATTGGGTATCGATTTTTTAATAGTTTCTTTATTCAACATCCTGTAATTAATGCAAAGCCTCAATTGTGCCATCCTTTTTCTTTACGAAAATTACCGGCACTCCCCAAGGTGAGACGCTCGGTCTGATCAGCCCCTTAGTCAGAAGTTCTTGTAATTGAGCCTTCAGCTCAACCGACTCGATGGTATTCATTCTATAAGGTTCCTTAGATATGGGTTCCAGTTCCCGACTTGATTTCTATTGCGAAAGTCAAACTCATCGTTTGGGCGGAAGACCTGACAATTCCTCCGGAAACACATCACGGAAATCCCTTCAACAATGGATATCTTTCCATAAAATCATTACCTTCCTTCTGTATTTTCTGTCATTTTCACTGCGTACAAAGTGTAGCCTCTGTTTTTAGCCCTCTTTAGTTGCATAGCCGTCATTTTCCTAACTGCAACTTCCCGTTTTACACCTTGAATGACTGCTGCTTTTTGCAGGTCATCGAAGCAATAGATTTTTTTTTCATAACAGTCAACCTTTGCCTTATGTTCAGCCAACCAGTTAACTCCAATAATGATATCATATGATCCTAGAGGAGTGACATACAGGTCAACTTCGGTGGAGAAATTGGGTAAATCAAGAATTGCCCCAAAAAGGCACATTTCGAATGTATGGACAACATTATTCCCATAATGCACTATCCATGTCTTATCCATTTTTTCAGCCTTTATTTTCAATTTCATTACAAGTTTAGTAGAAATAAAGCATTCAGTAGCTCCAGTATCAAAAAGTATGACTACAGGTGTACCAAATAACTTACCCGGAACTTCTATAGGCGTAACTTGCTTTTCAGCTTGTCTATTAGCCACTGCAGCATGTATCCTATACTGCTGATTGTGATCATCCTTCTTCAGAGGATAGTGATTCGCATAGTGGTCCTTTCCACAGTTGAAGCATCCTCCAACTGGCCCTTTCCTAGGCTCAATTTTGTTACCAGCTTTGAAGTTATCATTTTGGATTCCATAGGAATTTTGTCCATTGCCACTAACTTTTGCGAAGCTGTTCCACACACTATTTACAGGTTTGTTCATTACAGATTTCTTGTTGTTATCCGCAACAATTTTTTTTTTCACACCAAACCTTTTCCAAGCCCCTTTTTGGTGCGAGAGATGAAGAAGAATTAGGGATCTTCTTCCTTATCTCTTCCTATGAGTAATAATTGCCTCAATTTCTGTCCTGTTCCTGTCTGATTTCCTTTTCGAAAACTCCATCCATGGTGGTTGGGCCGTGGACATCCACTTCGCCCCCAATGATGGGATTCAGTCCCATTATGAATTTCCGTATTCTGAACTTCTCGTCAGCTTTGTACTGCGGTACATACTTAAGGAGTTTAGTAAACCCTTCCCAGTATTCCGTCACCGATAGCCTTCCTTGCGACCAGTTCTGAAATTCAGTCATTTTCCTATCAAAATAGAGTTGAGGCAGCCATCGTTGCCTAAAATAACCCTTAAATTGATCCCAAGTTATGTTTGATTCGACAATATTCAGCTCAACCTTACGGTTGTCCCACCATGATGATGCTTCATGAGAAAGCTAATATGCTCCCCATATCACTTTAGTCTCTTCAGAGAAGTTTCTTATCGCAAATTATTTCTCCATTTCACTGAGCCAGTTCTCAGCTCCGTCCCCAAGAGTTGTTCCATCAAACTTTGGAGGAATTATTCTCTTTATATCATTTGTAAGTTCAGCTGCTAATCTTGCCCTTTTTATTTTCAGGGGATTAGGAGCAATTACATTATTATCATCAACACGCGGATTCCCTCCGTTGATGTTGTCCACAGGAGGCAGCTGATCATTTATTTCAGCTTCATTCCCCTCCTCTTCATTGCCCATTGACTGTTGTTCCAGTACAGTCAAACGATCCCCCGTATCAAGTAGGGCAGCAAGGATTTCATCTAGCTTTTGCGTAGTTACTGCTTCTCCACCCTGCAACGGGTTATTTGCAGCATTCCCTCTTGTCCTGACCATTTTCTGTTCAATAAGAAAATGTAAACCTTATTAATATCGTGGACTCATTAGGTCCAAGAGCTGCAACCTTCAGCTCTGATACCAAGATGTAACATCCCCATTTTTAAAACACCAGAACAAGGAAATTTTTTTTTTTTTTTTTGATAACGTTCACTGTTATGAATTAATTCAAACACACGTTCAAGTTTTAATAATTGTTCTCTGCCCCAACAACACAGTTTGGATCACACAATTTCCTTTTAAAACGAATGTTCCCTGTTCGCATATTTACAATATGAACACACATTCAATGCCATTCAATCTTATAACAGATTCTATATGCTGCTGTAAATGACTCGAGGAACTACCGATCTTCCATTTTCATGGCTCGGAGTTTCAACGATCCTTCATTTCATGACTCGACAACAACCGATCCTTCATGTTTATTTATGCATGGTATATTCTATATACCTGTTCTCATAACCAATTCCGGTTATCGAAGTGATCCATTTAAGAAGCCTATCTGAATATCTGTTACTAATATTCATCTGACATCCTGCATCTTAAATTAAGTGATAAGGACAACGCAACCAACAATTGCGATACTTTGGCCAAAGATTTTCACATGCTTTGCATGATCATATTCCTAGATGTGATACACATCTACGGAATACGTCCTTCACCTCACTTCACCTGTTATCTAGAATGGTCTTTCCTGGTTCCTACCAGTCCTCTTTGTTTAAGTTCAGTTTTTTTTTTTAATCTTCCAATTTTCCAACTAGTAATATGAACGAATATAAGAAGGCACTCCTGGTAACTAAAGATACGCAGACATACGGTGTCGTTACCCCATGACTCCGTGTGTCTAGTTATCCTTAGTATTCCGGAGTCACTTCGTATATCTGGTCATATTCTAATCCCCGCTAAGAGTTACACATTCAGCCTATGTGTTCCAGATGTTTTGATTCGGGAGGGCATTGCAATATGTCAGCTGCAACAGTGTGTCATCATGAAGACCCCGTCTTCATGGAGACACCTTGTTGTAGCTGGTGTATGCCAATGTCTTGCAGAATCCACCTATCGAGAACACACATCCTGCTCAAGTGACTTAGCCACAAATTAATAATTAAAATCAACTTTCAACATTCGTGTTGATCCCTTAATCCTCGTTTCTGTTGCAGTTGCTTGTAGCTAAGAGGGACTAAATCCATCCATTAACTTGCTATGCATCTTCTCCTTCGTGTCGAAGGGCTGCATTTCCTTACTTGGTTTATTTCTTAATCATTGGATTAAGCAGTCCGTGCCGACGGACGTGATAAGTTTAACCTATTAAACTTAGCCAAGATTTTCTCAACTGCAACTAAATTCAGAATATTGACTTATTAGACATCATTTAAACGAGGTCTAATTCCCAAGAACAGTATTCATTTGTTCTCCTTAACGTTATATGGTTAAGGTCCATTAGTTATGGATATACTTATCCTATATCCTTTATTCTAAATTTAGCACACGAGATCATTAATGGAGCTCGAAAGTGAAGTTCCATTACTCCGAATTTTAATTGGTATTCCTTAGCTCCTAAGCTAATCCTGAATACCTTCCAATTATGGAATCATATTCTTCTTAATCCTTTTAATGTCAATTAAAAATTCATCTTTACCCAAGTATGAACTAATTGCAATTTTCAACTTAAAAGTTGCGTTTAGGTAAAATAGATATCAGTTTCCATTTAGCATCCATCCAAGGACAAATAACAATCCAAATCAAGAAAGAAATAACATTATATTTCTAGATTAGTCAACAAAATCAAACTGATATAACTATTGAAAATATCACACTTGTAATTGTATTCAATAATTCAAGTCATAATCTGTACATTTGCCAATCCAGCTGATTGGGCATAGTTTATACAAAACATCCATACAACTCATGGACAGAAGAATATATTTTCTTCTTTTCACAATTCCTCGAAGAGGAATAAAAGCAACAATTGCAATTCATTTTACAGCCAATCAAGAAGCATCAGAAAACAACCATGTCTTCATTCTAATCAGATTTCATCTGCAAAATGAATTGCATGGGTCAGTTCAATGAACTGAGCATATTAAGCACTTATCCTTAAAATAAGGTGCTTCAACTAACTGTCTCAATAAAAGAACCCTGCTTTTATGAAACGACAGTTAAACATCAATCACAAAATAGGCACAAAAGAAAGATCAGCATAACAACTGAACTATCAAAATATTATCACAATCAGCAATAAGACTGCTGTCCCATTTCCACATAATCATTACAAGTATCAATTCACAATATTTGTAAAGTTAGGAATACAAGTAGCTTACTGCCTATATAGCATACAGTTATCCTTTCCACGCCTTTCATTAATAACAAATGCAAAGGATGAAACTAAATGAAATATAAATTCATTACTTTCCTTTCAGTTCATGAATCATATTAAATTCAAAGCATTCAAGTACAGACAAGAAAACGAACAGCAATGCAATGCATAGTTGCTCCCATCTAAGCACTATAAAATTCATTATTCACGAATTCTAGATTTCCAACTAAATGAAAGAAGAAAAGATCACTTTTCCAAGACATTCATTCATATCTCTATTTCTTTCCACATGACTGTCTACAATCACTACAGTAATTCACATTTTTACTCGATTCGTGCAAAAACGCATCAAGGCCGAGCAACCAGAAGCCATTTTTCTTATCATTTCCCAAAGAAAAGAAAGCAAGAACCAACAAAATCCAAATCAAATCGATTCAACAGCAATCATACAATCCAAACCCAAGAGCAGGGTTGTTTTAATGAGACACTTAAACAAAGCAAAAGTTTTTAAAGAGAAGGGCTTAACATGCCTGAAATCCCTTTTCCTGAACTCGAAGAAAACTTTGTTTGCCGCGTTTTTCCTTCCACAGCAACAGCACAAACTCTCCAACACTTCCTTCTTCTTCAGGCTTAGCAACAGCCTCGAAATCTCCAAGAAAATTTCAAATGCCAAGAGCTGGTTCGACTAAACCGGGCCAAAAAAAAACCAAATGCAGAGAAACTTTGGCCAAAACCAAATCAAAACAATGAAAAATCAAATTCCCTCATACACTTTCCAAGGCGAGCTGGTCGCGAGGACCGAAAACAATCAATGCATTAAAGGCTCTGCCTTTTTCCTTACTTCCCACGCCACTGCCACTTAAGTTGGCGAGCTTTTAAATTTCAAAATTTCCATGCAAACTGAATTTGGCTCTATTTCTAAATAGATGCCTCTAATTCCTACCTGCCCTGCCAAAACTAGCGCTGTCCACGTATGGACTGTTTTATTAAATGCCAATGAATGCCTTCCTCCCATCCTTATCCCTTTCCTCCAAGGGTCTGCGCACCCCTTAGATTAGGATTAGTTTAGGTTGTATATGGCGATCAACCTAGGTCTTAGTTTAGCCTTAGGTTATTAGGGCTTAGGTTATCTTTCCTTTTTATTTTTGAATTTAAAAATCCACTTAGGGTAGTAGTGTAGGGTGCATGTTAGGATTTAGGATTAGTTTAGGTTTTAACTCCTACTAACCACTAACACTAACAACTTCCATCCAACCTCCCTACTAACATTCACGTTAATGCAGAGCAGGACGTTTCATCCTTTAGATCGCATGCCAAGGCCACCCGTGTCCAGGCATTTCTTGCCTCACGAGGTCCCTAGTTCAACAGTACAGGGTTCAAGAATCAAACCCCTGTCGTTGGCATCTACGTGCTAGCTATTCACAACTGCAATCAGGCGCTGCACGCTCATAACAATCTCAGTCCAGTTCAAGTGTGAATCGACACAGAAATCACAAGAGGACCTCAGCATACTTGAATCAATGGAATTGATTCAAGGTATGTTGTCAATCAGCAACAAGAGTTAGCAAGTATATGACAATTTGTCGTCACATCAGCAAACACACAAGTACAATATTTTCGGTCCCAAGCAATAAATCATAGCATACAAGAATCCAAGTTAGCAACACATTCTCTTAAGATCAGAACTTATCTCAACATGTTTGCCTTCATTTCTGCAGCTATAATAGTATGTAAAACATTCACCAAGTTAACATACAAAATCAGAGTGTTACAACTAGTATACATCAAAAATCAGGTGACCGCATCTCAAGCATCTTGCCAGATGTCCTCCATCTCTGTGTCACCTAAAACCTCGACCTCTTGTGTCCCTGCTAGCACATCACCTAGCTCTGGTGGCCTCTCCCTGATTGGGCCTCGGAGCTCGCTAACCTCCTATGCTCTCCACACTATGTGTGCAGGATCTTGTCCTCTCACTGGATTCCTGTTGTGCTCTGTACTCTCTGTAGGATAGGAAGTCTATCTCAGCCACCATGAGCTGATCCTAAAAATATCTCGCCTCACCTAGGGCATCCCTTAACCTAGATACAAGCACAGTCTGTGGTGGTCCCATAGGTCTCATCCCCTGTACCTACCCTACAGTAACCTACCCTATTCCAACTTGTGAATTGGGACCAGATCCCTATGCCTATGGTGGTGTACCTTGCCCTTTTTCCTATATCTGGGAATGTAAGGCCTCAATTTGTGCCTGGGATATGGCCAACTGGCTCTGTAAACCTGCCACCTGAGCTAGTAAGGCTATCACCTGACCATCTCTATATCCATCTCCTCCATCTCCTCCATCCGGGAAGAGAACATTTCCATACTTCTTTGGTGATGTCATAATGGAACTTGAAAAACCATTGATCTGTGATATGAGAGACATCCCCTGGAGAACCAAATGCACATTAAAAATATCAAGAATGGCTGAAAAAACTTGGAAGGCATAAATGCACTTCAGTAAAAGGTGATTTGTTGTTTCTTCTTTCTATTTACATAGGCTACATCTATTAATTAGTATCATACCTTTCTTCCTAAGTTTTTCCACTGTCAAAAATTTCTTCTGGACCAATTCCCAATAGAAAAAATTTATTTCAAGAATAATATTTTTATTCCAAATTTTTAGCCACTACCCATTAGGTTCAATGTGCTTAAATCCCAAAAGATATCTTGACTTAACTTCATAGTTCCCTGAATCCATACCACACAAAATCAGCTCACCTTGATATTGTCTAAGAGGAATGTGCCATTGCTTTAATTCCTTTCTTAACATTTAAATATGAATATCAAGACCAATATAATTCGAAGGAGAAGTAATATCTAACCATCTTCTCTCATCTGAAAAATAGTCACACACCGAATCACCATGTTCCTTCATGCAGTATTGCTTGAGGTTCAACCAAGGTTCTTCCATATTTAAAGGATTATTTATGATCCATGGATCATCCCAAAATTTGATTTTAGTACCATTTCCGAGATTCCATTTTGTACCCTTGACTAGCAGATTCCTAGCCTGAATAAGATTGTTCCAAAAAATTGATCCTTTTGGCACTTCTTGATCCAAGAAGAAACCCAAAGTTTCGTCAACATTTTACAATTATTTCACTTTTAAAATATCAATACAGGTACCCTATTCCTTATACATTCTCCATTCAAGATTAACTATAAGATCCGGATTCATTATTTGTAGGTTTTTTAAACCCATACCCCCAATCTTTTGGTCCAGTAACCTTATCCCAAGCTAACAAAGAAATCCTAGTCTTAGCCTCCGAGCCAAACCATAAGAATATATTTTGTATCCTTTCTATGGATTTCCTAAAATTTGTGGGAAGAATAAATATAGACATAATATAAATAAGCACTCCTTGTAATGAACTTTGGAGGAGTTGAGTTTTACGTGCCTGCGACAACAAGGATCCCTTCCATGAGGTTAATTTTGTGGAACCTTTCAATTAATTTATTCCAACCAGCATCCTCCATTTTACCACCACAAAGTGGCATGCCCAAGTAATTATCTAGGAGGTATTTAATGGTGCAACCCATTATATTGGCCAACCTTATTTGTTGTTGCTTATTAATGCTAATGAAGAAGCAAGAAATTTAATGGAAATTAACTTGTCCTGAGACTTCCTCCTACTGTCTTGTGATGGCCTTCAAGGATCAAGCCTCTTGAACAATCACATGTCCTAAGAGAACCGTATCATCCACAAATTATTGTAGGAACTAATTTTCCACACCATTGGCCACTTTGACACCCTCTAATATTCTTAATATTTTGGATTTTGAACACAATCTACTCAAGGATTCTGCCACAATGATATAGAGGAAATGGGAAAGAGGATCCCCTTGCCTAAGACCCCTTTCTGCTTTGAATAAGCCTTGATGCTTTCAATTTATACTAACAAATAACATAGAAGAAGAGGTGCAAGCTTAAATCATCTTGATAAAATGAGGACCAAATCCAAGTTTATACATGAGGAGTATCATGAAATTCCATGAGACACGATTATAGGATATTTGAATGTCAATTTTGATAAGCATAGCCTCCCAATTGGATTTTTCAATTGAATGAATAGTTTCATGAATAGATATTATATTGTCCAATATTTTCCTACCCGGGACAAAAGCACCTTTATTGAGAGAAATAAAATTACTGAGAACCTCCCTTAGTCTGAAAGATAGGATTTTGGAGATAATTTTATATAAATTATTGCAAAGAATGATAGGCCTAAAATCACCCAACTCCTTGGCCTCGGGTTTTTTAGGGATGGGAGCTATGAAATTATGGTTAACTTGTCTGATAAAACTATCATATCTGAAAAAATATTGAACCGCAGCAACCACCTCTTTCTTCATAATGTCCCAATAGAGTTGGAAGAAAAAGGCCAGGAAGCCATCCATCCTAGGGGTTTTATCTCCTTCCATTTTTGAAACAATATCCTTGATGTCCTCCTCAGACGAAATGGTAGTAAGATATTTATTATCCTCTATAATAATGGATGGATCAAAAATATTAAGAATTTTTGTCATAGCTTCCCTAGAGGCTTGTTGACCCTCAACAAATATATTTTCAAAAAAGGAAATAATAGTGTTCAAGATTTCATCTTCCTCTGTAACCACAGCTCCATCTTGTTTCATAATTTATTGAATACACCCTTTGTTTTCCTTGATCATAGATGAGATATGGAAGAACCTGGTACTCATATCTCCCTTATTAATCTAGTTAACCCGATATTTTGTTTCCAATAAATTTCTTCCTTACTGAGGATAGATTGAAATTTAGGTAGAGATACTTTTTCCTTTTCTTTATCTTCAAAACTTCATACTCCATCTTCCATTATTTTTTCCATTTCTCTCAAGTCCTCTTTTATTTTTCTCTTTTGCAAGAAAATGTTACCAAAAGCATCCTTACTCCATCTTCCATTATTTCTTCCATTTCTCTCAATTCCTCTTTTATTTTGCTCTTTTTCAAGAAAATGATACCAAAAGTATCCTTATTCCATTTTTTATCTTGGTCTTAACATTATTAACTTTTTCCATAACTTGGAACATGTTGTTTCCTCTGGTATTGATTCTCCACCACTCCTCAATATTTTTTTCAAGCTCTGGGTGAGTGGTCCACATATTCTTGAATCTAAATTGCCTAACTTTAGTTTCCACTATCTCCCCAATGCTGAGAAGAATCAAGTTATGATTGGATTTAGCGCAAGCAAGAGAGGATAAAGAATATTTTTTCTACTAAATCCATTGATAATTTACCAAAAACATGTCTTCTCTAATCTGAATGAGATATTCACCACTTATTTTGTTATTCCAAGTATATTTTGGACCACTGAGCTCAAGATCCAATGGATCATTCCAATTTATAAATTTGGCCAAGTCCTCCATACTATCAGAATAAGAGATAACTCCACCTTTTTTTCAGAGGGGGTCAAGGGTGTATTAAATTCTCCCACTATAATACAGTTTATATCCTTAGATAGCTTTCTGAATCCAGAAAAACTTTCCCAGATCTCATGTCTCTGAATGGTTGAATTAAAGGCATAAACATTAGATAAGATGAATTATTTTTTAGTACTTAAATTTGTGAAACATATGACTATATGATGTTGAATGACATGTAAAGGAATCCCCTTTATAAAATTCAAATTCCAAAGACATAAAAAACCTCCAAAGGCCCCCACTGAATATTGATAATGAAACCTATCCTCTTTCTAAAAAAATTGTGAAACTCTATCATCCTAGCAATATTCATCTTTGTTTCTTGTAACATCAAAATATGTAGTTTTTTATTTTTCCTAAAATATGAGAGAATCCTATGCTTAATGGGGTTTTTTAAACCCCTAATGTTACAAAAGAAAATTATAATTTATCAGAGTTTGACTTGAGACTTATTGTCATGTATCTTTGACATCCTTCCATGACCTTCTTTCTAGAGGCTCTTTCAATATTTTCCTTTTCTGATGGCCTTCCTAAAGAATATTTGTTTCCACCAACATCCACTTTGGAGAAGGCCCCTCTCATCATAGGAGTGTATTTCCATTTTGGATATAATTTGAGGATTTTCTTAGAAGTAGTCAGAGGTTTAGCAAGGGATCTTGTCACTTTCAAGACTTCAAACTCCACTTCCCTAGTGCTTATAGAGGAAGTCTTAAAATCTTCATCCTCAATATATATTTCCTCAAGATGAGAAGGTGATTGAGAAAGGGTTAAATCCGTCAACCCCTCCTCATTAATTGATTCAGGGTATCTCTTTAAGTCTTCATCCATAGTTAGAATATCCTCAAGGTGAGGTGCTAATAGATTGAACTTGTTAGCAGTCTCCAAATACTGATATTATTGTATTTGGGAAAAGAAACTTGCATCTAGAGAATCAAGCACCATAGGTCCTATAATACTATCTTCTTGTAATGGAACATCTTCCACCAACATGTCCTTTGTTTCTATTTCCAGTATTGCTACTCTTTTGTTGTCCTTAGTTTGATTGTTGGGAGTTTTAACTTATGTTGCAATAGGCACCAACTATTCCTCAATAATCTTATTCCCTAAGGGAAGTTTGGGAAGTGGTATCCTTGTTTAGAAGGGCCATGTATGACTTGATCTTCATAAACACCTTTACCCTTCTTCTCCTCCCTACAATCCCATTTCTTTTTGAGTTGTGCCTTAACAAAAGTCGCCTCATTGGTTTTTGGATTATTTTTGGAATTATGGCCTGTTTTTAAGCATGAGAATCAAATAAAGGGATCCATATCATAATCAATATTTTGAACATGAGTGCCCTATTTAGAATATAGGGTGATGTTTCTGGGAAGTTCATAATCTAGAGTCACATTGACGAAGAATCTATCATAAAGTAGTCAAATATTTGTGCTAGTAACTAGATCAATAATAACTAATGATCTAATAGATTTGGCTATAACCTTAATAATATCAAGTTCACAATGTTCCAGAGGTAATACATGGAGCCTAACCTAGACCAGATATTCCTTAATGGTGTTTTCAAGGGGATTGAAGAATGGTTTCCATTTTTAGACTAGTATAATGGATGAACCCATAAACTAGGTGCCTTTTGCTAAGATATTCCTTAAATATTCTTCCAAATAAAGGAAGACCAAAAAAGAGTTTTCATAGACAAGAATTTCCATAGTACCTCTGGGTGACCACTTATGACAAACCCATTTCAAGAACTCATCAATATTGGGTCTACTTCTCAAAATTTTGGCAAGAATGGTGTTACTCATGATGGAGAAAACCCTCTCTGCCACCTTATCTAAGATGTCCCAATAAATACCATTAGTGTTGCAAATGGTTTGAAGGTTAATATCAAATACTTGCATGGCTTTCCTCCCTGAAACCATCTTGGCCCATGTGACTGCGGGTCCCCTCAACAGACCATTTTTATCCCTTTATGTCGTAAAGGCTACATCCTTCCTTCCATAAGGTGGATCAAATCCCATAACCCCTAAAACCATTATAATTAAATTTTCCCGCTCCTCTAACAATTCAAAAATTTCTTTTGTTCCCATTGCTCTTGTTCCCTCCATCCTTATCAATCCTTTAATCATTCTAACTCCTTCAAAACTCACTATAAAGTTTTTTTAAACTTTGGATGGTAAATTTTTTTATTATACTAAAGCTATGAATAAGAGTTGTGGAGGAGCACTTTCTCTAAGTGGGACATTGAGGTGGGCTTGGGTCTTAAAAAATTTGCATGGTAAATGCTTTTTTTATACCAGAGATATGAACTAGAGTGGTGGAGGATCAATTTTTCTAAGTGATACATGGGGGTGGGCTTAGGTCTATAATGCCCACCAAGATATCCTCATTCAGATCACTCCACTATGTTCCGCTTGGTCCATATGGAGAATTTTGACCCTTAGCTCAAGGTGTCCCCATGACCACTTATTGAAAGCATAAAATGAACTCAATAGGAATGGAACTTGGGGTGATGATTAAAAACTACTTGTAACTCACCAATAGCCTAAAACATTGAGTTCTTATGAGCTTGATACCTATTTATTCAAATGATTTATAATATTATTTTGAATTCAATATGATACGAGCTAGAGTAATCTATATTAAGCATGTTAGAAAACTAAGAGCTCAATCAATCCTTTTGTGAAACAATGACATAATAAATATATATTTGGAAAGAGATAACACAAAATCCATTTCCATATAACCCATTTTATTTAGAACTCTCACCTATCAATATATTTTGTATCGTTAACATCAAGTTGAATAGGTTCGAAATTAGCACCATGGAATACCAATTTAATAACAAACCAAAAATCTAACAAGTGCTTCCATGAGTTCATAGGCTCAACTAAAACAATGGTTTTCCTTTACAAGCTAAAAAATATTTATTTGTCAAACTATAATGAGTAAATATATTTCACATTTCAGTAGTATAATAATTTTATTCTTTACCAATCTAAGAGTTACTCATTATTTCCATCGATTTCCAAACCATATTTAACTAATCAAATAACATACATTTATAACCAAAGTGCAATATTTATACATAAGGATTCAATACTATCTTCCACCAAAGATAATATCATATTTAAACTAGTTTTTCTCATTTTCAAACATGATTAGAAATACAATAACAACAATATTTTTCCATTTAGATAACATGGTAAAACAAGAGATCATTACCACTTCTTATTTACAAGAAATATTTGTACAAGGATTAACAATGAAATTTATCAACCTAATAAAATCCATTTTACATTCCTTATTTTCTTACAATTTAAATGAAAAATACCATGTTAAAATGCAAGTGGAAACTCCTCCCTAAAAGGGGAACACCATTTAAATTTTTTGAGTGAAAAATTCTTTTTTCTAAGAAATTGAATACACCATGTAAGGCTATAAAATCATTCTCCGTCACCAAGAATTAAGTCTCCAAACAAGGGAGAGGTGGATTGGTTTTCCACCCAACCAGTTATCATCATTACATGCCATCTCCACAAGTGGAAGACATGATAGCCTCCATGCAATCCCATAAGAGAGAGAGTTTGCATTCCTCCAAGACGCACATAGTAAGGGAGGAAAGAAAATATTTCCATACACACCAAGAAACACCAAACCATAAACCAACATCAACAAGAAGCTCAGATTTTATCATGAGGGGGAAGAAGGAAAGATTTCCCATTCGATCACATTATCAAATTCCAATTGAATTCGTCACTTTGCAATAAATATCAAGAACACCACTTCTTATTTCTTCCATAACCAAAAAAGCAACCAAAAATCTCCATGCTTCTCAAAAGGGTTTCTTCCCTCTTCCCAACACTCAAAAATCCATTTCAAGTGAGATGGATGGATAAAACAAAGGAAATACAAGATCAAACATCCCTTAACTAGCACACAATAAAATTCCTAAGACCAAAACAAGTATACCAATCCATAATTCTCTTGAACTACATAAATCCAACCCAAGAGGTGTGATGCCTACCTCACAATCTAATCAAACACACTCCCAAGTGCAATATAATATCTTCAAGCTCCTAACTACTCTATGCTCTCCAAAACTCTAAGTGCAAAAATGAGGCGAGAAGTCCATACCCCCTCCAAAATGGAGGAATAAGAAGGGAGATCTAAAATACTCAAAAAAATGAGAGGGTGAAATGTGTAACCCATATCCTTCTCAAAATTAAGACACCCCAAGTCTCTATTATACATAAGACAAAAGACTTAAGGGAGGAATATATAACAAAATTAAAAATAAAACTAAACAAAATCTCCTCCAAATTTCAAAGTGGCTCATAATACAAGTTCATTAATGAGCATGTGGACAAGAGAGGATCAAATGGGAAGGAAAGAGAATTTTGAACTTTAAAAAAGATCCCATTACCCATAGGTAAGTTCCAAGGGTTTCATTTTGGTGTAAATGAGATCCCCAACACGTAAAGCACCTCTTACAAATTCCACTTTTAGCCCAAATTTATGTTGGAAAAGTGGTGCATTTTTTGAGGTGGTGGGGCCCACCTAACCAATAATTAGGTGGTCTCATACCTCCCTAAACATGATTAAATAATAAATAACTACTAGTACAAGTAGGAACCATTAAATCGTTAAAAATGGATTTAAACAAGTGATAAAAATTATTAACACTAAAATGAATCCAAGGAGACAACAACCCAAGGTGCCTGAATCAAATTATGAAACATGCATGAGGATGATGGTTTTCTCATTTCCATCCAAAGACAAGGACAAGGAAGAAAAAATTGATCAACAAGAGAGAGTATTTTACCCAAACAACCTATTGTGTAGTCTTGAAGGTGCAACCCATGAGTCCCACATTCTCCTATGGTGAACCTGTAACCTGCACACTCAATTCACACATCATACCCACTCAATATAATAAACTAAGTAAAATGATACTACATACGTCCAAATAATCAAATCAATTACAAGCTAAATCATCCAAATTAAGTAATCAGTTAATATATATTATGATATAAATAGTGAAAGTGACATACATTTTTAGTATACCTAGATATAATCCATCTAAATCTCATCTCAAGAACATCCCTAACAACATCACTAAACCAAACAATAATGATAATGGTATTAATGCCTACCACATCATCATGTTAAGAAAAAATCAAAAACTAATCACTAACATGATGAAAAAATCATAATTATTTGAATCAAATATTCATGATAGTATTAATTATATTGTCTCAATCATGAATATGACATAAATTCAATGTCATCAAATGAAGCAAAACTAGTGGGCACTACAACTAGAGAAAGGATCTTTTCACTAATCACGACCACAAGGGGTGAGCGAGAATTCATAATATCCTCCAAATGTTCATGTTCTATGAATATTGGTAGTTCACTCTTTCTTAAAGATATTAATTTAGTTGTTTTTTCCATTTGCAAATCATGTCCAACAAGTTTGGAAATGTTATTCTCAAAAGTAAACTCAAATGTTAACAATTTTCTTATTATATTGCTCATTTAATTCATTCCTCCTAAATTTCTTTAAGAATTTTTAGTTTCAATTTCTAACAAGTTTCCTATCCAACATATAGCATACCAACATCCTAGAAAGTTGACTCCATAAACATGTTGGGGTTAGCACACCGGTTGTACAAATAATACATCAGATCTAAGCATACATGCAAATAAAACTGGATATTCTACCAGAATAAATATACATAACAAGAGATATAAATCAACACTAGATTTAACGTGGTTCACCTAGTGTGGGCTACGTCCACCAAGAAGTAAGCCAACCTATTATCTAAAGCTTTCACAAGATATACAATGAATATTTACAATCTTCCACACCTCTCAGATGTACAATATTGTCTTACTCTCAAGATTTTGCTTCTTCACCAAGAATTCTCTTTCTCACAATTATTCTCACAATAATCATCAACTTTTGCAAGTTCTTCTTAATTCTTACTTCTAAATCCTATCTTTCATGCTTATATAGGCATATAAAAACTTAGATCACTTAGCCATGCAATTACAATCAATAGATTTGCTTTAACATTAAAAATAGATCTAATTCCCATGAGTTAATTAAAACACCCACACACCGGTAACCGACACCGGTTAACCCTAACCGATGTCGGTTCCTCCTTTTCTGACCGATGTTGGTCATAGGTGAACTATGTCGGTCCCTCCATAACTGATGTCTATTACTGTGTTTTCTAGCAAGTTTCATATTGCATGATAATCCGAAGTAATTGAGCTCCACAACTCAACAATCTCCCACTTAGAGATTAATTACTGCAATATACCTGTACAACGTCATTCTTAGATCCTTCCTTAGCTTTGTTTCTTCATCTTCAAGTCTCAAACTCGAATACCAACAGAAGTGGAGTGTAGATCTAACTTCTCCTTTGCTTATGGCTTCGTTAGCATATCCGCAGGGTTTTCACTCGTATGAATATTTTCTAGATTCAATTACCCATCCTCCAATACCTACCATATGAAGTGATACCTCAACTGAATGTGTTTCTTTCTTGAATGAAACGATGATTTATTTTCCAAATAAATTTCACTCTGACTGTCACTAAAGAGTTTGCAATCATCTTGCTCCTTTTCCAACTCTTTCATGAACCTACTCATCCATATCATCTCCTTGCTAGCCTATGTAGCTGCAACATACTTTGCCTCTGTCATAGACAAAGCCACAACCTTTTACAATCTCAAAATCCAACTAACTGTCATCCCACCTACTATGAAGATATATCTAGTAGTATTCCTCCTACCATTTAGATCTCCATCCATATCCGGATCAACATAGCCACATAATGAAATATCTGAACCTCCATAGCATAACTACATGCTAGATGTCCCTTTCAAATACATGAGTATCCATTGGACTAATTTCCAATGTTCTTTACATGGATTATCCATATATCTACTCACAACTCCCACTTCATGTGTAATGTTTGGTCTAGTACAAACCATAACATACTTGAGTCTCCTAACTGCTGAAGCATATGACACTCGTGTCATGTATTTGACCTCCTCATGTGATGAAGGAAACTGATCTTTTTTCAATTTGAAGTGTCCATCCATAGGTGTACTAACAGGTTTTGCATTCTTCATCTTGAACCTTTCTAACACCCTGTAGATATAAGCCTCCTGAGACATACAATTTCTTCTTCTTCCTGTCTCTGTGTATTTTCATGCTAAGGATTCTTTTTGCAGCTCCTAAATCCTTCATAGCAAATGTGTGAGCTATCTTTCCCTTAAGCTCACTAATGTCCTGCATACTAGATCCTGAAATAAGCACATCATCTACATACAGTAACAAAATAATATAGCTCCCATTTTCAATATTTTTGAAATAAAAAAAAATGTTCATATTCACATCTCAAGTCATTGCCTTGGAGCTTGCTTGAGCCTATATAGGCCTTTTTTTCAACCTGCACACTAATTTCTCCTTACCCTTGACTTCATACCCAAGTGGTTGTTGCATATAAATATCTTCATCCAAATTTCCATGAAGTAAATTCATCTTCACATCTAATTTCTCTAAATGCAAATCATGTACTGTAACTAAACTCAATACAATATGAATAGAAGTCATCTTAACAATAGGAGAAAATATTTTACCAAATTCAATACCTACTTTCTATGTAAATCCCTTTACTACAAGTCTTCCCTTGTACCTTTTCTGTCCACCCTCTTCTTCCTTTATCTTGTATACCCACGTATTCTGCAATGTCCTTTTACCTACTGGTAACCTAACTGAATCCCAAGTTTGGTTCTGTTCCAAGGAGTCAATCTCCTCATCCATGTCATGTTCCCACTGCACATGGGTCTTATCCTGCATTGCTTCTTCAAAACTCTTGGGTTCGCAATTATTAGGCAATAATAAATAAAATAGAGAAGTTGTAAATATTTCTTGAGGTTTACTTACCCTTTGTGACCTTCTCATAGGAGTTTGGGGTATTAGAGGCTCATTCTGGACCTCCTGGACATTTGTATCCAAATTTGTCAGTGACCGACGTCGGTCACCTGTAACCGACATTGGTTCTACTAACTAATGTCGTTTCTACTCTTCTATAACCAATACTGGCTCTGCTAACCAATGTCGGTCAGGGGTCAACTGACATCAGTTACTGTGTAACCCTGTCGGTATTAATTTTAAATCTGAGAGTTCATTTTCATTCACAAACTTCTCAATCGGTTCGTCCTTGGGTACAAAAATTTGATCCATGTACATTCTCTTTTCATTCCATTCAATGTCATGACTCCTAATAATTTTAAAATTCTCTAAATCCCAAAAACAGAATCTGAAATCACCAGATCCATAACCAATGAAAGTGCACATCTTGGATTTTGCATCCAAATTTTTCCTATTTTCCTTATCAATATGCACAAAAGCTTCTGAACCAAAAACTTTAAGAAAAGAAAGATCTACCTCTTTTCTAGTCCTAGCTTCCTCTGGTGTTACTCCATCTAGTGAAATTGAAGGACCACGGTTAATTAAATAAACATATTGTATCAACTTACTTCTACCCAAAACTGTAAAGGTCAATCTAGAATGTATTCTTATACTTTTAGAACGTTCCATGATTGTCATTGTTCATTCTTTCTACAACACCATTCTCTCTGTGGTGCTCTTGGAGCCATTCTTTTCTCTACGTATCCTCATTCGCTGAACAATAATTATTGAAAACCTTGCTACAGTATTCACCACCATTATCAAATCTAAGGCACTTCAACTTAGAATTTGATTCATTTTCAACAAGGGATTTCCATATTTTAAAATTCTCAAAAACATCAGATTTGTGTTTAATATAATAAACCCACACCTTTCTTGTAGCATCATCAATGAAAGTAACATAATATTGGGATCCTCCATGAAGAAGCTACCTGAGCTGGTCCCCACACATTCTGAGTGTACAAGCTTCTAATTTTTTCTCCTTCTTAGTTTCCCTAAATTTGAGAAATATCACTCTCTTTAGCTTTCCAAATATACGCAATGCTCTCATAAATAAATATGTAAATCTTTCAAATCTAATAAATTACCCTTAGCTTTTAAGATATGCATTCCTTTTTGACTCATATGACCCTAACTCGGTTATGCCACATGTATGCATTTGAATCTGAAGTAGATAATGTAGAAAAGGAATCAATAAAATAGGTAGATAAATATAACGTTCCTACCTTCTTACCTCTTGCCACAACAAAATCACCCTTGGCGACTTTACAAGAGTCTCCTATAAATGTAACCATGCAACTAGATTCACCTTAGTTTCCCCTATAGAAACAAGATTCCTCCTGAGGCTTGGCACATGCCTCACATCCTTCAATACCCATGTATTTCCATTATGTCAATTTTAGATGAACTTCCCCTTTACCAGTAATACTGCAAGGTTCATCATCACTCAAATAAAGATGCCCAAAATTGTCCCTAGACATAATTTCTGAAATAACCCTTATTAGGATTTGCATGGAATGAAGCTCCTAAATCTAAAACCCATGATTCAATTCTATTATCTAAATAAAGAATAATAGCATATTACATTACCTCTGATGTAGCAATATTTTCTTCTTTACCTTTGTCTGGTTGTTGGTTCTCTTTATCCTTTGACCAACAATCTTTCTTTGTATGTCCTTTCTTTCCACAATTCCAACAAGTAATTCCCTTACTTCTGGATTTAGATCTGTCTATCCCTTAACTTTGATTTCCCATTACTCTTACTCTTGGATCTCTCCTTCTGTCTGCCTCTACTTTCTACATTCAAAGCCATTTCTAGATGATGATTCATCTATACTCTTCTTGTGGATTTCTTCATTCAATATTATACTAACCACATCATCAAACTTCAAAACATTATTAGTCAGAATTTGTATTACTAACAACCATTACCAAGTTATCCTAACTATCAAGCAAAGAGCATAAGAGTAAAAGTGCTTTTAATTCATCATTAAATGGTATATGCAACTGATTTTAACTGATTTACAATAGATCAGAAATCATTCAAATGACTAGATGAAAATCCACCTTCATGTATATTAGAACTAAATAGTTTCTTTATCAAATAAAATTTATTTGAAAGCACTAGGCTTTTCATATAAATTAGCAAGAGATTTCATTAACTCTACTATAGAAGTTGCTTCTAGTAATATTGGAAGCCACGAATGCTATCAAGATCAATCTTATAGATCCAAAAGCCTTTTTGTCAAGAATCTTCCATTCTTCATCAGTCATCTTCGTAGGTCTAGAATTATCATCCAACGGTAAATATCGAATATCTTTGATACAAATAATCCTCAATCTACATCTTCCATAATTGATAATTTCAACCGTAAAATTTCTCTACTTGTATTTTTTTTCTTTTGTCATTGTTGTAGCTCCCACTCAATCAAAAAACATCTATGAGTAAATCTGTCAACACACAAAACCATCAAACAAAGCTATTAGCACACCGGTTGTACAAATAATACATCAAATCTAATAATACATACAAATAAAATCACATATTCTACTAGAAGAAATATTCATAACAAGATTTATAAATCAACACCAGATTTAACATGGTTCACCCAGTGTGGGCTATGTCCACCAAGAAACAAACCAATCAATTATCCAAAGCTTTGACAAGATATACAATGAATATTTATAATCCTCCACACCTCTCAGATTTGCAATACTTTATCTTACTTTCAAGACTTTTACTTCATCACCAAGAATTCTCTTTCTCACCAAATTATTCTCACAATAATCATCAACTTTTGTAATTTATTGTTAATATCTTACTTATAAACCCTAGCTTTCATGCTTATATAGTCATTTATAGACTTAGGGCACTTATCCCTGCAATTACAATCAATATATATACTTTAATGCTTAAAAATAGACTCTAATTCTCTGAGAGTTAATTAAAACATCCTTGCACACAGGTAACTGACGCCGGTTAGCCCTAACCGATGTTGGTTCACCCTAACTGATGTCGGTTCCTCCTTTCCTAACTGTTGTCAGTTCCTCCCTTACCAATTTTGATTACTGATGTTTTCTAGAAAGTTTCATACTTGACCAATGCTAGTCCTGAGGTGACCGATTGCCAGTTCCCCAACTCAACAAAATGTTGGTTACTATCACATTTGACATGCAAGTTTCGAATTCGCACTGCATATAACTAGGATAAGCACATTGAGCTCCACAACTCACATCACCTAGGTTGGCACCGATGTTACTTATTAATAGCACGGGTTTATAATAGATTTTGTACCTTGTGTAACAACATGGAACCACATGTGTAGGACTTGAGGCTAACTAGTTTCAATCCTATGATAATTGAACAAAGTGAACATGGTGATGGGAAATGTAATCTGTATAACGAATCGTGTCATCAAGAAACTGGGCAAGCATGGCATGATCTTCCTTAACAATTTATCATCCTAGTTAGTGTACATTTATTACATATGTCAAGTTCACCTAGTTTTAATCAATAGTGTCCAAGATGTCTGATGGGATTTGATTGACTAAATTCTAGGTAGACACTTAAAACATCACTTGGTACGTCAAGGTACATGTGGAAGGTACCACTTGTATACTGTTGGTATATAGACTCCATTTCTAAGAGTAATCGTCATAGGGGATCAGGTATGATCTAATTGACCCAATAGGTTATGCACAAGGTTGGTCTTTATTGATTTATTTGATCCAAGTTAGAATTATTTTACAGGGTATTGATGGATCAATACAAATGATGGGTTCATCACAAGATTCCAAGGTGTAGAATGCATTAGCGGTAGTTTGGGTAATTACTTAAAAAATATCATAATTTGAAGTATTGAAAAGGTATGATTGTTACAGTTTGGTCATTAGAGCTGAAGTATGAATCTCTTAGACCTGATGGATTCCTCATACTAACTAAAAATTTAATTCTTTTCCAACAAATGTTAAAGTAATGGTGCCAGGATATAAATTGCATCACATATGTCAATCACCACCTATGATAAAAGGCGGGAAGAAGCCATCATTTATTAGGTCAAGTGTCCTAGCCAAGAAATTAGTCTCTCAAGTGCCAAGTAGTGTCACATGCAAGACTATATGGTTTTCACCTCCATTCAACAAAATAATTCATGGGTAATGAACTTACTGATGTTATTGAACCATCTCAAGAATATCCTATACTTTATAGATCCCAATGGAGCATATAATGATGTTTTAAATGTGAATCGCAATATGTAAATCTAAATGTAATATGAGCCTAAACCACCTAGAGACACAAGAGAGCACATATTAGAAGATGAATCTATAGGAAATGACATCAAGAGGATCCCTAGATCCATCTCAAAGTCTTGACAAGGAAATGGAATATTCATGTACATCTAAAGAATCTTCAAAATTTTCTAACCTCGCGAGCCCCCTATATTTGTACCTATGTAAAAAATTATTGGGCTAGGAATAACTACCACGTAGTCTGAGGACACTACCATCATGCTTAACATAATGAGGCATCCTCTATATCATCAGGACATCCTGAAAGGTAGAGCTGGTTGCAAGGATGCTGAAACATCTAACCATGGATCTAAATTTAAAGAATAATCTTCACATGTCCAACCTTGTGAGGTCTACCTACAATTGTACATATGACTAGAAGATTTAGGATTATTTTCAAGGACATCTAATCAAAGAAAGATGATCCAACAACTTCCTCATACTGGGAGAAGTTCACTGACAAATTCTAGGAAGTGCCCAAGTGCAAGAATTATGTACAACACATGATGCCATAACCATTTTGTATCAGGACATTTCAAAAATCATTGGATTAAACAAATGTGACAATTAGGATGGTGAGTTTTATGTCCACAGGCCATCAACTATGGAGGTTCATTAAAACAAAGGAAATGCAATAAGACTTAAGAACCAAATAAATTAGGCTAAGTATCTACCCATAGAGAGGAGAAGAAAAAGAAAATTGTTAGTAAACCATCACATTTATCACCTAGAAATGTGGCATGGAGGAATTTCAGCATTAAGAGATAAGAATGGTAATGGCAATGGAAATAAAAATACTAGTCAGTTAATACTACAATAAGAAATGAAGCAAAGAAATGGACATAAAAATATGGCCAGTACAAAAAACACAATCATTGGTAAAAAATACCTCATCATCGAGGGTTGTTATATCTATGGTCTAGATCCAACTATGCTAATAACATCCCTTAGAGGAAGAATAGATAGAATGCCAATCTAACACTACATACATGTTGTAGTGATCTCCATCAGAACAAGTTGACCCCAGTAGGTATATGTCAAGTCCCATAGTTGTAAGGTAAGTTATATGGACTACCTGTACACCATTTTATTGTGATGACTGGTTTTACCATACAATGTTTTGTTTCCACTAAGGTGTATACATCTAAAATTACAATAGAAAAGTTGGTTAGGTATGAACATCCCAATTCATGGTCTCTTCAATTCATCATGGGTACAACTTTCCTCCACATAACGCATTAAAAAATATTTATTTTGCGCAGCCATATGGAATTGTCAATCTTTACTACTGAGTACATACCTTTACACTAGCTCCTCTAGGGTCGATATGACATTTGTCCCATACGTTCATAAATTGGTTGATCCTCAACACAAAGAAATCATGTAGAATACCTTGAAAATAAAATTAAATGCCTAGATGACCTACAAAACACAAGTAGAAATTCAAGGAGAAAAAAGAGGATTATTTAGTTTTTACAAATCGTACAGAATATGCACACTTAGTAGACAGGTTAAGAACAAGGGTTACGTGCTATTATGTAGTAAATATTATAGATTTGGGTGAAGAAGGAAAAACTTCTATGGAATATTATACACTGCTATGTGAGTTACAACGATGTCTTTATGAAATAATTACATGGTCTTCCACCATCTAAACGAGAGTATTTAATTTCACTCATAGATATCAAACCAAGAGCCGACCCAAATATTCTAAGGCTTTCCCTACCAGAATTATACGTGAACTTAATTGATTTGGTTCTATTCCATAACAGAAAAAATTCATTAACTATTATCACATCAAGGATTGATCTAAGCCATGAGTGCCTCTCACTTGGGGAGCACCAAAGTCATTTTTGTAAAGAATAATGATGGAACCCTAAGGCTATACATCAACTACCTAATGCTTAATAACATGCCACAATCCTCCAATAGGCACCCCCTTCCAAGGAACGTGATGACCTCAAAATCTACTCAAATGTGTGGTGCATTGGTATACTCTAAGATGGATTCATGTGATCAAGGTTGATCGCATCAATCTTAAGAATAAAATAAGAAGATATTCACAATATTAGTCCTTTAATAAGGTATTGAACACATTTTTGAATATCAATCTATGTAATACACAATATATGTGAATTACCAATTCTCCCATGTAATGCCTCAAGGTCCTATGTTGATAAACACAATGCTTGTTTCTTTGTAATTCAGTTACAAACCATTGACATGTGATTGTGTTTTGAGTCCTATTTTTTTGGCTTTTTAACTATTTAATCATGTTTGCTGGGATGATATCAGAGTGTCTTATAGGTATTTATTTCTGTAAATAATTGGTTATGGACAATATTTTTTAATTGTGAATGTTGATCATGAAGTACTTAATCACTCTATTTTTGAAAGGAGACTTAAGTGATTTCAATTTGTGGAAAGTGTACAATCAGGTCTCATTGGACATAGTTAAGCCAATCAGGTAATTTGGTAAGCTATTCATCAAGGTCTATCCATGCATAATTGCTACGGGTTTGAGACTAGATGTTATTGATTATTTCTATGTAGGATTGTCATGTGCATTCAAGGTATTCTCCTAAATCGATATGTTAATATGACTATAAGTCTATTTGGCTCACTTGACTTCTTTAATGAATTTCTAGAATTGCAATTTTATATGCTCAATATCAATGATGGACAAATTATGGAATACATTAGATTCAATTTTTGGTATAACATGCTTCACTACTAAATACATGAAGAGTCACAGTTATCATTGTGGTGATAACAAGTCTGAGTTATGTTCTTTAACTAATGCTAATATTAGTGGATTTAAGAAGGATATTATGTAATAACCATCCATTAGTTATTTCAAGTGATAAATGCAAGTTAACCTAAGCTAACCTATACTAAGGTGATGTTTAAGATGTCCTAAATGTACTCATATGATGCATTGATTAAATGTTGAAAACCTAACCTAAGGTTAATAGTAGGCATGTTGGTAATTCATAAATGCGCTCAACCTAATTAATAAGCGATCCTATGACCTAACTGTAGACATACCTAACTATGGTGGAGAATTACCATACAAGGGGTGTTAGTGGACCATGGTTAATGTCAAGTTAGGTGTCATCCCATACTCGTACTTGGTAAATTAAATAGTTTTAATTGATGACCACCGCTTGTAGACACCCAAAATTGGGTTGTAACCCTCTAAACCCCCTTCGATTAATTAATTCAACATTATTCCCCCACCATGCCCATTTACACACATTTTAATTAAATTAATTACCAAAATTAAGTTAATTACCTACCTCAACTAAGCTACCTCACCTCTCCACCTCACCCTAGACCCATTCCAACTCCATTTATTTCTTTAGACTACGTCCCCACTTATCCTAACCAATTAATATTTAGTCTAACCCTAATATTAATGACCTATTATCCCTCTAATCATTTTACAACTCCGTTTACCACCATTCTTCACTTGTGACCTGGAACCAAAATCAATATCACGCCAAATCTGAGAGCAATTAGGATAATTTTAGCAAAATTGACCATTTATCTCTAACTGGTGTTAGTTATCCCTCAGCCGGCATAGGTTCCCTAACCATCGTCGGTTACCTTAAATAAGAGTTTCTAACTCTTTGCACAAGTTCTTGAATTCATTCATTCATTTAAGCTTTGGAATTCCAACTCTTGAGCATTCAAGCTACCAGATGACGAAACAGAGCACATCATGTCTTCACCAGCAGCCGATCTCTTCCCCACAGCCTTGGATCACCTGCAACAAGGCACACAAGCTCTGTTTCCGTGGCACTTGACACAACCCCGTTTCATCCCCAAATGCTCATTAACCACCACCACCTTCAAATCTACAGGTTCTCAAATTAGTAACTCATTGTTATTTGTTAGTTAAAGTTTTGATCTTAAGTCTTTTATTGATTTCTATTATCTGACTCTCCTTTGTCCCAAATATCACCCTTCATCCGTCTACCATTTATTCTACAAACCTAAACCATTTTCCCCATCCTATCACCTCCATAACCCTTACCAAGTCTTCATATAAATCCTACCACCCTCCGTGGACCTCCTCAACTCTCTGTGCAATCACAGAGAGAGACAAATACTCATTTCTTATCATTTTCATCATATTTTCCCTACCGAAACCGATCACCCAAGCAACGTTAGTCATTTACCAGTACAGTTATCAATTTCCTAACCAATACCGGTTTCTGTGACTAGTAATATTTCCAAAACCAGTGATCTCATATCCCTTTCCAAACAGCCCAGAACCTAACCAAACCTCACTCATACCTTTCCTAACACCTCAATGACCTTTCCCAACAAGAAAAAAACCTTACCTAATGTTATATTAGTTTGTATTTCAGTACTTTGTTTAATCTAGCGTATTGATAACGTTTTGTGACACCTAAATCAAAGTGTTAGAAATAGGACCTCTATTTCCTGTATTTATTTTCATTAAATTGATAAAAATAGTGGATTGACAATCATCAAGGAAGTGTCACACTTCCTAGAACTAGCAATCACTAGGTAATCCACTTCCATATATTGTTTAACTCTCTCTTGTGGTCTTCTTGTGCTTTATAGGTAGTTCCTCCCAGCTAAAAGGAATCTCTCACATTTAGTCTGATCAAATTCAACAACGTGCAACCTTCTCCTGACTATTCACATGTATTCCTCCTACGCCCATTACCTTTATCTATTTTATCACATTACTTTGAGGTGAAACACCTTGACTTTGATACTATATGTCATGCCCACATTTTATGACTAAAAACACAACAAGAACATGGGTAAAAAATGCTCTCTAGTTTTACTTGGACACAACATTCATTTAGTACACATGACAACAATAACACATTCTCTTTTATAACAAAAGTATTCACAACTCTCCACATATACACTACCAAGTCAATTACAAACTCTTTTTTATCATTCAACTTTCCACCATCTAAATAATTATTTAATTCCTTGTTTTTGATAAAGAGTACTCAAAGATTCAATCTTTCCTGACCATACTTATACATGAAAAAATTGATTTGGTCTACTTCCATAACATAAAACACTTCATAATCACATCAACACAAACCATACAAGTCGTAAGGAACACACTTACCAAATTCTTACTGAACATAATAGGTCATTACAACATTACAAGATCACACACACACACATCCTCCTAAGGAGGTATAAGGAACACAATCATCCAACTCCATTAAAAGTAAAAAATTACAATCCTAGAGTCATTACCAAGATTGATCTCATTTATCTTAAGGAGACATTATACCAACTCAATATTAGTCTTGATGGTTCTTGAATGATTGATTGATCTCATTTATCTTAAGGAGACATTATACCAACTACATATTAGTCTCAATGGTTTTTGAATGAGTTTTTGAACATCAAGGTATCTAATACACAAGATCCATGAGGAGGATTTTCCCACTAAGGTTCAAGGTGCGATTTGTAAAACAAAATGAGTTCCAACTCAGTTAGAAAATATCTTGAAGAGGGGTGAATCCCAAGGTTGATTCTTGAAAACCTAGGAAATAATGGAGGGTCACATAGGTACTACCTCTTCCGCGTGGTTACACAAGATAAGGGAACAATGCCATCACTTCCTAAGAAGGAGAAATTATTACCAGGACGACCTACAATAAGTCTTATTTTACACATTAGCCAAAATTAGCTTAGTCAATTTCATCAAGTCCTTCCATACATGATTTTGGGTTTAGATAGATGTTACGAATATTTCTATAGGAATGTCATGGAAATAGGTTTGGAGGAAAAATTTAATTTCAATTGATCTACTTTTCTCATTTATTTTTAACCATGTTTTTTTATTGAATTATAATCACAACATCAATGATGGACAACTTCTAGAATACATTAGATTCATTTGGTACATCATGCTTCACACAAATACATGATGACTCATAATTATCGTTATGGTTATAACAATTTGATTTTGTTTTCAACTAATGCTAATATTATAGCTGCCTAAATATATTCATAACCATCCATTCTTATTTCAAGTGAAAAATACAAGTTATAACTAAATACATATTTAATATCCCAAATACATTTTACCCATAAGATGCATGTGGAGGTTGATCTACTATGTTCAAGCACAATTACTAATTCTAGTGTGCTCAACATATTTAGCAAGTTTTTTAGCTAGAGATGATAAAAAGGGTGGCAATTGACATACATTGGCATAGGTCCACATGAAAAAATTGATTTGGTTCACTTCCATAACATAAAACACTTAATAACCACATCAACACAAACCATACAAGTCATAAGGAAAACACTTGCATAAGTCTTACTGAACATAATACGTCATTACAAATTTACAAGATTTCGCACGCACACATCCTCATAAGGAGGTATAAGGAACACAATCATCCAAGGTCGATTCTTGAAAACCTAAGAAATAATGGAGGGTCACATAGGTACTACCTCTTCCGCGTGGTTACACAAGATAAGGGAACAATGCCATCACTTCCTAAGAAGGAGAAATTATTACCAGGACGACCTACAATAAGTCTTATTTTACACATTAGCCAAAATTAGCTTAGTCAATTTCATCAAGTCCTTCCATACATGATTTTGGGTTTAGATAGATGTTACGAATATTTCTATAGGAATGTCATGGAAATAGGTTTGGAGGACAAATTTAATTTCAATTGATCTACTTTTCTCATTTATTTTTAACCATGTTTTTTTTATTGAATTATAATCACAACATCAATGATGGCCAACTTCTAGAATACATTAGATTCATTTGGTACATCATGCTTCACACAAATACATGATGACTCATAATTATCGTTATGGTTATAACAATTTGATTTTGTTTTCAACTAATGCTAATATTATAGCTGCCTAAATATATTCATAACCATCCATTCTTATTTCAAGTGAAAAATACAAGTTATAACTAAATACATATATAATATCCCAAATACATTTTACCCATAAGATGCATGTGGAGGTTGATCTACTATGTTCAAGCACAATTACTAATTCCAGTGTGCTCAACATATTTAGCAAGTTGTTTAGCTAGAGACGATAAAAAGGGTGGCAATTGACATACATTGGCATAGGTCCACATGAAAAAATTGATTTGGTTCACTTCCATAACATAAAACACTTAATAACCGCATCAACACAAACCATACAAGTCATAAGGAAAACATTTGCATAAGTCTTACTGAACATAATACGTCATTACAAATTTACAAGATTTCGCACGCACACATCCTCATAAGGAGGTATAAGGAACACAATCATCCAACTCCACTAAAGGTAAAAAAATACACTCTTAGAGTCATTACAAAGATTGATCCCATTTATCTTAAGGAGACATTATACCAACTCAATATTAGTCTCGATGGTTCTTGAATGAGTGATTGATCCCAATTATCTTAAGGAG
This sequence comes from Taxus chinensis, assembly GCA_019776745.2. Taxonomy (NCBI): domain Eukaryota; kingdom Viridiplantae; phylum Streptophyta; class Pinopsida; order Cupressales; family Taxaceae; genus Taxus; species Taxus chinensis. Next base: position 481,183,298 of record CM034152.1, on the reverse strand, counting down.
ACATTATACCAACTCAATATTAGTCTCAATGGTTTTTGAATGAGTTTTTGAACATCAAGCTATCTAATACACAAGATCCATGAGGAGGATTCTCCCACTAAGGTTCAAGGTGCAATTTGCGAAACACAATGAGTTCCAACTCAGTTAGAAAATAGCTTGAAGAGGGGTGAATCCCAAGGTTGAAGCTTGAAAAACCTAGGAAATAGTGGAGGGTCACATAGGTACTACCTCTTCCGCATGGTTATACAAGATAAGGGAATGATATCATCACTTTTTAATCACTCTAAGTTAGGAAGGAGATTTTATTACAAGGATGTCCCATAACAAGTCTCATTTTACACATAATCAGAAATTAACTCAGTCAATTTCATCAAGTCCTTGCACGCATGATTTTGGGTTTAGCTAGATGTTACGAATCTTTCTAGAGGAATATCACGGCAATAGGTTTGGAGGAAAAATTTAGTTTCAATGGATCTAGTTGTCTCATTTATTTTCAAGCATGTTTTTTATTGAATTATAATCACAACTTTAATAATGGACAAATTATCGAATACATTAGATTCATTTGGTACATCATGCTTCACACAAATACATGATGATTCATAATTATCATTATGGTGATAAAAATTTGATTCTCTTTTCAACTAATGTTAATATTATAGCTGTCTAAATATATTCATAACCATCCATTCTTATTTCAAGTGAAAAATGCAAATTATAACTAAATGCATTTATAATCCTCAAGATATGTTTTTCCGATAAGATGTATGTGGAGGTTGATATACTATGTTCAAGTACAATTACTAATTCCAATGCGCTCAACCTATTTAGCAAGTGGTTTAGCGAGAGACAATAACAAGGGTGGCAATTACATAAAATGGTGTAGGTCCACATGAAAAAATTGTTCTACCATGCTTATACATGAAAAAATTGATTTGGCTCACTTCCATAACATAAAACACTTACTAATCACATCAACACAACCATAGAATCCATAAGGAACACACTTACCAAAGTCTTATCGAACATAATATGTCATTACAACATTACAAGATTTCACATGCACTTATCCTCCTAAGGAGGTCTAAGGAACATAGACATCCAACTCCACTAAAGGTAAAAAATTGCAATCCTGGAGTCATTACCAAGATTGATCGCATTTATCTTAAGGAGACATTAGACCAACTCAATATTAGTCTCAATGGTTCTTGACTGAGTTTTTAAACATCAAGTTATCTAATACACAAGATCCATGAGAAGGATTTCCCACTAAGGTTCAAGGTGTAATTTGCAAAACACAATGAGTTCCAACTCAATTAGAAAATAGCTTGAAGAGGGGTGACTCCCAAGGTTGAGGCTTGAAATCCTAGGAAATAGTGGAGGGTCGCATAGGTACTACCTCTTCCGCATGGTTACACAAGATAAGGGAACAATATCATCACTTGATAATCACTCTGAGTTGGGAAGGAAATTTTATTACGAGGATGTCCTACAACAAGTCTCGCTTTACACATAAGACAAAATTAACTCAGTCAATTTCATCAAGTCCTTCCACACATGTTTTTGGGTTTAGCTAGATGTTACGACTCATTCTCGAGGAATATCATAGCAATAGGTTTGGAGGACAAATTTAGTTTCAATGGATCTAGTTTTCTCATTTCTTTTTAACCACGCTTTTTTAATTGGATTGTAATCACAACATCAATGATGGCCAACTTTTGGAATAAATTAGATTCACTTGATACATCATGCTTCACACAAATACATGATGATTCATAATTGTCATTATGATGATAACAATTCAATTTCCTTTCCAACTAATGCTAATATTATAGCTACCTAATTATATGTGTGACCGTCCATTCGTATTTCAAGTGAAAAATGAAAGTTATAACTAAATGCAAATATAATCTTCTAGATATATTTTACCCATAAGATGCATGTGGAGGTTGATCTACTATGTCAAAGTACAATTACTACTTACAACTCGCTCAACCTATCTAGCAAGTGGTTTAGCGAGAGATGGTAACAAGGGTAGAAATTACCATACAACGGTGTAGGACCACATAATGCCTTATTGTTCTACCCCCACCCCTTCCATATGGGGTGAAGTAAAGTGTCCAAGTGTGACCCACAAGGAAAGGAGCTCCACTACATTATAGATTTTTAATAGAGTTGACCATATCGTGTCTTTTGTTATTCAATTTTTTTTTGGAAGATGTAGTTTAAATGTGTTTTCTCTAAGAGGTTAGATTGAGTTTAAGCATATAATAAAAAGTAACCAACTTTTCACATTACATTTTTCATATACATCAATTATTATAACCATATTATAATCCCCTAATGTTCATTATTAGGAAATTGAAACTACCAATTACTAGCTATGATAACACCAAGGCAATCATTACATTTTGATCACAATTTTTAAATCACGACTCCACAATATCCATATACTTGAAAAACATTAATTTAATAAATACATTTATATGTGTCATCTTTGAAACTTGCAACTCTTTCATTCTCATGTTCTGCACACCAACATCAACACGGGTTAGCACCATCTCACATGGACTTACCCTTTTTCTATCTAACTACAAAATATACATTTAAAAAGTTTCCAATCCAAAAATATTAGGAGTGATTTTACACTTTCAAGTAGGAAGGAAGAGAGAGTGTATTATCTTCATACAATTTGCATTTTATTTATATTTTTGGGTTCTAAAGAGAGGGAAAAGAGAAGGACATCAATTTTCACGCATTCACAATTTCATTTTACAATACAAAAAAATGTTTCCAAATAAATACGCTATTTCCATTATACATTTCCCAACAATAAGATATCAAAGCACACCAAGGAAGGTCTCATGGAAGCAAAATTTGGGTCAATGGGCTTAGCAACCAAACTAGTATGGAATGAGGGAGCGATTACTTTTAACCTCTTTCCTCATATGGAGAGAATGCCCAAAAATCAATAAGCAACACTCATTTTAGAGGACATCGTAAAATTTAGCAATTTACACTTGGGATCTGCAAGCTAAGATTAAACTTGTGCTTGCTATTTACGAGTTGTGCGGATATCTCTTGAAAACAATGAAGGTTGGGGATGCTTAATCAAAGAGGATTTATAACTTTAGAGAGAGTTGTTTTAAGTAGTAAAAATATAGTTTTAATCGAAATGCACTCACCAAACTGCGAGCTAAGGCCCAAATTTTACGTTGAAGTTCCATTTCGTTTCATATCAAGTAATTGTATGTTTAGGTGATTCACTAAATAACAACCCGACGAGAGGGTTTAGAAAAACCATTGCTCTTTACAATAGGTTGCTCGTTTTATAAATTAGTTATTATTTTCGTATTGTTTAACTTTCACCGAATTACATATACTCATCGAATTTAACACATCTATAACATTAAGATAAGAGAAATGAAATGAAAACTTTTTAAGGTCCAAGAGGCTAAAAATAGCCAATGAGACAGTAAAACCAATTTTTTTTTATTTTCATCATTTTTTATCATCTTTTGTTAATCTTGATGATGAAATCACCCATTTTATCTATCAACTCTTCACTGAACATACCTTGTAATGACAATGTCGTGAAATTGATTGCATATCTCGAACAAATGTCATTATAAGCATTGCTTTCTATAATAAAGTGTTTGTCAAATTCCACTGCCCCATTTAAACAAAAGACACAGAGTCTCTCTTCCCATTTTTCTTTAGGCCTTTTCTGTCTACCTGTTTCGCATCTAAATAGATGGGAGTTAATCCTTAGTTGAGTTAAGATAATTTTAGCTCTCCAAGAGATGAGGACCCCTATGTAGGCCTTTTGTTGATGATCACAAGTGTAGAGATAAGGAATCAATGTGCGGTAACAACTAAAAGGCAAAAGGAAAACTCCATGTCTGTAAATAAATGTTCATATTCTGCTCCATAGTTCTAAAGTTGGCATGAAGGTGCCTCAACCAGTTCTGGAAAAAATTCTCCATTCGTTATGCTTTGACAGGAGTCGAACCTTGTAGATATGGTTCCCAATAGAAGTAGAGTGCAAGGATTGTTGCATCTGGTATCTCATCTACCAAGTGCATAGTTTGTGAGTTTCCAAGGCCTTTCTAAAAGCTCTATTTGAGCTTGTCCAGTTTTCTTGGGTGCATGCAACCATAGGATGGCAAAATCCACCTTTATTTATGTTGAGAGGGACGTCTAACATTTTCTACAACTCCCATTTGGCGTGGTTGCTAATAATAGAAGATACATGTATAACCATAGCTACTAATCCTACACTATGGTTTTATAATAACATGGCATATTGAATTAGGGTGATTTATATTTGTTAAAGAAATAGATTCCTAGGATCAAATGACAAATGAATGTGTTGGTTTATTTATTTTATCTAATTGAGTGTTTAAATAAGTATATAATACATGATTCCATAAGTCTTGTGTGTGTATATGCTTACAAATGGTTTTGCATGTATGAACAAATGCAATTAGTTTATAAATGTGGTCTGTGTATTTTCATCATTGTAAGAAAGAGCTGGGTTTGTAGTTTGGAGTGTAGGAGAGAGGGATATATACCACTTCCCCGCACCACTAATCATGCCCAGCCAAAGTGTAGGCCCTCAAAAAGTTTTGTTACTCATACCACGTCCCCCATAAACCTTCAGATGCCACTGCCTTTAATTGCATGCAATCTGCAACTACAACAAATGACAAAAAATATGTTTTTCTCTTAAAAAAAAAACAGACAAATATTTTATTTCATAGGAGAAATATTTTTACAATTACAGTGATGCCAAGCTTGATAGCTATTTGTCCAACACTATAAAGGAAAATAAACATATCAGAAAACATTAATGATAGTTAAGTTTTAGAATAGCTTGCATAGCTTCTTAACCTCGTTGAGGCCACCAAAGAGGAGGATCGCCATAGCAACTTATGTCATGATTATCCAAAGCCCAATTTGTCAATGTATCTGGCACTTGATTTCTCTATCTAGGAATATGTGCGATTTGGAAAGTCTGAAATTATGCCTACAAACCTTTAATTTTATCTATTTCTCTCTCAATCTACTAGTTTGAGCTCCTCTGAGTCCCATTAATAGTTAGCATCATAACAATGACCTTAGAATCAGATTCCACCTGCACTTGAGTTCATCCACACTTAATAGCCTCTAGTAGTTCTTGATAAATAGCTCTGACCTCAACAATATTATTAGTAGTGATACCTAGATTTATAGCAAGTATAAAGGTTGTTGTCCCATCACGAGTTCTTCCAATACCCCCCATCGCAGCAATCCCTGGATTTCCCCTAGAAGCCCCATCCATATTTAATTTCCCAAACTGCATAGGTGGAAGAACCCATGGTTTCTTTTTGTCATCTCTCTTTGGCAAATTAAAAATAGGTAAATTGGAGCTTTTAACCTGTAAAGAAATCACCTTACATATATTAGTCCACTCCAGTGAAAGAGTAGAGGGAATGGAAACCTTTTGCTTGATGGTTTCTACCATATTAATTGTAGTTTTCTACCACACATACTCCATATCTTTTATCTCTTGCTAAAAAATTATTTTATTTCTTTCCTTCCAAATATTCCAAATTAACAACAGAATGCATGTCCATAGAGTTGGGGGTAAATTTTGTCCGTTTGGAAGATTTTCTTGCCAATCTTTCATCAATTGCTCAAAAGAGTGAAAGCCAAAATAATGTAAATGAAACATATTAGCAAGAGATTTCTATAAAAGTATCACCCACGAACATTGAAAGAAGAGATGATATCTAGTATCCTCATCATGCCAACATAAAGTGCATCTAAAAGGACCATAAAAACCTCTTTTCATAAGTCTGTCTCCTATTAGGATTCTACCATGGACTAAAAGCCAAATAAAGAAATTGACCTTAGGCCATTAAGTTGGCTGCTATATTTTCTTAAACATTGCTTGGAAAGGATGAGAAATACTTTTAAGTAAAGCCTCATATCCTAAATGAACCGTATATTCTCCCGTTGAAGTATTTCCCCATCCTATTACATCTTATTCATTAGATGAAGAAAGAGGATACTTTTGCAAAAAATGTTCAATCAAGACTTAATCTTGTTGCGCAATCTGAATAGGCCATTCAAGCTCCCAACCGCTTACCACGCCCTCTCCAACCTGCTACAACAACCTCACACAAAAAATTAATAAATAAAACTCTTTCCAAAATGTTTTATTGGATGTCCATAACTTGTATCAAAGATCCCACCACTTCGCTAGTGTAGACACCTATATTTTAGCTCGAGCAATTTAAATACTTAAATTGCATTAATTATACCATTTCCTGCAAATTGATGACATATCGTCAATATCACACATTTTCTCTGTCTATCGTTGTTAATTAATTACATTACGTTAGTTAATTAACTCTTCTATCCAACAACGACGCCAATTAATGACCTTCCGTTAATCAACTCCCCTTTCTATCTAGATTAATTAATTATTTATAATTAATTAAGCTCCCCTTTCTATCTAGATTAATTAATTATTTCTAATTAATTAAGATCCCCTTTCTATCTAGATTAATTAATTATTTTTAATTAATTAATATTTCTATCTAGATTAATTAATTATTCTTAATTAATTAATTCTCTCTTCTATTTAATCAATAAATCATCATTTATTTGATTAAAATCCTCTCATAACATAAATCATACTAACTATTCCTCTAAAAAGCTTCTATAAGCTTGCACACCTATTAATTAATCACTTTGGTTAATTAATAAACCCCCTCAATCCCCATGAGTCACTAGAGGACAAACTAAACTCTCCTAAGGTTGACTCAACCCTTTCTAAACCATCCTTATCCACAACTAACCTCAACCTTGCTATTATCCCACATGTAAAGGGATGTAGAGATTCTTTTATACATTGGGCTATATAAGGAGCCCTCCTCCTACCTTTCTACTTACACCTAAATGAGCATAGAGCCTAAGCTATAGCCATTTTATCATCTTAGAGCATTCTTCCATTAGTGGAGCTAAGCATATTTCATTTGCATTCAATCATCCAAGATTTTTGAAGTCATATGGAGTTGTCAAGAAAGGCTTGTAGTCATGGATTGATGAACCTCCATTCTTGAAAACCTTGGATCAAACAAACAACTATCAACCCTTTGATAGCTAAAGGATCTACATAGGTTCATTTCATTAGATTTAATTTCTAAAGAGTAGAGCAATAAATGTTTAGCATGTTAGTTTGAAGTTCATTTTCAAGGTTTTAATGCATATATGTTGATGTTTATTAGCTTGTTTAGCTCTTAGCATGATGGTGCATAGATTTTAGTTTAGCATTGTATTGAAGCTATTAGGTGTTAGTTTGATTTTATTTGCATTGCTAACTAATTCTTGCACACATTTGGCACACCCGGTGGGACTTACTCCATTGTCCTTTGCACTAAATTTTAAGTTTTTGTAGTTAAGTTTCAATTTTGGTTACTAACCCTCTTTTGCACATGTTGATCTAACTTATTTTTCTTAACTTTTTTTTATTGAGTTTGCATGTGTTGAGTCTTCCTTGTAGGTATAAAGGAGGTTACTGTCAAAATTGGATCTTGATGGAAAATTTCAAGATTTCTCCATGTTTTCATGTTTAGAGCTTCATTTTTCAACATTCTACATGCTAGTTTTGTCAATTTCTTGAAAATCTTAAATTCTTGAGCATGTAGGTTAGTGTTTGATAGTGTTGAGTCTTCTATTTACATATTAATGTGGTGGGTTACTGTCAAAATTGAATCTTGGTGAGAAAATTTCAAGATTTCTCCATGTTTTCATTTTTAGAGCTTACTTTTTCAACATTCTACATGTTAGTTTTGTCAATTTCTTGAAAATTTTAAGTTTTTGATCATGAATGTTAATGTTTGATAGCGTTGAGTCTTCTATTCATATATTAATGTGATGGGTTGTTGTCAAAATTGAATCTTGGTTGGAAAAATTTGACCTTTTTACAGATTAAGGGACGTTTTTTTTCACATTTTTGAGTACATGTTAAGTGCATACCCATGAGCATAAGAGCATATGCGTAACCCATCTTCCGAAGGCCATAAATTTTTCTCCCAAACTCAAAATGACTCCATTTTTTTTGCGTTGGAAAGGTATTGAAGTGAACTATGCAATGAAAACATAAATTTGGGATTTATACTTACAAAAATTACAGGTTTTCCTTTATTGTAAAACTGGTCATTTTCTAACATGTCTAATGTTTTGATTAATGTTGTATTTCCATGTTTTACTTGATTTAGGCCAAGGTTTGTGTATGATATTCTCTTGCACCTTTTGGTGATCTTGAGAATCAAAAATCAATTTTATCTCTATCGTTTTAACATTTGGATTAACTTCAAAATTTGATTATTCATTTTTCTTAAGGGAATGAACCTTTTACAAAGCATTTTTTATGGTCATTCGATATGAAGTTTTCCATTTCTATCTTGTTGGGCTAAAGTTTGTGTATGCTATTCTCTTGTACCTTAGGGTGATCTTGAGAATCAAAAGCAACTTTAGTCTTCATTTGCTAACATTTGGTTAATTGGAAACTTCATCTTTCATTTTTGGTTTAAGGGAATGAACATTTATCAAGTTTTTTGTATGGTTCGTTAATTGCAAAGTTTTCCTTTACTTTTTAGTTAGATTATTTGTTTTGTATGCTCTTCTCTTACATCCTTGGATGATCTTGAGAATTAAAAATAACTCTTAATCATCTTGTAAATAATGTGATTTGCTTGGAGAACTACTAACGCTTGAGTGCAAGACCTAAAAACGTTTGTCAAAAAAAGAAGTTTGAAACAAAATTTTCTAACTACACGTGTGTTGCAGGTTGCCAAATGGCGAACAAATAAACCACATTAAGTCTAAAAGATAAAAAACACACCACATTCAAAACACTTGATTTGTAGGTTCAGATAAGGGTACATCCCCATCCACTTAAAACTAGGACATAACCCCTTTGGCATAAGCCTTAAGCTACAATAATGGGGGTGGTCCTAGGAACCCCAAAGTAGTCCACACAAGAGGGAACCTTGTGGATGAAACAGGAAGTGCTCTGCACACCTACTTGACTAGTATACACATGAGATTTAGCATCAAATTTATCTGTATCATGACCCCAGTGAGAGTACATGATGGATGCATTTATTTCCCACTGTGCTTGAAGGGGGTAAAGTAAAGTCGAGATAATCCTTGGGAAACCTTGGGAAACCTTGGAAAATCGAGCTCGCTCTTAGATAACTTTTGACACCTAGTTGAGTGAACCACCTAGGAAGCTATCTTTGACTAGGAGCCAACTTTGACCATTTCAAAACCAATTTGAGTTGAGAGCCATTATTCATCACAAAACATGTGAAGCATTACTTTTGCTTAGTTTTTCACTCGCCCTAAGGCAAGATGAAACTCTGCCAAAGTGAGGCCAACATTTTTCACCCCCAATTGATCTACTTCCTTCACTTTCTTTTGACACTTTGTTGATTAGAAGAAGAGTGACTACCCTTGTGTTGTTAATTGATTGTATTCACACTTTTGTGTCTGTTTACACTCATCCATGTTTGTGGCTGAGTTGTTAAACATCTAAAGTGTGTGGAGACGTTTTCATATCATTGGTAGCCTTTTTTATCTTGATACCCAAGTCAAGATCATCATCGTAGTTAGGCTTGATTCATCACCTTGATTCTCCTTTGAACTGTTATCTTGTTTATATCATGTCGCTACAATTTTGGTATTTACGTCTTGTTTCTTGTAAACTTGACCTAAATATCTATATTGTGATGTTACGCTATATACACTTTAACAATTCCTTGGTATACTCTATCCCTATTTTGATTTTAATTACTAACTCAATTTTGAAAAGTGTTGAGTGTTACCATTTGTGTGCATTATATCAATATCATCTTGATATTAATACCTTACTTTTTTTGAAAAGTTTGGTTAACACATCTTGGTAGTATTGTTGTGTCGTTCACAATCATAACTGCCACTTTTTGGGATATAGGTCTTGATTGGATTCAAGCTCACTTTTAGTATACTTTGTTTGGGGATCGCATTAACTTCTTGTTATTACTTATGCCTTGTTCATTTCTTTGAACTTGACATAAGTGGTGACATTTTATTAATCATCTTGTCAAACTACCATTTGAAAACAAACTTAGGAAGTAATTCATGATTGATTGGTTTAAAAAAACCTTGTGTGATTGTGTCTTGTGATTATTCATCATTTTGACTTATCCATTTAGGACAATCACTTTGATCCATTGATTCTTTATCATTCATTATTCTTTGGTCATTAATTTGGCTTTGTGTTTTGAACTTGCATGATTGTTCCTTGTGTTTATCTGCCTTATAAACTCATTTCTAGGACAATCCTTTGGGTCTTTGATCCTCTTGATCTTCTTGTTTTTTCCTAAGTTCATGATCATTTTTGAACATATCTTTCAAACCTTGGCAAAAACATTTCCTATCAAGCAAATATTGAATCAATTGAACATTGGAAATCTTTCCTTTGTATCCTTTATGTTGCTAAAATTTTGATCAATCCTTTGACATTTACGCCTCCAAACCTTGTTGGATTATCAATCTTGAGTCATCACGATGTATGTTTTCCTTAGCTTCCCTTTTGGAAAATCACACAAGCATCCCCATCTTTACGAAATGTCTAGTTGGTTGTCATTATGTTGCCCAAATCAACATGAAACCTTCTTCACTTTGAAGAAGTTTGATCATACAATCTAGGTCTAGACCTTTGAACCCAACACACACCAAAAATGAATGATTATCACAAGGTCCCTTATACATACGACAATAAGGAATCAAATTTTTGGATTCACATCAAAAGATGCCCATCATGACCAAACCTCATTTGGTTCTTCACGCTAGAGAACCCATCTGGGTAACCCGTTCCCCACCTTCATCTCATAGTCGGTGGTATGGTTTGGACACTTCTGATCCAAATTATTATTTGGGTTCCCCCCACTCTTCTTCTGATTCTAATCCAAACATTTCCTCTTCTTCTGAGGATTCCAATCCAAATATTTCCTCTGATTCTTCTGATGATTCAGATCCAAACTACTATTCAGATTCATCTAATTCGACTCCTAAGTCATGGTCCTCCCCTTCTTCATAGGACCTCTATTATCAGTCACCTAAACGATGCTCTCCTCCTCTAAATATTTGTGTCACCACAAATTCTCTTCATCATTCATCTAATACGACTCCTACATCATGGTCCTCCCTATCTTCGCAGGACCCTCTTCATCATCCATTTAATATGACTCCTACGTCGCAGTCCTCCCTTTCTTTGCAGGACCCCTTTTATCAGTCACCTCAATGACATTTTCTTCCTTTGAAGATACGTGCACTCCAAATCCCTCCAATCAAACATCTAATATAATTCTTGAATCATGGTCCTCTCTTTCTTCACAGGACCCTTTTATTATTCATCCAATGCAATTCTTGAATCACGGTCCTCCCCTTCTTCACAGGACCTTCTTCATCAATCACCCCCATGAATTATTCCTTCTTTGAAGATTCGTGTGACTCAAATTCCTTCTAGTCAAATGTCTGAATCGACTCCTATGTCACAATCTACAAACTTTGGACTTAATCCTACTAGTTTATAGATGATATACCATCATATAGGTAGGTCCACACCACCTTCTTCTACTCCTGAGACATCTAGCTCCACGTCTACTTCATCCCCCACATCACCTTCTTCTATCAATCATCATCAAACATCTTCTCAATATTTCACACCAGTTGGCCCTTTTTCATCCAATCAAACCCTCTTGGTCGATCGGCAACCCATACCGATTGATTTCTTTCAGAATGAAGGAGCGATCATGGCCTTTATAGGGGCACATGAAGATATCCCTCTAACAAATTACGAGCAAGGATTCTCTTTAGACTTCGATGTGTCCACGTATTGTGAGGAAAAAGTTGATTCCTTTTATCAAGAAATGGAGGAAGAGCCTCAGATCATGCAACTTGATCCTCCTCTTATTCTTCCATCTTCACATTCTTCATTACGTGATGAAACTCCTAGGTCTTGCATTGATCCATGGCCTATCTTCTCATCACCCAATCACTCTTTGTCTATCAAAATTCCTCAATCACAATCTCTTATGGGGTCAATGCCAAGTATCCCTTCATCTTCATCTAGGTGTGGGTCACCTTCTAGTAGCCCTCCCTCTGCTATTTGTGGGACATTTTTGAGTAGTCCACTATCTTCTATTCTTGGGGCACGTCCAACTAGCCCCTTGTCTTCTATGTATGGGTCACCCCTGGGTATTCCATCATCTTCTATTCTTGGGCCACATCCTAGTAGCCCATCATCTTCCAGCTATGGGTCATGCCCTAGTAGCCCTTCTCCTTCTATTTTGGGGCCACATCCTAGTAGCCCTTCATCTTCTATTTGTGGCTCACCTCCCAGTAGCCCATCTTCTTCAATTCTTGGACCGTATCCTTTTCATCCATCACATTATTCTTCTACCAAAGATTGTGGCAAGCCCACCATCATTTCTCACATCAATTCTAAACATCCACATTCTTCTCCCACTTCCCGGGATCAGACAAATCAAGCATTAGCTTATAAGAAACCTAGACAAGTTTTTTACCAAGCTAAGACCAAAACACCGAAGAGCTCCAAAGCTCCCAACAACTCAAATGATTATAAAATTCAAAATCAAACGTGATTCCAGAATGCACACCAATGTACCCATCAAGTATGGCGCAAAGTGCAGAAACCTATGGATAGGGAACTCAAGCTCCCACATATGAAACCCATGTTTCAAAACAAATCACAATCATTTGTTGAGTGTGAGCTCACCACGATCATCGAGATCGGGGATAATATTACACTTGATAAAAAACACGCTTAGTCTCTCTTATCAAAGAAATCACGAACATCGTTGTTGGATCCTATCACGCAAAGTGACATGTTTCATTCCGATAACCATCAAAAATTAAAAAATCATAAAATAGTTCAAAAATAAAAAAAAAAAAGAAAACATTAAAACATTACAAAAACAAAATCAAAGGTACAAAGATCAAACATTGCAATCAGGTATTGCGTACACATGGATGTTCTTTCTTCCCTTTCTTTCATATTCCTCTACAATTCATCCACCATTTTCATCCCTTCGATGATATTTTGGTTAGCTTATTTCATACACATTTTGTGACATTTATCTCTATGGTATCCATTTGACCTTGGTCTTTCATAACCTTGGTAAATTAAAGAACGACTGACCTCTTAGAGATCCTATCACTATCTACATATAATAAACTTGTTGGGAATAATTTTTGGGCATATTTTTTGACACTAGACAATGTCATCATCACAATCACTTCCACATCCTTCCATCAAGCCATCAATGGTTCTTAACCCCTTGTTAAACAAGAGAGCTGAAATAAGTTTTCAGGAAGCAAAAGAATCAAAATCAATCAATCAAAAAGAAAAAGCAAAAAGAAAATTGATATATAACTCTCTCTTGGGGTATTTCCAATAATCTCTACCAGGGCTATGGACACCTGACTGGAAGTAGAGAAATGTTGTGATTAGAATCAAATGCATCTCCATCGGGGCTATGGACGTTTGGCTGGTAGCGGAGCAATGTACGACTCTCCTTCCACAATCCATTCACAAATCACCTTTCAAACTAAATCATTCCTACACATTGGCTAGTGTCTTCACTTACTGTCTATCAACTCTTTCCTTCAAGAGGTAATTCATTTCCACATGCACACACGGGATCTCGATGAGTAAACAAGATTAGTATGTTATCAAGTGTTACTTTTTGGACCTTGTTCAAACTCTTGCTTTAGCGCATGTCTTGTCTCATGATTTGTGCCTTGGGCTAATCACTTTTTCATCGACCACCTTCTAAATATTTTCATAACATCCTCTGTTCTTCAAAATCATTTAGAACATCCATGTGTATCAGATGTCCTTTTTGCCATGTTTGCAGGCACTTTTGTCCCCTTTTAATAAGACAATTTTCTACTTCCTTTTCTCTCATGTGTTTATTGGCCAGCTTATGCTAGGGGCATCCTTGCTCCCTCATGATTGAACCTATTTTATATTGGCCTTGATCCCCCTTCAGTGTGTGAAGAGTTTTCCTTTGAATACTCCCACCTAATAACTGGGGAATTTTTGCATCTTCACTTTCTTGTGCATACGCGTGGCATTCTACCCTTGTACATCCCATCTATCACTGGGGGAATCCACGCTTCTTTGTCTTCCTGTACATAGTTTCAGAAAAAAATTCAAAATAAAAAACATTCAAATATGTTTCTAAAAAATAAAAAACAATAAAAATCATCTTATAAAACATTGCTCTTTGGTTATTGCTTGTTCTTGTGTGTGACTCACGGATCATCTTGATCTACCTCCATCAACAAAGTTGGTTTTCTTACTATGTTTGTACTCTGGGGCACAATGAGTTGTTTGGTACTGTTTCATAGTGCACGATTTCTTTTCATAGGACCCAAGTGTCCTCCGTTATTCCCCTTGCATGTATCCTTGCTTGGGGCACCATATTTTTAACCCTTGTCATTAATTCACATAGGTCAGAATCAAAGCTTGATAACAAAAACATTGCATTATGTTTCTCTGTTAGGTTAGCTTGTTTACTTTCTCATATTGCATTGCATTATGTATGTTGCAAGGAGTTAGGCATCTTTTACTTTCTCGTATTGCATTGCATTTTGTATGTTGCATGGAGTTGGTATTTTCAGCAATGGACAATTGTTCGTATTATGGCTTTTCATGTCATTCTACTTTTGTCGTATGCTTATATTTTTAATAAGGACCGATGATGTAGATCTTTGGCAATATGATGACACTAAAGTTGTTTTAATACACTGGATGAAAGATTTCTCTTTTCTTTTCGTATTCATTCCTCTTCTACATCATTCTCCTATCAACACTATTCTTCTTAATTCACCTGGGGCATCCTGCCCCTACCCATTCTTCTATCCATTTCTCTCACCTTTTTCGATCGTCGATCACCTTCTTTCATCACCCCATCGACACTCGAGGGGGCATCTCTCACTTCTACTAATTTTTCTTCTACCCCTTCAAAATTTTATCTGTCTACTATCTTTGAAGTGGTGTCACTTATGCCACCCCAAAGAGGGGAAAATGTAGACACCTATAATTTAGCTCGAGCAATTTAAATACTTAAATTGCGCTAATTATACCCCTTTCCCACAAATTGATGACATATCATCAATATCTCACATTTTCTCTGCTATCGTTGTTAATTAATTACATTACGTTAGTTAATTAACTCTTCTATCCAACAACAACGCCAATTAACGAACTTCCGTTAATCAAATCCCCCTTTTATCTAGATTAATTATTTATTTATAATTAAGCTCCAATTTCTATCTAGATTAATTAATTATTTCTAATTAATTAATACCCCTTTCTATCTAGATTAATTAATTATTCTTAATTAATTAATTCTCTCTTCTATTTAATCAATAAATCATCATTTATTTGATTAAAATCCTCTCATAACATAAATCATACTAATTATTCCTCTAAAAAGCTTTAATAAGCTTGTACACCTATTAATTAATCTTTTTGGTTAATTAATAAATCCCCTCAATCCCCACGAGTCACTAGAGGACAAACTATTCTAAACTCTCCTAAGGTTGTAAAATCAACCCTCATAAAGTAAACATCCTTATCCATAACTAACTCAACTAGTTTTTCTATTATCCCACATGTAAAGGATGTAAAGCTTCTTTTAACCATTGGGTATAAAAGGAACCCTCCTCTAACCATTCTACTTACACCTAAATGAGCATAGAGCCTAAGTTATAACCATTTTGTCATCTTAGAGCATTCTTCCATTGGTGGAGCTAAGCATCTTTCATTTGCATTCAATCATCCAAGATTTTTTGTGAAGAACAATGGAGTTAATCAAGAAAGGCCTAATAAGTCATGGCTTGATGAACCTCCATTTTTGATCATCTTGGATCAAACAAACAACTATCAACCCTTTGATAGCTAAAGGATCTACATAGGTCTATTTCATAGATTTAGCTTTCTAAAGAGTAGAGAAATAAATGTTTATATGTTAGTTTGAAGTTTATTTTCAAGGTTCTAATACATAATGTTGGTGTTTATTACTTGTTTAGCTCTTAGCATGATGGTGCATAAATTTTAGTTTAACATTGTATTGAGACTATTAGGTGTTAGGATTTGAGGAGAAAAAGGGATGAAATCATTTTATTTTACCAACCATGAGCTCCTTGCAAGTTGTTATGATGGCCGCAATGTGCTCGCCTACATCCATGGTGTTCCCTTAGGAGAGTATGTTGTAAGAATTCCCCTTTATGCTGATGATATTATCTTGATTGTTAGGTCCGCTCAAGGCCTTCAAAAGCATTTATGTGCACTTGAGAAATTTTGTAAAGAAGTGGGGATACAAATCAACACCAATAAGACCAAGATTATGATCTTCTCCAATAAAAAAAATAACTTAGTATGATTTCTATTTCGATGGAAACATTTTCGAGGAAGTAACAGAGTATAAATATTTTTGGTTTGACTTTAATAACAAGTTTTGTTGGAAGATTTGTAGCAGAAAGAGAACTTTAGGGGGGTGGAGAGATTTTTGTGCTTTTCAAAACAAATGCAGAGAGACGGAATTATGGGAGTGGAAAACTATGCAAACTTTGTTTGGGCTTTTAGGAACGATAGTGGTGCTTTATGTATGTTAGGTTTGGGCTAGCAACATTTCAAATTCAAGGTGGTAACAATTTGAGAGGATTCAAAAAAGCATGATTATTGGTAGGTTCAAATTAAAGATCTCGGTCCCATATGGGATTATTCTAAGCTAAAACGGGGGCCGTACCTCTTTAAAATGTTGTTATGGTTTTTCTCATAACACATTTAAAAAGGATCAAGCAAATGGAAGGTAATATATGACCTAAGGTTGGCCTCAATGAGTTTTTGGAGAAAAATAAGAATTCATGGATAAATCAAAAGAACAAATGGCTTAAAAAATGAAACATTTACTTAAATGCATGTCCTAATAATTGAAAGGAACGATAAGAAAATTGTTCCATGTTGCGAAGATCTTAGATGATAATAACACACCCCATTAGATTTGCAAAACAAAAGAGCTAAAATATCATATATGAAAATCCAACATAATTCATTATTCTCAATACATTAGAATTGAATTGAATCACATCACATTGACTTACATTGCTCAATAAGAAAGATGTACATAGAAGAAGAAGGAATTACAACTAATACCTAGATCAGTGGTGAAGAACTCCCACTAATTGATATTGGTAGTTAAGTTAACTCCACAAGACTAACAAGCTAACTCCACACAACTAGTAAACTAACTCTACATAACTAGTACACCTAAACTAACTAACCCAACAAGTGTAGGGCTAACACAAGTGCAAGAATTATCCTAATAAACAAATAAAAAGATAAATAATAACCTACACTAACAACCCTCGTAAGCATAACGTAGGTGGACGGAAAAGAAGGTGGGTCACGGCAATAAGGTCCGATGAGGTACCCATGTAAAATAACTGGGAAAAAAGGACACCGCAAGGTACCCAAAACTAGTAATAACAAAGTAAAGAGAGAAAAATCCCTCTACAAGATATCCCAAGAAGCTCGGCTCCAAAAACTCGTATAGTGTTGAATAATTTTGGTGTGCACTGTGGTCTGAATCCACTGCTCGATCAAAAAAATAAAAAATAATTGACACTGGACTTCACCAGAATAACTTCATGCAAGGAGACTGTCAACGGAGTGATGTCGAAAGTGCAAAAAAAAAATACCAAACATAATTGATCAACTTCTACAAATAGGTGTGTCACGATCCAAGAACAATAACCAAGGCAACAAGGTAAGGAAATGAGATCTAAATAAATAGGAGTGCCACAATCCAAGAAAAACCAAGGTAACAAGACAACGACACAAAACCTAAAGAAGCAGTATCAACACCACACCCTCTCATACTATTGAATGGGTAGAGTGATGCTACAAATCCATATGAGTTGTAAAAACAACTACTCGAACAATGATAAACTAACGCTAGGCTTCACCAGAATAGCTCCCCCACAAGAGAAACTATTAACATGCAAAAAAAATGTCGAAAAAATAGATATAAAATCTCTCAACAAACAAGAGATATAAATTTGATACTTTATAATTGAGTGCGTGTTACAAACATGAAATTTTTAAAATAATTTTAGGGTGTTTCTCAAAATAATAAGTTCCAATGGAAAAAACGCGAAAAAATAAGCACTTTTGAAAAAAACGGCTCTCAAATCCGAGTTACCGATGAAAAGATATAAGCTTGTCAAATTTGTGTTTTAATATTTATGTTAAAAAACATAAAATGTCTTTTGCCTTCACTCTTCCTCAATTTGCCTTTTCTGGAAAAAAAATTCCAATTCTGAATTCGTAAAATGGAAGCAAAAAAACCATTACTTAATGTGAAAAACCTAGAAAAACCCATAAATTGTTTTTCTAGATTTTTTGCTTCACCGGCACGAATTTTTACAAATCCCCAAGGGTAGCATAGATCTAAAAGATCCTCAATTTCTCCACACACGGGAATTTTATAAAGTTAAAGAAAAAACCCATTACCGAATGTAGAAAACCCAAAAAATCCTAGAAACTGTTTTTCTGGAATCTCTACTTCCCCGACAAAGATTTCTTCCCCAACACGGATTTCTAAAATTTTCAGATCCTCACCAAAAAGGAACCTACAAAGCGGAAGAAAAAAACCCAGTACCGAACGCAAAAAACCTAGAAATCATTTACCTGAACTTTCTACTTCCCCAACAAAGATTTCTTCCCCTGACACGAATTTCCAAGTGGATCTGTACGTATCAATGTCTGTCTCTGCAAAACCAAAACAAATTGTCTTCTTCAATAGCCGAGTTTACAATTGTTTCTTGGGTTTTTTCGCCTTCCGAATCCAACAAAGCCCTCCGTTTTGTGTAGAAATAGACACTTATATAAAGTGCTAACAAATTCCAAAATATATGAAAATAAATAAACTCTTGCTTGCAAAAAACTTACAGATGGATGCCTACATCATCTATTGCTCTGATACCATGAAAGGAACAATAAAAAGATTGTTTCATACTACAAAGATCTCAGATGATAATAGCACACCACATTATATTTGCAAAACAAAAGAGCTAAAATATCATATATGGAAACCCATCATAATCCATTATTCTCAATACAGTAGAATTGAATTAGATCACATCACATTTACTTACATTGTTCAATAAGAAGGATATATATTTAAGAGGAGAGAAGTGTAACTACTACCTAAATCAGTGGTGAAGAACTCCCACTAACTGATACTGGTAGTTAAGTCAACTCCACAAGACTAACAAACTAACTCCACACAACTGGTAAGCTAACTCCACACAACTAGTATACATAATCAAACGAACCCAACAAGTGTCGGGCTAACACAAGTGCAATAATTATCCTAATAAACATAAAAATGATAAATAATTGTTAAAATATAGAGTTATAGAGCATTATATAGAATGTAATGCAATTCCTAGCAGTTGAAGTTTGTAACCAAACAACCAAATGTAACTAAATGTAACTACCTCTTCCTATAATAAATAAATCTCTGCCTGTGTCATTTCAGCAATGCAGTTTTCCTTCTACGAGTTCTTTCTTCTCTTTGCATATTCTAACATTGGTACCAGAGCGTCAAAGGTTCGTGGCCCAAGGAATCCCTTGAAAGGTACGAGAGAGTGCAAATGGTTTGAGGAAGCCCAGTCACAATTTGAAAAGGGCACAAACTACTTGCATCTACAATCGTGTAGGAAAAACGACGATTACAAAGGTGAATCCTAGCTTATTTGCATTTTTGAGGGAAAAGAAGGAAGAACATTCGAGGATGTTTTTGTTTCAAAGAAAATGCATTCAGTTTTTGTGGTTTAAGGCCCAGAAAATCGTGATTTGAGGGTAAACGAGGGCACAAAGTCACAAAAGGAAGAATTGTGGGTTCTTGGAACTTGTCGTGTGAAGGAAAACAATGGGAAGGAAAAATGTGATTGCAAATGTTGCAGAAACCCAATCTTCTAAAGGAATTCATGGCTCTAAGTGCCATAACTGTGGGATAGAAAAGAATCATGTTTGTGGCTGAGGGCATCATGTTCGTGGCTGGTAACATCAACAACATAATCCAATTCCTGCAAAAGTATACCCAGCCACAAATTATCCTGGAAGTGGAGGGCATTCGAATGCTAAGTCGTTGGAGAAGAAATCGTGTGAAGAAAGGCGTTAATATTCTTGAAGGATTCGAGGGCATCATTTGGTTTCTATTCTTCCTTTTGAAAAGTCGATGAATTAATATTCATTTCTCCAACAAAGGTACCTTGCATTTGAATAATAAAATTTGCAGGAATAAGTAATACTATTTTAATACAAGCAACTATAGTTGAGTGATTTGCATAATTTAATATTACTTGTTTGGAATAAGCAATACTTGGTGAGATAAAATATTATTTTATTGGTGTGGCCAAACTATTATTTTATTATTTCCGTTCTTTAGGAATAATAAAATGGCAAATATATCACACTTGACTTTTTCGGAGACACAAAAATTAACAGACACTAATTTTAATGTATGGAGCCATAAGATTTTAACGGTCGCAGAGTTTCATGATTGTGATAAAATAATTAAGGGAGGTGAAAGTCGACCAACGACAAACTTCGAGAATTATGACAAACGTCATAAGGAAGTGTTATTGCTTCTCAAGTTGTCGGTGTTAGATGATATGATACCGGAAGTGCGGAATGCCACTGTGGCAAACACGTTATGGGCAATCTGAGGGATAAATATCAAACGTCAGAAAATAGTCGGGTTTTATACCTGAAAAATATGCTCTTTTCCGTAAAGTTACAAGAAGGTGGATCACTGTCTGAGCACCTACTTTGGATGAAAGACCTCTGAGACCAGTTATCTTCCATCAACAAAAGGTGGATGACGATGATATGGTGGCTCTGGTTTTGAATATATTTCCTTCTTCATATGAGTCATTTGTGGAAGCACTCCATTTAATGGCTAAAAGTCAAACACTCACGTTTGACAAGGTGAGTTCCTACTTGTTGCAAAAGGAGCAAAGATAACTTCAGGCAGAATCTAATTGTGACCATTCAGAGAGTGCTCTTGTCACTCAGTCAAAGGGAAAGTGGAAACATCACTCTGGCGAGTCTTCCACTCGGTATCAGGTCACATGCTATTACTGTCACAAGGTTGGGCACCTCAAGAAGGATTGCTGGAAGCGGAAGTATGATCTTTCGTAGTAGAACAAAAAGCCATGTGATGAGGAACATGTGGCAGCAGTTATAAAAGAACGAGATTCGGATGACAGGAACGCTCTTTACTGTCTTACAACATCATGCTCGAATGACAGTGGTACCAGTTGCTAGATCATTGACTCTGGTGTGTCTACACACTTTTCATGTCGTAGGTACTGGTATGTTTCATTTACTGAAAATATTTGTTTTGAATCAGTAGTACTAGCTGATGGAGAATCACTTACAGTAGAAGGGATAAGAGAGATATGCATTGTATTGAATAATACTCATAAATTGTCGGTACGAAATGCTAGATATGTACCTTGTTTACAAAAGAATCTTCTATCTATTCGTAAATTGACTGAAAATCCCAATATTTTTGTGGATTTATGTGGAAAGAAGTATGTTGTCTCTGATGTGAAACAAAGACGGATAATTGCCCTTGGTATTGGGGAAGGTGGTTAGTATCGGCTTGTTGATCTGGCTGTGATCAACATGAATACACATGTGGAGGACAACTCCACCATTCAAGATGTGTAGGAGGCTGCAATGCCTTGGGAGGAAGTCATTCCTCACAAATCTGTTGACTTGGATATAGTCAACCTACATGCACCTATTGTGGAGGGAGTATCCACTATACCAGGGGTACGGGAGGCGGAAATGCCTTGGGAGGATGGATTTCCTCATTTTGAAGAACAATTTGTTGTGGACAGAGACTCCACTATTCCAAATGCACTAACAATGCATGGTGAGATGGCATGCCCAGCCACTCACTCAGAGGTCCTTGCTCGAAGGACAATAGAGCATGACCAATTTTCTCATTGTGTTGTGAACGATCTTTCCCAACAAAGGGGGATAGATGAGCAAATAGATAAGACAAAGGAGTTGGTTGTCACTCCTACCATTGTTGTGATGGAGATGGTTATTTCCCCTGTTGAGACGAAGACCACTGCTGAGATGGAGATGGTTATTTCTCCTACAATTGCAGAGTTAGTTCTAACTTTTACTGCACAGATGGTCACATTTCTCTTATTGAGACAGTTGGATGAGCACTACATAGTGTTGCAAGGATGTGATCGAGGTGACTTTGATTACAGGATAATTGAGTCTTTGTACAGACTCCAACAAGCTACACAAGCCTAGAATAGATTTTTCAATCCACATCTTCAAGGTTCTGATTTCAACACTCTGGAGATGGGGCTGCCACTCTCAGCTATTGGTGATTCATCATTGGTGAATGAATCACATAACAAAGAACAAGTGGACCACTTGTCAATTTTTTGTTCATGGGACCAGATTTTTGTTTTTGTGGTTCTTCTTCATTCGACAACTGCAACACAGTCATGGACTGATGATTTTGAAGTACAACCTATGGCACAGTCTTTAGGGAGAAAGAAGAGGCATTATTTGGAGGGATTTAACTCTACATGTGATTATCAACAAAAGGTTTTTATAGGGGCTAATATCCCGTGGAAAGAAAAGATCTTCATAGCTCAATTGAGAACTAATTCACATCATCTTCGATGTGAAACAAAAAGATAGAAAATACCTAAAGAGGCATGGGAAGAAAGAATATGTGTTTTTTACAGGTTTGGCGCAGTGGAGTCAGAGAAACATTTCATGTTGGAATGTAATGCTTATAATGACAGTAGGGCCCAGTTTGCTAGCACGGTGGCTACTGCATCCTTTCAAAAAAAATTTAGAAAAAATATGGTTGAAAAAATAGGGGAACTAATTGTCAAACTCATCAACAGGAGATCTAAATGCTAGAAATATCTCTAACAAGATTTGTTTTCCCATAGGTTGTCTTTGGCAGTCATTTGGATGTTAAAATATCTTCTTCTTCTTATCTTTAAAGTAAAAACAAATGGTGTGTCAGTGAATAGTTTAGGCTTGTGGACTTAATTCATCAATTATGAAGGCCTTCTTTTTCATTTTTTGTTGTAATCTCCTCGGTCATCAGTAACTTTGTGTTCCTCCAACTGCCCACCCTATAGGATTCTACGGAGGAAAAGAGATGTCCCCATAATTCCCAACTTATTTGGCATAACTATAACATATTTCTTAATCCTTCTTCTAGTCCTTGCCTTTCTCCTCCCTTAACAAGGGTTTATATGGATGAGGAGATCGATGGGAAAATTTTCAATTTGGAGACTCATCCTCAGGTGGAGGTGGTGTTAGAGGGGTCAATTATTTCCCTGTTGTTGTATTTGGGTGGTTTGGATCCCTCCAATTCTCATCCTAGGAGTAAGTTGTTCCTGGTGGAGTTGGGCACGTCGACTAAGCAAAAAGGACACAAGTCAAAGGTGGAGAGATTGAGATTGGGCGTAGAGGTGATGGTTCATGATGACATGCAATGGATGATCGAGGACCTTTTTACCTGTAGTGGGAGAAGAGTGGGAGAAACTTGTGGTTAGGCTCGTTGGATTTAGGTTTGTTTTTGTTTTCCCCTCGAAGAACTCCCTGTAATTTGGATCCATATTGTTATTTAAAATATTATAGTCCTTTTGTTGATAGTTCAAAGTGTTTTTGTTGATGGTTGTAGTTTTGAGTGCTTCTCTTGGTGGTGTAGGGTTGGTCTCATATGTTTTATTTCCTAGTTCTTTTGGTTTTGTGGGGAATGGCCCCCCATTTGTGTCCCAAATCTTGGTTCATAGCTCCAACCAGCATCACATGTACCTATAAATAAATAAATAAGTATTCCATCAGTGTTTAATTCAATTTTCTACTTGTCCTAAAAAATGTTTGCATATTTCAAATAATATATTCAAATGCCAAAAATATAAAGATAAACTACATGTTGGTAACAAGGGCATGATATGGCAAATACTACCAAAGTTGATGTATCATAGGAAATGAGAAAAAAATAACAAACATGGTAGATGAAGATATTTTAATACAAATGTATGGATGTGGCAAGAAAATGATTAAAAGAATAATAGAAGCAATGTTTATATTTAGAATCATTGTAGTGTCCCAAGCTTAAAGTTTAACATTTATATTAAGAAATGCACTAACTATTTATGAATTTGGTAAGTGCGAATTTCGATTAGAGGTTTATTGATTTACAAAATAATTGATGAGGTTAAAAGAGGTAAATATTTATATTTGGATGGATAGGATCAATGTAGGTAGAACCATGACACTTCTTAATATTTTAACTTTGATTGGTTGGTTTAGTTTTATAAAAAAAAATAAAAAATTTGAAAGGTGACAAATTTGGGAAGATATTTTGACATATGATGAAATAATTATTGAGTGACACAAGCTCACTTAATCAACAAATAGTATCGAGGAGACAAGCTCCATTAAATCTTATGTATTACTCTTTTATTTTTATCAAACCCCTTTCTAATTTTTCATAGCCCCAAATAAAAATAATGGAATGATTTTGAATAAAGGGCAATAGAATATTCTCCTAATAATTGAATACCAAACTTTACAAAGAAAATAAAATATGACACGTGGCATATTGTAATTAATTAAGGAAAAAAATAGTCATGGTGTAAGCTATATAGTTGCCTTCGAGAGTACAATAAAGCAATCTAGGAAAGGAAAAATAACTTGAAACAAACCCAAAATAATTTCATATTTAAAGAATTTAATGATTTATGTTAATAAAAGTATTGCCTTTTTATATAAAATAATAGTTCATATGTGGATGATGTGTTGATGGGTTCGTTAAGTGGGCTATTTGTTTCCCACTGCACCCAGGTTCAACTCTCGCCTAGTGCATGCCCTGTTGGGATGAATGCTCTCTAATCAAGGCCAGTTATGGTTGATCGCTACAAATGATATTGACTTAACATTCAATTATGGTTGAATGTAGATTAGTTGGGACTATAACCCACTGTTGTGTTCCAAGTGAACGGGAAAGGGACCCGCCAACCCTTGTTTACGAATAAAAAAATACTAGTTCATATATTTAATTGAAAATAAGAATCTACAAAAATTCAACACAACTTTCCAAACCATTGTATTGCTTATCTAAATTACAATGTAATGATTAAAAAATGAACAAGTAAAGCATGGGAATAAAATTAAAAAACTAACATTTGTGCTTTTGTTTTATATGAATCTCGCTATAATTAGGTTACTATTTAATTCAATATGAACTTGATAAAACATAAATTTTAATAATGCAACATTGCTTACAATTTATTAAATGCAATATAGATTGCTCCATTTAATGCTTCTTATAGAACCTATACACATAAAAATTACTCATTTCATGCATATTTATGTCGATAGGCACCTTTATTGCGAAGTGAGGTGTTGAAAAATTGCAATTGATGGTCCTCATGTCTCCTTCGTGAGGGACAACCATTGATTCAGGGTTATGTATTTCTTGATGGTAGAAACCCTCCTTGTCGGCATCTATTTGTTTGTTCTTTTATTGTTTTATGCTCTCCACAAGTTTGGTCCACAAAGTGAAGGGAGTGCAATTCTATTCGAAAGTGGACTACACAATGATGTTGTGGGGCTTGAGGGGCAACATGCAAGTTGTGATATAACTGTCATCCTTGCTTACCCCATACCATCTTTAATGTTGGTGTTTTCAAGGTTTTGGTTGGGAGAGATTCTCTAGCAATTAAATTTTAAAGACAATGACAAATCAGTTTCAAGGTGTTCATTTATGTCATGGTCGTGTGCAAAGTAGAGAAGCTATGGTTGGAGATTACTCTTACCCTTCATTTCTTGTAGGGTACTACAAAATCATTTGCTTGTGATTTTGGTAGTGATTTCTTTTATATACGTTTATTAGTTTTGAGTTTTGTTTTCAGGTTGGAGGTTCATTTTTGGAATATTTCCAATATTTCACAGTTCATAATGAAATCTAATATAATTTCTAGAAAAGATGATGGAACATAAATTTACATGAACTTGAACCCAAAAAATGCAACAGATATTGACAGCTCCAACAACAAAAAAAAATACAAGACATATTTTAAACAAATAAGTGACAATTTGTAACTCGTTACTTTTAGATGCCATTTTACGAAAACAAACCACCAATACAATGTAATAATTTGGAATGGGTTTTAAGATATAGTTAGTGTGTGTGTGTGTGTGTGAGAGAGAGAGAGAGAGAGAGCGCAGTAGCTCAAAGTTTCCAAATTACAATTCAAGTAAAACCAACAAGATTCTAACAAGCATGAGATAAATTTTGATTGGATTGCCATATTTGAAGCTAAGATATTTATGAAGGTAAGCTTCTACCTCATGGTTAGAAGACCATTAGAAATAAAAAATATTTTTAAAGACCATTAGAAATAAAATATATTGTATTTTAAAATTTGACAGAGATTTAAAAAAAAAAAAAATCTATATAACATCCGCCAAATGATAACAACGGACACCACCATTGTTTTAATTCCACACAACCAGCACATGCTACTAGGAAGGAAATTTTTTAAAACTCCAAATAAGGCGAGATGAAAGCTTTCATATGTTGCTAACGCACATTGCACCTCATATGGCCTGATAATTCCTTCTAAAGTGCGTTGAATGACCCAAAGCCACATAGTAACATGCACTTTAACTACTCTACAAAAATACTCGGAACTTCTCACTTCAAGTCTAAATGCTATAATTTTTTCTCAAAGACAACATTCTAGCTTATTTCTGCACATAAATGTCAAACATGATAGATTGTGATATTGCATCCTCTGTACCCCCATGAGATAATACCAGAATTCTTCCATCATAATCTTTCTCCAACATGCAAGCCTAGTGTAATTTCAGTACTAAATTTTCCAAGTGGCAAACAATTGCCGTATGCCCACTCCTGATAACGAACTTATAATTTTTTCATCATCATCACAGATGAGGATGAAACCTACTTGTTTTGTTGAGACTTCAGATATTGAATGTGATCCTCTGTCTTCTTTAATGCCTCCCCGAATATGTGGATAAGCTGGAAAACATTGCAATATTTTAATTGTATTTGTAACTAAGAAAACCAAGGCCAGTAAGAAATAAGAAGCATACAAAAGTCTGTACGTACTTGTTCAATATCTGCAGGTTTCATGATGAATGGAGGGGACATCATAATATTATCTCCAGAAACACGCACCAGCATTCCCCGTTCTGTACATTGCCCTCCAAAGTAAGTTCCTACACCTGTATAGTAGATACGAACATGTTATTGTATCAGCCTTCAGAGCATTCAAATTAGAAGGGTCAGAAGAACATTCTGACTACTCTAAATAAATATTAAATCAACAGAATAATTTGCTTAAGCATCAACATTTATAATCTTGTGATATATAATAATCCAACTCATTAAGAAATAACTTGTGTTCCAACATGCTAATTCCTATCAATGCACTACAGAAGTTTTTAAAAGCAGACCTAGCCCCTCACCATTTTATTGCTTCTGAACACATGTAAATACTTGAAATACACTTGCTATATAACTAGCTATACTCTGAATAAACCCATTATTGGTGTCAGCAAAATTCACCTTTTGTGAATGTTCACTTTTGCCATGGCCTGCAGAACAAAAGTCTGAAGTATGTATACATTGGTTGCAAGACATACAGATGATGACAAGTCACTAGCTAAGACAAGCGAAAAATCATAGAACATAGACTGTAAAAGAAGGCAAGGTATTCTTATGCCTAAAGTTTATTGTGATGGAACTAGGAACTTTAAATGTTACAGAAAAAGGAAAGAGAACTAGAGCATGACTGAATAACTTAATTTCTGTTACCACTTCAACTTATGATGCAACATTTGTATATGTTACATGGCAGTCACAACTGTTCACATTCCAATGTTCCACCTTCTAACTACCAACAAAAGTGTTTACGCCCTCAGCACACATCTCCACAATAAACTAAAAGACCTCCCCACATCAGCCCCACATCCGCTGCACCATCATCCACCACTCCCCTGTCTCCCCTCCCCACTCCCAGCTCCCAAAAAAAAAAAAAGAGCCCTCGAAAACATGACTGGCTTATCATCCGCTAGAGCTGTAGTCATGCTATTTCCATAATAGCAATTTCGCTTCTTATGACCTATGCTGCATTGCATTCATGCTCTTTATGCAAAAAATTGAAAAATGACACTTGACAATAGCACAAGTTTTGCAGGATAGTAGATCCCCCACACAAGTGAAGTGTCAAATTACTGCTACCTGGGTTTGTGAAAGCTATCTTATAGAGTACATCATTACAGCAACTTAACAAACACTTACTATAAAATTGTGGATAGCTCAATGCAACAAATTCTTGTACTCAACGTTTCTGAAAAACATTTTATTTATTAAACCATTCACACTACACTCAGACTATTATCGACAATGAATATTTACTCTTGCCATACACTTTCTTTGATTAAGAAAAGGACATTATAAGATGGAGTGCATATTAAAATAAATTCTTAATATATTCATCAACTCTTAACGAACTAGTAGTTATGTATTAACTAATATTTGGTTGTAACCTCCACAACCATTTTGTGACTATCTTGCATAATAAAATGAGGAACACAAACTCTTAAGTGTGCATTCTAGTTTCTCTTCATTCTTTCTCTGTTCACATCTTCTAACATTGCTATCAGGGACCAAGTGTGCATTCTAGTTTCTCTTCATTCTTTCTCTGTTCACATCTTCTAACATTGCTATCAGGGCCATTGGTGATCGGTGGGGTTCGAGATTTGAGGAAGCTCTTTGGTATTGAGTATGAACATCAGAAGGAAGACTGTGAATGGTCATGTATACCTGCAAATCAATGAGAAAGTGAAGGAGGAGAAGGAAGAACTCGCATTTTAAGAGGCAAAAATCAAGTTTTGCAGAGAAGTGAACCTTACTAGTAGAGGTTCAAATGGCACAAGCACACAGGCTGCAAAAACACAGTTGACCAAAGCATATTCATACAAAAATAACAGTCGCGATTTAGGGAAAAACCGTGCAGAAAAATCGATTTTAAGAAACCAAATGCAGAGAGAAGCATGGCCGACTAGGACGCTGTCCAGAAAATGTTTTCAGACCAGCAGACAAGTTGTCTGGGGCACAATAGGAAGAAAATCGAAAGTTATGTGGAAAGGATCACAATTTTGTGTGTGATCCTCAGCAAGTTCGAGGGTGTAAGCCCAACAAGACCAGCACGATTTTGTATTGTGCCTGTATACAAAATAAATACTACAAAACGAAATAAACAAAGCAAATAAAAGAAAACCAGATCTTCCTTTGTATTTCCTTGCAACCTCGGATGAGATTGCTGAAGCTTGGAATGAACAACCGAGCTTGTTAAATCTCTTGACCAAATTGTTTGTGGATGCTCCAAAGATGTTCCAAATGGAAGTAGATTTCAGCTACGAGCAAAACGATTGAATGAATGATTTGATTGTTGATTCGTGATCAATTGGACAACGTAACAATGTGTGAGATTGAATGATAATCCAACACAATAGCGATACTAATTGTCAAAGCTTCCAAAGATGATAAATGGAGAGGAATGAGTGCTTATTTATAGATGAGGGAAGAGAATCCCAAATCCTTGATTTGTTTGATTAACTTGTCCGATCTGAAGCTAACTAAAGCATGATTGGATTGTTTAGTTGAGTTTCCAATTTGATTGAGGAGTTGAACTGTTGTTTTGAGCTTGCATGGATGAATTATTTTGAGTTTGCATGCCTTTTGAATATTTTAAGCTTTTGCATTGAAATATTAATTCCATTTATTTTGTTTTATTCACCTAAAAAAGCGACGTGACTTTTAGCTTTTGGAGAGATTTGCTTTTTATTTTAGAATGCCATGCTCTATGGGATATGTTTAGTCGACTCAAATGCATGATTTGATTTAATCTAAACATGTCCTCTTGCATATATTTAATGATTTGATCTATAATATTGATTTGGTTTTCTCTAGTTAACTTCAGATGTTAATTAGTGAAGTGAAAGTGAATAAGAGGTGAGGTGGAAATGGATATATGTAGGATGTATTTAATTAAGTTGATATTTAAATTAGCTAATGGGATAGGGGATGAATAATAAGAATGATAGGATTAATTAATTAATCCTAGGAATGGGATATGAATGTAATAGGGTTCATAACATGAATATTTAATAACTCGAAACCTATGTGTGAGCGATAGGAATGATTAGGGGAGTTGCGAGACAATGTCGCAACATGTTATTAAAGGTCGTAATATAGTGGAATGTATCAAAAGCGGTAAAAAAATGATCGTAATGTACTGTGAAGTAATTACTGGATGATTTCAACGGTTTAGAATGTGTAATGTCATATTTTAGGGTGTCTACATTTGCCCCTCTTTAAAGTGTTATTATGAAGTAATAACACTTTAAAGATAGGAGACACATGTAGATCACTGAACAAATGATAAAGAAGTGGGGTGGGTTGCCTAATTTTCCTTGGTGACACATTTGGATGCCCCAGCAAGTCAGGATTGTGCTAAGGGAGTGCCCCCTCAAGCAGATGGGTGACACGGGAAAGCGGTGGACATCTGCTTGATAGGAAGGAGAATACTTATGATTCAAGAGTGATTAGAAAGGATATGTTGTTGAGTGGATGATGATAGATAAATGATGAGAATTATAACATGATTGAATTATGATATGATTTTTTTTCGGTTTTTGAATGAGATGCGTGAATGAATGTAATGATGATATGACCAACATTGCTCGTAGCTTGAGCTTCATTCAGATTTTGTATTTTGGAGCAACCTGCTTTGCTATTACACAATAGAGTTAGCACCATGATTATTGAAGAACCATGATTATCAACCCATTATGTGCAACCAACAATGAAGTAAAAACAAACCCAATATACACAGTAAATGTATACACCAAGGCTATAAATGAGCCACGATGATAAACAAAATACTTGTACTTGATCTATAATAATTATCAATGCAAAACAACTAGAAATAAAGACAATTAACTATGCCGCTAATGTGTTCCACAATGACGATTGATTGAATTAATTTGCCCCCCGAGCAAGGATGCAAGGGGTAAGATCAGACTGAAGAGTGGGGTCGAGTGACACTCTTGTTGGATCCGGACAACAAATTGATTTGATTGAGTTGCCTCCAAGCAAGGATACATGCAAGGGATGAGATTGAATTAGATTGACGAGTGGGGTCAAGTGACACTCTAGTTAGATCCATGTTGAAGATTGATTTGATTGATGGGGTCATTGCCTCCTAACAAGGATACATGCAAGGGAGAGAATGAGAGACAAGATTTCCCCAAACGAGGATGCACGCTAGGGTTTTGATTTGTTGTAGGATAGTTGGAATATTCACTAGGATAGGAGTTAAAAGTTTGATTTTGAGATGATTGTTGATTTGTTGTTTTTGGTATTATTTGGAAGAGTACCTCCGTGTTTGATAGTTGTGTGAATGTTTTAAAGTTTGTGGACAATGTTTGTCCAGTTTTTTTGATTTTTGACTAACCATAGATGTTTTTGATTTTGGGACAAATATTTGCAGTTTTTTTGGATTTTGATTATTTGAATTTGTAAGGATTTTGGAATGTATGATTTTTTTGAATTTTTTACTAGGTAGAGGGAGCACTATCTGAACCTATGTTCAAACAATTATACACATTTCATTCCATTGGCAGAATGTAGATGATATAGTGACAAGATGTCTGACTCCGCCCATGACTCCATGCAACTAGTAAGATGCGAGGGCTCAACACTGAGAGCCAAGAAGGACGTAAGACAAATGAAATAGAGATGTGCAAATGAATATGTTGGATGCAAAGACACGAGGCTAACAATGGTCCATTTGGGAAAATGTGACTCATTTCTAATTAAGATTATCTGACCTATTTTAAGATGATTTCACTTTAAAGGTTGTGACTAGACTTAGACCGCAGGTGGCCTGCTGTTGAGAAGATGTGGTGTAAGGAATGGTTCTCCCTCTTAACATGAGGAACCAAATTGATTTATTGGATTGTGTATGATTAAGCACTCTTGATTCAATTTTTTGAAGGCTTTCTATTGCTTGATTTTTTTTCGAAATGACCCCCTACATTTTGCCCCATACCACCAGTAAGAGGTAAGGGTTTAACACCGAATATAAGACGTAGGCGAGTAAGGGTACCTTTCTCTTTTCGCAGTCTCACACTACCAGTAAGAAGCATGGGCTAAGCAATAAAGACTATGAAGGATGAAAGGTGTAACGATTTTTAATTTTTGATTGATTTTTCCTTGTTTGTGTATTGTGTTTGTTTTGGAAAGATAGTTTGCCCCCAAATCTTAGCCTCACGTGACTAGTACGACGAAAAGGCTCATCACCTTAGACTGAGATGGGTGGAAAAAAGATCGGGGTAAAGAAGTTTAGTGCTTTCTTGTTGAGGAGAGAACTTCTTCGGAAGGAGGATTTGCCATTAGTAAGCTTCTAGACAAGGCTGTACATAAAAACATCTGGAATGGAAGAATCCAGAACAGGGATGAGATACACAATACCCCACAGGAACAAGATTAACCTGCGTCTTATAGGTGAAATGTGGGAAGATATGATAACAAAACGATAGAGATATCTGCTAATGGACGAAACAAATAAAACTGTTTGTACAAGCGGCCTCCACCAGTGTGGAGAGTCCCACTGCGAGTGCCAGAAATGTATACAAGAGAAATACTACAAAATGAAAGAAACAAAGCAAATAAAAACAAACCAAATATTCCTTCTTATCTCCTTACAACCTCGGATGAGATTGATTAAGCTTGGAATGAAGCATCGAGCTTATTGAATCTCTTGATCAAATTGTTTGTGGATGTTGCAAAGATGTTCCAAATGGAAGTAATTTCAGCTACAAGCCAAGTGATTGAATGACTAATTTGATTGTTGATTCGTGATTAATTGGACAGGGTAACGATGTGGGAGATTGAATGATAATCCAACACAATAATGATGCAAATGCTCAAAGCTTCCAAAGATGATAAATGGAGAGGAATGAGTGTTTATTTATAGATGAGGGAAGAGAATCCCAAATCCTTGATTTGTTTGATTAATTTGTCTGATTTGAAGCTAACTAAAGCATGATTGGATTGTTTAGTTGAGTTTCCAATTTGATTGAGGAGTTGAACTGTTGTTTTGATCTTGCATGGATGAATTATTTTGAGTTTGCAAAGGTGGCACGCCTTTTGAATATTTTTAGCTTTTGCATTGAAATATTAATTCCATGTATTTTGTTTTATTCACCCAAAAAAGTGACATGACTTCTAGCTTTTGGAGTGATTTGCTTTTTATTTTAGAATGCCATGCTTTATGGGATATGTTTAGTTAACTCAAATGCATGATTTGATTAATCTAAACTTGTTCTCTTGCATATATTTAATGATTTGATCTTTAATTGATTTGTTTTGCTCTAGTTAACTTGAGATGTTAATTAGTGAAGTGAAAGTGAACAAGAGGTGAGGTGGAAATGGATATATGTAGGATTTATTTAATTAAGTTGATAATTAAATTAGCTAATATGATAGGGGATGAATAATAAGAGTGATAGGATTAATTGATTAATCCTAGGAATGGGATATGAGTGTAATAGGGTTCATAACATGAATATTTAATAATTCGAAACCTATGTGTGAGCAATAGGAATGATTAGGGGAGTTACAGGACAATGTCGTAACATGTCAGTAAAGGTCATAAAATAGCAAAATATATCAAAAGTGGTCGAAAATGGTCGTAATGTATTGTGAAGTAATTACGGGATGATTTTCGTAGGTTTAGAATGCGTAATGCGATATTTTAGGGTGTCTACAGTGCGAAATGATTTGCAGTTCCTTTTTGTTGCAATTTACAACAAATTTGTAATTTGGAGACAAGCATCTTGCTAGAGCAAAAATCCTAACCTAAGAAATTGTAACTAAAAATTTACTGTAGCAACTCTAGAATTCCTGTAGCAGATTCAGATCCAGTTTTTCATTGATTTCTAGGTCAGAATTGAACATTTTTTATTGCATTTATTTTTGTGTCAGAAGTCAGAAGACAAAAGATACTTTTATTTTCATTTTGTTGCATTAGATTGTGGGTCAAACATTAAAACTAGTGTGAAAAGCAACAAACATCCAAAACCTTGTTTTGCCAGAGGCAAAGAAACAGACAGGTCAAAACTATAATATACGGGGTCATAAGATTCTAACTATTGTGGAATTTTGAGACTAATAAAACCATATTTGGCAAGGAAGGCCGGTTGCAAATTTTGCGGATTATGACAAACATCATAAAGAGGCCTTGTTGTTATTGAAGCTGTCAGTATCCGATGAGTTGATACTAGAGGTCTAGAACACCACTGCGATTAGTGTGCTATGGACTAGTTTTAAGGACAAATACGTGACTTAAGAGAAGAGTCAAGTGTTATACTTGAAGAGTGTGTTGTTTTCACCAAAGATGCCAAAGGATGGATCCCTATCAGGACACCTACTTCAGATGAAAGATATCCGAAACAAGCTCCCCTTCATTAACTAAAAGGTGGATGATGACAATTTGGTGGCATTCGTGCTAAACAATTTGTCATCCTCGTATGAGTCATTCATGGAAGTCTAACATTTGATGGATGAAAATCAAACCTTGATTGATAAACTTGGTTGCTATCTATTAAAAAAGGAATGGAGACTTAACCAAACAATTGAGTTTAGTTTTGGCAATCAGAGAGTGCATTGATTGCCTAGTCAAAGGGGAAGTGGAAATGGCACTCTGGTGAATCTTTCAGATACTAGATAAAATGTCATTACTGTCATAAGGTTGGGTTGAGCATCTCAAAAAGGATTGTTGGAAGTGATAGTATGATCTTTCGCAACAAAACAAAAATCCATGGAATGAAGAAAATGTGGCAGTAATTGCAGATGAACAAGAATTTGAGGAAGAGCATGCTCTTTATTGTCTTATAGCATCATGCTCGTATGATGGTGCTATCAATTGCTGGATCATTGACTCTTGCCCATCCAACGATTTTTTATGTTTAAGCAGCTGGTATTTATCATTTACTGTAATTACAAATTGTTATGATTCAGTTGTATTAATTGATGGAGAGTCACTTGCAGTAGAGGGGGTAGGATACACATTGTGATGAATAATGCTCAAACAATATCAGTAAAGAATGGTAGGTTGGTTCATATCTTGAATATGAATATCTTATCTATTTGTTAGTTAACAGAGAATCCCAATGTTGTTGTTTGTAATGTCCCCTTTTCCAAGATAGCTCGTTTTGGAGGCTTCGAGCCCATTCCACTTCCCAGGGGCAAGAAGGAAGTGAACGAGGGAAGTGACTGTCATATATTTCAGTTATTTTCATGAGCATTTGCATTCTTCTTTAATAGTTTTTCTACACAAGTCAAGTTGGTTGCGTTAAGAAGGTGAAAGACCAAAGTAAAAATAAAAGAAAAGCATCCTTATGAGGTCGGTCCTAGTTTGGAGACACTCTAATTTGTTTTGGCACCACAACAAGGCATAAAGAGGCTTTGCTTGGCTCATTTGAGGATCATCTCTTATCTAAAATTATAACTTGCATGTTTTTTTGGCTGATTGCTCAATCACTTCCACTTAAGGGCGAAAATCTTTTTGTGTGGCTAACAAGGAGGATATAACCCTTTCTTGATTGATTGAAGAACGAAAACTCTTCAATTTGTTATTTCCAAGGGCTTCAAGAAGATTGATGTTGTAGATTTTCAGCTAGGGTTTGATGGGAGAAGAGCCGTTAGGGTTTAAGCACCAATTTTAGGTCCTCTCCTAGGGTAGCGACTTGCTTGGAGGTGGAGTTGGGTTCCATCTAGGACACATTTTATCCTTTGGAGTTGATATTCATATTCCTCATAGTTTTAGAGGCTGAATTCACACTTTCATGTGATTTTTGGGGTTTGAAATCTTCATTTCCAAACATTGTTGCGAGCTGTAATTCTATTGTCATAAATTTAATTGCAGCTGTGTAGAATTTCCAAATTTGCATACTTTGGAATGCTTTTGATTGGTATTTGTTCCATTTGTCAAGTATAATATTTCGGAGAATTTATATATCCATTTTCAACTTGTTTAGAGGTTGTTTGATGCCATAAAAGTGCAAATACAGTTCCCTGCTAGGGTTTACAATATTTTTTGGTTAGTTGTAAAAATCAGTTTGCTCTCAATTGGGATTCGTGCTATTTCCTTGCCGGGAAAGGGATATTAAAATGGTATCAAAGCACATATCTTCTCAGCATGGAGGGTGTTCATTCAGAAAGAATAATTCAAAGCAGCCACTTGAAGGGGATAACACGGGCCACAGAGATTCCAAAGAAGCCAAGTTGAATAGACTTGGTGAAGGGCAAGAGAGGTTGGCAAATACTATGGATTTGCTAGCCCCAACTTTGCAAAATCTTTATGGGCCACAACACCAAAATTGAGAAGGAAGTTCTTCAGGGATTCATAATGTGAGGCAGCCCTTAGGGTCAAGTTTTGGAGCTGCTGCTAGGCCATTTTAACCTACCTTTCTCCCTAGGGAAGAATCCATTCTAGAGGTTGAGACATAACATTCAGTGGGCCACAACATTGCTACCATCTATGAGGAGTACAAGGCTCTTCTGGATGAGATTCGTGATGCTATGTCACTCGCTGAGTTCATAGGATTAAAGAAAGATCACGTTGGAATTAGAACAAGGGCTAAACCACGAGCTACACAAGGAGACTTGCAACATGCCTTGAGAAAGAAAGAGGAAAAGAATTCCTCCTTTGTGATATTGAAAGAAGAAGAAATCATGGAGCATGAGCCAAAGAAAGAAGGAAAGTTAGAATTACAAGATTGTGGAGAGAATTTTGTGGTTAAAACCCAATTACTGGTTGCTAATGTTGATTTTTAGCTGGCTGAAATTTTTAGAACAACCTATAAGAAGCAAGATAATGGTGTTTATGGCTCTAGCAAGAGCTATGAAGGTGCTCCATACATGTGTCCACAAAGTATGGATGAAGTCAAAGAGGAAAGGGCTTCACTTGTTGAAGATGAAAAGCCTAAGAAGGATAATGCTGATCCTAACTCAGTAATTCTGAGTCACAAGGATGTAGGTGTAGAAGATGTCTCAATCATTCTTCATCTAGAAAGGAAGGCGAACATGTTGAGGACAGCCTAAGGTATGATAATAATGATCATATTTCAGATTTGCTAATTCCTCCTACGTCCCTGCCATATATTTTTTTATCTTGAATAGCGTGTTAAATTGATGGGAAAATGGAGGGTAAGCATTTTGACTATATCCATGATTGAAAGCATGGGAATATTGGTTCTAATAGAAGCTTGATATCTTTACAAAATCCTTGTCGCCATGTAAAGCATGCTAAGAAGGATGATAGGGTCAAGGATACCACTTGTAGCATAGGACATGTAGACCCTTTGAGTTACAATAAAGATGAAGTCCTTGATGGGTTCAATGTTACTATGGCTACTGAGTGCTTTATTACATTCATTTGGTTAAAAAGAAAATTTATGAGGAATCATATGGAGATTGTTGTGCATTTGAACCTCCTTGTGAAGGATGAGATGTTACAAAATGGCTTCATCATCCCTTGCACCAAGAGGTTACATCAACTCACACTAGCTCTGGGAAGGCACATGGTAAGCTCCACATTTTCATTTTTTGTACAGCAGTCATTTCACAAAAAAATTCAGCTCCTCGTCAATGCACATGCCCTTAGAAGTCTTTTGATAAAAGTAGATGTTGAGTTCATGAATGTTGTGTTCGGAAGGGAGCAAGATGGATGTTATCTTGCTGTCCCAAGCATTGTAACTCAGTCGGGAATTGGAGGAATGATTCAAAGTAATAAGAGTCATGATTGGTGGGTTTTAAAACATGCTGCCATAAATGTTTGCACTGCTATTATAGACATCCCCAACTTGTCCAACAATCTATTTGGTGCCACACCAAAGAGGACAGTCATGAGAAGGGATAGTTTCCAATATTTCGGAGCATTTTAAGTCAATAACGACTCATTCCCAACCCCCACTACATTGGTTTTGAGGAGATTCATGAAGGGTTTTCAGTATGACAGTTGTACCTTCATTACACTTGTTGTCCACAACATTTCCAGGCTCCTTTCCATTTTGTTGTCAACTGCAAAAGAATTTCCAGCCACTTGGTTGAAAGGGACTAACAAAAGCATCATGCTTACAACTGTCATAAGAGAGATTCCAGCCACCATCATTTTAATTTTAAATGAAATATGTGGTTACAGATGTAATTTGGACAACATGATTGTATTATTGGACAGTCGTTGCTTGTGCGTAGATTGTGAGTTGTTTGCAAGCAAGTAGAAAGAGCTGGCTATCATGTCTATAAGACATGAAGAGGTGAAGATGGGAACCCTTGTTTCCTTTAATAAGTTTGTCCCATGTGCAGGTACAAGTATGAAGAAGCAAGGGCAGATGAGTTAGCTCTTCACCCAAGCAACTAATAAAGCTGCAGTTGAAGACGAAGACGACATCATAAAGAATGATGAGTTGGTGTTGGCATGTGATCTTACCTTGCAAGAAAATAGAGACTTTTCAACCATTGAGTGGAAGATGAAGCAGGGAAGATTGAAGACATGGGTGAAGCTAAGGACAACAAGAAGTATGCAGCCCGGGAAACTTTCTTAGTAGCCTCAAACAGTCATTTTTGGACAGCTAAGTAGTTTGCTACAACAAGGTGATTTTCCTAAGTGGTCTACTTTGGGACAGCCCTGCATAATCCTGCCCCGTTTTCTATTGAGGGTGGAATACCATTGGAGATTGGTGAATGATATGAAGTACGAAGGAGCCAAAGATGAGCCTCATGGGGCAGCCCACTTGACAATCAGAGCAGTGCAGCAAAAGTATGGTTAGCACCTAATTTGGCGATTCATGCCAAAGAGCTCCAACCATAGATGGAAAACTTGCCAAAAACTCGCTGACTTTTAAAAAACTCGCCAAAAAACAGGGAAAATGGTTAAACCGCCGAAATACTCACCAAAACCATGAAAAACGGCTTAGACGCGGAAACACGGCTTTCAAAGGAAAAAAACACTGATTTTACGCGGTTTTGGCTCTTTTTAAGGCCCTCTACTCCCTCATTGTCACTCACACAACCATTTGAGCTTGCATTGCTTGTGTTGAGTGGATTTTGGAGCGAATTCGAGGAGAGAATTTGGAGATTTGCATTTGGAGGTAGGTTTTTTTTTTTTTTTTTAATTCTTTGAAGTTTTTCCAAATTTTGAATATATTATTTAGGTTTTATAGATTCCTATTGTGATTCTAAATACGTGTAATGTAAAATCGAATGCTTGTACTTTTTTTATACTCATTTGCAGCCAGAGGTATGTAATTTTATTTTATGTTAACGCAGATTCATTGTAAATTAGTTAAATTTTATGTATGTGTATTGTAATCGATTCGTTGTGTAATTCTAAATACATGTAATGTAAAATTGAATGCTTGTAATTTTTTTATACTCATTTGCAGCCAGAGGTATGTATTTTTTTTTAATTAACACAAATTCATTGTAAATTAGTTAAATTTTATGTATGTGTATTGTAATCGATTCGTTGTGTAATTCTAAATACATGTAATGTAAAATTGAATGCTTGTAATGTATTTTTTTTACTTACGCAAATTTGTTATTCAAGCATGTTTTGTTTTTAAAATTAAATTAAGTTTACGTTTTCTAATTTTTTAAATGTGCATTGTATTGCAGATTAGATTTTAACAATGGCATCAGGCTCGGCATCAGGTTCAGCATCGGAATCACTAGCAGGGACCGTTCCTCCAAATGCCCGTTCCATAGCATGGAAGTATGCTATACGTGGAACTTGTGCGGGCAAAATTTTTTGCACTTTCTGTAACAAGAAAATGAATGGAGGCATCAATCGTTTGAAATATCACCTTTCAACTATTCCTTGCCGAGATGTTACAGTTTGCCCCAACGTGTCAGAAGAGGCAACGTGAGAGATTAAAGCAGAGCTGGTAGAGTTAGAGGAGAAAAAACTAGAGAACGCAAGGCTGAAGGCAGACATAGCACAAGCTATTAGAGCTGGGGCTGCAATGGAAGAGAATTTAGACGATGATGCAGCAACAATTGTGGGCTCTACTCGTGGTCCACGCATACGAAGAGGAAGAGCCGGAAGAGGCTCATCTTCATCGAGTTCGAGCAAAGGCATACTGAGTTTTTTTGTGGCAAGGAACACACCTGGAGCACAACCTTCATTGGATGGTACATTCTGGAACAAAGATATGCACGAGGAAGTGGATAAAGCTTGTGCAAGTTTTTGGTACTACAACAACCTGCCATTCAATGTGGCAAAGAGCCCATACTGGGAGTACTTGGTGACAACATTGACAGTTGTAGGGAAAGGGTACAAGGCACCCTCTCCAAAAGATTTGAGCGGGAAATTACTTGAGGGTGCGATTGCAGATGCCACTACCATGCTAGAAGAGCACAAGAAACAATCGAAAAAATTCGGATGCACCATTCTTTTAGATGGGTGGACGGATGGAAGGAACCACACCCTTGTTAATTTTTTAGCAGCTTCAAACGGTTAGATGGTGTTTTTAAAATCTATTGATGCCTCTAACATAATAAAAAATGCAGAAAATTTGAGTGTTATGTTAGAGACAGTTGTATTAGAGGTTGGTGCACAGAATGTTGTGCAAATTGTCACAGACAATGCAGCAGCATATGTGGCAGCTGGGAGACTATTGCAGGAGAGACATCCATCACTCTTTTGGACTCCTTGTGCAGCTCATTCCATTGACCTTCTTTTGGAGGACATAGGCAAAATTGATTGGGTGAGGCCGGTTGTAGAAGATGCAAGATCTATAACGAAGTACATATACAATCACCCTTGGGTTCTGAGCTTGATGAGAGTACACACAAAGGGGAAAGAACTTGTTCAAGCCGGTGTCACAAGGTTTGCAACTAACTTCTTGACGTTGCAAAGTATTTCTAGTTTGTTGACATCTTTGAAACAAATGTTTGTGAGTCAAGCATGGCTAGACTCACAATATTCAAAGAACGCTGATGGAGAGAGGGTTGCAAAGATAGTTTTTGATGATATCTTTGCAAAGAGAGCTATAGAGATCATCAAGGTAATTTCAAACTTCGATTTATATTTCATTCCTTTATTTTAATTTGTTAAATTATAAATATTAAATATATTGTTCTACTTTTCACTTTTTAATTTCATTTCTAATATGTATTGTAACTTGTAATCTTACATTTTAATTTGTGTGTAGGTGTCAGAGCCGTTGGTGAGAGTTTTGCGTTTGGTTGATGGGGAGCAAAACCCCATGGGGTTTGTATATGAGGCCATGGATAGGACCAAAGAGTCTATCCAAAACTATTACAGGGGGGGTATCGTTAGATATGGTCCCTTTTGGGAGATTATTGATCGGAGGTGGAACAATCAACTCCACCAACCTATTCATGCAGCGGGGTACTACCTCAACCCCAAGTATTTCTACTCTGACAGCTTCACAGATGTGAATGGAGAGGTTATGGAGGGCCTTTCAACATGTATTGAGAGGATGATACCGGATGTTGAGACGAGGGACCTCGTCATTTTAGAGCTGCAGAGTTACAAACATGGTAGGGGGAGACTCTTTTCATCGGTGCTAGCTATTCGAGGGAGAACCACACAGTCACTAGGTAATACCAAGTTACTTAGAATGTTTACCAAGTTACTTATTAGTTACATATTTGATTTTATTAATTAATTATAAATTTTTGATTATCTTGTTAAATGTTTGTAGGTTCTTGGTGGGAGGATTGGGGAGGGAATACCCCAAATCTTCAAAAGTTAGCCCTCAGAATTCTATCTCAACCTTGTAGCGCTTATGGATGTGAACGCAACTGGAGTTTGTTTGAGGCCATTCACACGAAGAAGCGCAACAAGTTGACTCAAAAAAGACTCGACGACTTGGTTTTTGTGCAATACAATCTCCGGCTTCGCACAAAAAAAGTTGAGGCGACATCAGAGGAGCTCATTGATTTGGATGAGATAGATCCATACAGTGAGTGGACTGGGCAAGAAGAGGAAAATGCTGCATTCACAGCGGACGAGATTGCTTCTTTTGAGAGGGAGGCTATGGAGGGAGAAGCACTAGCAGGACTCCGAGGAGATATTGGAGTGGATGACATCTTTGGAGGTGATCTCCAACATGCAGCAGAGGAGCCACCAGCACCACCATCTAGTTCTATGATCGAGCCAGATTCGCAGCCTTCTAGGAGGAGCGTGGAGACGCAGCCGAGTGTGGGGACTAGTGGAGCCAGAGGCACTAGACCCTCTCCCCAATTTTTCTTTAGATTGGGGAAGAGGAAAATGTAATTTATTGTATATTGTAACTTGCATAGATAAGAAATTTATGATGATATTTTTCAATGTCAATCATCATAAATTCATATTACTTATCAGCCGGTTGTCGTATTCGCATGATGATGCGATTTTGTATTGTATTTGTATTTAAATCTAATAGAAAACACTTCTCCAAC
The DNA here is from genome assembly GCA_019776745.2 of Taxus chinensis. Taxonomy (NCBI): domain Eukaryota; kingdom Viridiplantae; phylum Streptophyta; class Pinopsida; order Cupressales; family Taxaceae; genus Taxus; species Taxus chinensis. Next base: position 481,140,519 of record CM034152.1, on the reverse strand, counting down.
ATTTTATGGGCTCATTTGATACATTTTGTAGCTGTGTTGCTTAAAATTTATGTTTTTTAAAAAAAATTGAGTATTTTTTAAGTTGCCGAGTATTGGCCGAATATTGGCGAGTTTTTGGCTAGTTTTTTTTTGGGGGGTCTGGCGAGTTTTTGGTTTTGGCGAGTTTTCCTACTATGGCTCCAACAATTCATGAAGGGGATGCGGGAGGATCTGTTACTACCCCCAAAGGTTAGAGAAAGTATTTTCGTGGCAGCCACGAGTCAACTTGCCACCCATAAGGCTGCTGTCCTCATTTTTTACAGCCATCTTATTATTTCAGTTGCACTCACGATGATGCTTAGAAGATGTTCTTCCACCATGGTTGACAAGGTTGGGATGAAAGGTGGAGAGGCCACATTGGGAATTGTTTAGCTTGTCAAGCTGCTGATTGTTCCTCTATCTTTTGATCCATGACTGAGATTGCAGCAGGCTGGAAGGTTTTGAATACAATGAAGCATGCAGATAATAAATTTGCTAGAGTTGTTTTGAAGAAGAAAATGAAGACAACAGGTGTATGAACTTGCGTTTGCAAAAAATCTTTCATTTGACAGGCACGGGATCTAGGCCTTTGGAGCATTATAGCATATTTCTTCACTTTGGCATGATGGTACTTGGGCATGAGAGCTTGCAATTGCTTGTGGTCAAGCAGTTTTGGGAGGGGAGGACTGTAATGTCCCCTTTTCCAAGTTAGTCCGTTTTGGAGACTTCGAGCCCATTCCACTTCTCGGGGGCAAGAAGGAAGTGAACAAGGGAAGTGATTGTCATATGTTTCAGTTATTTTCATGAGCATTTGCATTCTTATTTAATAGTTTTTCTACATGAGTTAGGTTGGCTGGGTTAAGAAGGTGAAAAGCCAAAGTAAAAATAAAAGAAAAGCATCCTTATGAGGTCGGTCCTAGTTTGGAGACACTTTAATCTGTTTTGGGGCCACAACAAGGTATAAAGAGGGTTTGCTTGGCTCATTCGAGGATCATCTCTTATCTGAAATTATAACTTGCATGGTTTTTGGGCTGATTGCTCAATTACTTCCACTTAAGGGCGAAAATCCTTTTGTGTGGCTAACAAGGACGACGGAACCCTTCCTTGCTTGATTGAAGAACAAAAACTCTTCAATTTGTTGTTTCCAAGGGCTTCAAGAAGATTGATGTTGCAGATTTTCAACTAGGGTTTGATGGGAGAAGAGCTGGTAGGGTTTGAATACCATTTTTAGGCCCTCTCCTAGGGTAACGACTTGCTTGGAGGTGGATTTGGGTGCCATCTAGGGAACATTTCTTCATTTAGAGTTGATATTCAGATTCCTCGTAATTTTAGGGGTTGAAAGCACACTTTCATGTGATTTTTGGGGTTTGGAATCTTCATATCCAGCCATTGTTGTGAGTTGTAATTCTGCTGTCATAAATTTAATTGCAGCTGTGTAGAATTTTTAAATTTGCATATAATTTGGAGTGCTTTTGATTGGTATTTGTTCCATTTGTCAAGTATAATATTTTGGAGAATTTATACATCCATTTTCAGCTTGTTTGGAGGGTGTTTGATGCCCTAAAAGTGCAAATACAATTCATTGCTAGGGTTTACAATATTTTTTGGTTATCTTTTGTAAAAACGATTTACTCTCAATCGGAATTTGTGCTATTTTCTTGTTTTCAGTTTCAGCCCAGAAAGGGACATTACATTGTTTCCTCCATAGTTACCTGAGACGGGGGGATGGGGTTTTCGGGACGGCAAAAAATTTCTAAATTTTGGGGGTGGCGGGGGGACGGCTAATTAAAAAATATATAAATATTTAAAATATAAAGATATAGTGACTAAATTTTATAAATAAGCTGAAATAAAACCATTTGAGATTTAAATAAGGTGAAACTTGTACTCATAAATATCAAATACATTCCTTAATACAATAATATCAATATGTTAAAGTCATAAATTGAAAATTCATAATACATATTTGAATTTTGAATTTGAGACAAGCTGAAATTTCAAATATATTATAAAATATAAAAGTAAAACCATTCTAAATTACGATTGATCAAGTGACAATAACTGATATTCATATCATTAATCTCATAGCCAAATACACCAACAATTGTCTATTGTCAATATTACCAAAAAAGAGGACAACTACAAGTATCAGCCTAAAAATCAGAATCAACATTTGAAGCAATATCCATGAACTCCTCGCTGGTACTAGCATCCTCGTCCTCAAAGGTAAGCCCAATCAATCCCGTTGTACAGTATTGTCCTCTTCAACCTGCCTCAGCTCCTCGGGATCTACATCCCACCGTAATGCTGGGGTCTATTTGTACTTAGGTGTCTTGCGATCCATAAGATGCAAAGCACTATGTACAGCTACAAGCTTCTTCGCTCTCACAGAGGTAAGCCTATTCCTCTTAACAGACTGTAACCAACCATATGTAGACCAGTTCCTCTCAGAGGCAGAGGAGCTAGAAACCTGGGAAAGGAGGTGAATGGCAAGTGGTCGCAGCAGTCCTAGAAGCCCATACAGTCGCCATCAACTCACTGGCTTCCCCTGTGCTATTGTTACCTTGTCTGCCTTTGCTAATGTTTTGTACCCATTAAGTTCAGTGAAGTCGAGCCACTCCATTCAGATCTGTGAAGCCTCTTATGGAGTGTACATTTTTTTAAAGGAATTCATAAGACCCTTCTTCACCTCATCATCATCCAATGGGATAACTCTGCTTGGCCTCTCCACATACCATTTGGGATTCAGTGCATATGCAACCATATGAAGAGGAGTGTTCAACTTCTCCCATCTCTGCTGAATAATGGGCTGTATATGTTCATTATAGAACTCCAAAGTGGGGTCCCTCACCTGAATAGCTGCCTTCATTTGCCCTAAGTTTGTTGTCAATGCACTCAATAGATCTCACCAAGATTTCCATGCTGTTAGAATCCCCATATTTGATGACTCTAAAAACTGGGAGCTATGGATTGATATGATGTATTTCATATGTGCCCAAAATGTTTCCCGGTGCAACACCACTTGCCTTCACGCTTTTCCCTTGATTGTGTCTTGGACTCATGCCACCTAGTCCAATCGTGTGTCATAATTATAATTTGCAGGGGCTCTTGCAACTCAGACATCCTCTCCAACAAAATAAAATTTCAGGATGCAAAGCGACTTTCAATTGGTTTCAAAAATTCCTTCTTTGAATTATTTTTGAAAATAGTGCCAATGATGTGACTGGTGATTACATACAAACTTCTGCAGCATCCCGGTTTATCTCAATTCACTATCTGGTTCAACACCAAATCTTTCCCATGTCTTTCAGTGCATTGTTCATGGCATGCAGTTCACAACACAAAGTCCATAGATTGCATTAACTTCTGCTCCACTAGCTTGCCTCCTGCTTTGCACACATAAGCTGCATCCATGTGAACCTGTACAAAGAAGTTTGAAGGTCTAACCTCCTTGACATCCTTAAAAATTTGAAATTGAGGGAACTCGACATCTTTCCAAGTCTTCCCAAAACAATCATTGCTGATCAAGAAGTATTTTTGAGGTCCATGCTTTGTAATTAGAGCCATGAAAATAAAGAGAGTGACGATGTCTAATTAGGGCCGTCCACCCATCCATGATAATGTCTAGCATCTGGACATGTGCAAATAAACCCATGTGACCTTTATCTCCTCCATCAATAGATTAACCTTGATAATAGTTTATATCCAAGATTGTCCAGTCTTCAGTTTTTGTGTCTCCAGGAGGCACATAACTTGTACCTGTCTTTTGCAACCTTAGCCATAACCTCCTTGTAATAAGGAGAGCGAGCGGCATGTAAATGGATATCCCAACAACATAGAAACACACGAGTTCTGATAGGTATCATCTGCCTCTTCCTTTGCCTTTGAATCAAACATAGTCTACCTAAGTCTGGGGATTGGGGGCTTCCCTGGGATGGCCTTTAATCTTCCCTCTGCTTTCTGGGGACGGTCTGGGGACACTATCCAAAACTAGAACATAGCCAAGGTATTAATATGTCATTATGAGAGCTTTAACTGAGTTTAGCCATGCACAGAGTAGTACCAGGAACTTCAAGAACATTGTTTGTTGTATTTCAGGTATTGAAGATTCTCACCATCTCTAGCTCTCTTCTCTAGTGAAAGGGCCTTATTTAAAGAGCCAACCCCCCTTCTTGTAAGGTGCAACAAGTGTGCATTGGTCCTAGTGATGCTGCCATGCCAAGTCAGTGGACATATGTTGCACTTCCATACTTTACTCCCCCCTCCATACTTGGGGTGACGTCTTCGTGTAACATTGGAGCAAATTGTTGCAATGGCTATCTTCTTATGAAATGGTCCAATGACAAATCTGGGCAACATTTGAGATGGGATATTGGTAGCACTACTAGCTGAACTACCAGTTGTCGTTGACATTACATTTTGTCTCTCTTCTCCACTTGCCCTCATTTTGTCATCACCAACGTCTTCCACCTCGTACATATCTCAAATTCAAACGTTCAACCCTCTCCTGCTATGATTCATACTCATGCTTTAGAAGAAGAACTCATGCTGTGATGATTGGGGCTGCAATGAATTGAAAAATTCAACCATAACCATATGCAATGATAATTTCAAAAGAAAAACTATAAGTATAGGCACAGGCAATGATGGCGATAATTTTTTCAAATAAGTTGTCAAACCACATGGTTATACGTCTTCGTGATTACTATTATTCAATGAATAGATGTAAATAAGCTATAAAACGTTAAACTATATGCAATGCATTAAGAAAATGTAAAACATTCAAATTTTGTACTAATGAATACTTTTTTGTTTTAAAAAGGCCATAACGTTACCATTAAATTTTACAGTATTCAAACTTCCTATACAAATTGTAGTTTTCATTAAAAGCCATCAATCTATTATGCCTCAAAACGAGTTACCAGTATGGCAAATATTAAAAAACAAAAACGTAAAAAGTGCAACATCTAACATTGAAATTGTCAAAAAAGTTTTTCATATTTGTATCTAAAAATGTGTCTAAACGTTCCATTTAAATTCAGAATTTAGCTAATGCCCATTTTTCAAAATCTATAAACTATGGAATGTCATGATTATGACATTGTGGAATATAGATGACAAATGCTAACCAATACTATTCTGCTGAAATTGAATGGCAACATATCAAGATTCATGTTTTATTTTTAGACTTATAAAAAGCGTAATTTAAAAAAAAAACCGTAACTATGTTACAACCAAATCCTATGCAGTATGCATTTTGTAAAATCCTGAGGTCAAACTACACTGCATGATTACATTGTGAATGTAGATGCAAAAACTAAAAAACAGCCTCTAAAAAATGCAAATATATACTGTTTTCAACAAGGGTGCAAGAAGATGGGTCCATGTTAGAACACCTACTGCGGACGCAAGATATCTGAGACCAGCTTGCCTCCATCAATAAAAAGGTGGATGACGACATTGCTGGTGCTCTCCCTCTTGCTCTTGCTCTCACTCTTGCTCTTGATCTTGCTAAAAAGTTTTGCTCTTGTCCTTGCACGGTGCGATTATGAAATGGAAGCCCATACATTTGAATGGTTATAACAGTCAGACCTTGCACTTTTAGGGTAAGGGTTAGGTTAGTAATGCTCTGTCTGTTACAATTAGTGATTTACGAATTACAAAATCATACAGGTTTAAGTCCTATTTTTTATGAAAATCAGTTAGGAAATGCATTGACTGACGCATGTCAAAGGGGGAAGCCTGGAAATGGCATTGGCGACATCTTCTATGATACCCCCAGGTCCCCCCATGTCATTACTATCCCCCAGGTGTGGGCCAACTCTTCAAAAAGGATTGCTAGAAGTGACAATATGATCTTTCCCAATAGAACATAAAGCCTCAGGATGAGGTAATTGTGGCAGTAGTTGCAGATGAATAAGATTTTGAGGAAGAGCATTCTCTTTATTTTCGTACGATATCGTGCTCGAATGAAAGTGCCGCCAGTTGTTGGATCATTGAATGCGGTGCATTGTCCTATGACATTTTTCATTGTCAAAGTCCACTGATAAGCTAGTATCATTCTACTGCAATTACAAATTGTTATGATTCAGTTGTATTAGCTGATGTAGAGCTCCACCATTGCAGTAGAGGGGATAGGAGGATGTACGCATCCCTGATAGGAATAATGACTCAAACACTGGTTCACCTACAGGCACTAATTGTTAGGTATGGAATATCCATAGCTCCGCATAAGACCAAAATCACTTATTTGTTTGTCAGTTAACAAAGAATCCCAATATTGTTGTAGATTTCTTTTGGGGAGAAGCGTCTTCTGTTAGATGTAAAACAGGGACAGATGGTTTCCTTAGGCACTGGACATGGCGGCCAATATAAGCAATTGACTCTCTTACAGTTAGTTGTAAATCACGCATGGGAGGGAGACTCCACCATATAGGATGTGCTAAAGTTATTTCCATTCCTACCACTGCGGAGATGGTTGATTTCTCCTAGCCCGGAGTCAACCGTCACATTCACTAATTGCATAGAGGGAATCACTCCACTAATGTGTCTCTCCATTGAAACTCACTTCATGCGTGGGCAGATGAAATACCCAAATTATAGGATACACAAGAAGTGTGAGGTGAGATGGTAGGAAAAGCCACTCAAAGAATTGTCGAAGGAGATTGCACTATCTAGGATGTATTGGAGGTGCATGGTGAGATGGCAGGACACACATTGGCTTGAAGGAGAGTAGAGCATGGACACTTTGCTCATCTTGTTGCAAAAGGCTTTTCGCAAGAGGGGGGAACAAATGAGCAACATGAGGAGACAATTATTTCCCTTACAAATGTGGATATGGTTATTTCTTGTACTGTAGAATTGGTTGTTACTCCTGCAAAGCTCACTTAATTGCTACTCTCCATAGCAGCTGAGTTTGGTTGGAGGGTATCTTAAAGTGCTTTCCAAAACATTGTGTTGGATGAGGAGTTCTACATGGTTTTGCTTGAAGGTGTTCATCTTGATCACAAATTTATTGAGTCCCTGCATGGACTCAAGTAGGCTCTACAAGCCTAGTGCACTCTATTCAATCAACATCTCCGAGAATTTGATTCCCGAACTCTAGAGATTGGGCTGAACTTCTGAGCCAATGATGATTCATTCCCGGTCAATGAGTCACTCAATGAACACTTGTTGGATAACCCACTATATCTGATGTCAACAGAATTGGATTTTTGGTTTGCTATCATCTGTCTTTATTGGTCTCTAACTGCATTGAAGCTCCCACATTGTACAACCACAAAACATCAAAGGACTGCAATTTTGACAGTAATATCTCAGGAGCAGCCTATAGAGTGACTAAACTTCTTGGTTTTATTGTCTTTGTAAAATTTCGGGACAAACATATCTCCAATTTAGTCATTAATGGGGGTATTAAAATATGTTCTTAATATATTCATTAACTCTTAATAAACTATTAGTTATGTATTAACTAATGTTTGGTTGTAACCTCAACCATTTTGTAACTATCTCTCGCACAATAAAATGATGGACATAAACTCCTAAGTATTCATTTCGGTTTCTCTACATTCTTTCTTTGTTCACATCTTCTAACATTGCACAGGTTAGCAGACCGTACAAGGCCAAAGCATTGAATGCATATCAAGAAGCATGTGGAAAATTTGACAGAATAATAAAGCATGGGAAAAAATTAAATCCTTCACATAGTTCATGATCCACAATAAAAAAAAATCCGACAATTAAAGCACCACAAACAAAAGGATGGCAAGGACCACCAATCTTTGTTTGTGTAGAGAAGCTTAAGAAACAACACATAACATGTCCTTACACCTACCAATAAGAAAATAATGTGTGAATTGGTACTGTACAAAAGCTCCTTGCTTTCACCATCCCACATAAATAATGAAATCCCATCCAAAATTCAAGTCACAATTCATTCAATTGATCCGAATCTAAAAGGAAATCTAGTGAACAACACACTAAGTTGCTAAATCTAATGTATTATAACTGAAATATAATTGAAGCTGACAATCCAAAATGGAAAGAAGAGTAATATTGCAATGCAAAGAAAATCTTTACAGGTATGTGAGAGACGAGTATGATGGTAGCAATCTTTGCAAAAAGATGTCTTGCTATGAATCTACTGTGACTTTGGTATGAAGGGAAAATCTAAAAATAAAAAATGAAACAACTCCTCTAACAATCTAAAAATCCATTCGAGTCTTCCCCTTGGGAGTGGAGAGGACATGTGACAAAAGATTCGTCAAAACACAAAATTTCAGTTTTGTTAAAAAATTCAGAAATTTCTACATTTTTATATTTCATGATTTTGGAGGCCCTTTATGAGGATCAAAATTTGCTTACGTTATCCAGCACATTAAGCACTTTTGATTTTTGACCATCAATGTAGTGGTTACAACCCCAGAAAGGTGACCTACTAGCTTTTTGGTATTGTTCCAGAAAACAATTCCTAAACTACCACTTGGGTCAGTCATCCCCTCTTGAGAAACAACGAGATTTTCAGAAAATTCTACAGTTTTGCATTTCATAATTCTAGAAGCCCTTTATGGGGGTCAAACTTCGCTTACGTTTTCCACCAGATTAAGTGCTTTCCATTTTTGACCAACAATGAAATAGTTACAACCCCGGTTAGGTGGCCTACTAGGTTTTTGGTATTGTTCCAAAAAAAATTGATAAACTACCACCCGGATCAGTCATCCCCTCTTGAGAAGCAATGAGATTTTCAGAAACTTCTACATTTTTGTATTTCATGATTCTAGATGCCCTTTATGGGGTCAAACTTCACTTACGTTTTCTTGCACATTAAGCGTTTTTTATTGTTGACCAACAATGAAGTAGTTATAACCCCGGAAAGGTGACCTACTGGTTTTTTGGTATTGTTTCGAAATTTTGTCCTAAACTACCACTTGGATCAGTCATCCCCTCTTGAGAAGAAATGAGCCACTATTTACAAGCATCTTAAATTAATTGGAGATGGAAAGATTCAGGCTCATTTCCTTTTGTTGTTTGATTTCCATCGGGCTTATTTCCTTTTCTTGATTGATTTTATCATGTAGTCTTTCCCTGTAGATCCCGAGTTTCGACCATGGAAATGGAACTCCGATTACTTTCGTTTCCCTTCATTTTTCTCATTGACTCATTAGGATGTGAGCTATTTTTGTGCATGAGAAGTCACTGTCTTTATTCAACTATTCTTGTACCAGTTGTGTGGGTTCGTTTCATTAGAGGTTCATAGGACATAATATGGAGATGACATAGTCTGCATCTGAATGGGTTTGTCTTCATGATCTAATAGATATTCCAGTTCAATCTCTCCCAGTTTAAGAAAAATCCTGTCTGGGACTTGCAGAAGCTGCTATGTACTCACCAAAGGGATGATCCCTAGGAAACATTCTCAGTAAAGGGAAGCATACCCATACTAGAATCGCACTTGGGAGATCATGAGTGCAATTCTAAGCTGGAGACCACGGGTTCATGGCCAAGATGGCCACTGAGATGATATAGTCTGCATCTGAACAGAATGTTTTCATAATCCACTAGATGTTCCAATTCAATCCCTCCCAGTTTCAGAAAGTTCCTGTTTGGGAGTGGCTTTTCAAGATCAATGCTGATGCAAATGTAAGCATAGTTGAGGATACCTAAGTGAAGAGGGACTTCAGAAGCTTCTATGTACTCACCAATGATGTCCCCTATCCTCTGTAAGGATGATCCTTACAAAGACATTCTCAGTAACAAAGGAAATCATACCCACCCTAGATCAGTGCTTGGGATATCATAAGTGCAATTCAAAGTTGGAGACCCAGGCTTCATGAAGCGTCATGCTTTTTTCATGAACCAAGGTCTTCCCTGGTTTCTCTTTTGCAGGAGTCCCAATGATTACCAATTAAGTGTCACTTGGACATCATCAGTATGTCTATTGAATATCTAGGTTCCCATTAATCATACGCACCCAGGTCTAAGGGTCTTTGAGCCTGGGTATGTGTCCATAAAATGGAAAATTATAGATTATTCCTTGAGATACCATCATCTATTTGCATTTCCACAAAGAAATGAAGACAAGAAAGGGTTCCTTTTTCAGATTGAGACCATTTTCCTTTTTAGCTGGGAAAGATCGCTTGACCACAATTCTTCGGGTATGCACATGAATGAATTTGAGTAGATCTTCCCTAGAGGGGGTCTAGCTTTTGCTGAAAAATGCTTCTTTAAAGTTTGTCAATGATGAAATGGAGGAGGCCATGACGTCCATAAAGGAAACTGATAATTCCGATTAGCTTAGGACAAGTCTTTTGGGTTAGTGTTGTGGGTAGTTAGGTTCAGCAATAGTAACCATCATGGAGTGTTAAGATTTATAACAGCAATGGACATGACTGAGGATCGGGTGCTTTCGAACACCTTCAAAGTATCCCACCTAAGTTGATTTTCTAATAAAATAGCCACTTGAAAGAAATCATGGAAGAAGTGCATTCCTCCTCTGAGTTTGGCACATCTACTTCCAACTTCTTGATTAGTTTAGTCAGCATCTTTGGCCTCCGGATTCATGAAATCTTCAAATGTTCAATTCCAAAATAATCTATGGAAAGGGCATCATCCCATCATTTTTATGTTTTGTTCAATGGTCTTCCCGTCGAATATTAATAAGTATGCAAGATTTAAGACTGTGAGTTTGATCATAGTCTTCAATAGGTCAGAAATGATCATGAAGGTATTTAGATCCGAATGTCACCCCTTAAGTCTAAACCTAGTAGAATCAAGAATATATCAACCAAAATCAACATTCACAACATCAATTACACAAGAATACAACACAAAAAATGAACTCAAATAAGCATGGAATTGTTTTATTAATTCTATGCAAAACAAATACATACAGAAAGTGGTCACTACATCCAACAAATAAAATGTGGAGATTAAGTCTTGGCTTGTCTCTAGAATGAAAGACAAAGTCCAAAGAGGAGAGGATAAAATATATAACAATGGATTCATGGTAAAATTGTTCAAACATTTCTGCTAATAAACATTAAACTTTACCCTTCAACCTAGTGCTATGAATAATAATCTTTTCAGTCTATGGCTCCCACCATATGAAAGAATAATTGATAATACGATTGGTACTGACAACAATGAAACGTGATAATCAATTTATTTAGTTTTATGATTATCTACCCATGATCACTTTCAGTTTCAGGGGGGTTACCAAGTCCATCTTGAAAGGTAACTTGTTGTATACAATAGGCAGGAGGGAAATGTAACTCTTTTCCTTGCAACATATGCTAACTACGAATGTCCAAAACACAATATTTAATATTACAACGAAGATTTTCTTATACCACTTAAGGAGGACTAGTGTTTCAGAAAACCATTAAATCAATATCAAATTACCTACTATATTTGCAAGGCGTAAATGAAGCTCAATTTTCATATGAATCCCTCTTTTACTTTCTTTTCAAACATCTACGATGTAATTCAATACTAAGAGTTAAAAAGAAATCTCACCCCACTCAGGTGGAAATGCATCATTGGGCGACTTATTATCTGTAAACTCTACACCCATGATAAATCCTGTTCCACGTATCTGCATTTTGAAAGTGTGATTACTGTTAATTCTTCTCAAGTGTGTTTGATCCTCAGGATGGATGCTTAGATTTTCTTCAAACTGTGGTGATAATCTCTTCATTGGACCATTACAATTTTTTGCAAATCCATTTGTTACAATTTATGAACTATTTGATGTAAGAAAATGCTTTTTAGCATACCTCTCCCACAACAGGGCTCTCAGCGAATGTCCTCATACCATTTTGGAATTGTGGGGAAATGCTTTGTACATATTCAGTAATATTTCTTTCCCTGCATTCAACTCAACCAAATGCATGGTTAGAAACTCTCTCCTTGACATCATTCTAATCATTGCTCTAGTAATCAAGGACCTCTACAACAAATAAACTCTATCCTCTTTCTACATTACAAATATGTGCATCAAAAGAACAAATGTGATTTAATCTAGCAGAAATAAAGAAAGAATAATATGTAACTACGTAGCCTTTTGAGTTGGCCCAGTCATTAATAATCCCATTAACCGTGGAGATGAGAAACAATGCAATGAAAAAAAATATATAGTCGAGACTCATAGGGAGTCTAATATTTATATGGTACATGTGGACATCTCAATCCAGCATAGGTAATTCTCATAAAAATAAATTAAAATATCTCCTCATGTGTAAATAGATATCCATGTTGACCCCTGCTCATGGGGTTGTTCGAAAAAACATAGTTAGTGTGATGACTCCCCACCAGAAGGGGATCCCTTTAAACTGAATTCAGATCATCTTCATAATGCGGTCACAATTGTTTCTCTTCATATTCCAAAAGCCACCAATAATCATAGTTACCTAAATCTCGGGGATGGGAGGGGAAAGGCAGGGCAGGATTTCTGAGATTACAAAAAAAACTCTAATTTTGGGAACGGCAGGGTGGGGGAGAGGGAGCATGAGAGGGTGCAGGTGCGGACAGCTATTAAAATATTTAATAATATATTTTTTAAAATTACTTACGCCAATAGGTGTAGCCTAAAATAGCAGCCAAGTGGAGGGGGAGCGAGTGTAACAATGTGAAATGTCAATAAAAAATGGCCTACCTTAAATTTGATGTCCATTTGACAGTCATAGGGCAATTTAAACTTTTTCTTCTTGCTATAAGAAGGTTTTCAAAAAATCATGATATCTTGCATATATAGTGGAGTTTGGTGCCCATTTTTTTATATACCTGGAAAGAGTTTTCAATCACAACATAGTGGTGCAGCAAGATTGAAGCCATCCATCACCAAACAGCAGGAAATTTGCAGAGAAGGCGGAGTCGTTAAATAATTGGAACACTTCTATGGGTGAAACTATGTGACATATCCAAGATAAGCACCTCGAAATTGATACATCATGTTGCTTTTCAAATAGATATATTTAAGATATTTGTACAAGTAATTAAATCTTTAAAATTATTTTTAAAAAGTTATAAATATCCCTTTAAAAAGGGGATGCTTTGGGGATGCCTCCAAAATGTCCCTAAAGTTCAGAAGACGACGTAATGTCCCTTTTGGGCTAAATTTGAACACCAAAGGAACTTGCACAAATCCAAATAGCAAACTGAAACAAAACTGAAATTAAATTCTCAAACCCTAGAGGCAGGTTGTAAACATATTTTTTATGATAGCAATAAGCCACAAACTTGTTGGAAACAATATAAAAACCCTTCAAAATATTATTCTTTAAAGATGGAAATGATTGCAAGAGAAAAGCACTGGAAAATATATCTTTTTGCAATTTTAATATTAGCTAGAATTAATTAACAGCAGCAGTGAATACCCTTTACAAATATGGCTGGAACTAAGCATTTCCAAGCCCAAACACAAGTACAAATAGAAGATCCAGCTGCTAAAAATATGGAGAACACAATGGTGCAAGAATTTGATACCACCGTGCCCTAGAACAACATGAACTTCACCTTAGGGCAGGTTGCCACCCTTGGGAAGGGCTGGAAATGACAGAAAACTCACTTTAGCACAATGTAATCTCCGCGTGAGATCACCTTTTTGCAAGTTTAAGGGGTTTTGTCCTCAAAGTAGCCACTATTGAGGGGTTTAGTCCTCAATAGGTCTTCCAAGAGGGTTTTCGTCCTCTATGGAGAGAAAAAAAGAGCAAGAGTGCTCCAACTCCAAGACAATTATCAAATGATCAAGTGTGTCTTCCTTCACCCCAAGTAACCCCTTTTATAATGAAAGGCGGTGCCAAAATTCAAATACATTCCCCCAATGAGGACCGACCTCCTTCGGGAGTAATAACATTCTTTTTATTTTTAATTAGTATTTTTGTTTTGTCCTTTTAAGTTGGCACTAGCATATTCCCACCAACTTGAGTTTATAATGTCACAATTAGAAAGTTGCCTAAAATGTAATACATGGATACGATTAGCAACTTATAATTATGACATTAATGACTTCCCTTGCTGTTTCCTTGGGCCCATGGGAAGTGGAACGGGCCAAAGGTCCTCCATGGAACTAACCGGGAGAAAGGAACATTACAGACTTCCCCCTTATTTTGCTGATTTGGATACTTCAGGGAGGCATTTCCCCTCATTTGTGCATCGTGTCCCACTGTCCCCAAGATGTCCCAAACGGCTCCAAGATGGGAGGGACGTTTCCTTACATAGCAATGCCAATAATGAAGTTGAATCCTAGGGACCTATGACAGGTCTAAAGCTTGCCTTTCTCTATGATCTGAGATTTCTAGATGTGTAAGGATTGATGATGATTATAACTAACATGATTTCTAGTGGAACAACATCCAATTCTAAGCTAAACAAGATCCTTAGCGAAGATTTTAATCTCATTGAATGCTTCAACTTAATCTCCTGCAAAGATTGTTACAACAAGATAAATAAGCTATCAAACCTTGACCAATAAAGGTGTTATAAATCCAGCTCGACCACTAGTTTATATTAGGGGCATGGATACATGGTTAGGCCAGAAATACTTATTGGTCATTGATAAGGGTCAAACGAAGGGGGTAGGGAGAGAGCGGGGGAAGCAACCCTTACCAAACTTTCCTAATCCCCATTCATATGCTAAAGTCTATGGTGAGGTCTTGAGGAGATTTAAAGTTGAATAATAATCTCTGAAACCCAAATCCTTGGGCTATTATCATCACGTGGATGTAAAGGTGCTGATTTCAAGGCTCTGAAGGCTTGTAGGAATCATTTGGAGTGGGATGGGGGTGGAGATCTACTCAATGACCCTTTATATCTTTGTGTCACATTGGAATGGATTATTGCGGTAGGAAGTATTTACTCCATCACCCTTCCCCAAGCCGAAGACAATCTCCATCCATCCTTCTCTCCATTTCTCCATTGAATTACTCGTCTCCATCATTTTGCTTTCAAAGTTTCATATGTGAGGATTTTCTAAGAGATTGTCAAGGCACATAAGGATAGGGGTGGTAGGAGAGATGATGCCATGGTTGTTGGGATTCAATGTATAGGGAAAAGTAGGGGTTGTATCTTTAATAGTCACATGCACGATATCTTTGGGATCTCGGTCCCTCATGCACTAAAATTCATTAAGGAAGCTCTAGGAGATGAGTTGGTGAATCCTAAGTGACATGTGGTGCAAACTGTGAGAGGTATAAGGAAAAGGTTCATAAATAACTAATAAGTTGATAGAATAGGTGTTAGGAATATAAAATTATAAAATATAATCCTAAGTCCTAGCTAACCCCTACACTAATTATTGTTGGTTGGTTGGTAGTTATTCCCTTTATGGGAATTGTATTGAACGATGTACTCTATTTATTCATTGAGAAATAATAGTTTCAGTCGAAGGGGCTTTTTATTGCATATCTTTCTTTATTAATATTTTTGTCTATTGTATGTTTGATCAATGGTATCAAAGCATTCATGAAGCCAGGCCTGTGATGAATGAAGATGAAGAAATAATGGAAGATATGTGAGAGTTATAATTTTTATTTTATTTTTTTGTAAGGAGAAAACAAATAAATGATTTTTTTAATGAGAAAATCCTCCCGAGGAGTTGAAAAGACATTGGAAGCTGCCTGGGAATATTCAAATCTGCATATTTATTTTGTTTTGAGGCTGAAAATCAGTTTTTTGATGATTTGAGAGCATTTGAAATAGATTAATTCCTTCCAGGAGTGCTATATATAAAAGAAATTTGTTTGTTGCTGAAAGTATGGCATTGTTTATTTTGGGCTGATTAAACTCTTGAAATACATTAAACCTGCATTTTGATAGACAATAGCGTGCTTGAGGTCATGGAAGTCTGAAAAATCAGACATGGCACAGTGGATGGTGGCATGAGAATGGAACAAATGTTAAATTAAAATCTTCTTGCAATAGTTAAGCAAAGCATGGGTCCCATCTTGTTGAACACCTTCTCTGAGGGTTAAACACAATTCTCTTTCTCACTGCCTGGCTAAAAATTATTAAGTGCTGCCATAAATTGGTTTCCTGCGCAAAATAAAAGAAATCATTTTTCATTATTAACCCTTTAGGAAAGCAAAGTGTTCACAACAAAAGGGTTTGAATGAGCTTTCAAATGCTTTGAGTAGAAGAGTTGGCTGTTTTATGAAGTGAAGAAATTCATTGAAAGGAGGTTATGTGTTCAAGCCTCACTATACATCTTTTTGTTGAAAGTGTCAATTTCAAAGTGTTTGTATGCAACAAAAGTGGTTAGTGAAAGTTTTGCATGGAAAAGTCCTCCAGTAAGTTAGTTACCATTCCTCTATTAAAACTATTCCTTCCCAGCCCATAGGTCAAGGGTTCAATCCTTGAAAGTGTCAAACATTCATTTATTTAATTTGAAATTGGCAAATTGAATTAATTGTCAAAAGCAGAAAAGCCAATATCTCTTGTTCTGTTTTCCATCATACCTTTTACATCCGGTAATATTTCTGTAAGCTTTACTATTTTAGAAACTAGACTGCCATGATTCTAACGAGTCCAAGCACCAATTGGTGCAAGTTGTCAACCTATTGGTTTTTTATCCCCATAAATCATGATCATTTGCTGAAATTGCATTGGTGAGGGGTATATCCAGCCTACAATTAGTGGAAAATTTGTATTTGGCATAACTTTTCCATATGATCACTCATTTTTCATGGAATGCAAATTCTAATGGCTTCTAAGTGAACAGTTTTTTATACTGGCACTTGCAGATGCAGTTTCTTCATATATTTTGGAGAAATAAAGGAAGTGTAATGTATAATGCACCTATCTGAAAATGTTGTATTGTAATATTTTGGAGACATAAGGGTCTAAAACATATTTATTGACTTGTTTGAACGTGGTCAAAGTGCAAAGACATGTCAAATCAAAATTTATGTGACGGCTTGAGCAATTTTCCGCTGGCTGTGTAATTTCCAGTAATTTTTATAGATATATCTATAATCTGTTCATAGCATATATAAATGGTTTATTATTGTTGTTTTTATAAACCACTTAAAAAAATTATACAGTTTTCAAAACGTATTTAACCTGTCACTATCTACGGTTTTTAAAAAATTTCACCTGTGAGCACACATCACGAGTTACAAATCACAACAAACAGCCTACAGCCTGTTCAATTTCCAGGCCTGCATGGAAGTGTTTGTAGTCAGTGACACAATGTTGCGACAAGTGGGGAAGGGAGTTCAAAATGTAGAATGGCAACGATCAACTGGTACTTCAGTTGGCAGTGGCTACCAATTGCCCCTCTCATGATAGCATTGTAAAGAAGATAAATATTAAACCTATTTCCAAACTAGTTATAACCCTATTGTGAAGAATTTGACTCAGATAGTTGAGAACCCCAAGTCTGGACTAGGGGGAGAAAACTATGGAAGTGCAACATAATGTTGTTACTGACTTGTTGCATGTACAAAAAAGCATCATTCAGGATCCAATGCACACCAATTGTTGCACCTTACATAAAGGGGGGTTGGCTGTTTGTAAGGGCCTTTCACCTAGAGCAAAGAGTCTGAGATGAAAATGAGAATCTTCAATTGAAATACCACGGCCAATGGTGCTAGAAGTTCGTAAGGGTGACTGTAGACTTTCATATACTCCGAGTATTCCAAACTCTCATAGGGCTGGTCTTTAGCATAGTGATACTAAACAATCCAATCTAAGTTTTGGATTTGTCGAGAATTGTAGTGAAAGTTAGAGGGAAGATGAAAGGTCGTGGGGGCAGCCCCCACATGTCAGTTGTAGAAATAAAGGTCATGACCTCAAAGGACAAGGGATGAGGTAGACCCTTGATGCTATCATGTGGCCAACATACTTATTCTATGTTGAACATTGGAATTCTCATTTAATGACCACTCGCTACAGATTCTTATTACAAGGATGTGCTATGGCTAAGGTTGCAATAGATCAAGTACAAGTTATGGAGCCTCCTAGAGACACCAAACTGAGGACAACAATCCTATGGGAGAATCCAGTCCACTATGTCAAATGCAGGTTTTTCTAGTCATGATAAAGGATGTTGATCTTATTGGTGTCAACCTTAATGATGAGCTTAGTCTTGCGGATCTTGTTGAGTCTACCCATACTCATCCAGATTCTATCCTCTCATCAATACTCCTGATTGTGACATGCTTGCAAAGAGTGGACCGTACTTCTTGCTCCAGAGCAATTCCATTGTTGATGGGAAGCGGAAAGATGTTGAGGATCCAGTTGATACAGACTTTTGAAGGATGTCATTTGACCAGGAGGTTGTACCTTCCAGATGATTGTACAGGAGTGTCATGGATGCCCACTTATGTGTGGCAGAGTAGCAGACAAGCTAGTTAGGAGTGAGAGTAATAGGACATATTGTTATATTCTAGAGATCATGTTTCATTTTGGGCACAAGGTGCTTAACTACCTTGTTATTTGAAAACTACTTTGAGATGTAAATCTCCTCATCGGTGTTATAATACAATTATATATATATATATATATGACATGATTATTGTGACGTGGAAGAAAATTGAAATGCTGTGTGTATAGTGAGATTGTCAATAACCTTTTCTCGTTAATTGGGTCGAGAATACAAGTGAATTTTGTGGTAATAACTATGAATCAAACAGCTGATCAAATTAGGAGAGTTAGGGATGAATGTGGAAACTGTGATTAATTAGCCCCTGCAAAACTAAACAGACACTAAGAATACACTGGTATTAGGAGTATGAGTAGGATTATCGATTTGCAATTGACCCTTTTACATGTTTAAGTATTATAAATAAAGTGAATTATGGAATTTTCTAACATGTTGATGTTTATAGGATAACATTTTGGGACATGATGGTGAAATTTAAACCAATCATGATTAATCATAAGAAAATGTTTTTAAAATGTATAATGCAAATGATAATTGAATGTCATAATGAGTCTAATTATCCAATTGGTTGATATGGTGATGAATTGCATAACAGTATTATTGAGATAAAAGTGAAACAATGGTTACGTCAATCTATTGGTGTTTTGAATTGTGATATTGATTAAAAGGTGTGCACTGTGTGGTGTGTTGTGACATATGAACATATGACGATGTACCCATGTGTGTCGTGTGTGATGTGTGTGTGGTGAAGTTGAACACCCCTGTTCATGTGTGAAGTGTGTGTATGCACTGAATGTCACGTGAAATGAAAGTTTGATTGTGTTGTGCAGTAGTCAGATTTTAAGTTGCATATCATTTCGAGCAGGTATGATGTGTGTGTTGAAGTGTGCAGGTGGAAAATAGGTGCCCGTGAGCCATACACAAAAAAATAAACATAAAACATACCAAGGAGGATGAAGGGGGACTAACTTCCAACTTGAAGCTCCTCAACATCAACATAGGTCAGGGTAGCATTGGGCTTGGAAAATACCATTGGTTGCGTGGGAACATGTAAAGTTACCCACAAAATGCTGACCATTTTTGTTCATTTGTCCTATTTTTTAAGTTTCCTAGCTCCTTGGACCTCTGAAATGAAATTGGTTAAATTAATTTGGTTGGATCTTATCTTTTAAGAAGAATTTTTATGTTGGATTAAGCGGTTGAATCTTATTTTACACAATATTTTGGAATGGCTTTTGAATTCGCTTTTGTTGTTTGGAAACATTCCATTTACAGGAATTTTCGGATTTAGGATGTAGAGGAGCTTTTGGGAAGTGTATGAGACAAATAAACCTTGTCCCATACTCCGCAAAATTGATTGGGCCCTTACACCTACTCATGAGGGTACCAACGAGTGTACCTTTTGGGCTTCTTTGCTTCACTTGGGAACTAAAAAAGTACCCTGTTTATTGCCTTGAAATTCTCCTTCCACTTTTTAAATTGTATTTGTGTAAGGCCTTTATTATTTATTTGAATACTGAGATCTAATGATATGCAATATCAACTATCGTCACTTGATCAATCATAAATTAGGAATGGTTTTAAGATTTTATTTCAGCTTATATTAATTCATAATGAAGTCGGTCAAATTGTGGAAAATTCATATGTATGAAGATAAAGTAGACTTACATTAACATATTGATATTATGAATCATCGGTATCTCCAAGGAATATATTTGCATGTTTATGAGTTCAAGTTTCACCTTATTTAGAGGATCTCATAATGAGTTTTATTTCAGCTTGATAAGGGTATGCATAATTTAGTCACTATATGCTTTATATTTTAAATATTTATACATTTTTTAATTAGTTGTCCCCTCGTCGTCTCCCCGAAAGTCCCCAAAACCCTTTCTTGAAATTTTTTGTAGTCCCGGAAAATCTTAGGTAACTATCTTGTGGCAATCTCACAAGGATGATCACAAGTGAGCTAGATAATCAGATATCTTGTGCACGGTCCTATAAATTCCAGCTCTAGAAGACTCGCAAAAGAAATATGTATGGTACAATTTTCTAGGGCTCATTTTGACCTTATGAGTAGCCATCTTAGTTGTACCTCATCAGTTAATGATGATAAATGCCTCATCATAAAGTGAAAAGAAGCCATCTATCAATGCATTAATGTTCAGCCGTGTGACATGCGACCTACTTTTGCTTTCATTCAATGAATTAGCAAGGTTGTAATTGATCTCTTCATGGGGTGTAGATATGGATATTGGAGAGTCATTGGCTACGGATACAAATAGTTTCCATAAGGCCCTCTGAATATGGATATGGTTGGATACAACACACACATAATCATTTTAAGCTTGTGTTGCATGGGAATTTATGCCATTGAAGTGCCATTAAAAATCGCTATATGTAGGATCATAATTATCAATTATAAAAAAGGGTTATACGTGTAGATTAATAGTTACATGTCAAATTACACAATCTCAGTTGCAATAGACAAAAAAATTTGTAGGTTCCTTGTAGTTGCCAATGGACAATAGACAATTTGAAATTAAAGAAGCAGGGTAGGCCAAAGGAAGCAGATGAAAAGAATTGCAAGTTTTCAGTAGAGCATCAATGTGAAATGTTTGAAGTAAAAGAGCCCAAATCAACTTATCTCTCACCTCCATGTCCCTAGAATCATTGCTGCTAAAATACAATAGTTACCTAAGAATCTAGGACATCCTAGCCTAACGAGGTTTCATTCAGGAGTGGATAAATGGCAAACATCCAATTTTGATGGGGATAGTGTTGAGAGATTTGCACTAGGGCTAATAAAGATTGGCAATGTATAATTTTTCTATAGTATGATATATGCCATGCAAAACCTAAATGGTAAAGAAAGCTCTTCAAGGGCAAGCAATAATATGCCACCAAGAATCGTTAGTGATTCTTCATCTAGGTCATTCTGGCCTACCTTCCACCCAAGAAAGGAAGTCATTCCGGTAGTTGAAACACGACATTTAGTGGGTCACAACATTGCAAGACAACTATGAGGAGTATAGGGCTCTTCCAAAGAAGATTCGTGATGCCATATCACTTGCTAAGTTCATAGGGTTGAAGAAAGGTAAATTGAGAATTGGACCAAGGTTTTCAACCCCGAGCTATGCCAAAGGAAAATGGGAAAGATAGTCCAGCCCTATTTATATTGGAAAGAATCCCTCCATTGTGATCAAGGAAGAAGAAGAACACTAAAAGTTGTTGGACATTGAAAGGGAGCATCCCATGGAATCCCTAGATGTCCCTATCACTCTTTGTAGGGATGAGCCATTGACTGATTTTCAGGACAGCAGTGTGAAGGGGCATGTGTTTAATGAAGAAACCAATGGTTGCATGAGCCCAACAAAGAAGGAAAATATGATATGCCAAATTGTGGAGGGGAATTGGTGGTTAAAGCCCAATTGCCAACATGACAAGGATGTTGATGTTTCAGCTTGCTAGAATTTTTGTGAAGACCAATAGTCAATAAGAGGTAAGTTGATGGTGTATATAACTTCTGGAAAGGACCATGAAGATGTTCCATGTGGGTGTCAACAAAATATGGTTGAAGCCAAGGGGAAAAGAGCTTCACTTGTTGCATCTAAGGAAAAGGAGAAGGCTGATCCTAGCTCGGAAATTCTGAGTCACAAGGCCGGAAGTGGCGAAGATATCTCAATCACTCCTCATCCAACAAAGGAAGGTGAACATGTTGAGGACAGCCTAAGGTGTGATAGTAATGCTCATATTTTTGAGTTGTTAATTCCTCCTATGTTGCTGCAATATATTTCTTATCTTGATCAGCGTGTGGAAATTGATGGGAAGATGAAGGGTAACCTAACTAGGTGTTATTTTTATAATCAAGATTGTATGAATCAACTTGCTATGGTTTTATGGGACTCGAGTTACTTTCAAGCTTTCCCCTTTCAGATGTACGTAAAGGGTATGGATAATTCATCCACTAAAAATACAAATTCAACTTCATGGGATATAAACTAAGCTTGCTACAAGGTATGCAATAATTCAATTTTCATGAACCAAGGTGAAGTAATGTATCATGCCATTGTTTGGGATTGGTTCTCTAAAACATACCTAGCAAGAATGCCTAACGAGACATGGATTCAATGGGAGTTTTGTGGTGTAAGTCATCCCTCTAACACGACTGTGATGAGCTGGGAAAATGTGAATCATGAACCCTGAATCATTGTGGGAGTTGTCTCGCATCTTGTGGCTGTTATGACCAACATGTTCAGCTGGTTCCATGTTCTATTTGCAGCCACTAAGTGGATTTCGATCACAAGGAAGAGGTGCTCTTCTTCTAGTGACTTTGACAAGGAAAGGGTAACTATCACAAGATGTTTGTTGACCACTACAATTCTGAATTTGAATAAAAAAATGCAATGCTACAACCATGATGGGATGCTCTTTCCAATTTCATGTGTTGGGTTGTGCATATCTTCTTGGAACAGTAATAGAGGGGCAGGTTTGAAGACATTCTTTTCATTTAAAATTGTATGTAAGAGGGTTCACTCATTGAGATCAATTAAGGCCAATGTTCCAACATATTTGGTATTGATTGGGAAGAAATTCTGGGCAAAGTATGGCTGTTATACTTACATACCAGCACTCATAAGTTCTGATCCAAACCAAATTTTGAAGAGATTAGTTTGGCACGACATGCTTGGATTTTTGGCATTCCATCACTTGAAAGGAAATCATGAGAAGCATGCAAGCCATGGAAGAAAGCTAACTTCCATACCTATGACGTATGAAGTAATGATATTGGGAGCTCTTGTTTCTTTTAATGTGTTTGTTCTTTGTAAGGCACATGAATAAAAAAGAAAGAGCAGCTGAATTTGTTCTCCACCCGAGCATATGATGAAGAGTATGGAACTGCAGTTGAAGATGAAGATGTCATAATGGATGGCAAGTTCGTGATTGCAAAAGATTTTATTTTGCAACAGAAATAGAGTCCCTTCAATACTTGGATTGGGAGTGAAGCACAAAGGCTTCGAGGAAGGTACAACCCAACCTAGGACAGCAGGAAGAGGGCAGCCTAGACCACCTTTTGGGTAGCCAAGAAGGTCATAGGTAACTCTAGGTGTTTGACCTTGGATCAGTTTTGCATGATGCTCAAGTTTGTTTTTGCCAAGTTTTCCGTTGAGTGAAGAATGCAATCAAGAGTTGGGGAATGAGGTGTTATCTATCCCAAGTGAGAAAGGAAGTGTTTTTATGACAGCCATGAGCCAAACTGCCATCACTGATACTATTGTCATCATTTCTAACAGCCCCCGCCTAATTTCAGTTGCATTTGTATTTGGGAATATGGAGTGTTTTTTCACCTTAGTTGACAAGGATGGAACGAAGAATGAGGATGCCACATTGGGACATGGATTGGTTTGTCAAGCTATTGATTATTCATCAATTTCTTACTCTATGATTGAGATTACAACAGTTTGGAAGGTCTTTTATACAGCTGGGTATGTAAAGGAAGAAGTTGTTACTATTGTTTTTGAACTTGAAGATGAAGAGGAATTCAATGAAAAAAGGGGCAGCGGGAGTCTGAGTTTGTTTGGGCAAAGGCTCCTTCATTTGACAGGCACGGGATCCAGATTATGGGAGCACTACAGCATGTTACTACACCTTGGTATGATGGCACTTGGGATGAGAGGCATTTGCTCGAGGGCGACAAAATTTGGGAAGGGAGGACTGTATTGTCCCCTTTTCTAAAATAAAGTAATTAATAATATTTTAAGTTGAGCCCGGTCAATTTCCCATTTTAGGGGCAGCTTAACATTATAAAGGTATTTTTAATACTCATTTCTTTTGTCGGCAAAAAGGATTAAGAAATAAAAAGAAGGAATGGGAAAAAGAAAAGAAAAAACTTATATTTTCATAATGAGGTCAGTCTTGTGGAAAACATATGTTGAAGATAAAGGAGAAATAACTCTCCCAAGGAGGTTGGTCCTCCAACAAAGAGCATGCATTGAAGTTGGCACCACATAGAGGATATATAAGGAGTTCAATTTTGCTTGAGAATGGTGTAGCACCTAAATTCAACCGCACAATTTTAATACTAAAACTACACAAATTGTCTCCTTTACCGTCATTTCGTTATAATTAGTGATTTTCCACTAATTAGCTCATGTTTCCCTTCATCTTAGTCAATTAACGACACTTCATTAATTAAATAACTTTTCCCTCATCTCGGATACTAATTAATAACACTTTATTATTTATAGCCCTCTTTTAATTAATTAATTAATCATTATTAGTTAATTGAGATTTGAATCTTGTATTTACTGTGCACGCTTGCATCTTAGTCCACACGCAACCGTAGCTTTGTTTCTGTGCTACATGTGCCTGCATCTTAGCCAACGCACTAGCGTAGCGTTGTACGTGCTGGCGTCTCTATCTACTCAAGCATATATGTGTGCACGCGTTAGCGTCTTCCTTCACGTGTTTACGTCATCTTACACACACTAGCGTCTCATTACCTGTGTCAATGTAGCATTGCAAGCGCTACCATAAGACAACTTTTTTGTTGCACGCACTTACGTCCCTATCAACGCGGTAACATGACATTGTTCTCTGGCTTCATGTGCTAGCATACAGGTGTACGTACTAGCGTACTGTGTAAAATTTCTGCTGATTTTCCTCAAATTTTATTTAAATTTCCCAAAGTTTCAGCTCTGATATTCAATTTCCTATTGTTCTACATGTACTTCTGATTCTAATCTACAGGTTATTTGCTTAAAATAGTGTTTGCATGGAAAACTACTAATGATTTGTGTGAAGGACCTTTAAATTGGAAATATTTACCACACAAATTAAAAAAAACAAAAATACTAACAAAGTTTACATAGAAGTTCCTTGCTCAAAAGACAAAATAAATGAATAAATTACATTGTCTTTGTAGGTTCAGATAAGGGTAAAACCTGTTCACTTTAACTATGGGAAGTGCTTTGGATTAAGCCCTAAAAATCATTTTGAGGAGTACCATAGGAATCCCAAAGTAGTTGGCACATTGAAGGAATTGGCCAATGAAATGGGAAGCACCCCATCTTCCACTTGACTAGTAAAACTCACGAGGAATACCAAATATTGTTCATGGTGACAACCCCATTTATATAGATTTCATGGTATGATCTATATTCATGATGTATTCTGATACGTGTACTTGTTTAGACAAATATTGGGGAGTGAAGGATCTAAAATCCCTAGGAAGCTGTTTAGCATTAAGGCCAACCTTTACATAATCTTATTTGTGTATATCTATCCTTTTATAAAGGAAAAATTTATACGAGTTATATCCATGTTTTCAAACAAGGAGAAACTCTTTCCAAGTTGTGCCACATATTCTTCATCACAAATCATACTTAACAAAAGTTTGTCTGAGTTAAAACCTTGTTTTATTGATAGAACAAGGTGAAACTCTTTCCAAGTTGTACCATGCGCTTTTTCATCTCGATTCATACTTCTTTCATAATTTTGGCTTCCTTTATCAAAAGAGAATGATCCAAATTTCTACCAAAATTTGTATAAACCAATTTTGAAAATTGAACTTATTTTCCCAAAAACTTGATTAATTGTTGAGATTTCATTGTTACGTTGTCTAATTTTTCTTAGTTTCCTTACACAAATTTCCAACATTTAAACCTAGGAAATTCATTCCTTTGTAGCTATTATGTTGCTCAAATTTCATAGAGTTTCCTTGGTAAAAATTTCATCATACATTCAAACATTGGGAAATCTTCACCTTACAGTTGTTACGCTACTCTTTTTGTCTTAGATTCCTTGTAACTTTTGAAAAAACATCCTAAATATATACAAAAAAATTCCATCATGGCATCAGTCACACGCTTAACACATAGAAGGTGTGCATCTAGCCCCTTCCTCCATAACCCTTTAGACCCATCTTATGATGAGGAAAAAAGACTTGTAGATCACAGTGGGGGTGAGGAAGAAATACCCATAACATATTTGAAAATGATCCCGCTCATGTAGATAACTTCTTGTTTCAAAACAAGGACCAAGTCTTGATGTGTTTGGTAGAATTAAGGGCTAAAGTGTCTTCTGAGTTTGATCCCTCCTTCCTTACTAGCATGATTCAAGGGGAAGAGAATGGAAATTCATCCAATTTTAGAACAACCAAATATATATTAAATGATGAACATGACTCTACATCGACACAACCTGAGGGTCACAATGAGGAAGTAAAAACCTCTAAAACTAAATATGACAATTGTATACCCTTTATTATAATTAACCATGAAGCCAAAATGAAGGGTGAAGAACCCCAAAATGAAACTAAACCCCAAACCACACAAATGAAGACATCACCGTACAACAATAATTACAAACTCTTAGTCACCAATTGGAAAATCTAGCTACGCATGTCCATAGATGTACACATAGAGCTACTCACAATGAGAAACCTAAAGTGACATATGTTGAACACTACATAGAAAATTGCAGTGGAAAAGCATCCCAATAAATTCATACACATATACCTCCCATAATAACATGCAAACAAATTTTTTGACCAAGAATGGTAGTCTATGAAAGACACATTTGTTGGTGTAGAAGAGAACAACATGGGACTCAATAAGAAGTATCATTTTGAAGAATTGTGTCCTTATCCCTTTGATCGGGAGATGCTACATACTCCCTTTCCACAAAAATTTGAGCTACCCTAAATTTGAAAAATATAGGGGTAAAGGTGATCCTCATGATCATGTAAAATACTTCTTCATGGCATGTCAGGAAGTCACTTACAATGATAACTATCTTATTTTCTTGTTTCCATGGAGTCTTGGGGGCCAAACACTTGAATGGTTCCTCCATCTCCCCAAAGGGTCTATTTGCACTTTTGTAGACTTAGCTGAAAAGTT
Organism: Taxus chinensis; assembly: GCA_019776745.2. Taxonomy (NCBI): domain Eukaryota; kingdom Viridiplantae; phylum Streptophyta; class Pinopsida; order Cupressales; family Taxaceae; genus Taxus; species Taxus chinensis. The sequence goes on along the minus strand of CM034152.1, from coordinate 481,113,225 downwards.
TTTTTTCACTTTTCATTCAATATGGAGAGTGATATTACCATGTTAGACCTATGTAGCACCAAACAATGAAATAATGAGAATTTCATAGCTTTCTTACAATGATGGTAGGGGTTGGATAGCCGATTTCCCTTGCTCCATTATGGAGAAACAACTTGTAAGTATATTTGTACCAAATCTACACCCTGAAATAGCCTTCCATTTGCAAATGCATTGCGTAGGCACATTTGAAGAAGTCATTGAAAAGGGTTTCCAAATAGAGAAGGCTTTATTGGCCAAAGGGGTCTTAAAACCCTTTCAACGAGATAACTACAAATCAAAACCTTACGGAAAAATCCAAATTATTTAACAAAAAAAACATGTCATAGGTGATGGAATCATTGATTCTAAACATGTGCAAGTGGTTCAAAACACCACACACTTCAAAATCTCACGTGAGCCACTCAAACCAAAATTCAAAAGTATGGAATACACTCCACTCACAGAGTCCCTGTCATCGATCCTCAAACAACTAGACTCACCCAATATGGTCAAGTTTCCTACCACCACCCCTTTCACGGATGATGCACCTAAACCTTCATGGTACAAAGACCACAAGTATTGTGAGTATCACCATGTTAAAGGTCATGGCACAAATCAATATATGAAACTGAAAAATTCATTCAAGATCTCCTAGATCGAGGAGATATATCAAAATTGATGCAGTAAGAACCCAAACAAAACATCTAATAATTAGTTGGGAATATATAAGGAACCTTTCCCTAAGAATAAACAAGTAGAAAAGAAGTTGGATCGAGGTCAAACCTCTCAAGGTAAAAGTGCCAACCATGTTGTTTCCCAAACATTTAATCCATTTGATTCTCTTATTGGCTATGTCCATCCTATCACCAACCATATCAACACACCATCAAAATCAAATCCCAAGAGTGTGTCATTACAATGTGACACACTCATCTTATTGTTCTAGGACCCCCTCTGTCTACTCCTTCAGACGGTCATTACGATCTCCTAGAAAAACTTGAGAAGATAATTTTCAAGATCTCTAACTTGGATCTTCTTAGAATATCTATTGTTCACAAGGACATCCTCTATAAGACCCTTTAAGAGTCAAGACTTCCTATAGATATTGATGCTTCATGCTTCCAAGCCTTGGTTGTGTAAATCACCCCATATGAGAAAATCATTTTTAGCCAAAATGAGATTCCTATGGATCATCAAACACACAACTTACCCTTGTATATAGAAGTGATCATTACCCATAAAAAGGTTAAAAGGGTGCTTGTGGACAATGGATATGACCTTAATATATGCACTTTGAGGCTTGTAAAACAATTGGGACATACCAAATACTGAATTGAAGCCTAATGTGATCACCATTAAGGCTTATGATAATGCAAAATGACAATCAACACACACAATTACCTTACCCATGGAAGTTGGCCCTATCACACATGAAACAAGATTCCATGTCATTGACTTGGAACTTCCCTATAACATTCTCCTTGGTCACCCATGGATTCATGCCATGCAAGTCGTTCCCTCCACCTTCCATCAGTGTATCAAATTATAATCAAGGACAAGAGCTTACAATTCTTGGTGACCCATAACCCTTTTCCCATTGCAGAGCATTAGCTGGTTATTACTAAAAAATTATGAATTTCCTTCCATAGAGTTGGCTATTAAACTTAAATAAGAGGCCCTCACCTCTCGTGTCAACCCAGATACACTTCAGCCTCACGAAATTGATGCTTCTACCTCCATTTCCCCTTTTTCTACATGGGAATCTAAGTTGAAAATCCTTCATATGGGACTACAAAGAATATGACCTCCAACAAGTCCCTCCTTGTATCAAACCTTCCCCTGTCACCCAAGATGCGTGGTAGGCCCAAATTTTGGTCGCAAAGAACTTAGGATCCTTGTAGTATCGATAAATTCACCCCCGGTGGTCTCCTAGATAGATGAAAAATTGAGTAGTACTTACACATCCCAATCCCCTTGATGAAAATATGGCCTCTTGCTATCAATCCCTGAAATATGTCATCCCTAACAAGATGATGTATGCTATGGGATACAAAGGATATGGATGTGACTTACATGAACAATGTGTGTGGGAACCTCTTCTAGCACATGAAAAAATGGATAGATATGGCATTGGTATTCAACCATATGGAGCACAACCTCCCAGAAGTTGATGCCACCTCTTCTGAATGTGAGGATAGCTCTTCGTATTATGATAACAAACTAGAGTCCCTTTGTAGTATCTATGAAGATATTTCCTCCACAAACCTATTTTCTAACACTACTATTTTAACCTTATCCCCCTCCATTCCTAAAATAGCACTCATACACCCATCCCTCATTGATTGGGACCAACAACAACACATACCAATTGATCTATTTCAGAATGATGAGGTAACTTGAGAGTTTATGGGGACACACGATGACATTCCTATTGGAGACCACAAGAAAGGATTATCTATCGACCTCTATGCATACATGTATTTTTGGGGAGGAGGTTGAGTTCTATGGTAAAAAAAGAGAAAGAGGCCAAAATATCAAAAAATCCTAACAAAAGTAAAAAATCCTCGGTCCTATAGTGAAAACCTCTTTGAGGCACTTACAAAAAAAACAAAATGAAAAATTAAACAAGGATAATATAAGTGGTCATTATATTGGTTAAAATTTCATTGAGACGCCAATAGAGGAAGAGCTCAATCTCCCTCTTGACCCTACACGTATGGAGGATGGTTCAAAATTACTGGTTGAAGAGACTATCGATGTCAACATTGGCACAGAAGATGAACCTAAAATTGTTAAACTAGGGGCTTCTCTTTCCGCACATGAACAAAAGACCTTTACTATGCTCCTAAGAGAGTTTTGTGGATGTATTTTCTTGGTCATATGCTGACATGCCAGACTTGGATCCTTCTTTGGTTGTGTGCAACCTAGTCATGCATGAATCAACAAAACCCATCAAACAGTTGTTATAGAAAATACATCCACATGTAGCTCTTTTGGTCAAAGAAGAATTGAAAAAGTTTTTAGCAGTGGGTTTTATCAGACCTATTGATTATTCAGAATAGATCTCCAATGTTGTGTTGGTTCACAAGAAACACACGGGTATTCAGATTCGCACATACTTCAGGGACATCAATAAAGTGTGTTTTAAAGATGATTTTCCTCTTCCCAATATCGACATGATTTTTGATTCAACAACATAGACACAAAATGTTATCCCTCATGGATGGATTCTCTGGCTATAATCAAATCAAAATTGTGGAAGAGGATCAACATAAAACCACTTTTACTACTCCTTGGGGCACCTTTTGCTATCAGGTCATGCCTTTTGGCCTCAAGAACGTTGGTGCCACATATCAACATGTCATGACTGTCATATTTCATGATATGTTGCATGACATTGTAGAGGACTATGTGGATGATATCCTTGGCAAGTCCCAAACCCGAGCAGAGCACCCGGCAATCCTTCATCATATCTTTGAGTGACTAAGGGATTATAAGGTCCATTTGAATCCAAAGAAGTGTGTATTCGGTGTCATCTCAGGAAAAATTTTGGGCTTCATCATCTCCAGAAGAGGAATTGAAGTGGACCCCGCAAAGGTCACTACTATTAATGAGATGCCTCCTCCCAAGAACCTTAAACAGCTGCATAGCTTACAAGGAAAAATTCAATCTATTCATAGATTCATCTCCAAGCTTGTAGACAAATGTCATTCCTTCACCCATCTTCTTAAAAAGGATGTTGATTTCCACTGGGGTCCTGATTGTCAACAAGCCTTTTCCCAACTGAAACAATATTTGGCTAATCCACCTGTTCTTGTACCACCTACTCCAGGTGAACCCCTACCATTGTACATCTCAGCCACAAAATTTGCTATTGGCGCACTCTTGGCACAATATCATGCCCAACACAAAGAAAGAGTCATCTATTACCTCATTTGTACCTTGATCTCCTATGAGCTCAACTATCCGCAAATTGAGAAAGCATGCTTAGCAGTTGTCTTCGCTTTCCAGAAGCTGCATCACTATCTCCTGAACAATAAAACCAAGCTCATATCTAAAGTTGACCCACTCAAGTACCTACTATCAAAACCTGCACTCACTGGGAGGATGGCCAACTGGATCATTTTCCTAAGTGAGTTTGACATTGAGTATGTTCATCAAAAAGTAGTAAAAGGACAAGCACTTCCAATCAACTAGCAGAAGAACCCTTACCAGGAATGGAACCACTAAGTTAGATCTGTCAGATGATTTCCATTTTGTACATCGAAGAATCATCTACCTAGAAAATATACTTTGATGGGTCATTCACATTTAATGGCTCAGGGGCAGGAGTTGTCCTTATCACCCCTACATGTGATCTTATTCCGCAAGCTTTTAGACTCAAATTTCCATGTACAAACAACATTGCCAAGTATGAAGCTCTCATCACAAGTTTGAAAGTCACTATAAAATGGAATATCAAACAAGATGAGGTTATAGGTGACTCACAACTCATCATCAAACAAGTGAATGATGAATATAAAGTCAAAGATGAGAAAATTGTATTGTATAAATGCATGGTGGAGAATCTGAAAGAGTAGTTTGTTCAAATCACCTTTCAATAGGTCCCTTGAGCACATAAACATGTCAGTAGATGCCATGGATACTATTGGATCATTGCTAATATTATCGTCGGATACCAAATATTTTTAATTCCTCATTGATCATCTCAGAGTTCCTGCCTATGACATGCCAAAATCATGTTTGGTATGTGAAGTTATTGGTCCCTTTTCCCCCTAGTATGTTGATATCTACAATTACCTACAGGATGGTACCTTCCCACCTAACATTTCCCATTCCCAAAAGAGAACCCTTATCCAACGCATCACACCTTACACCCTCCTTGGGGGCACTCTCTATCATCAAGGCTATGATAGGAATCTATTGTGTTGTCTTAATTCTGAAGATGATATCCAATCTATCACAGAGGTGCATGAGGGCATATGTGGTGCTCACACTAGTGGCATGGTCCTCGCAAAGAAACTTCTATGTGTCGGCTATTACTGGCCTACTATGGAGACAAATTATTTTCAGTACATGAAGAAATGTGTCCTATGCCAAAAGCATGGAAACTTGATCCATGCACTATCTCAGTCTTTACAACCTATCACTACACCATGGTCGTTTTCCAAATGGGGGCTTGATCTCATAGGGAATCTTACACCCACCTCATCTGATGACCATAAACACATCATTACCGCAACTGAGTACTTTACCAAATGGGTGGAGGTTGTTCCTCTCACCTATGTTACAGGTGCTCAAGATCTCAAAATTTATCATGAACCACATCATTTTTCATTATGACATCCCTTCTGCTATTATATCTGACAATGGAAAATCATTCAAGAACAAGCAAGTGAAGGCCTTGTGCCAGTGCTTTAAAATTGTCAAAAGTGGTCTACTCCCTATTACCCTCAAGGTAATGGGAAAGTTGAGGCTACAAATAAAACTCTTGTTCAGATTATGGAGAAACTGGTCAGTAAGACAAGTCGTAACTAACATCTCCAAATTCATCCTGCCTTATGGGCCTACCAAACTTCTATCCACACACCCACATGTGCAACTCCTTATTCCCTTGTGTTCGACACTAAAGCTATCATCCCCTTAGAGATCGAGCTTCCCTCTTTGCGAATATCCTTGAAATACTATCTGGATAATGAAGAGGACTACATAGTGGCTAGACTAGTAGAGGTTGAACTACTTGATGAAAAATTCCTCCATGCCTTATACCACCTCAAAGTGTATCAAAATAAAATTTTCACTAGCTACAACAAGTGCCTTATCTCCCATGAATTTGAGGTTGGAGACCTTTTTCTAAAAGAAAACCAGTTCAATACTACTAAAGAGCGTGAAAAGAGAGGAAAATTTGAGCCTAACTAGTTAGGACCATACATTGTGGTCACAAAATTTGGTTCAGGGGCCTATAAAATTGCATATCCTGATGGTGATGAGCTCTGGGATCCCATGAATATCATGCATCTCAAGAATTTCTATACCTGAAGCTTAGAGGCATTTTAAAAAAAAAAAAAATAAATAAAATAAAAAAAAAAAAAATAGTAAAGAGAAATAAATTCATTTCAAATGTGAAAACCACACAATTATGGCACTTTGACATGGTCCTTTGGTGAAAACCAGTTTCCGACACCTTAGGATTATTCTATTGTTCACAAGCACCTCACACTTGGGGCATGATCACTTCTTCCTAGCTTTTCCTTGGCTTGTGTTTAATCTTGTTGAACCTATCCCTCTTGGCCTTGATCTGATTATCCTATTCTTGTATATATGCACAGGATTCACCCTTGTATATTCTCACCTCTTGTAGGGGGCATCTTGGCATTTTATTCTTCCTATACATAGTTCTACAAAACCTTCAAAAATCCAAAAACATTGCTAAAACCTTAAAAATCCAAAAACATTGGTAAAACATCAGAAAACCCAAAACACATTTATAAAAAAACATTTCAAAAATCCAAAAAATCCAAAACACAAAATCTCAAAAACTCAAAAACACTAAACATTGGAAACTATACCACAAAATATCTTACTTCAGTGCTTGCTCATTCTAGCACATGACATGTGGATCATATTGTGATCTTCTTTCATCAACAACGCTTATTTGCTTGCTATGTTTGTCTTCCTGACATATATCATTGCCCGGGGCAGTTTCATAATGTACGGTTACTTTTCCTAGGACTTCTATGTCCTCCATCCACTCCCTTGCATGTATCCTTGCTTGGGGCATCATTTTAACCCTTGTCATATAACTCGAACATTTAGGAACTGTAGCTGGATAACAAAAACATTGGTACAATTGTCTTAAGCATTGCTTGTTTAAGTTTATTTGATTGTGCTTGTTTGTTTGTTTATTTGCTTGTTTATTTACTTTCTCGTATTGCATTGCTTATGTATTTTTCTTTGAGTCAGTCCTTTAACATTACACAAAAATCAATATTATGGATTCTTATGTCATTTTACCCTTTTTTCATATGCTTACATCAAATAAAAAGGTACTTCTGAGCTAGGATGGTACATATGCTACGCAACGATATTTCCTTCCCCTCTCTCATTTTCTCCCATTCTAACTAATCCCCATTCTAACTAACATTCCTTCTCACTAACCTTTTCTATTTCTTCTAGCTTGCTGAAACACCAGTCTCACAATGACATGTTTCTTTTCTCCCTCCCTCCCTCCCTTGTATAATTTCCTCTTCACAAGGGCTTCCACAAAAATCAATCAAATTGAACAATGGGCAACCAAGCCAAGTTCAACTCCCTACCACCGCGATGAGATTTTCTTTCACCATGGTCATTTATCTCTTCTTTTCGAGCATCAATCGACCTCTTCTATCACCCCATGCACACTCGAGGGGGCATCATCCATCCTACTAATTTTCTTCTACCCATACAAAATACAATTGTCTACTATCTTTGAAGTGGCATCACTTATGTTACACCACATAAAAGAGGTGAAAATGTAGAAACCTAATTTTACCACACAATTTTAATACTAAAATTACACTATTTATCTTCTTTACCATCTTTTTGTTATAATTAGTGAATTTTTCACTAATTAGCTAACATTCCCCTTCATCTTGGTCAATTAACAACACTTTGTTAATTAACTAGTCTCATCCCTCATCTTGGATGCCAATTAACGTCACTTCATTAGTTATAATCCTCTTTTAATTAATTAATTAACCATTATTAGTTAATTAAGCTTTCAATCTTGTATTTAATCAATAAACCCTCTTATTGGTTAAATCTCCTTCTCAAACCCTTCAAATTCTACTAATCTCCCCCTAAATCATCTCCAAATGGCTTCTATAAGCTTAACTTGGTCTATTAATTAATCCTAGTTGATTAATTAAACCTTCCCAAACTCCCATGAGTTGTTAATCTCTAATTAATCTCTTCTAATCATACTTATCCCTTTCTAATTCTACATTCCCTTTATCCCACATTCACTAGGTTACAAGCTTCTCCCAAAATGGAAAGCTATATAAGAAACCTAGTACACCTTTTCCAAACTTACACCATGTCCTTGACAAACATTATACTTAAGAAGAGCATTTCATGTTATTGGAAGGCTTGTTAAATCTCCCCCCTTTCTACTTGCTAAAGAGTAGTAAGAGAAGAATAAAAATGGCAATTAAGCCATACTTGATGAGATCTCTTCCTCTTGCTTGAGAAATCCTTGATCATGTGTGGTCCAACGTTCGGCTCATTAAAGGAAGTATCTACAATCCAAAGCACATCCAAATATCAAAGGGAGGTTTGCATTTAATGTTGAGTTCATGTTTTATGCAAGTTAATTAGCTTTCCTTTTATGCTTTATCATGATGTATTAGCTTGAATTTAACTAAGTTAGGATCTACTTGGTGTTAGGTTCTTTCATATAACTTCTCCACTCCAATATGATCTACCAATTTTATAAAGCCAAAATATGAAAGAACATACATATTTTGATGCATAAGAAGGCTGAAATGAACTTATTTTGAAACCTCGGTCAACAGAAAATTATGGCAACTTCAAAAATTCATAACTCGCTCAAAAATGCTCCGATCCACACAAATAAACTATGCACAAATTTAGAAAAATAGGGAGAATGCAATGATGTTACTCATTCATGCAAATGACCACCACAAGTGCCCTAAACAGCCAAAACACCAATTCTCCCTTGGTGTTTGGGATGGAAAAATTCTTAAAACATGATTTATTAATAGCAATCCAGATTAGATCAAAACCCCTTTAAATACCTCAAGAAGTATCCTAGAAGTGGGTTGTACAATATGATAGAAGGATGGAAAACACAGCTGCAAATTCGCTTCAAACCCTTAATCCAAAAATCTACAAAAACTCCTTTCTTCACTGCTGGAATAAACGGAAATATCACTGCAAGTACAATGGAATCCCCTGTGTAGAGATCCCTCACATACTCTTGGGGTTTTCGTCCGCAAGAGAGTACATCCTAAGGACGTTAATCCGTCTTCTTAGAAATAAATCAGACAAAGCTAAAAGCTTTGGGATTAAAAACTTGGCAGAATCTTATGAAGATGATCAAATTGTGCACTTGCCTATTTAAAGGCAACATTTTTCTCTTGCATAAATAGGGAGATTAGTGACTTGGGAAATCTCTGTTGGACTCATGCAATGCTTGAATCAGTGCTTTCACTGCATTAATTGCTTCTTTCCCTCCAAAATGATCAGGAGGTCAGTTGCAAGTCGCACTTATTCTACTCTATAGACATGACTGTTAGCTAAGACATTCCTTCCTCGCTCCCTGGTTCAGGGCTTGTCGTGATGTTTATTTTTATTATTGTGCATGTGTTACAATGTTTTATTGTGATTTTTTTGCTACTTTATAATAAAATAATAGGGGACTAGTAAGCGTGGTCCCCTGTTGGGGAATTTTATCCTTAACCGTCGGGAAGATAGAATAGGCTAAGGGTCTTCGACTAGGAAGGAAGATATTACAAAAATATGAAAGAAACCAATTGTAGGACTACTCTCTTAGGGATGTGACATACACCCTGCCTGGATATCATAAGTGGACAGTGCAGTTTAGGAAGGCTTATGTAGTTTTTTCTAGCTTATGCTTAATCCTTCTGAAATAAACCTTAATGATATGTATCCTTGCAATTTTCCTTTCCAAGTCAAAATTAATTAGGTCTATGATATTATTTTCGAGATTAGATGCTTCATTATTGTTGCCTATCAGTTTTGAAAGTATTTTGTTTATCAGTTTTGAAAGTATTTTGTTGCTACACATGTTATCAAAGCGCTAGGTTAACCCATATTGATCACTTTGAGCTTCTGCGATAATGTTTACCTTTCAAATCAAATCCGCAATCTGAGTTAAGCATTGATGACTTTTGAGGATGTCACATGAGAAAAGTACGAGCAATCCTTCAAAAGACAACGCAACCCCAATGACAGACAGAGTTGAGCATGCAGTTTTTATAAACATGCCAAAAGGTCTAGAGTCTGGGCTACATTGTATTAGAGAATCCATCGGACCTAGGGGGTCACTTTCCCGACAGGAGAAACCAATTTCTTTGCATTTCTTCTTCCAAGTGAGAAGCCTCGTCATTCATTCATCATCTACTACTCCTAAGGCTTATCCCTTGGATCTGCCTTCTGCACCATTTTGGTATGCAGATCCAAGCATGTACGACGTAGGAACATTTGTTAGCATAATTTTCACAGAATCAATCAAAGCATGGGAGAAAGGCATTTGTGGAACCGTCGACTGTCGATTTTTGGCAGATTTCTGTAAGTTGCCTACTCATGACTAACTGTTTTGCTGGAGATAGTGTTGACAATCTCGCTTTTTTATCCAGCGATTCACAAAATCTCTCCTAACTTTGCTTATGAAAGTGTATGAGCTTATCTATCTGGATTTGTGGTGCATGAGCATGCCATGGTCATCTAGTGAAACCGGGGGTATCTTTGTGGATTTTTGTTACTTCTAATAGGTGCACCTAGATTGTTATCGATACGAGATTGTTGACATCGGTGAATCCTGTTTCACCATGACATCTCAAGGTATTCGCATTCTGTTTTTGAAGGATTGTGTTCTACCTTTCACATTGTTAATTGATATAGCATCTCACATGGTCGGCAATACTTGTCAACATGTATATGGGACTATTTTTCATTTTGGCAAAAAGGGTGTCATTCAGGAAATTTGAGTAGAGCTGTCCACATCGCTCTCAAACCTTAGGACTGATATGTACTTGAATTTTGAATGTGTTTAAGTAAACTTTTGCCCAACATAACTAGAAATCATGCATATATTCAAACTTGAGATCAAGTGATTAGAAACAACTATTGGCGCATCCTAGTCATCTGCATTGGAGGACCCCTTCTTCTAGTCTAGAAACTAGCCTAATATTGCAATGAATACAACTCAGTGTGCTATAACGAGGTAAAGTGGAGTTCAATAAGTCTCAATTCTGCCTATACTAAGCAATCTCAATGTAAATTCAGTGACCAATAGTTCACAAATTAAACATTGGTCTTCAATTCACTGACCTTCCCAGCAACCTGATGCTTGAGACTCTAGTCTTGTTGAAACATCTGTGGAGATAACATCAAGGCAAAAAGTGGTTTATTTACTTCTCTGCAAACTCTCACCTCATGTAAAATCCCTGCTCAGTATCTCATCCCAAACTGTTAGGATTGATTCCTAAATTAACTCAAATCACTATAGGGACTAGAGTAATGTTGAAACAATCAATAAGTTTTCTATCCCCCTTATAGGGACATCTGTAGTTTGGCCTCATGTATGGATAGTAATGATCTAAGGGCATCCAAACAGTCCTACAAACTTGGATTAGGTCATTTGAATGCCTTGAACAAGATGACTCATAAAGTTTGGAGACTCAACTAAGAAGTTCCACTCCTTCTACGTCACTTCTTCACTCATGCCCCTTAGGTCTAATTATGAGCACATTGATCTTGCTCATGTAATAAGGCTATACCTTCTAGTAAGGCACAAAAAGTAAATAAAATGCAATTATCTTAAAGGAATCATCATAATGAATACTGGCAATGTTAAGTATAATGAGTAGAAAAGTAAATTTAAGAGAGTTGTAGTTAATTGAAATGGTTCAAGTATAGTTGTAATGACCAGTGAACCTGTTATAGATAGTAGGGAGTTAAAACTTTGTATAGAAAAGTAATTGGGAAAGAATTAAGTAAGATCACCTTTGGGTACGGTGAAGTAAGAGATGAGAATTATTATGTGGTGAACATTTTAAATAAACCGAATGGTACTAATCGAGAGGGAAACAATGTAAATTGTTGTTGGCTAGATTTTCTGCATAGCACAAAACCTAGGCAATCATGAGATAAATCTCCCTCATTTAACCGGTGAGGCTCCCGTGTTAGATTTGTCAATTTTAAGTATGCTAATATCTAAATGGGGTTTTACTTTAATTACTTAGTTCATGAACCATAACTGAATAATTCTACAGCAAGTAAGCCGCTGTTTAAAGAAAGAAAAAGTTATAGAAGAAGATAATTACATAAACACATAGAAGAAATGGGGAAGATGTGCATCCCAATTAGTAGATGGCAGAGCTAATCGCATGCACATAGAATAATCCAATAGATATAAACACAGTAGAAGAAATGGGGAAGATGTGCATCCCAATTAGTAGATGGCAGAGCTAATTGCATGCACATAGAAGAATCCAATAGATATAAACACAAAATTCTAAAACAAAGGCAGCTCTAGATCCAAATCTAAAATAACACAGTTTATTAAGAGATCTAAGATTAAAAGCAAGAAACACAGTACACCGTGACTCAAAGTTCTCCGGAAACTTGCTCCTTTGTATTCCTTTGCTCTAAGTGGTTCTCAGGGGTCCATCACAAAGTCTAGAACACAAGATTGCTGCTTACAAATTTTGATCATTAACCCGAAGGTTCTTCCTCTACTTATAGAATGTAGAGGGGCAATTACAAGTTGGAAGCTTTTAGTTGAACTGGCACATGTGGAAGTCGGAGGAAAGAAACAACTGGCAATCTCCATCCTGAAATTCCTCTTTGCATGACATGTATGATTTGCAACTGAAAATAGAACCTTCTATTTTACATGTCCGCCACCTATCTCCAAGTAGTTGACTTCTTCAAGTAATGGCTTTTCAGCCAATCACTTTAAGTTGTATAATTTAATTGATCGCTCAATTACTTTGTCGGAGGAAAGAAGGAAGAGGAAAGCTGCAGTCTTGCCCTTTTTCATGTCTGCATGCAGTAGATTCAAACTGGATCTGGAAACAAGTTGGAATTGGAAATAGTTGGATTTTGCCTTCGCCTTGTCTTCTCTTTTATCCTTGAAGCTTTTGTAGTTCTTCTCCAGTACATGCATCAATGTAATGTTTGCCGTAGATAACTCATCATCCTTATTTTTAATTGCATATGATCAATTAAAAATTCTGGAAAGCACTCCGGATGAATGAAAATTCAATGAAGGGTTCAACTGGAAGATAGGAGCATTTGCACAAGATCTTGGAAGGAATTTTCCACGCACTGACTTCTTCACGGGCTGCATTCGAAACAAGAGGATGAAGCCTTTGTGCCGGAAGCTTTTGCAACTATGAGATCTAGATTTGGATCTGCATATGGATTTACATCTGCATCTGGATATGGATCTGCACCTGTATAACAAACTTTGGCAACTGGGCTGTGGATGGAAAAACTGCAGCTCGAATAATTCCAGTGCTTTTAATCTACACGCATGAGTGAAGTTTTTCCTGCACGCATGAGTGAAGTCTTTCCTTCTCTGGATCTGTCTATCAATTCAGCAAGAGGTTCGAGCCTAGATCTGTGTCTCCAATATCTGCAAATTTATAAGTGATGCATGACTCTATTGTGCTTTCTTTTTCATCTTTCTTTGCCATAGCTTTATCTATCTTTGTCTGAACAATTCTTTTTCTTCTTATTTGACTGGAATTCTTCAAAACTGGTGCAAATTTGGATAATCCTTCAGATTCGGAGGAAATATTCAATGTATTGAACATTGATATAAGTTTCTTTTCTTTATAAAAGCACCTGTATCTAACTCCTGCAATTAATTTAGACAAAGATGGCAACCGGAGCATGCACAGTGAATTTTAATCACAAAAATCTGCATAATTCAAGCCTGCTGCCCCAAAATTTGACGTTTTATTTGCATGCAAAGCAAACATGAATTTTACCAACATCACTTGAGCACCTGTATCATCTATGCAAACAATTATGCAAACACAAATCAACCTCCTTCAATGTATGCACCAAAATTGGAAGCTTTTAGCCTTGATTTGATCTTCTTTTAAGCAAAATCCTCTTTAATATGGGGCGCACTTTTCCTCTGGGCTGCACTTCTTCACCTGTGAATTAATTAATTCACCCTTATGGCAGCCCATGCTTATATAACCCTCATAATTCTATAATTAATAATTGCCCTTCCTATTTTTGGCAATTAATTAATTAAAAATCATGCTTTTCTTTTTAACTGATGTGCTAAAATTGCATGATTAAGGACAGCCATCCATTAAATTAAATTTAATCAATTTAATCATCCACTCTTCACTTCACTTAAGTTTCACAGTGTGCTTTGACCATAGCCACTGAAAATAGAATTTAATTTAATCAATTAATACTTTAAAAAGTATTATTTTCTTCTCAAAAGGGGCTGCATTAAATAAATTAAATTTATTTAATTTTGGAATTCTATTTTTAAATTTTTTTGTCCACTTCCCTTTGTTGACTTTTCCACAAGTTTGGGTGCCAAAATTGGGTGAATAAATATTAACAAATATTTATTTAATACATTATTATTCACCCAAGGTGGGTCGCACTTTTTAGCATAATAGAATTCTATTTTTAAAAACACATGGCAATAGGAATTTTTACCTTGCAAGGCAGCCCCGGAAATCCCATGATCCACTTAAGTGATTTGACTTTGACAATGGGATTATTTACCCTACATGGCAGACAATAAAATCCCATGATTTCACTTAAGTCACTTTTCTTTTATTTCACTATGGGAATTTTTACCCTGCAAGGCAAATAATAAATTCCCGCCTGCCTGCTACCTCTAATTTTCCCATTGCAACTTAAGTGAATTTTCTATCATGGGAAAAAGTACCCTGCTAGGCAGGTACAAAATTCTCACCTGCCTGTTGCTTCTATTTTTCCCACTGCAACTTAAATCCTTTGTTTTCCAAAATTGCGCCCAACCCCGCAGGGGCTTTTTAGTGCACGACTTCACTTTTTCCCAGTGAACCAGACCTCCGATGGTGACTTCCTCCAGGCATAACGTGCGTATATTTTCTCCAGCTGCTCCAGGCCAAGAATCGGGCTAACCCGACAAATGAATTGATCTAGAGAAATTTCATAGAAAACGAAACGGGAAAACACAAAAACACGAAAAATTGCCAAAAGTCACAAATAAAGCCCAGAACTTATTCCTTGTTAAAATCTTTCTAGTATATAGGAATAATGATATGTTCGATCACAACAGGGTTAAAACAGAGCGCAAATTGCCTCAAACGGGGCTCAAAATAATTAAATACAAATTTCCCGCAGACAAATCCCGACGATAAAATATAACAATTTTGGGCATTTGGGTATTTGGCGAAAAAGGTTAATATGGCTCTTTGGGAATACCCTGACACAATACAAGAACTTTCAAGCAATAAAAACACAAAACAACCCATTATTTTAAAAGTACGAAATTTTTTCAAATAGGGTAGTCACAGATTTCAAAATGAAATCTGGGTACACCAATTGTATTGGACCAGATATCATTATAAGATAAAAGTTATGTGTTGTAACACTAGCAAGGATATAGTGAACCAATCAAGACACACTTGAGCAAAGTGAAATCTGAAATGTGAGACAAGTAGAAGGTATAGTTGAACAGTTTGTATGTATATAAGGAGGTTGAAATTATATGTTAATGGAAACATAACAAGTTAATAACAAAGTTAAAATGCTTAAAAGCCCAAAACATGAGAAGGGAAGCTTGAAATAAAATGAATGCAAGTAATCAAACTAATGGAAAGAAAACCTTTTACATAAGCATGATGAAAAGGAGCCAACTAATAGAGAACTCAAAAAGCCAAAAGTAGGTTCTCTTCACTAGATAAGGAGAGTTTAATCCTTGAAACAAGATAACAATGAATAAGACTGATATTAAATGTGCTGAAAACTTTAATTAAATGTAGTACCTTAAGGTACTTAAAAACCATGACAAATAATGAAAGAAAATTGAAGAGAGAACTACCAATCTTCACAAGACTTGGAAAATTTGATGTTTGATTATCCTCTCATGGATACTTGCGAGCGTGATTCGTGGTGCCTTTGTTAATATTTCAACCCTCATGTTAGGCGAAAAGTGATAAACTTGAGGCGTCTATACTAGAACAACCCGTGAGTAAATAAGTTAAACCATGAACTTTTGAACTATGTTGTGTAGTTTTGTTGACTAAAGAGTGTAACAGGCTTTGTGTCAAGCATAGAACAAGATGTCCTTTCCTGGTACCCTAGTATTTTGACCCTAGTGTGTGTGTGTGTTCACGTAGAGTGTAAGTACCTTGTGGTGTATGGTTCAGTCTTGGACATGATTGTTCTAATTCTTGTATGCAGTTGCAGCATGAGCCCGATTCAGTGGCGGGTGGATATCTTTAGAGGAGTAAGAAACAGAAGTGTAGTAGGTACTGCAGCAAGAGACGGTAGAACCATTACAATGTAAACCGATGTCATTTTGTGAGAGCCTTTGGACCACTCCTTTGTGATTTCCGAGAGGAAGTTGTGTTTAAGGGGAGGGGGATGTAATTACCATTTTCTTGTGGCACCGTTCAAACCATAATTAGGCTAATAATAGGAATTTTGTTATATTCTAGAGATCATGTTTGATTTTGGGAACAAGGTGCCTAACTGCCTTGTAATTCAAAAACTACTTCTAGATGTAAAACTCTATCGGTGCTATATTACAATTACATATATATGATTATAGCCGTGGTATTCGAAGAGTGGTATTCTAGAGAGGTTGTATGGGCAGCTGTGAAGGGTGTTTGAGGAGTTCACTTGTGCATCAAGATGGAGTATGTTGGGAATGTTTACGTAGTGGAAGGTGGGGATAAGGCGTAGTCTAGGACTACTAGAGTAGTTTGATCCTCTAAGGCGAGCGAAAAAGGTAGTGTCTCAGCACCGCGTGGTGGTTAGTTAATTCCTATAAGCTAGATGTCGTGTGTAATGAGATTGTCTATAACCTTGGTGTCATTAATTGGGCTGAGAATACACATGAATTTTGTGGTTAAAACTATGAATCAAACAGCTGATCAAATTAGGAGTTAGGGATGAATGTGAAAATTATGATTCATTAATTGCAAGACTAAATAGATCCTAACAATAACTGGTGTTACGAGTATAAGGATGGTTTTGATTTGGTTGAGATTTTAATATTTAAGTATTGTAAATAAACTAAATCATGGAATTTTAACATCTTAATGTTTAAAGTAACGATTTTGAGAATATTGGCAGAGTTTGAACTAATCTGGATGTTTTTGTAATGTCCCTTTCGAGCTCAAATCTAAAAGATACGGAATTTTCAGAGAACCCCAATGATAGCAAACTGAAATAAATTTTAAAAACCTAGTAGCGACTGATTTTTATTAATTTATGGTCGCTCAAATACACAAAAACCCTTCAAAATATTTTATTCATGAGTTGGAACAATTATAAGACAAGAGCCCACCGAAATGTTTTTTTTTTTTGTATTGGACCAGCTGGAATAAATGAATGACAACAGCAAATACACTTCACAAATATGGCAAGAACTAATGATTCCAAAGCCCAAATACAAGACCGCAAAGTGCAATCAACATCTAAAAATATGAGGAACACAATTATTGATAGAAAGTGAGTTTTCATGTCCTAGAAGCCAACAGGGTTCACCCCAAGAGGTATTGCCACCCTAGAAGAGGGTCTGGAAATTCCTAAAAAAAACCTAGCAATGCTTTATCATAAGAACCCTCATTGAAATCACTAAATCAATTTATTGAAGCCCAATGGAAACCCATGGATGGAGAATTCTCAAGGATTGAAGGCTTTTCGTCCTTCAATTAGGGAACAAGAAGGATTTTCATCCTCACTTCCAGCCCCATAAGAGGGTTTCCGTCCTCAATTCGAAAGAAATGAGCAGCAGCTCAAAACTCTCATGAAAATTATGATAAGGCATTGATGATCCTCAAACCAGCCAAGCGACCTCCTTTTATACACAAATTATGGCACAAACTTCTAGAACAATCTCTAAAGGGAGTTACCTCATTTGAAGGATTAATTTGATTCAATTAATGCCTTTTCCATCCAGTTTCTTTCTTCAACTTGGGTCAGCCACTTGAGCAAAACTAAATTAAGCTTTTAATACTTTTCTCCTTTTTATGTTCACACTTTATCCCATAAAGTCCCTACCTTTTCATCCCTTTAGCCAACATATAATAATAAATAGGCTAAATACTTTTAAGTATTTAAAATACCTTTTATTTTAATGATATTATTAAGTTACTCAAGATTTGAAAAAGACTGGGCCCAACTTAAAACATTATTAATTATTTAATTTAGAAAGGGGACATTACAGTCCTCCCCTCCAAAATTTGCTTGCCCTCAAGCAAATGCAAGCCCCATTCTTCAACTCCCTCTACCTACCTACAAATACCAAGGTCCCAAATTGACCTCCGAAACTTTTCAGAGTGTGGAAAAACTTCAATAACCTCTTCCACCCTTCTTTTCATCATCAATATCATACCAACAAGCTCAATGTAATATCCCTTTGGGGGACAACTAAAAATGAAGGAAATTAGCTCAAACCCCCAAAAATAAGCAAGCCTGTTTTTTATGACAGCAATTAATAAAGGACCAAAAAACACTCTCAAGCCCTAGTGACTAGGAGAGAGAGAGAGAGAGAGAGAGAGAGAGAGAGAAATCCTCCGTAGAAACACTCAAAAATTATGAGAAGTGATTCTTTCGATTGCCCTTGATTTTAGAAGCAAGAAAATGTGATCAAATCATCAAACTCAGGATTCTAGAATTTACTATGGCACAAAAACAGCTGAAACTTGTAAATTCAATAACTCTTGAATATAAGAAATCTCAACACAAATGAATACTCAAAATGACCATAAAAATACCAGCAATCAAATGAGACCAATATCATAATTTTCCAACCATGGAAACCCTCTCAAAATTGATCCCGAAATCTCAAAATGACTAGATGAAGCTGAAAACCATTCCAAAAATCACCAAAGAGAAGATTCCGGCTTTATAAAATATGCCGAATCAGAATATAAAATCAGGTTTGTAATTTGTGCCCTAGTAGGCACTCAAACACCATCAAACCTACTCGCTCCAACTAGGAATGGCTTTAAAATGCCTGCAAATATTTGTAGATGATGCCTTTGATCCTCCAACACTCAAATTTGCATAAATGTCTTCAATAGGTCTTCACTCCAACCAATGAAAGAGTGTTTTCGTCCTTCTAGGAAGAAGCCACACACTTGGGTTTTCACCCAAGAGTGGAGAACAAGGAGCAAGGAGCAACAAGCCCACAATGTCCAAATCGAAAAATGCACCAACATAGATCCTCCAAATGAGCTCTCTAATCTTCTTTTATAACTTCTTTTGGCACCAAAGCTTGGAATAGCAAGGACAACCCCCTTAAAGTATTCTTTTAATCTTTAATTTTCTTTTAAGGTGCATAAAACCCAGCCAACTCGCTAAAGGCAAACACATGCTAAAAAGAAACATCAAAAATTAGAAAAACAAATGCAAATGAAAGCTCAATGCTTTTCTCCAACTCTACTTCTTTGCCATGGAGAAGGAATGGCAAGAAGTCCGATTTCTGATCGTCAAGTGGGAAAAGGGGACATTATACTCAACATACCTTTGGGCCTCCAAATGATCAGCCAAAGCCTCTACTACTACCTCGAGGGAAAAATTACCTTCCTCATCTCTTGCTGTCCCCATTGATAGGGCAAGCAACTCTTCATCATTTGCTTGAGCTGATAATAAACTCACCTGCTCCTTCCCATGCTTGTCAAGTGCCAGGAACCGTGCACTCTCCTTGAAAACTATGCATTAAATGACTCGAGTCTATTCACCAATACTTATATGGGGTGTTGCCATGATGCCAAAGTGGTCGCCATGATGATTTGCTTCCGCTGAACCCCTTCCCAATCTTCTTCCATCCGAAAAGCGCCCGTAAAGTGTGCCAACTTACAGTTGTACATGACAAATAACTGTGGTTCTAGCACTCTAAAAATGTCATAACAACTAAAAAATTGACATCCTTCTGCCCCAATCAAGGGTGTGAGCCATGTAGGAGCTGAAAATTCTATTGGCAGTAAGTGTGTTAACAAAATAGAAGTGGCGTAGGGGCTGATAATGTTTATGACAACAACATTGAGATTGAAAATTTGGTGCATGGTTATCTGTAATGTCCCTTTTT
Source organism: Taxus chinensis (assembly GCA_019776745.2). NCBI lineage: Eukaryota > Viridiplantae > Streptophyta > Pinopsida > Cupressales > Taxaceae > Taxus > Taxus chinensis. Next base: position 481,093,172 of record CM034152.1, on the reverse strand, counting down.
GGGACTGAAACTGTAAAAGTAGGAAACCACACAATACTCAATAGATTAAATTCAGATTTTTAGATCAGCAAACTAATTTTTCTAACAGCTGGAAATCAGCAGTCTGATTTTTATAACAGCAGTCCGGAAATAGAGGAAAATCACTCAAATATCATCAAATAATTCAACCATAATATAGATAGATATTGTAGGAAGAATTTAAGACACTTTTTATCATCAAATCAGATCACACACTCAGCAGGAAATTTAATTCTGAACAGCAGAAATACAACCCATGAAAATAATGAAAAGAGAGGTTTCCAAACCCCAATAACCACAAAGAAAGATAGATTCCAGCCTTAGAAATTATGTCGAATCAGAATATCCAATTAAATCTGAAGTATGTACCCTAGAAGGCACCCAACTAACACCAAACCCTAGTTGCTCCCTTTAGGGGGAGCTCCAAAATGCATGTAAAGCCTTGATAGATATTCTCCTTGATGCCCTTGGTCCAAACCAACAAGATAGTCTTCAAAGAATGTCTTCAAATCAGCCGAAATGGATGGTTTCCATCCTCCACCAAGCCACAAGGAAGGTTTTCGTCTTCCTTGAATTGCCACACAAGAAGGTTTTTGTCCTTGAGTGCATAGTTAATGAGCACTTTGCCCAAAAAACCAAGTATATGTGAAATGCGCCCAAAGATAGGATGCAAATGAAGTCACAAATCTCCTTTTATAGCTCTTGCTTGGCGCCAAAGGCCAAATAAAAATGGACCGGCCTCCTTGGGCTTCTTTTAGTCTTTTAGTTTGCCTTTATGATACTCCAATCATAGCCGGCCTGCCTTATAAAGGGAAACACTAAAAAGAAACATTAAATCAAATTAGGAAAACTGAAATGAAAATGCAATTCCTTCCCTTGCTCAACCAAGCTTCATTGCCACGGAAAGGGGATAGCAAGAAGTCCATTTTTAGGCTCTTAATTCAAAAAGGGGACATTACACTATCCCAATTGTGACCCTTCCATTTTTGGGTCGAAATATATCATCATCCCTTGTTCTCCACATATGTATGCCACTCATTAGGTTCACTTCTTTACTTTTCTTCTTAAACATATGAGAATGTTGGATTGAACCGCACTTATGTACCCATTTCTATCATCTCCATTTCTGGACCCACACATAGAACAAACATAGTAAGGGTTCCCAACATCACTCCTTCAACCACTTCATCATGCCTCATAGGCGTGTTGTTCAACTCTCTTCTATTGCTTGCCTCTCCCTCATATCTTTCCTTCCCATGATGGACTTCCAAGGGTCCATCCTTGCTGCCCCAAGCATGGTTGTTGCCGTACCCGTGCTTTTTCTTGCTCACAAATAGAATTTTAGTGGCTGGAAGCCACCCTGTAGCAGCTGCAAATACCCCAACCATGGTAGTAGGCTGGAATTTCTTTCCCCATGTAACTAAAAACCCTTTTATGACTGTCATAAAAAGTGTTAGGAGGCTAGATCTATTGCAAACAACAACAAAAAATAGGACAGAAGTTGTCATACTGTAAATTCTTCACAAAATTCATCAATGGCAATAATATAGGGGCTGAAATCAACCGTATATTGACCGAAAATTCGTCAACAGCCATAAACTGAAACTACGTGCATGGCAAAAGCAATCTGCTTGTAGATTGACCTCCCATCAATCCTTGAGAAATGACAGCCAAAGTTCAACTCCATGGCATGTTCTACACCACTATCCCCTCGCGATCCTTGAGTTATTATTGAGCACCCAACTATGTTCTATGGGAAGTGTTTGAAAATCAACATAAAGATCATATGGCTTATCCATTTTCCACATCAAGTATCTCACTGCCCCAGCAATGGTGACTTCCTCCATAGTCTTGTCTCCAAGTGTAGGATTTGGTTCCAATGAGAGACCTTTGAATGGTAAGCATTGTTTTTACACCGCTTTGTTAGAATGCATAGCATATCTTATAAGACTCCTCATGAACTTCTTTTCTAACCACACGCACGGAATAAAGAACTCACTAGCAATATTGAACTCGTCCTTCACAATCAGGTTCGAATGCACAACAAACTCTATAAATTTTCTTTCATTCCAAGCGCAAGAGATGGAGAACTCAATAGTAACATCTACCTTGATCCTCAAAAGATCATCCGGGCTCCCCATACCAAAACAATTTTGGACTTGAATTGAAGAAGCAACATACCCACAACTGCAATAATGTCTTTGAACCTAACATGCTTCGTAAAATATTTCCCATGTTGAAGAATCCTTACTTGTTTTTGGAAGCTCCTTTTGTGGAAATCCACTCAGCTAGAATGGCCTTCTTTGTTGTCCAAAAAGTGCAGTCCTAGGCTGCCCCCTTGCAGCTGTGTGGAGAACACTTCTGGATGTGGAGTGACATGTCTTTTGACCTTGCATATGTCCCATGGGCTGCAACCACTAAACTTCTACGATCTGGCTAGTACTCCCAGCATATATCCTTTCAATGCAAGGAATGCTATTCTTATTCAATGTACTACCTTGAAGATGTTTATCAAAAACTTCAGCTCCATGCCATATTTTAGAAACATTCTTTTCATACCTTTGGTTGTCCTCCGAGTGTTTACCTTCTTTTGACGAATGAGTATTTGTTGGGATGTCATTAGAATGCTCACCTCCTTGGGCTGAAGTAGGAACCTTTGATAGATTTGGCTTCACACTATTGCTCATGTCAAGTATCTTCCAGAGCTATCCTGAAAATCCACACCATAGGGTAATGACTCAATCTTTGGAGCAGTGATAGGTGCTTCTAGGCATAGTTCGCATACTCGTATTCGGCAAACTGAAAAAAAATTGACTCGGCAAAAACTCGACAAGACTTGGCGAATATTCGGGAATATTTGACAACTTAAAAATTAAACAAATTTATTTAAACAACATAATTTTTATGCAAAATATAGCTACAAAATGTATCAAATGAGTCTATAAAGTGTTGGAGAAGTGTTTTCTATTAGATTTGCATACAAATACAATACAAAATCACATCATCATGCGAATACAACAACCGGCTGATAACTACTAGTTGTTTATCTTTTTACTATCATAGTATTTCTTAAAGCTCTGACCAAATTTCACATTTGGTATTAGAGTGAGGTTAAAAATATAAAATGGAAAAGTGGGTGGCTAATTATTACAAGGGAAATCAGTTTTCATTCCCCGAATGGATTAGACTTTGATCATTTAACATATATTTGTAAACACTTTTTCATAGACTACAATATAGTATTAGCAAGGTTTAAGGTTTTTTTGTGTTTTTAAGGTATTGTTGGTCGTTATATGGATCAGATATCGCTCCTCTGTAATGAGCCATTAAAGTATACTTTTAACTTGTCACGTTAATCGTAAAGGCTAACTTATTTTTCAAACAATTGATTATTCATACACGTGTGATTTGAAATTAGATATTTTCTCATTAGTTCGATAGTTTTGTATCATTTTGTTACATCGAAAAGTTTGGTATCACCATGTACATCAGATCAAAGTAAATAAGCATTCTATATTAATACATTTTATGTCCTGTGTCATCTCTTTTTTATTATCGTCATTCTCTCGGCACTTGTAACACCAACCATCCAGTGGTACTTGTATCTACATTGCTCAAGCTCTCTATTGCACTCAGACTCAATATTTTCACAATAGATCTAGAGACGTTATTCCATTTTCCTTAAAAAGGAAAAATTTCAGAGTTTTTCTCGAGTATTCTACATTTTTTCCATGTATTCTGCATCAGACGAGTTTAAGGCTCGGAATTGTCAAGTATTGGCGGAGTTTGAGTTGGCGAGTTTTCCTTGCGAGTATTTGGTTTTTCAAAATTTTGGCGAGTACTTGCCAATTCGGCAAGTACTCGCCGAGTTTTCCTACTATGCTTCTAGGGCTTCCATGGGCTGCTCCTACTCAATATCCAGCAGCTTTGATTGTTCTACTTGCTCCACAATTACCATTTCAAAATTCTTTTCCTGTTCCTTTCTCAAGACATGCTACAAGTCTCCTTGTGTAGCTAGTGGTTTAGGTCTTGGTCCAATTCCAACTTGATCTTTCTACAATCCTATGAAGTTGACAAGTGGTAGTTCTTTTCGTATCTCAACTGGAAGGGCTCTATATTCAGCGTAGTTGGAAGCAATGTCGTCCACTATGGAGGGTTGAGTTTCCCTCACCGGAATGGTTCCATCTTTTGGAAGAAAAGTAGCCTGGAATGACCTAGGTGAAGACTCGCTCATGGTTCTTGATGGTTGCATTTTATTGTTTTCCTTGGAAGAGCTCCCTTCACCATTCGGATGTTGCATGGTATGCATCAATTGTGCCATCATATTAGCCAATCTCTCTTTCCCTTAGGCAAACCTCTCAAAGCTAGCGTTATCAAAAATTATGTCCACCATTTTATCTTCTCCTTCTAAATCACAAGGTGGTAAGATCAAGTGCTCTGATGCCACTGTGATGCCACTGTAATGTCCCTTTCGGGCTCAAATTTGAAAGATACGAAATTTGCAGAAAACCCCAATGATAGCAAATTGAAATATAGTTTCAAACCCTAGTAACGACTGATTTTATTATTTTATGGCCGCTCACATACACAAAATAGCTGGAAATAAATATAGAAACCCTTCAAAATATTTTATTCATGAGTTGGAACAATTATAAGACAAGAGACCACCGGAAAATTTTCATTTTTTGTATTTTTGGACCAGCTCGAATAAATGAATGACAGCAGCAAATACACTTCACAAATATGGTTGGAAATAATAATTCCAAAGCCCAAATACAAGATCGGAAAGTGCAATCAGCCTCTAAAAATATGAGGAACCTGATTACCGATAGAAAGTGACTTTCCATGCCCTAGAAGCCAATAGACTTCACCCTAGGAGGGATCGCCACTCTAGGAGAGTGTCTAGAAACTCCCAAAATGCCCTAACAACCCTTTATCACAAGAACCCTTGCTGAAATCATTGAATCAATTTATTGAAACCCAATGGAAACACGTGAATGGAGAATCCTCAAGGATTGAAGTGTTTTCGTCCTTCAATTAAGGAACAAGGAGGGTTTTTGTCCTCGCTTGCAGACCCACAAGACGGTTTCCGTCCTCAAGTGGAAAGGACTGAGCAACAGCCCAAAAACCTAATGAAAATTATGAAAAGGAATAGATGATCCTCAAACTAGCCAAGCGACCTCCTTTTATACACAAATGATGGCACAAACCTCTACATCGATCTCCAAAAGGGGTCACCCCAATTGGAGAATTAATTTGACTTAATTATAGCCTTTTTCCTTCAGTTTCTTTCTTCACCTTCAATCGGGCAGTTTCACAAAACTAAATTAATATTTTAATACTTTTCTGCTTTTTATGTTTTCACTTTATTCCATAAAGTCCCTTCCTTTTCATCCCTTTAGCCGACATATAACAATGAATAGGCAAAATACTTTAAGTATTTTAAAATATTCTTTATTTTTAATGATATTATTTAGTCAAGATTTGGAAATGACCGGGCCCAACTTAAAACATTATAAATTATTTTATTTTAGAAAAGGGGACATTACAGTTTTCAAAATATGTGTGTAGATTTAGATATCCAATACCATGTAGATGATGAAATGATAAGCAAATTATAGTAGTGTGATTAAAATAACGTAAATTGGTTGAATTATATGAAATTGCACTATGGTTGTTGAAATAAATAGATATCACGATTACGATAAACTTATTTGATGTTTTGAGAATTCCAAAATTTATTGTGAAGTGTGTGTATGAGAATTCACGTGAAATAAATGTTTAATTTTTTTGTGCGTAGTTAGATTTTAAGTTACATATAATTTCGAGAGGGTATGATGCCTTTGTTGAAGTGTGTAGGTGGTGAATAGGTGTCCGTGAGCCATACATAGAAAAATAAACATAAAACATACCAAGGAGGATGAAGGGGGGCTAACTCCCGTAAAGCTCCCCGACCAACATAGGTCACCCAAGCTTGAAAATAGTTGGGTGTTGGGAATATGTAAAATGACCATAAAATTTTAATGTTGCCTTATTTCTTGTTTGTAGATTATTTCCTTTCACCTTGGACCTTTGATGTGATTAAATTGGTTAAATTGGTTTAATTGATCTTTTTCTTTTGTTGATTTTTAAATTAGGTTTAGGGTTACTTATTTTACCATTTTTGGGTGGTTTTGACACGCTTTTGTTGGTTAGAAACTTTCCATTCGAGAAAAGTTTGGATTTAGGCTTTGGAGTCACTTTTAGGAAGTGTATGGGACAAGTAAGTCTTGTCCAATACTCTCAAAACTTCCCTTACACCTACCCATTGGGTAGGTGTACCTTTTTGGGCCTCTTTGATCACTTAGGAACTCAAAAAGTACCCTCTTTCTTGCTTTGAAATTCTCCCTCCACTTTTTGCATTAATTTGTGTAAGGTCTTTATTATTTTTGCAAGTTGATATGATTAATTGTTTGTGCTTTCAATTGCTATTATAATTTTAAATTCATGATTTTGATCTTTTGGATTTTTTTTGGTCAAATCCATGTAAGTGAAATTTATGGTTGTGTAATGTCCCCATTTCTGAAGACCCTTAGCCTATACTTCACCGTGGGCTTTGGGATGTTGCAAGGGGAACATTTTTATTAAATAATTAAATATTATTGCCTGGAGCAATAATTATTTAACTATTTAATTATTTAATTATGAAGATTATTTAATTTAATTCCCAAAATATAAAAAATAAATGGGGAATTAATTAAATAAATATTTAGGTGGCTTTTATTGATAAAATCATCCTTTGAAAAGGGGATGCCACACCTAAGGAAAACAAACTGTTTTTATATAATAACTTCCCTCTCCTAGGGATTTCGAATTTGGTGCCTCCTTGCTTATAAAAGGAGTGCTAGTATCATCATTATTATGTTATGATGATATTTATTTTATGCTCCATGCTTGGAATTGGGATGCATGCCCATTGATATTTTCCTTCTCTCGCTCATGCTTGGGAGATCTTTGTAGCTGATCTTTGAATATTGAATTGAAAAGGTTATTTGTTTTGGTTGAATTTGCAAGTAGAAATCTGCATGTTTTTACTGTAGCGATTCACTGTAGCAGCTGGTTTGTGATAAAAAAATAAGAGTTTTTGGGAGTACCTTTGGCAAGTCGACTTTGGTGTACTGGTTTTCTATTCCAGCGATTCCTTTTATTATATTTGTAAGCTGTTTGTATGCCATTCTAAGTGTGATGCGACCAGCATTTAGTCTAATTTCATGTCCACTATGGCAGCGATTCACTCTGTTATGTGTGTGCACTGATTTGGGTGATTTTCTAAGTGAATCGACCAAGATCCATGCATACTTAGTGCCCTTTCTCACGTGGCTCCTTATAAGACAAGTCGGTGCCAAATCTGGGTATGTTTGATTGGTTGTGGAAGATCTTTTTAATTGTTGTGTGTTTGTCTAAAAATCTGCAACTTCCTTGAGTGGATCCATGAACATTCTAATGCATATTTGGTGTGTTAAATACCCAACGAATAGGCTGAGTTCAGTATTAAGCTACAACGACTCAATCTGATGTGTAATGGTTTGATTGGGGTTTAATCAAAGCAGCTGTTCTTTCTCTAAACCCAGCGACTCCATTTGGAGTGTTTGTTTGTGTTCAAATGCCTGTTTTGAGCTCCATAAAGCAGCGATCTAGGTGAAATTGCCGTGATTTTATATTGCCTACCTTTTGATATCAATTCCACATATTTCGGGTCTCATTTAAAACTGTTTAATACTGAGAATGGCGATCTGATCTAGTGCATATTTCAATGGTGTTTTGAACCTCTTCTTAGCAGCAAACAGTATAGGTGAACTGAGCTGAGTTTGGAGTGTGTCTTCTTCGTCATGTTCGCAATGATTCATAGCATGTTTGCATATCTTTTACAAGAGTAATTTCAGTATTCATTACAGTTGTGTCACTACTTGTTGGATGCGCCATACAGTGGTTGCATTAGGAGTTTAGATCCGATTTTTAAATTCAGCTGAAGACTATCCTTGTGATAGAGGCCATTAAACCCCTAACTTCGGGTTTATTGAGTCATTTACTCAACCGGTATAAATAGTTTGCTATTTTCAGTTGATTGATGCATTGAAGAGTTGGTTGTTTGCCTAATTTCTATTGATCCCGGAGAAGGGGATATTACAGGTTGATAGCTGGTTTTGTGGGGATTTGGATTTTGGCCCATGTGGGCATGTGAGGACATTAATGCTCTTGTTTGGGGATGTGCTATCTTGAGATTTTGGGATTTGCCACTTGGCACAATCTTATGGAATGCTCCATTTGGGCGCTTGCCTATTTAAGCAAGCCTTTTGCTCTTATTTTTAGGGAAACTTTTTGACTTGGGAACACTCTGCTAAATTTTGGAATGCTTGAAAAAGTGCTTGATTGATTAAGAGATTGGTGGGACATGATGAGCAGGAGGTGAGTTGAAATCCTCTTATTTTACTTTCTTTGGAAATGGTTGTTTCCTCTTCCTTCCTCGCTCCCTCTTAAGGGTTTCTCATGATTTTATTGCTCGTTTGAGCATGTGTTGAGTTTTTTGTGATGTAAGCACCCAATGTGGGGCTAGTAAGTGTGGTTGTGTGTTGGGATAACTTGTTTGTCATTTGGAGAGATAAATGTAGACAAAACAAAGAAAACAAAAACATGAAAGAAAGTAATGGAGGAACGAAAGGGATATGTGATTAGCCTTCGTAGGGATCATAAGTGGTTGTGGGTTTAGGAAGGCATATGAAGTTGGATCCCGGTTATATTTTCTTGCGGTGAAATAGACCTTAATAACGTAACCTTGAGATTTGTTTCTCATTAATGCTTTCAAAAAAAAATATTCCATAATTTTTACTGTTGACTTGTCTGTTATTGTGGCGTTTGAATTTGGGGAGCTACAAGAACATGTTTGTTCATGATGATGTTTGTTCAAATTATATGACAATGTGGAGATTGAGATGGTTCCTCCTATTAATTTCATTTATGTACTTGATTTGTAAGTTGAAAAAATCGGGAGGGCAGCTTATAGTCTCTTCCCATTAAGTTGAAAACCCAAAAGGCTGACTTAATGGAGAATCTCAATGAAAACCGAAATGGGTGTTGTTGAGTTGTGCGTCTACATATACAAGAACCAAGATGATGTGTGTTGTCGATCCAAAATATTTCCCTTTTTGGGGATTACATGCAACCATTCTCCAGTCTCATCTGACAGGAGGGAACATTATGTGTCAGATTTCGAACTGTGGTGATACTCCAAAGATGCATCTAGACATATCAAATCCTGGATACATTTGTTCATTGTGGATTGTAAGCGAGGCACTGATTTGATGAATGAGTTATAGATAGCGCTTTATAGTTGATGTGGACTTGAGTTGTTTTGTAACCAGTGATTGTAGATTGGACTCGAAGTTGTTGATGCTTAGTTGAGTCACCAGATGTTGATTTTCTTACATGTGCACCTACTGGAGATTTACAGTTTCCAAAGCATTTGGATGTTGAGGATTAGATCACCTTGTTGTCTACATTGTTACTTCATATTTTCACTACAATTGGATGTGTGATTGACATGTATGTCAACTTTTGGTTGTGTATTTTGCACACTACTTGCACTAATTGTAGATGTGTATCAGATCAATTATATACGCGGTTGTAGATATTCTAGATGTTGTACCTGGATATATCTTAGGATATTGCTTGTTGAGGTGATTTCAGATTGGTGAGTTGTCTCAAATCTGTTACTTGGTGACTACTCATTGGCCATTGAGGATTGGTCACTACAATTGATTGTGGCATTGCAACTTATTACAGCCTTGGACAGAGTTTAGCCCTGATTGATTGCAGCATTTAGGATATAGGACATATGACAGGTCCCAGGATTATGATATCCATTTTTTTGAGTGATTGATGTTCATTTAAGTAGCTGTCACATCATTTTCCAGAGATCGCATATCTCAGAGTTTAACACTGCAGATACAAGAGATTTGAGCATGTGGTTTTTGATGGCTATGCATAGAGCCAGTTCATCACATATGAGTTTCGACACAATTTTTCTGTCAGAGGGGCAATTTTTTGTGTCGACATGTACCTTTATTTTTTATTCAAGAGCTTTGTGGACTGATATTTGTTCACATTTTTCAGCTTGACAGATATTGAGATAGTCAGGATCATAGTGCAACTGAAACACAGTATTGGGGTTTCAAGTTACTCATAAGCATCGGCTTGAGTTATCCAGTTTTTTCTCTTCCTTGGCACATGGTTTATTGGGACACACTATGAGTGGGTGTGATTTCTTTCAGGGGTGATAATGGATCACATACAATAATTTCACCATGATTTGCAGTTTTCAGAGTTTTTGAGTGCACCATCTGCATCACAATAGTTGCAGAGACTAGCATCTTAGTGGGCTTAGGCTTACAAGTGGTTTGTTACGAATATAAAATTATAATCTAATCCTAGGTCCTGGTTAACCACTACACTAATTATTGTTATTTGGTTGGTAGTTATTCCCTTTATGGGAATTGTACCAAACAACATATTCTATTTATTTAGTGAGAAATAATAGTTTAAGTAAAGGGGGATTTTTACCACATAGTTTTTTATTAATATTTTTCTTACTATATGTTTGATCAATTGGTTGCACATAAAGTGTTGAGAAAGTTCATTCGTGAGGCAGTGGAGAATGAGAGAAAAGGCTCTATGAAAGCCACATTGGCTTCAGCTTAAAATGCGTTCAATACCCTCTTCGACAAGTTAGACCTCTATTTTGAGTGCACATGAGATTCTGATTTCTCTGGGGGAAATTCAATGGAAAGATGACAACTTTATATGGTGGTAGGGACACAGCACCTTCTACATCCAAGCCAAGTTCATCGTCGTTGCCAATCTATATGACAATGAGAAAGCTTCACCACGGCGGTGAAGGTGAGTCTTCTAGCAGTGGCTCCTGTGTGCACAACTCAAGTGTCAATAACCTTGATCACAACAAGCCCCAGACCACATGCTAACTACTCGGGTAGGAGTTTGACAAGGAGCTAAGAGATTGTCTACTGGCGGGAGTGAGAGGCAAGAACAAGAGCCTGCAGATGCTTTCTCAAGATGTTTTGTACGCCCATATAATCAGAAACGGCCCACACAATGCAGAGGAAAGCACCTGGCTAACCCCAGCCCTGGACAATAATGGATCTTCGAGAATTGCAGTTTGTGGGAAAGACCCGACTCTGCATGATGAGGAACTTTGAGGTAGGAAGCCTGTTTGGCTCTTTGTATGTAAGTTTATTGGTTTTCTGGTTTTTTTGTTTTTTGGAAATTGATGGTGTTTTTGTGCAGATGTGTGTTCGCAATAATACTTTCATGAGATGGAACCAAGCCCGTGGTAATTTGATCTAGTCTTATCTATGTTTTTTACAATAAGGGGTTCTAGGTAAACCCATGTTTAATTATCACAACAAAAGATATCCATGTTGAAATGACCTATATTTCTCTCATTTATATTTTTTATTTCTGTTGTGGATGTCATTTTTCTATAGCAAGCCAATTATCTTAACTCCTTTTGATATTTCTTGTAAACATTGGAAATTTTAGACCTCATCAATACATCTTACGTAAAAATTAGCGATTTACTCTATAATGGAATCAACTTTAGGACATGGATTATAATCATGACTACATAAATTAATTGAAAATAGCTTGAAAAATAATATACTTGTTGCATTTGCACCCATCAGTTATGAAAAAAATTTAATAAAGGGTAGGAGCTCTAATTTTAGGCGTTCTCAGATGAGTTCAATCTAGAAAGGATTTGACACTTAGGTGACTGCAAATTTATCGGTTCTTATTTTGGTTGGAGTAGGGAAGATACAGATTTCATTTTCTGATATACGAAGGCAACAACACTGTATGGATCTGTATTCAAGTATATTTCACTTCAAAGGGAGGAGTAAATGTGTAATTCATTTACATTTTTTTATATATTTTACAAAATTCAAGTATAATGAGTTAAGATAATAAAAACTATATAGAAAACAGCATTCACCCAATTTGAAACAAAATGTGGCTGAGATCAAGTTCAACAGATCGAACATTACATCTCCAAAAAGATCTAAAAGTGCATAGCAATTAAGAACCCCACATTGAAGATTTTCAAGCATTTCAGTGGCCTAAAATTCATAGACTATGCAAGAATCTACTTTGGCAAGACACGTATCAGATAGTTTATGATCAAGCAATCAAGCCATATAGTGAAAAAACACATAATATCCTAAGTCATTGTTACCCTCCTAAACTATGCAAAATGTTTGTTTCTCTTTTCTTTTCTTCCACGTGGGATTGTAACACAGCATGCTAACATGCCCTTGGCTCATTCTTCATGAAGTCCTGCATGAAATTTTTGCTTGTTTCACTCATTGCCTCCCGATTGGCCCAACTGATGTTCTGGATCACTGTGCGTAGCTCAGCCAGGGTTCGAATGTGTATATAAAGATGAAAGCGTTGGAAGATTGCCCCTAAGGACTTCCCACGTGAGGGTTATTTATCACGACATTTTGCTCTACAGGGGGAAGGGGATATACCTGCTAGATTGTACGATTGAAGAAATGATATGTTGCATACCCAATCTAACCACCTGCTGGTGGACATTATCATCATCCTCAATCTTGATAGCTGATTGTTCTTGCCTCAACTGTGAATGCAAACTACCCTAAGCTGTGGGTTGCTCTAATATGGCTACATTTTTCTTAACTTCTTTTCTGATGGACGTCCAAATTTTTTTAGGGATTGAAATACATTTATATTTGTGAAACAGGATTTTCTGATTTACACCCATAGCTTATGACTGGGGACTTCTTTGAGGCACCATTAGTGAAGAGGACAGAAATTGAGCGATTGCAGGGATGTACTTGCAACTGAAAGCAACAATTTGACTACGAAATGGACAAATCTTTCATGGACCGATCACATTCAGCTTTAGATTGGAAATCTCACCGTTAAGCTTATCAATATCTTGGATGTTCAAAGTCTTAAGTGCGTGAACACTGCTGTATTTGATGGGAATTATGGAAAACATTGGTTGGGAAGACCATGCCAAATTTAAAGCAAACCCTTTACTAAACTAGAATATTAATATCTTGTTTTAATTGATAATTAATTCTGATCCATTTGTACCTTACCTGGTTCGGATAGGTAGTTGGATGACCAGCATGTTCTAATAAGAGCTGGATCCTCACCATATTTTCCCTGTTTGATGAAGGTAAATGCAGAATAGACGAAGTTGACTTGAGTAATCTAATTTGTGATGGGAAAGCTTATGGTACTTTTGTTAATGAATGCATTTTAGATGACTGTTGAAGAAGGATGTCCTGAACACTGCCTGGTAAGGCTTGAGCTTTATACACATATAGGGTACCTTGGGTAGATAGCTTTCATAAAGGTGTCTAACCTGTGAGTGATGCTTCAAGAATGTGTACCGTTCGATAGAATGCCAAGGAAAGAAACTTTATTCTTAGAAATTATTATTGTTGGCTGGATGGTCCAGGGTATATTGGAGAGAGATTCTAGAGATTTCAAAAAAGTAGTTTAGGTTGGGATTGGGGATTAGAAGGAAGTATTAGTTGATTAAAAATATTACTGTGTAGGCAATAAAGAATATTGATTTCAGGGGTTTTAGGGCATTAGGGTTTGGGAGTGAAAATATAATAAAAAGGTGGAAGAAGGGTAGTGAGTGCTGGAATGTAGAGATAAGGGAGCATGGACAGAGAAGTCACTGCTGAGACAGAAGAAAGCATGAAAGAATAAAGCACTGATCCATATATCAGCGCCAAAGAAGGAATAAGGCAACAACAAAGGATCAGGAAGAGAGGGTCAACAAATGGAGATATAGGATGAGTCGATGTCGAGGGAAGAATCAAATATAAGGAAATAAGCGCCAATAGACAAAGCATCAAAGGACGACCATGGAGAGGAGACAAGCTTGAGGGTTGATTGTTGACCATGCAAGGGTGAAAAGGAAAGACTGCCACTTGGCTGCATGAGATAGGTGCCAATTTTCATGGAGACATTTGGCGATTTGCACAAAACATGTAATGGCGTTTCTGATTTCTTCTCTTATAACAGAAGGATGTATCCATTAAATAAAAGATGGGATCGAAGGAGAAAGGACTCGGTTGTATGGAAATTGCTGCAATTTTGCTGAGGCACTAGATTAGATCAATAAAAAGGTACAGCATGAGACTAATAGATTGTAAATGAAAGCTTTGCTGCATTGCAACTGTAGAATATACTTACAAATGCTTTTGTTCATGTTGTGTTGCACTATTGTGAATAACATATGGAGATACTTATGTCATCATTTTGTTGTGAATTGAATCTAATGGTAATTCTTGTTGTTGAGTCTATAGTGTTATGAATGGAACCCATTATGATATGTACTTGCATTATTTTGCTTTATGGTAGATGGAGGGAGGTGTATTAGATATGAATATTTGTTGATTTTGTTATTTCTAATTATATGACTAAGTGTTTTAAGGAAAAGATAGAATATGCTCACTATTCTGCAGATCTATCAGTCGATCACATGGTACCTCAGGGTCTCTGATGTGCTTTGGGTGAGACATCCTGAAAAGAATGGTGCAACCCTTAAGGAGCCTAAACAGCACAAAGATATACCAGCACCCCGTATTTACCCTCCCTTCCCCAGCCCTTTCCCCAGCCAATGTTCGCTATTTGCTAAACCATGGTATGCGGTATAATATAGCTCCAACATTTTGATTTCGATATCGGCAACTTTGTTTCTTTTGTGTTGTTGAGCCTCAAAAAGGTGTGGCACCACCCTAAGGGACTGATTCCATCAAGTCGCACTTAAATTTGTTAAGAAGGATATGTCGAGAGGATTGTTGATGTTGAGTAAGTGGCTTGAGGATTGTTGATGTTGAGTAAGTGGCTTGAGGAGAATGTGCATGACTGATTGAATGAGGAATTATTTGCACAGTTTCCGATTCATTTGTACGAGGGTTAGACACCTATGCGAGTTAGAGCAAATGTCTTTTTCAACGAACAATAGAGTGCACAAAGGAGAGACTTGAGCATTTGGTGTTGGCTGCTGAAGTGTGGACTCACATTGTAGATGCATTTTGGTGTGCCATGTTTTATAGTTGTTCCAATTCGCAGTGATGACTTACTTGTGTCCTAAGAAGGGAGATGAAAAGTTTCTAGAGTGGAAGCACAGGAGGTTTGTAGCACAAATCCCCATTTAGAATAAGAAATTGATGGTTGATAAAGGTGTGGAATGTTTCCTCATGCCCAACTCAACACCCATGTTGTGAAATAGTGCGAGCACACGACAGGATGGATGGCAAATCAGGTAGAGCATCTGAAAATATGAGGAAAATAACACTGAGGAGAAGAGATTTTGAAACAAATACAAGCAACCGAATGTTAAAAATTATGCAAAGGCTCGAGATTTGCACTGAGGCATCAACTCTCACATCCTTGGAAAATGGGGGAGATGAAGCACAAAAAAGCCCCAAGGTAGGAGAGGGCGGCTGAGCAAGTTTGTCCCCATGCGTGATAAGTGTATTGGATACCAGGCAGGAGAAGCAAAAGTAAGTAATTCAACTCAAAGATGGAAGATTGGAAGGTAAGATAATATAGAGACCCGGAAAGATTGTGCACTCAAAAGTTGAGCTAGAGTCTATGCCCTTTCCAAAGCCATTACCCCGCACTTTTGTTTCAGATTGTGAACAAGAAGAAAGTATTATTGCAGCGCTAGAACACTGTCGATGTCGACGTACAACAGTTGTTGGAGAACCCTAACATTTAGATAAGTACTAGGAGCTCATGCAATAAAAGCAAGTAGTGGTGTCAAGCTACGTTGCAGGGATACTTCAAAACCCCTCGCGAATCCTGTCTGAGACGTATCAGATACGGATACGCTCAGGTTACGATCCGGATACGGCCCGGATCCGCAGCGGGTACTCCAGGATACGCGGCGGATACGTCTGTACGTATCCGTTGCGTATCCTGGAGTACCCGCCGCGGATCCGGGCCGTATCCGCCTTCAAAAACGTTTTTTTAAAGTTCTATTTCATTTTTTTTTAAATATTTGACTTTTCTACTCCCTAAAACCGAACCCTAAACACTAAATGAATAAAATAATACACCCTCTACCCCACAAAAAGTTATAAAAAGCACCCATCCCTCTCATTTGAAATCACACAAACAATTTCATTGTCTTTTTGCAAGTGAATGAGCAAAGAGCCAAAGAAGAGTTGTGAAGAGCTTAGTGGAGGCAAAGATTGGAAGGAGGTTTTGCAAAGAGCTTAGAGGAGGCAAAGATTTGAAGGAGGGGCAGCGATTGCTTCTATTGTTTGGAGTCCATCATTGCAAGGAGGAGAACTTTGAAGGAGAAGAAGCCATTGTTGAGACTTGAGAGGAAGAGCTTGTTTTAAAATTTTAGAGGCAACTAGGATCTACGATTCTACACTACACTCTACAGGTATACCGTATTTTAATTTTATTTTTATTTTTAATTCATCCTTTCGTTTTATTTTTTTACGGTTATTTATTTATTTATTATGTTGCATTTTTTTTAAATTTTATAATTTAAACACATCCTAAATCTGTGTATGCTCTCACCTCGCGCCTTTATGGCGATCTTGGTGATCAAAAATAGATTAGGATGGCATAGTTTAGGGGTATTTAATTTATTAATTGGTAAAAAATCATTTTTTTTATTTTAAATGCATTGTTCAATGTTAATGTATTTTTTATTTTTTTTAGCTTCCTAAATCTGTGTATGCTCTCACCTCGCGCCTTTATGGCGATCTTGGTGATCAAAAACAGATTAGGATGACATAACTAATTAGTAATTTATTTATGTTAAGGCAAATTGTATTTTAATTTTTTAAACATCCTAAACCTGTGTATGCTCTCACCTCGCGCCTTTATGGTGATCTTGGTGATCAAAAACAGATTAGGATGGCATCCGCATAACTAATTTATTTATGTTAAGGCAAAATGTTTTTAATTTTTTAAACATCCTAACTCTGTGTATGCTCTCACCTCGCGCCGTTATGGTGATCTTGGTGATCAAAAACAGATTAGGATGGCATAACTAATTTATTTATGTTAAGGAAAAATGTTTTTAAGATGATCTTGGTGATCAAAAACAGATTAGGATGGCATCAAGTTCTGCTTCGGGTGGAGTGCAAGGCCGAGCTGAAAACACATCAGTTCCTGTGAGACATGATCCTAATTCCCCTCTTTGGAGACATGTGACAGTGGTAGACAACATTGCTGGTGGTGGGTGTCGGGTATGGATATGTCATGGTTGTCAAACTCAGTACAGATTTTCATATAGTCGAGTGAAAATCCATTTGACTGGTGTTGGAGGTGTGGGGATAAAGAGGTGCCCAAAAATATCAAATGAAAAAATGGCAGAGTACCTAAGAGAGCAAGAGGAGGCTGATAAACAAGCTGAAAGAAATAGAACTACAGCAATTCCTTCGCAAAGAAGGTCTTCATCACTACCACCCACACCTAGACCTACTTCTCATCCTTTCATTCAAACTCAAAGTGAACCATTTGATGAAGAGAGTCCAGAGAGCTCACGAAAAAGGCCAAAAGGAGCATTGGAGAAAGCATTTAATATTGAAAAGAGGGAGGTTGCTGATGAGGTTGTTGCTCGATGCATTTATGCATGTGGGCTGCCCTTTAATGTATTGAGATCTCCATATTGGCATCAAATGGTGAAGGGTATCAATGAAGCTCCACAAGGGTACAAATCCCCAGGTTACGAAAAAGTTCGAACCACACTCTTGGGAAAGGAAGTGGAACACATTCACAAGACTTTGTAGCCAATCAGAGACTCATGGAAGGAAACAGGGGTTTCCATCATTTCAGATGGATGGAAAGATGCTAGAAATAGACCCCTCATAAATGTTGTTGCAGTATGCCCTAAAGGGGCAATGTTCCTTAAAGCCATTGACTGTGCAGGGCAAGTCAAGGATGCACAATTTATTGCTGACATTTTAATAGAGGCAATTGAGTCGGTGGGCCCCCATAATGTTGTCCAAGTCATCACGGACAATGCTAAAAATTGTAAAGCAGCAGGAATGATCATAGAGGGTAGATATGAGCACATTTTTTGGACCCCTTGTGCTGTCCACTCCCTTAACTTGATGCTCCAAAAGATTGGGAAAATCCCATGGATTGAGCAAATTTATTCTGAGGCAAATGACATTCAAATGTTTATCACAAACCATCATATGTCACAAGCCATGTTTAGGAAATTCTCAAAGTTAGAGTTGTTTAAGGTTGCAGAAACTAGATTTGCGTCTCACACGCTTGTTTTGAGACGGGTTGTGAAGGTGAGAGAGGCTTTAACTAGTATGGTGATCAGCAATGTTTGGTCAGTGTGGAGGCAGTCAAATACAGAGAAAGCTACAACGGTAAAATCATGGGTCCTTGATGAGGATTGGTGGGCCAAGGTTGAGTACTTGTTGAGTTTTACAGAACCCATTCTCTCCATGATCCGATATGTAGATACTGATGAAGCATGCTTGGGAGAGATATATGATGGCATAGATTCCATGCTTGAGCGTATCAGAGATATAATACAAAAGAAAGGTCTAGATCTAGAAGAGACCTTCTACGGTGAGGTCAAGACTGTGGTCATGAAGAGGTGGAATAAAATGACCACCCCATTACATCTCCTTGCTTATGCACTGACCCCAAAGTACTATAGCTCTGATGTACTTGGGCTACGAAACAGGGAAGCACCATTTTCTAACTCTGAAGTTGGAAATGGAACCAGGGCAGCATTCAGAAGAATTTTTCCTGATCCATCTATAGCCAGTGTGGTCAGAAGTGAAATGGGCATGTTTATTGGTTTAGAAGGCGTCATGGGATCGATTGAGGCTCTTTTTGACAAGAGTAGCTTGACTCCAACCACATGGTGGCATGTACATGGCCATGATGCCAAGTACTTACGTCCTGTTGCTATAAAAGTTCTTTCACAGGTATAACATTTATAAATTTTAAAATTTAGAATCATTTCAAATATTTTAAATTTTATTAGGTTAGAACTTAGGATACTGACTTGTCTTTGAATTTCAATTTTCTTTGTTGTAATAGGTGGCTAGTAATTCTTCCGCAGAGCGGAATTGGAGTACTTATAGCTTTATTCACTCAACTAAAAGAAACAAGTTGGCATCTAAAAAAGCTGAGGATTTGGTATATGTGCACTCCAATTTGCGCCTCTTGTCACACAAGTCTGAGGAGTATGCTAAAGGGCCTCACAAACTTTGGGATCTTATTCCAGAGACCACAAACTTGGATGCCTCCGTAGCCACGCTTGCCCAACTTTCATTATTTGATGGCGAAGATGACGCTCTAGGGAGTTCGCAAGGAGCGGAGAGTGGAGCTAGCGCAAGTGGCACATGTGAACTTGATTTTGAGGAAAATCTAGATGATATATTCTAGATTTGTTTGTATTCCTATATCATATGTATGGCAGCCACATGAACAATGAAATCATAAATGTAAAATCTTAAGTATATTGTTTGTTTTGAAAATTTGAACATGGATCTAGTTACTAGTATATTTTTCAAATTTCAAGTTTTGTTCGTATTCATGTTAACATGATATTCGTATATCATATGTATGGCAGCCACATGATCAATAAAAGTGCAAAGTCTTAAGTATATTGAATGTTTTGAACATTGATTCAAGTTTTGTATTACTATTTCAGTTTTTTATGGACTAAAAAATGAGTAAAATGAGTAGATGTACATATATATATATATATATTTTAATATATATGTACGGACGTATCCAAGACGTATCGTATCCAAGGGTTTTTTAAAATTGACGTATCCGCGTATCGTATCGTATCCGTATCCTGGCAACGTAGGTGTCAAGCATAGAAAATTTAAACTAGAATCAATAGAACCTATCGCTATCGCACCCCCTTCCCAATCACTAGCATGGCATTTTTACGAAGCCATCATTTAGTTTAACAAAATATTGTGGACATGAGAATGCAGAGGAGCATGTCCAGAAGTGTGAAATTGTATGGTGAACAAAGGGAACGATGGCAGCTACGAAGAAGGTAACTAAGATGTTTGCTACCCTATATGATCTGGCCCATTCTTCGTATTGCAAGTATGATCCAAACCAAACATGCACTAACAATGATGCTATATAGAAAATGTTTCACACTGAATTCCACTATCCAAAGACGAAGCAAGGTTGCAGTGCGGAGTTGAAGGAAATCAAGAAAAAGGCCAATGAGTAAGTAGGAATATAATTCAAGCTTCCGAACATTGATGGCTAACCTTCCCTTTGATCTGAATGAAGATCAGTATAAGAAATGGTACTTTAGAAGCCTGATTGTTGCTATCAAGCGACAGTTCAATTAGAATGTGTATAATAATGTGCCAAGTATTGGAGGCCTCCTTTCACATAGAGTATAGTAGCAAAATGGGATATACTAGGTGTTAGCATATGCATGGAAGGTCATATTGCATAGATAGCACAAAATTTAGAGAAGAAAAGCGTCGTACAACCTGAAAAGGTATGTAAGGTTGCATTATTTTGTGTGATTTTTATAAAAAGAATCATTGCCCCCACGTGCAAAAGTCAAAGCAATGAGCGGTGAATGAATGGCATGATATATGTCAAGACAATACTTACAATACCAAGAGCTTTGTGTTCTCGAGGAGTATGAAAGATGCTCATGAAAGGAATGTAAGGAAGGCCATTATGGTTGAACGAGGTGATGGAGTGCATTTTAGAGGACAAGGTTGTAGAAGAGGACATGATGGAAATCACGGTTTTGACTAGTGACGATGTACATGTTTAAATTAAGGATATTTGGATCACTTCTAGTGCCAATGTCTGAAATTCTCAAATTTTGGCAAATGTGAAACGTATATCGGACCACAAGTTGTCTAGACTCATCGCTAAAGTTCTAGTGAAGGCGTGCCAAAAACGGGAAAGAATGATCAGGGTAACCCGGAGAACTAAAGCTGCAATGGCCAAAGGTCTACATACACCAAAGGAAAAAACCCACGCCATTGGTTAACATAACACTTGGTACGGCACCCTCCTCGGTCTCCCTTACAAAGAGTTGGCCCCTGAGTTAGAGAAGGTACATCATAACCCTAAGGCTACTGAAAAACCAAGGATGTACCCTGGTCTACACTAACAGAAGGAGGTTTTAAGAGATGCACTTGATATTATACAAGATTTTTGGGGAAATTTGATAGTTGCACGCAAGTTAAAACTGGCCAAAACAAGAGCAAGCACCTCGACTGTTGATGAATCGGAATCGAGAGTACTAAGGAAAATCCTAACATTGTTGATTAAGAATAGGATCATAAATACATTCGGAGATTTCTTGAGAGGTGAACCTAAGGATGGCTTGCGAGAACAATAATATCTTTTGCCTCAATTATTCAAGTTCACAAAGAATGCAGGATATTATTAAGGAATTGATAATTGACACAACCATAGGTGGGTGTAATGTGTGTGATATGCTCCTTGACACAAGCATTGAGGTGAACGTGTTAAAAAAATAAGCATGAAGTATTGTGGGTTTCCCAAACAAAGCGCTTCATGATGTGTTCTTCACGCAAAACAAGATGACAACGCAACCCCTAAGAAGCCTAAAGAGCGCAAAGATATACTTGGAGTCAAGTTTACTATCAACTTCAAAGGGATTAAATTAGCATAGGCAAAAGATAATCATGTGTTGTTTGGTACATCTTGGATTTATGCAACTAATGCATACATGCACTTTAAATAGCGGTTTATGAGTTTTCAGAAGGTGGTCGCAAGGTGTAGTCCCCCTTAATCCGAAGCATGGACCAACATACATTGGGATATTGACATAGAGGAGCAGCAGCTGAACAAAATATAAAAGGTTACCACGCATGTAGATGACTACATTCAGCCTTCACGGGGGAGAGATACACTAGAAAGATTAGACATTGATTGGCGGAAAAATACAACCTTTCTGACAAGTTGTGTGCCAATGTTAGCCTCCGTCTGAAGTTTTGGCCAATAAGGAGCCCGACAAGAAGAACACTACTATCCCAATGTCGGTGCCTCACACAATCAACGCAAATGAGAATGTTGGTATATAAAATGAAGGATGGATCTTGCATAAAGAAAAATCTTGGAGTAGGGAAGGTATTTAAACTGATTGGTACATAAAGGACAAATAAGGTTGTTGGATGGTGGATTGGAACAAGAAAAGTGATAGGGACATGTCTTGGGTGTAGTGAAGACAATGCCCAAAGAACAAAGGACACAATAATCCCTATGCAAGAACTAGCTAAGATAACAATCAAGTGGGACCCAAAGGGAGCTAAAGTAGTGCCCACCCCACTCTCGACTGACACGCTTGTTAGTATTTCAAAACATTATAGTGTGGCCACCATCTTTGGCAAGACCCCAAGTAGCAATTGTAGGATTGATTGGTTCTAAGAGATACCCGCGACACGAAAAGCCCACATACATCAAATTGAAGCACTGACTCCGATATACCATCGAAGGGAGAAAGGTTTACATTGAGTGTCAAGAGATGCATGTGGATCAAGAACTTAACCCTTACCAAGTACTATGACGAAGGCTTTAGGAATTTGTTTCCAAGAGAGAAACAAAGGCAATGAGGTAGAAGGTTCAAACCCAAGAGTGGAGAGAACAATGAGCAACAGCCCAAAAGTCCAATTTAGAGAAAATGTGCCCAAAGTAGATGTGTGCAAATGAAGCCTTTACTCTCCTTTTATATCCCATCCTTGGCGCCAAGGGCCAAAAAGGAAAGGCCGGCCCATATAAAGCTTATTTAATCTTTTACTTCGCTTTTAATATTCACCAAACCCCGCCAACCTACTAAAAAGAAGAAAACACTTAAAGAAACATTAAAAATTAGAAAATAAAGGTGCAATGAAAGTTCACTTCCTTTTCCAGTGAATTTTACTTTGTTGCCATGGAAAAGGGAATGGCAAGAGTTCCAGAATCATGCTCTCAAGTTGGAAAAGGGAACATTATAGTCCTCCCTTCCCAAAATTGCTTGTCCTCAAGCAATTGCAAATGCCCGAATCCCAAAGTCTTAGGTGTTCCTTCTTTGTGCAATTACCATCCAAGCATTGCTGACACACCATTTCTCTCCTGCTGTCCCAAATACCAATGTAATCTTGCTCTTCTTCTTCAAAAATTAGAATGAGGGGGACTAGAATTCCACCTTTAGTTGCACAAAATAGTACAAGTATGTCCTTTTGAAGAGAATACAACTCTCGGCTATAAAAATGTCTCTCTATGCACCAAGACCTTGAGAAGAACAAACTGAAAATGAACAAAACAGCAGGCCTCTTTGTTGGGACCGTCCTCAAATTGACCCTTGGGTCAAGGTGTTTGCTATCCTATCTTTCTCCTATGTTTAGGCACTCGATTCCTTGAGAGGAATAGCACCAAGGTGACTGAATGGGGGCTATATAGTGACTACGGCAGGCATGAAGTGTTTGTAATTCCTTCAACCATATGAGTGGAAGTTCCTTCCTCAGTGGCTTATAAGTAGGCAAGTAAATGGAAAAGTTGTGAACAGCTGATGGAAGGATGGGACCACAGTTGCAAGCAAGACATATCTGTTGTTGCAAATCAGCAGCACCCCCTGGATGTTGATCAGATTTCTAGTTTGATCATACTAGCATCCAATGTGATTGCACAACATTGAATCATTTCCCCAAGTGTGGGACTTGCAAAATGATAAAGCAATCTCCAGTTTAGAGGCTGGTTCCTCAGTTCCTCTGGTCAGATTTATCACTTACAAGTTGCAGAGGTCTATATTCCTAACCCTACTCTAAATTCCAAAGGAGACAGAGATAGAGAATGCAAAAAAGCTAAAACTAATGCTAATAGGTGATGCACCAAAGGAGTTGTAGACACCTGATGCTACATGAAATACACAATCCACAAGGAAACATAGCACAAAACATGCACAAATACTCAAAATGTAATGAAAGATCAAGAAAGAAATGATAGATATATAAAAGGATTGAGGAATTTTAATCACAGAACATATATCAACATCTCAGATCCAATACAGTACATTACAGTGATCCAGAGGCAAGAAAAGGTGTTGCATTACATGGAAAGGTAAAATTTCTTCACAAATTCTGCCAAGAAGGAAGAAAAAGGAAGTTGCATAGCTGAAAAAGTGTCTCTTGTTTGCAAAATGAACTCATTCTGGCTTTTACAGTGCAAACCACAACCCCAGGATGAGAGAAATGCGGGAAAAAGTGCAAGGGGTTCAACCATTGACCAAAATGCCATCAAAACAGCATAGGCGCCCCTGACAGACCCATTCCCTGACATTTTTAACCATGCTGGGAGAGAATGCGAGCCATTCTTCATTAAAAACGGTGGTTGAAACGTCATTTCTGTCCATGACCACGTGCCAGAGGCGTTTCTTGATTTTCTCTCTCCAAACTCCACCAAAATGCAAAAATAACCCCGGAATCTTGTAGAGAATTTTACCAGCTTTCCATTGATATACAGAACGCGAAAAACCGAGCTCTAGATCGAAAGATATGGCGATTTGAAGTTTTAGGGCAAAACAGGGCCAAATCGGGTCGGTGGGAAAAAATTCGAATTTTTGCACCTTTTTGGTCATTTGGAAAATTTTCCAAAAATTTCCCCATGCTCCGCCACTCTAGGTGCCACGTGGCGGCATCTCATTGGCCGCGGGCCTTTCAGAGGAATTTTTTTCCAAAAACTCCGCCGAGCCATAACTTCAAAAATACATGGAGTTAGGAGGAAAACTTTACCTTTCTGGAAAGCTGAGAAAGAGCTCTATCCAATGGTGTGATATCCAGAAGGTTTTGAGTGCCTGAAAAGCAAAATTTTGTGACTGAAGCACAATAGAGGGAAGAACCAGAGGAGTTAGCCACAAAATGAGCAGGGGGCACATTTTGGATAACAATATCTTCAAAATTCCCCACTCTATCAATGTTATGGGGGCTGGCCACAAAGTTACAGTTGATAGAAAATTGGAGAAAGGGCTGGAGATGCTTACATAAAAACTTATGGCAGCATGCTTGAAATCCCAAAATGTGGTAGTCTTACTACTTTCCTCCAAACCAATAACCTCAAGATCAATTTTCTATGATTTAATAAATTCAAAAGGGACACTCTTATAGCTGTTCGGAACTGGAAACAACTCATAATCTTATTGTACCCAAACCAACAACTTATAAAAACTTATTGGGTGGCTGAATTTGCACATGCCCAACAATACATAAGTTCTTCCAAGGAGCTAATGTATGAAGAAGAGAACCATAATGAAATTTTCCCAAAAACTGAAACCATTGCATCCCGCAAACAACATTAACTTCAGCTGGCTTAATTTCAAGAAAATCATTACATACCTTGTATCTTCCCATGAAATTTGACAACATGAAAATGCTACTGCCATTGGTGACCTTGAAGCCTCCAAAGTTAATTATACTCAGCCCCTGCTTAATGGTAAGTTCTCTGATTAATTTATGAGAGGTTCCCTTATCTACGAGCATTACTATTCCATGGCCCAATAAGAAACAAATTATCTGTGAAAGTTGGCATGTATTAGCGCTGATCCAAAATGCAAAGATATGAGTCATCCCTAGACATTCGAAGATGAGACTATCAATCAAATTGACCTTGTACTCAGACCTTCTTCCCCTTTTGAGGCCCACAATGGTGCCAACCCCACATATACTAAAACAATTTTGGTATTGCACCCAAACATCCTTGCACCCTTTGTTACACAATTCACTTTTTACGTTCTTTCCACTTGGCACAAACTGATCATGAGAGAAAAAACACAGCAGCATCATGAAGTGGAGCAATGTAACATAGTTATCATACCTGTCCGATTGAGCATGGTGAAAACCCAACTGTTTTGGCATCTTGGTAAGCAATGAAACTGAACCCTTTTTGGGCCACGGGATGTCCTTAACCTTCCTACAACTCATAATTTCTGAGTTAGAACCAGTACTCAGAAAATATTTCAAAAACACCTTACCTCCATGGACTCTCTCTTTCCGAGTGTCATTCTTGAGGGCTCCTTGCAAAACAGATTAGCCTTGCGGATGTGGTGTCCCCAGGATTTCACCCTGAAATCTGGGACTACCCTTTTTAAATTTTTCGTTTTTTTCAAGTAACAGGTCGTGTTTCGTGTTTTTTTTGCCTACAATTATCTGCATTGCTCTAAGGTATCCCCAAAGAGTCATAAAAGCCAAATTCGACCAATACCCACATGCTGAAGCTCACTCAACTCCTTCGTCAGGCTTTGTCTAAAAGCATTTTATTTATTTTTATATTAAATAAATAAAGTTATTTTAAAAATAGATTGAGCTAAAATTGGAGGATTTGGGTTATATAAAGCACTGCACCCCATCATTATTAACACAGAACATTCACCCGAGGGGAAGAATTTTTGCAGATCAGCTAATTGGAGGAATTTTTCAAGCAATTGCCCGCAGCCTCTTTTGGGTTTTGTTTTTATTTTTATTTCTTTTTGTCTTTGTTTTTGTCTTTCTCCGTCTTCCGTCCTGCAATCCCCGTAGCCTATGCATTCTTCTTGTCAGACCTTTTCTCGAGCCTGGGGTTTTGAAAAGCTATCCAGTGTTTTTAATTGCTAACTATTTCGTCTATAGGTGACCGGAACTCAGGATTTGTTCAGGAGATTGCAGAGGTCGCTTGGTCCAAAAAGGTGCACTAATGGATTTTATAAAAAATAAGGAAAATACCATAGTTACGCAGGGATGCGTCCCCCCCAATTTTGACACGTTCGGGACATCTTGGACGTCTTGGGGATCTAGGGACGTAAGGGAAACGTTTCCCACTGTGTTTTTTGCTGGGAAACGTCATGGGGACGTCTGAGGATGCAGGGAAACGTCCTGGGGACAAGGAAATGTGAGGGGGGGACGTCCAGACGTCCTCCACGTGGTCTACTGCTTTTTTCAACAATAAAACATAAAAATAACACTTTAAACTATTTTTTAAAATTTTAAATCACTTATAATATAAAAACAACATTACTAACCTAACCGTAACCCTAAAAGTACAATTTTATGTTATAAATTTACATTGTGCGCTCATTTCATATTCACACCAAGCAAGAGCAAGAGTGAGAGCAAGAGGAAAAGCAAGAGTGAAAGCAAGAGCAAAAGCAAGAGGGAGAGGGAGGAGCAAGAGCAAGCAAGTGGTATTTATATTTAGAATTTTATTTGCTTGCAAGAGCCGTAAGAGTTTTTTTTTAAAATTTACATTAGAATTTATATTTGCATTTTTAGGGGCTGTTTTTTAGCATTTGCATCTACATTCACAATGTAATCATGCATGTAGTTTGTAGGATTTTAAAAAACGCATATTGCATAGGGTTTGGTTGTAAATGGTTACGTTAGTTTTTTTAAATTACATTTAGATTTCTATTTTAAAATTTATATTATATTTGCATTTTTTAGGGGCTGTTTTTTAGCATTTGCATCTACATTCACAATGTAATCATGCATGTAGTTTGTAGGATTTAAAAAAATGCATATTACATAGGGTTTGGTTGTAAATGGTTAACGTTGTTTTTTTAAAATTACATTTTTATTTCTATTTTAAAATTTATATTAGATTTGCATTTTTTTGGGGATGTTTTTTAGCATTTGCATCTACCTTCACAATGTAATCATGCATATAGTTTGTAGGATTTAATAAAAAAGCATATTGCATAGGGTTTGGCTGTACATGGTTACATTTTTTTTAAAATTACATGTTTATTTCTATTTTAAATTTTATATTATATTTGTATTTTTTAGGGGTTGTTTTTAGCATTTGCCTCTACATTCATAATGCAATCATGCATATAGTTTGTGGGATTTTAAAAAATGCATCTTGCATAGGGTTTGGTTGTAAAATTTAAATGGTTACGTTTTTTTTAATTACATTTTATTGCTAGTTTAAAATTTATATTATATTTGCATTTTTTAGGGGCTGTTTTTTTAGCATTTGCATCTACATTCACAATATAATCACGCCATGTCACATATAGTTTGTAGGATTTAAAAAAATGCATATTGGTTACGTTTTTTTTAAAATTAATTCATTACATAATCAATCAATCATATAGTTATGGTTGTTTTTAATTCATTGCAGCAATCATCACCATGAGTTCTTCTTTTGAGTATGAGTATGAATTAGAGCATGAATCAGAGCAGAAAAGGGTTGAACAAGAAGTTGAGATAGGTGGCCGTGGAAGAGTTGGTGATGCCACAATGGGGGAGAGTGGAGAAGGGACACAAACTGTAGTGGCAACGGCAACTGGTAGTTCAGTTGGTAGTGCTACCAATTGCCCTTCTCAAATGTTGTCCAAATTTGCCATTGGACCATTTGATAAGAAGAAGCCATTGCAACAATTTGCCCAAATAATTGATAGCCCCGTCTCCAAGTCTCGAGGGGGGAGCAAAGTATGGAAGTGCAACATATGTCCACTGACTTGGCATGGCAGTATCACTAGGACCAATGCACACTTGTTGCACCTTACAGGAAGGGGGGTTGGCACTTGTAAGTGCCTTTCACTAGAGCAAAGAGCTGAGATGGTGAGAATCTTCAATGGGTATACTACAGATAATGTGCACAGAAGTTCGTGGTTCTACTCTGGCTGGCAAACATGTAATACTCTGGCTGGTTCTAGTTTTGGAGTGTCAGAAGTGGAAAGAAGAGGGAAGAGAAAGGCCGTGGGGGCAGCCCCAAATTCAGTTGTTGAAATGTTTGATTCAAAGGGAAGGGAAGAGGCAAATGATGTTATTTGGAAATTTTTCTATGCTGCTGGGATTTCATTTAATGCCGCTCACTCTCCTTATTACAAGTAGGCAATGGCTAAGGTTGCAAAAGTAGGTACAAGTTATGTGCCTCTTGGAGACACAAAATTGAGGACGACAATCTTGGATCGAAACTATTCCAAGGTTAATCTGTTGATGGAGGAGATGAAGGTGACATGGGTGTCACATGGATGTAGCATTATCATGGATGGGTGGACGGATATTAGACACCGTCCTCTCATCAATATCATTGTCTCTTGCAAAGATGGACCGTACTTCTTGAGAGCAATTGATTGTTCTGGGAAGCAGAAAGATGCTGAGTTTCAATATCAGATTTTGAAGAATGCCATTGAGGAGGTTGGACCTTCAAACATTGTACAGGTTGTCACTAGATGTAGCTTATGTGTGTAGAGCAACAGGCAAGCTAGTGGAGCGGGAATATAGGCATATTTATTGGACTCCATGTTGTGTGCATGCTATGAACAATGCACTGAAAGACATAGGGAAGATTCAGTGGGTTAACCAGATAGTGACTGAGGCCAGGGATGTGCAGAAGTTCATATGTAATCACCACACATCATTGGCACTTTTTCAAAAATTTTCGAAGAAGGAAGTTTTAAAACCAGTTGACACCTGCTTTACATCTTATTTTATTTTGTTGGAGAGGATGTCTGAGTTGCAGGATCCCCTGCAAATTATGATTATGACACAGGATTGGACTAGATGGCGTGAGTCCAAGACAGATCAAGGGAAAAGAGTGAAGGAAGTGGTGTTGCGGGAAACATTTTGGGTTGATATGAAATACATCATATCAATCATAGCTCCAGTTTTTAGTGTCATCAAATATGGGGATTCTAACAGCCCCAATCTTGGTGAGATCTACGAGTGCATTGACAACATGCTTGGGCAAATGAAGGCAAGCTATTCGGGTGAGGGACCCCACTTTGGAGTTCTATAATGAACATATACAACCCATTATTCAGCAGAGATGGGAGAAGTTGAACACTCCTCTTCATATGGCTGTGTATGCACTGAATCCCAAATGGTATGTGGAGAGGCCAGGCAAGAGTTATCCCATTGGATGATGATGAGGTAAAGAAGGGCCTTTTGAAGGCCTTTAAAAAATGTACACTCCATAGGAGGCTTCACAGATCAGAATGGAGTGGCTGACTTCACTGAACTTGATGGGTACAAAACATCAGCAAAGGCAGACAGGGTAACAATAGCACAGTTGAAGCCAGTGAGTTGGTGGCGACTGTATGGGCTTCCAGGACTGCTGTACGACCACTTGCCATTCACCTCCTTTCCCAGGTTTCTAGCTCCTCTGCCTCTGAGAGGAACTGGTTTACATATGGTTGGATACACTCTGTTAAGAGGAATAGGCTTACCTCTGCGAGAGCGGAGAAGCTTGTAGCTGTACACAGTGCTTTGCGTCTTATGGATCGCAAGACACCCCAGCATTACGGTGGGATGTAGATCCTAAGGAGCCGAGGCAGGTTGAAGAGGACAATACTGTGCAGTGGGGATTGATTGGTGTTACCTTTGAGGACGAGGATGCTAGTACCAGCGAGGAGGAGTTCATGGATATTACTTCAGATGTTGATTCTGATTTTTAGGATGATACTTGTAGTTGTCCTCTTTTTTTTGTAATATTGACAATAGACAATTGTTGGTGTATTTGGCTATGAGATTAATGATATGAATATCAACTATTGTCACTTGATCAATCGTAATTTAGAATGGTTTTACTTTTATATTTTATAATATATTTGAAATTTCAGTTTGTCTCAAATTCAAAATTCAAATATGTATTATGAATTTTCAATTTATGACATTAACATATTGATATTATAGTATTAAGGAATGTATTTGATGTTTATGAATTCAAGTTCCACCTTATTTAAATCTCAAATGGTTTTATTTTAACTTATTTATGTAATTTAGTCACTATATCTTTATATTTTAAATATTTATAAATTTTTTAATTAGTCGTCCCCCCACCGTCCCCAAAATTTAGAAATTTTTTGCTGTCCCGGAAACCCTATCCCCCTGTCTCAGGTAACTATGGAAAATACTGCCACCAATGCGTAGAGCTCAAGAAAATATGCACTTTTAGAAAAACGGCACCTAAAATAGAGCCACGAAGTGAAAGTTATGGCACTTGCAAGTTTTTGTTTCTACATCTTCCCGGACCCTTTCCAAAAATGGAAAATCTTATTCTATCCTTGTGTTTTCTGCACCAAAAATCCAAAAATGAAAAAAAAAAATGCTTCTTAGACCAAAGTGTCGAAATTGAACCTGCCCTGCAGGTCCAAGTTTAATGCTACCGTGACTTGTGATTTTTCATGCAAAAGTTTAAGTGAAAGAGCTAATGCAAGTCGCACTTTTCAAAGTTGCCCTTCCACTTGAATTTCCACGCAAAACATAAAAGCAATTCACTTATGCAAGTCGTGGAAATTGGAGCTGCCCAGCAGGTTGGAATTTAACACAATCACTTAAGTGAAAAGTGTGAATTTTGGGGCTGCCTGGAAGGTTGAAAATTCACACTTCCTTACCCTCATATTTTTCACACAATTCCTAGCCAAAAATTGTGACCTATTTTGGCATAGCTTAGTGCCTAAAAGCTGATTTCTTTTAATTATTTTTTAGCAAAGGTTGGCGCCAAAGATAGGGAGGAAGTCATTGCATGCAAAATCCCTTTTGAAGCTTGTGCATGTGCCCCAAATCTTCCAATTGAAGCCTTAATTGAGTTTACTCATATTTCCCTTCACCTGGAGTGCTTTCCAGAATTCAAAATTGCTCATATGCAATTAAAAATAAAAGGTGATGAGTTTTTTCTGAATTGTTTACGACAAACATTTTACCGGGCATGTACTGGAGAAGAACTACAAAAGCTTCAAGGATAAAAGGATAAGACAAGTCAGAGGCAACACCTGCAAGAAAATCACAATCAGCTGCTTCCAGATCCAGTTTGGTGAGTATCAAAGGCAAAGAGTCAACTGCATGCAGGAGAAAAAGCATCCAATCATTCATGAGGCGGAAGTGCAATACAGGTTGGATCAGCATGTAGATTATGGAAGAAGAACAAGACTGAGAGTGTTGCAGCTTTCTTCTAATTTCTTCCCCTCTTTCTTCTTCTTTCTCTTATTTTCTCCGACAAAGCAATTGAGTAATCAATTGAATTGTAAGACTTAAGTAATTGGTGTAAAAGTCGTTACTTCAAATTACTGGAAGAAATCGATTACTTGGAAATAGGTGGCAAACATGCAGAATAGAAGAATCTATTTTCAGTTGTAAAGCATGTATGTCATGCAAAGAGAAAGTCTAGGAGAAAATACTACCAGCTGCTTCCCCTTTTCATAACTTCCACATCTGGATATTCATTGAAAGCTTTCTATTTGTAATTGCCCTCTATGCACTATAAATAGAGGAAAAGCCTACGGGTTAAAGTATCACAACTTGTTCATCAGAATTTGTTTAGCAGAGCATTCTTAAGTTTTCAGACTTTGGCTGGATCCTTTTTTGTGAAAGCTGGGGAATTGAATAAAAGGTGGATTTCCGGAGAACTTTGTATCTACGGTGCTTTGCTAATCACTTCTATTTAAGGTTCTGGATAAACTGTGTTATCTTAGATCTAGGTTAGAAGCTATTCCTTTCCTTTACTGCTGAATTTTGTGAGTTTTCTCTATTTATTCAATTTGTGTGGATGAGACCAACTCTGTTATCTATTGGTTAAATTCAGCATATCTTCCTTTCTTCTTGCCTAAATTCTATTATTTCCCCCTTCTGCAAAATATTCCAAAACAGCTGCAAAATTGCCCAGTTGTGGTTCACGAGCTGTGGAAATTAAAGTAACACCCCTGAAAATAGTTATTAGGATTCACCCTTAACAAATTGATAAACATCTTACACAGGATCCTCATCGTTAAATGAAGGAGATTTATCTCATGACTGCCTAGGTTTTTAGTAGTGCATAAAATCTAGCCAACAAGATGGTGGAGGTGAAAACATGGTAGTGACATAAGAAAGAATACATAGTCATCATACCTTCCCAGTTGATAATGATGTCCAGAATTTTGGCATAGTAACATGATGGGCAATAAATCTGAATTGCCTCTACGTCCATAGCTGCTTACCTTCACTTTATCCTTTAGCCTCTTCATGCTAGTAGTGGTACTTATGTACGGAATTTTACTATGACTAAATATATTGGTAATTCTCCCATGTTGGACTGCTATTAATAATAGACCAGCAACTAAATATCTTGGTAGTTCTCCCAAGGGCTGCTCCCTCTCCATAACCAGCTGCGGCAATATACCTTCCTCTTTCTTAACCTTACGGGAATAATCATGCACCTCCTCTCCTAGCAAACTTGGGAATTTGGTTCTCTCTTCAACAAGCTCTGTAGTTTCTCCTTGTTTTTCCCACAAGATGGGACTCTTTTCCTCGAGGGTTGGGATGTTTTTCCCATGACCTTCGTGCATGGCTCGAGGCACAGACCAAGTTCCAATGCCCACTCTATCTTTTCTCCATCCTACAAAATCGAAAAATGATAGGGCATCACGAATAGCCTCCAAAAAGGCTTGATACTCCTCAAAGCTCATTTCAACCTAGTTGACCTTTGAAACCTTAGGCTCCTCCTTGAAGGACCTTCCTCTTTGTAGGTTTTACATGGTAGAAGCAAGAGAGTCCAAGGTCTCCGCTAGTCTTTCTTGCATCTTCATCAATTTGTCCATCTTTTCTTCCCCAAAAGAAACCCTCAGGCTAGGAAGACCAAAGCTCTGATACCACTATAATGTCCCTTTTTGGAGAAACAATGAAAAACAAGGAATTAGCACAAATCCCTATAATATCAAATCTGATTTTCAGACCAGCAAACTGAAAATTAAATCCAGTTCAGATCAACGATCAGATTTTCAGAAAAGTTGTACAAAAATGGTTGAAAAACACTTGAAATTCCTCAAATAACTTTGCCAAAATATAAAAAGTATTTTAGGCATCAACCAAACATTTTCCAATATGAAATTTGATAGAAAAACACTGTTGGAAATTAATTATAATCAGCGAAGTACAGCTCCAAAAAAAATTATGAAATGAGGGTTTACAAACCCCAAACTCCACAAAGAATTATTGATTCCGGCCTTACAAATAATGACAAATCTGAATATGAAAGAAAATATCAGATATGTGCCCTAGAAGGCACCAAATAACACACTAGTGCAAGTTGCTCCACCTAGGAGAGGCTCAACAATGCATGTAAAAACTTGAAAATGACTTCTCTTCTTCCAAATTTGCAATATGCCTTCAAACCAATCAAGGATGGAGGGTTTTCGTCCCCTAGCCCGCCACAAGAAGGGTTTTCGTCCTTCTTGGAAAGAGCCACACTCTTGGATTTTCACCCAAGAATGGATAGAATGAGCAACAACCCAAAAGTCCAATTTAGAGAAAATGCGCCAAAAGTAGATGCGTGCAAATGAAGTCTTTACTCTCCTTTTATATCCCATCCTTGGCGCCAAGGGTGAAGAAAGGCAAGGCCGACCCATATAAAGCTTATTAAATCTTTTACTTTGCTTTTAAAATTCACCAAACCCAGCCGACATGCTAAAAAGAAGAAAACACTAAAATAAATAGTAAAAATTAGAAAATAAAGATGCAATGATAGTTTACTTCCTTTCCCAGTTCACTCTTCTTCGTTGCCATGAAAAAGGGAATGGCAAGAAGTCCAAAATCATGCTCTCAAGTTGGAAAAGGGGACATTACAGTTGTGCATATCTTCTTGGGATACTCTTCTTGGGATGCCAATAGAGGGGTAGGTTTGAAGACATTCTTTTCATTTGAAATTGGTGTAAGAGGGTTCACTCATTAAGAACAATTAAGACCAATGTTTCGACATATTTGGTATTGTTTGGGATGAAATTCCAGGCAAAGTATGGTTGTTATACTTACATACCAGCACTTATAAGTATTGGTATGTGTTGTTTACATCTTATGTTGAAACGCAATGATAAAGGGAAGAAGGCAATGCTTCCAAACATGGTTAGCATGAAGAAGGAAGAGGCCTATCTTCAGGGAACTCAATGTATAGACGTTACCCTTGGGTAAGGTGCTTCATGGTGATAGTTTTCGGTTGGTTCCAAGCATGCATAGTATTACCTCCTTGTGGGGAACACTTGAAGAATTAAGAGAAAATTGGAGCTTTCTTGTTGAAGGCCATCTTTTACGCCAAGTTGTGACAAGGATGGATTGCAAGAATCTTGAGTTAAAGGCCAATAGGTCTGCTGATTTCAAACATAGACTTGCTGATCTTCATTTTCCAACTTATGTAAGACAATTTTCAGTCCCTACACTACTCATGAATTTGCCTTTTTCCATAAGATTTCAGTTTGATAGTTATACCATTGTCTTAAGGTTGAACATGCAAGAATCAAATTTGGGACTGCCATTAGTTGTCATGAACAACTATGAACTTATATTTTCAAAAGAAATCCCATCATGGGTTGATATGGGAAGAAGGCTACAGCTGAAAGAGAGAAACAAATCAGAATTGAAAGCATGGAATTGGATAAGATTCAATAAGATTTATGGCTGCGGTGAATTGTTTCCGTCCTATCCACAATCTGCTTCGTCTTGTGATAAGAGAAATAGCTGGTCCAATTGATTATTCATTCGTTCTTTGTTGTATGACAGAAACTACAACAGTTTGAAAGGATTTTGACACAGCTGAGCATACCAAAGAAGGAGATGTCGCTATTGTTTTTAAAAAGGGAGATAAAGAGGATTTTAATGAAGAGGAGGGCAGCAGAGGTATGACTTTGTTTGGGTTTACACTCCTTCATTTGACAAGCACGTGATCTAGATTGTGGGAGCACTACAACATATTCCTTCAACTTGATATGATGATACTTAGACATATACGCTTGCAATTGCTTGAGGGCAAACAATTTTGGTAGGAGATGATTGTAATGTCCCCTTTTTTCCAACTAATACCAATTGAAGACTTCTTTCCATTTCTCTTCCCATGGCCAAGAAGGAATTGCACAAGGGAAGTCCTTGAGTTTCGTTTTTATTTACTTTTATTGTTATTAATGTTTTTCTTTAGTGTTTTACTCCCTAAGGCAGGTCAGCTGAGATTATAATGCTCCCAACATGAAATTAAAAGATAAAAGTAAAATTCATTAAGAGGTCGGCAAGGTTGGGAAATTTCCAACATGGAAATAGAAGATAAAGAAAGCTTAAGAGGTCGGTCTACACCTTATGACTCTTGGCGCCAACCAAAGGGTATAAGAGGAGTCTTAGGGGCTCATTTGCACGTCACTTTTGGCATATATATTTTATCTATTTGGACTCTAGGGCCGTTTCTCTATTTCCAACTCCACTAAGGGCGAAAATCCATAGTGTGGCATCCAAGGAAGACAACAACCTTGCTTATGGCATTTGTAGAACAAAAACTCTCCAAATTGGGTGGTGTGAAGGAGAACATTAAAGATCCTGTTGCAGGTTTATATCTAGGGTATCAAGAAGAAGACCAAAAAGGAGCTTTTGCATGATTAGGAGTCCCTCTCCTAGGGAGCGACTAGGGTTGGAGTCATTTTAAGTGTCTTCTAGGGACGACACTTGTTTATTATTTGATATTCAGACTTGGCATAATTTATAAGGCTGAAATCATTCATATTTGGTCGCTGGGGTTTGGAAACCTCCATTTTGATTATTTCTCTTAGTTGTACTTCTGCTGTTAATAAATAATTCCTCAGCCGAGTATTTGCTTGATTTTCATGGTGTAAATTGTCCTAAAGCATCTCTAAAAGGTTTATAAATATTGTGGATGAGTTTAAGGGTGTTATTTGGGTAAAATCTTGTTGTTTAAGATTTGATGTTCCTAAAAGCAGACTGTTGTACCGTATTGATTTAATTTTCAGTTCGCTGGTCCAAAAATCAGATTAGGGTTTGTGCTATTTCCTTGTTTTTCAGTTTTGGCCCTAGAAAGGGACATTACAGAAAGTGTCAAAAAAGGTTTTTATTGTCAAATTTTGTGTATTGTGTCAAACTAGTGTCGTTGCCAAAGTCCTAAAAATAAATAAAAAATTGCCTTATAGAAACATTATCGGTGGAACCAGACGTCCGGATTCTTGCAGAAATCAAATGAAGAATATTGCATTTTTAGTGGATTTTCGAAGATTACAAAAGAAGAAAAATGTGCCTGGTTTCAGGGGCTCCGCCCCTCAACCCCGCTCTGTACCGCCACAAGGAGCGCGTCCAAGGCATCGCCTTGGGACCATGCAAGGGGCACTGCCCGTAGACCTCACTAGGGCCTATCATCCCAAGACACCCGCTTTGGAATTTCAGAACCAAAGTGAAAATTGGTGGGGAAACCGCATCGATAAGAAGAGTGTAAATTTGAGCTTCATTCCACCTTGCTAAGTAAGCAGTGTGTCTACTGGAGGACAAAGACATTGGAGGCTAGAGGTCAATCAACGACCTCTCGTCAGTTGCCAATGACGGGGCCGCATACCAGCATTGGTGGCATTTTCTTTTAGTTGTGTGTGGTGTGTTTCATTTGCAGTGTTCCCAATTGTTTGGATTGCTAAATAAATGGAAATTCCACATTGTGGGGGGAACATAACACCAATGTTCCAATTCCATTCTGCGCCAAAATGACTAAAGTCAAGGGCGACTTCCAGTTGCAGTGGTAGTTTTCAGTGACTGCAATTAAGAACTTTTTTTTCTTATGGATGTAATGTGAATTCTTTACTTGTTTTTGTATGAGCAGATTCCTATGTAACCTCCTGATATAAAAATATAGTAGAGAGCAAAAGCACCAGTGTATACAATTCATGGACCTTGAAAAGGTTTTTGATAGATCCAAAAAACCCACCACAAGGTGGACAATTGATGGGACCTATTCACGTCAAGGTTTGTGGTAAACTTGTTTAAAACCATAGAAGGTTGAGCATTGCTCCTTTCATTTGTATCAGGGTCATGATCCATGAAGATGGGCATGCCACAGGGGTGAGCATACTGTAGTTAAGTGTGTGAAAGTTTTCAAACATGTTCACGCTAGGGGGAATGTTAGGAATTATAATCAGTACTCACATGGTTATTACTTGTTAGTAAGTTGGTAAGTTGTTATAACCACTTGCGTAGATAATTTGTGAGCATATTTTTTGGGCTATGTAGTTAAGCCAACTCCTAATTTATAGAAATCTCATATGCTATAAGAATATATGGTGTCCCGAATGAAATATATGAAGAAATATTATTATTGTGTGATTTAATTCTGCATACCTGAACCAAATTTACAATCACTCCATGACAGTTTGTGAGGCCATTTGGGTGCATTGAGCGTAAGTAGGCATTTTATGACCTAACACCAATTCTATGACTATGAGATGAAAATTCTATAACATGCAAACTTTGGGTTGTGAGAATGTAAAGTGCGCGCCTAGATGTTTTGTGGCATACAATTTTGTTTGTAAAAGATTTTTGAAAAATGTTAAAGTATGGAAAGCATGCATGAAGTGCAAAATAATTTGTTGAGAAAATTGTAAAAGAGTTGTATGCTAAATTCTTAAGGCCAGAAACAAATCAATGTGATGCAATTATTGTGGAAAAAAATATTAATATGAGGAGTTTAATCTCATTTGTTCACTAAGCCTTTAGTGATGAAAAAAGAGACAGCTTTCGTTTGAAAGGAGAGATTGTGGAGTGTGAGTGTGTGCACAAGAGTGAAAATTCGTGCAACGAGAAAACGTGATTGCAGCCATCACTAGGTCAAAAAAGAGGAACCACAACAACAATGATGAACATGAGCCAGAGAAAAAAGCACTCATGAAGAAAGAAAAGAATGAATGGCCATTATTTTCACCACTCATATGCGCTCAATTGCAGACACTCCCGAACAACCACATGAAGGATCACACTTTTGAGCTTCCATGAGATTGTGTTCAAGAGCCTAGAGTGACATCTAGAGAGATAAGCGATGAAGCGAGATCGCGTCATTGGTGGTGTGATCCCCGACAGCTCACTAAGGAGCGATTGGCAATTACTCAAATTCAGCGAAGTGCAGAAACAACGCACAAAGTGACCCTGTTTAGCATCAATTATAACGAACTAACAAACACACTAGACAGGACAAAGAGGGCAGATGCCACATCTGAAAGCGGAGGGATTCGTTGAGGGGGAGATTGTGCAATTGTGCACAGTATTGGATAGGGAGAAGTTAGAATCATTAGATGGCATGAACATAAGTAAAATGCATCCGATTGTGTACGTTTGTGGAGCTCCTCCGTAAACTCAGACAACAACAACCAATTGTAGAGGAATTGCACTTTCTCGAGGAAGAACTGAAACACCAGCACAAATTATGGAAAGAATTAGCATTTTCACAACAAAAGATACTTGCAAAGAAGGCATACACGAGACTTCTCAGCTCGTGTGAGCTTATCAACAAGAGGCTCAGAGAAGAGGAAAAGAAATATCAACAGTGATGGAATTTCTTCAAACCATGAAGGACCCAGATTAGCACAAGAAGCTAATTAAAAAGGCTTCAAATTTTGAAGTAGATGGATAGATGAGAAGAGGCAGTTGAAAAAGCAGTTGGTCAGGCCCCAAGAGCAAGCCAATGTCTATCAGGCGACCATGCATGACGCATACAAATTTCACCACCAAGAATTCTCAAGATGTGCCAAAAACTATAAAACAATCCACGCATCCTTGATGCACTTAAGTATTTGGTACAAAGGGTGCAAGGGATGCACTCACCACCTCATTAGTCATATTTGCCAACATAATCCTTCACTGACTAAGAGCATCAGCAACAACATTTGTCTTCCCTTCCTTATGCTTGATCACAAGTGTGAAAGTCCCCAAGTAACTAAATCATTTAGCACGGTGAGCATGTAACCATTCACGAGTTTGCAAGTACTTAAAACTTAAAGCTTGATAATCTGTATACAATATGAACTCTTTGGCATTAAATAATGTCTCCAATGGTATAATGCCTAAACAATAACATAGAGCTCTTGATCATAAGTGCATTATTTCTTCTTATCCTTGTTCAAATTTTCACCGTGATATGCTATGGGGTATCCTTTGTAGTTGAGAACAGCCCCAGGCAGCACACCTGAAGCACCATAATTAACTTTGGAAATCTTGTTAAAATATGGAAGAGCAAGAAATGGAGCTTCTAAAACATGCAGCTTACGAGTTTAGACTTTTTTTCCTGCAGCTCTTGTCCAAACAAAGCCCGTCTACTTTCAGCAATGAAGCCAAAGGAGCTGCAATCTTGCTGATACTTCAAATAAAAATTCACCATCCCATGAAATCTCCATATCTCTGTAAAATTACTTAGAGTTTGCCAGTCCATCATTGCCTTCACCTTACTTAGGTCCATCTCTAACCCATCTTCTGAAATTATATGCCCAAGAAATATAAACTTGTGTTAGCAAAAAGAGTTCTTTTCTAAATTCACAAATAGCTTTTTCTCTCATATAATATCAATAAGGCTTGTAAAAGCATTAAGTAATCTTCAAATTTTCTATTAAATGCCAAAAAATCTTCCAAATAAATAACAATTACTTCCTATAAAAGGATGCAATACTTCATTCATGAGTTGCATGAAGGAGTTCAAAACATTCACAAGACCACTTGTACAATCCTTCTTCAATACAGAAACCTGTCTTCCACTCATCACCTTCTGTTATACGAATTTGATAGTAGCCACATCTTATATCTACATTAAACAAGTACTTTGATCTTTGTAACCCATCCATAAGGTTATCCATCTAAGGGATTGCACATTGGTTCTTGAATGTAATCTTATCAAGAGCCATGGAATCTGAAAAGATACACCATGTCCTGTCTTGCTTGGGAGCTGAAAACATTGGTGTAGCGCATGGATT
Organism: Taxus chinensis; assembly: GCA_019776745.2. Lineage (NCBI taxonomy): Eukaryota > Viridiplantae > Streptophyta > Pinopsida > Cupressales > Taxaceae > Taxus > Taxus chinensis. The sequence continues at coordinate 481,052,401 of CM034152.1, read as the reverse complement.
CAAATTCTTTCTAATGTGACCTTTATCCAAGAGTTTACTCACTTTTCTCCTTATTTCTTCATCCTCCATTGGTGAAGTACAATAGGCTTCTTTATTTGGAAGAGTAGAACCTGGTATTAGATCAATTTGATGTGAGACCTAACTTTTTGGCAGAAAACCAGCTGACAGTTCAATGGGCCAAAGTTCTGAACTTTCCAAGCAGACTTTGAAATTCTTTGGGCAGATATAGAATCTCACAAGTTTTTTGTCCTTCCATTTTCCCAGCAAAAAGAAGATAACATTCCTTTATTTCCCTCATAATCTTTCTTGGTAGGCATAACTTTATTTTCCTTCTCCTCCTCCATTGGCGTTAAGCTTATGTGCCTTGCCATTTTTCTCAAATCAATAGATGTTTGACTTCCCATCATGCACAATGCCCCGACCAGTATGAATGTCTCCCCAACAATATATGTCAAGTATTAGTAGGAAAAACATTGTCATATTCTATCTTCAGAAGACCCCAAATTGAAAGTGACCAAGCACCTATGTGTCACATATATGATGCCCATCCTGTACCAAACCCAACTCATAAGGGTTTGGATGAGATTCTTTGGGAAAATTCAACCTTGAAACAGCATAAGTGCTTACTGGATTTTCATTACTGCTAGAGTCTATCACCAAAGAACATACCTTATTGTTTTCGTACCCGTGACTCCTCTTTTTCTCAAGTACAACATGCCCTACATAGAAAAAGGTTCCACCCTTCTCATGCATGAAGTTCCTCCTTGACAAAAGCTTCCTTGCTTTCACATTGTAAGGCACTGGTACATGCTCTATCTTGTCTCTTATTCTGCTTTTGATCTACTGGACCATTCCAGGATTTGTGGCCATCGTCACCACCACAACAATAACAAATTATTGGTCCACTCCGTCCACTTCCTCGGTAACTCACATATCTTTCCCCTCGTCGTCGATGCTCTTCCTTGCCAATTCTCTCTCAGTTTAATTTATTCACTGATTTTGAGGCCATCCAAATCTTGAGCTTCCCCGTCAAGAATTACTTGAACCGTGACCTCTCTGCTTTTCTCTTCTTGAATTATCCTTGCACAGCTGTGTCTCCAACTTCAATGTCATTTGGAATACTTACTCCAAGTTAGGTAAGTTCATGAACCTTATCTTCGTTTCAACTTTCTATGCAATATCTCAACCTATACACAAATAAGGACACCATTAGTTGAGGCCCATTGGATAAACTAGTCCTTGTGCTCAAGTTGTCAACTATTTTGGAGTAATCTAACACCAACTTTTCTGTCGTTTGTTTCATGTTCTGAAATTATTTGAACAAATCTTGTTCATAATTAGGAAGCCAATATCTTTCTGTATGGAATTGTATAAGGGTGTGGGCCCCTTTCAAAACCCTCTTATTTACATATTACTCAAAAAAAAAGACCATTATTTTTCCTTCAGTGCTCTGAGAAATTCACCCCATGTGAGGGGGTGTTCTATCCTTTTCTTTGTCAATCTGGTGGTATAACTCTTCCACCACACACTAGCCTTCCCTTCAAATTTCAAAATACCAAACTGCATTTTTTTCCACACATATGAAGTTAAAAGGTATGAAAAACTTCTCCATTGCAAGGATCAAGTGGCACAGGATTTCAGGCTTAAGATTCACATCATACTTTGGTACCTCCATGCCAAGCTTCAATATTTCTTGAAAGCCTTCTGAAGGAGAACTTGATCGGTATTTCCTTTATTCTGTGAATTTTGAAGGCTACTTACTAGCAGTTAAGGCATCCAGCACCTTCTTTACATCTTCCATCTGCTTTTTGAAGACGTTCATCTAGAGTGTCCTTCTTGAGCAGCACCTTGTTCTTTTTCAATTCCAGAAAATTTCAGCTTTCTACAGCTGTCCACTGCTCTGCCAGCCTGGAATCTGTGGGTTAAGGATCCACCCTAATGCAGGGTTCCAAGACAGAAATAGAAATAGTGGCAATGAAAAATTACTATCAAAATACACCCACTATTCCTCAAAACAGCGACTTAATTTACTTATTAAATCCCCATTTTTTCTTCTTTACACTTTGGCTCCCTTTTCAAAAAGGCAGCCAAGTTTAAAAAGAACTCACAGATTTGGTAAGTAAAGTCTTCTTCAGTTCTCAACTTGATGACCTCTGCATGAATCCCAAAATAAAGAGATACTCTACTAAGTTACTAAAAAAGCATCTTAGAATAACTGCTGCATGTTAATTATGCATGCCATGCAAACCAAAGCCTTAACTGTGCATGATAGCTGTCTTATTTAGGACACCTAGATAATCATACGAAATTAAAATAGAAGTAGAAGACTATTTTGTGCCCACCTAGATGACTAAGTTTGCATGCCCCTACATCAGGTGTCTAGTGCTCCACCCAGGCTTGGTAGTCAAATCAAGGCTTCACAACATAGGTGCCACAAATACCTTAAGCATCTTTTGTGGAAGAGAGGAATCATTTAGTCATGTCCTTTGGAGATGCTTACCTGCCAGAGTCTTTTAGGCTTGTTACAAGCTGAATTTAATAGTCTTTTCACTGTTCCCCTTTCTTAGTGGGGCTTTCTCCTCAGGGACACTTGGATGATTACCAATAGTTTCAGTCATGTATTGCATACAATACCGTTAAACCATTATTGGTTACATGTGGAAGTCGTGAAGTAGGGAAACATTTAATTAAGGCTGTTCTCCTCTCTGTTTAGGAGAGTTTAGGCTGTTCAAGAAGGATCTTGGCTCTAATTGTCAAATCCAAACATGCATAATTGTGTGAGGATATTGCTTTTTTGCCTCCAGATGTGCAGGCCAAGATTTAGCATTTCTGGCATCTATACAATAAGATTTTTCTTGTAACCTTGTTGCTGAGCTGATGTAACAATTTTTTAATATAAGATTCACTTATTTAAAACAGAAACCGTCAATTAAGAAGATACACTATAATCTTGTGATATGGATAACAGAGTTTGTACTATTAAGCTGAGATAAAGATTGCACATCTTATTTCTTCAAGTTTACTTTTTATCTGTTTTGGTTAATAAGCAGAGACATGCTGTTAGTGACACTAGAGACAATGGGTTATATATTTTATGTGTATCAACCAAACAAAACTAGAAGTAATTGAATTGATGGCTTAGAAGATTACTGGCAGAAAAGATAACAAGATTCTCCAATGTGGAGAGAAAAATATTAAGAATTGGCTTCCCACGACTGAAACACGCAAAGACAAGTTAGTGTTATAGAATTAGCATCAATGCATCCCTACTCAAACAATTAAGGGACTACAATGATCAAGTCTAGTACGATCTGCATAAAGGATGGTTAAAGCTAGGCCCGTGCAAACAGATATTGTCATACAAGCCTTCCATGGATACCCTTCTCTAGTGCTGAGTACAATACGGTCCTCACCATTGCTTTAAATATGTGATTGGATTATGTAGTCAATGCCACGTGGTCTTCACGACCCCATCAGCATACTGTAGGGAGCAAATGTAGACATTTTTTTATGATGGAATAGATAAACAGAAAAAGGGTAATTGCGATTGTGTTTATAGTTGATATGTAATGAAAATAGTTTTACTTTAAATTTTGAGTAATCATAGTGGTTTCTTATAAGATGTCTTGGATGTTATCACCAACCAACACACCTTTGAAGGACAATCCACTATGTTTATATTTTGGCACCTAATATGAAAGCTCTCTTGGACTCCACATATCAAATTGCTCATGCATCCTGAACCTATTGTATGTTATAGATGATGAAAATTGCACAATAAAATAAGATATAAACACCGAATATTATCATATCTGTAATGTCCCCTTTTTCAAGACATTATTAATATTTATTTTTAATTTGCATTGTAACCCCTTGGCATGCCTAGCGCTACAAGTGGGAGTCTTTTTAGTTAGTTTAATGTGCACATAGGTTAGTTACATTTATTTATTTAATTAATAAATAAATAAAGTGCACATAGTCTTAGTATTAAATATTTTAATGAGAGTTTATGTTTTCCTTTCAAAAGGGAAAGGTCAGTCTTTATTGGATATTGCACCCCTTAGTTCTATAAAAGGAAGGTCGCATTTTCCTTAGAGGGGTATGTTGATGAATTATTGATTTCACTCCATGCTTAGAGAATTGGGATGTATGCCCTAGTTCTTGCATTGATCTCTCTCTTATTTGGATCCGTTATTGAAGATCATTGAAGACTCCATTGTTCTTTCCATTTAGCTCTCTTGTGTTGAAGGTGTTTGTGCATGATATTTTCTCTCTAGCTTTGGCGACTTGTCTAGGGTATTGGCGCATTTTATCGAGGGTAAAATCTGCATGTTATTGAGTATTTTTAAGGGTTCTAAGTGCTGGAAATTATTTATGCAATTTACCCTAACCCTAGCGACTAGGTTTGGGATTTCGGGGGCTGATTTTGGTGGTTTCTAGTGCATGCAAAGATCTGATATTTATTTTGATGAGAAGCTCATAATTTTCCCTTTCTACTGCATTTGGTTTCAAGTTAAAAGTGTTAGTATTTTGGGAGTTATTAATTTCCAAATTTTCAGCTAATTTTCAGCAGTTATTATTTATTATTTTTACTTCTGCAAATTGTATTGGATAAAGGAGTGTAAACACCAACTGGATTGCCCATCAAACCCTCACCTTGGCTCACTCCAATCCTATTTGGGTTGTATTGAAGCTGACGTTAGGGTTCGTTGAGGTAAACCTAGGAGGGTTTATCTTCTAAGTGTTTATTTTTGCAAATATTTAATAATAATCGGTTAATATCCAACGGGATATTACAGTGGTATCAGAGCTTCTTTCCTCTACTCTTGTGGGGGTTTGTGTGACAAAAACAAGGAGGAATAAAAAGAAATTAATTTCATAAATCTTGGAGTTGAATTGGTGCCCTAAATGTGTTGGGCGACCTAATTTTTGGGAAAAAATTAGGGTTTTGTGTTGGCTAGTCAAATTTTGGTTTTTGGATATTGTTTCTCATATTTTTGTGACCCAAGATCCAAAATTTCAGCTCTTTTGGACTTTCCTAGCCAAAGATACGGATTTTTGAAGTTGTTATATTTTTCTGCAGTGTTTCGGGTTTTAAAAATCAGATTTCAATTATTTTCAAAAAATTCCTTTTGGAAAAGTTGCTCCATAATATTATCTACCATTCCCCAAAGTTTCATGCAATTCCGAGGTGTTTTGATCAAGTTATGTCATTTTTCTAAATTCAGCTAGGGATGGTGACGAACTTACTATTTATAGTAAGTCTCCCATTTTCAGATCTAGAAAAATTTCTGTTTTGGCATATTCAGATTGGAAAAAAATATTTTAAAATTATTGCAAGTTGTTTGAGGTAAATCAAAGCAGTTTTCTTCTTTTCCGGCGGGTATTGTTTTACAGATCATGCAAATTGCCAGTGACGGAGGTTTGAGAACCAAGCTCTATAAGCTTGGGAAACGGCTCAAAAAGATTTCATTTGAGAAAAGTGTATTGTTCCACACTCTTGAAGAGATGGTGAGTTGTTTATGTTTGATAGAGCAATCTGATTATAGCTCTTTGTTTTCAGTTGTAGCTCCTTTGGTAACACACTTGGCTAGAACTAATTTCTTGAGACATGAGGAAGTGGATGTGAGACTTTTGGTCATTGCACGCATTAGTGAGGTCACATGGATAGCAGCCCCAAGTTTGTCATATGATGATACTACTATGGAGGAGGTATATGATCTCATGGTTGAAAGCTTTCAAAAGCTTTGGGACATCACAAACCCTCACTTTGATAAGAGGGTTAAGATCTTGAAGAACATGGCTCATGTAAAGTCTTGCATTCCAATGTTAGATCTTGATTGTAATGACGTCATTTTGCACATGTTTGAGGTTTTCTTTGATGTTATACATGAGGAACATTCACATGAAGTAATGGATTCTATGCAAACAATAATGTCTCTAATGTTGAATGAGTATGAAGAACCTCCACAACCTTTGTTATCCATCTTGTGGAAGGATTGGAACAAAAGGAGTCACGTCTTGCTCACTCCTTAGCAAGAAGAGTTGTGAATCAATGTGCAAGCAAAGTAAAGACATGCATCCAAAGTATGAGCACTTTTGTTTTTGATAACGAATTTTTGGAATCTAATGATTGCATGGGTTTGAATGGGTGCAAGGAGAAATCAAATTTGGTCGATGGGCATGAGGAGGATACTAGTGTCAAGCATATACATGATCAAGAAGAAATGATAGCAAAGGAACATGTGATGGAAAAATCAGATTTGAGGGGAGTTGTTCAACCCCACCACGAGCCATTTGAAGGGCAAGGAGAAGGCACAGTCAATGATCTCACCGTAGAAGACTATACTCATTCATATAATAGATCATTTGCGTCTACTTCTATGTGGCAAAAAGAAGAAATCTTGAAGCATTCATTGTATGGTAATAATCTTTTGATGTTTGACAAATTATTAGTGCCTATTAATTGCATCAAGTTGAATATGAGTGCAAAAGGAGCAGGTTTTCAAGAGGACTATGAAGATGGGCTTGTGAAGAGGTATGCTTATAAAGGAAGGACACCATGGAATGTTTATGGTAATTTGTAGTTCGCTGTAATTTTCCAAACAGCAGGCCCTTATGGGCAATTGAATGAGGTTTTTCACCCAAGCATGAGTCTCATGGATGTTCCAAGTCATTACCCACCAAGTATGAAAGCTTGTGGGGAGGACAAAGGGGTTTTAGACAAGGAAAGTAATGAGGAACTAAGTGTTGTTCCAAACTCAGAAATTCTAAGTTTTGTAGATGTTGGGGGCAGCACAAGGTATGATCTTTCTTGTTTTATTTTTCCTCAAATCTTGAGTTTTGATGGATATGATTTTGAGCATGATAGGGAGATGGATATGAGGTGCACTATGGAGTATATTGGTTGCATTTGTATTGGTACTCTTGCTCTTAACATTTGGGTGCATATGGAGCATGATGGAAAAGGAGAAAGAGTGATCATCACTCTTCCCAATGCTAGAAACCATAACAATAAGCTTGCTGGTCCGTATGAGAAATTCATCATTAAAAGGCACAAAGGTATGATGATTTCATGTGTTGTGCCTCCTATCATAAGGGAAAATCATTGGCACAAAGTAAGGTACAAGGTTCCTTGGTTTCTCTATGATAATATGCATAAATACATGCATTATATTTCAGCTCTCTCATTTCCTTTTGAGTATAGAAGAAAAGAAAATTTGTGGTGTTATCTTGCACATATTGCTTCATGTGGTAAGAGGATAAAAGGATTTGGGTTTTGCAAGTTTGGTTTGGATATAGGAATATCATTTCATTTCCTTTGTCAAATGATGCTAACTCCTATCTCTTGGGAAGACGTAAAAGAATGATGGATCACATGGACTACACTTTGCATGGTAAGAAGTTCATTTTCAAATTTTCAGCTACAGTTATGTCTTCCATTTGGGTGTTTGATTGAGATACTACCAAGGGTAAAGTGAACCAAGGATAAGTATTGGGAATGTATGAGTGATGTTGCTAACATGACCACCATCTTTTGGGCTTCAATGAAAAGTATGAGAAGTTTGAAGGAACATGGTATGAACTTTTATCAAGGCATTTCATTTTCAGATGTGCATGTGGATAATTTTCAGTTTGTTATGATTGAAGATGAAATTTCAGCTATATGGGAGCCATTTCTAATCACTAAGTTGATGATCATTCATGTTGGGAAAAAAATTATGAATTATGCTAGTTGTTGTCCTCTCATTTTTATGGATAATACTATTAGGACCAACTCCACTATTACTCCCAAAATTCAAAGTTTTCACATACATTTGGTGACATGGTTGTTGGTATTTGATTTTGGCTTATGGGTAACTATTTGGGGGTGGAAACCAGCCATCATAATTCTGATTTTCGAGAAAATAATGCATGATTACAGCAGTGTTGAGAGGCACATAACAGATTTTGGGGACAGCCCATACATGAGGGAGATTTGGGAGCTCTCCATGCCTTGGAGACATGAAGAAGAAATAAGAAAAGTGTTTCTCAACACTTGTTTTTCTAATGAGTTTGCTTCATGTGCAGGATTGAAGACATATGATGGAAGATTGTTGTCCTATTCATTTCATGAGGGTGTTTTTGAGTGGGCAGTCTTGGAGCTTAGCAAAGCTCATCCTATTGATGCTTCTTTATGCCATGTTGAGAACACCATCTCTTGGAGCACATGTTATGGAGTTGATGACCCATCTTTTTGGGTTGACATGAGAGAAAGAAATTTGTTCTTTCCAACTCTTCGCCACTTAACAAGCACCGGATGGAGGCTTTGGATGCACCACCCCATATCTTCTTTTTGGGGCATGATGCATGGATCTATGAGTTTGCTATTGCTTGAGGGCAAACAATTTCCGAGAGGGGAGAACTGTAATGTCCCCTTTTTTTAAGACATTAATATTTATTTTTTAATTTGCATTGTAACCCCCTTGGCATGCCTAGCGCTACAAGTGGGAGTCTTTTTAGTTAGTTTAATGTGCACATAGGTTCGTTACTTTTATTTATTTAATTAATTAATAAATAAAGTGCACTTAGTCTTAGTATTAAATATTTTAATGAGAATTTATGTTTTCCTTCCAAAAGGGAAAGGTCGGTCTTTATTGGATATTGCACCCCTTAGTTCTATAAAAGGGAGGTCGCATTTTCCTTAGAGGGGTATGTTGTTGAATTATTGATTTCACTCCATGCTTGGAGAATTGGGATGTATGCCCATGGGATGTATGCCCTAGTTCTTGCATTGATCTCTCTCTTATTTGGATCCATTATTGAAGATTATTGAAGACTCCATTGTTCTTCTTCCATTTTGCTCTCTTGTGTTGAAGGTGTTTAGGCATGATATTTTCTCTCTAGCTTTGGCGACTTGTCTAGGGTATTGGTGCATTTTATTTAAGGTAAAATCTGCATGTTATTGAGTATTTTGAAAGGTTCTAAGTGTGGGAAATTATTTATGCAATTTACCCTAACCCTAGTGACTGGGTTTGGGATTTCGGGGGTTGATTTGGGTGGTTTCTAGTGCATGCAAAGATCTTATTTATTTTGATGAGAAGCTGATAATTTTTCCTTTCTACTGCATTTGGTTTCAAGTTAAAAGAGTTAGTATTTTGGGAGTTATTAATTTCCAAAGTTTCAGCTAATGTTCAGCAGTTATTATTTATTATTTTTACTTCTGCAAATTGTATTGGATAAAGGAGTGTAAACACCAACTGGATTGCCCATCAAACCCTCACCTTGGCTCACTCCAACCCTATTATTTGGGTTGTATTGAAGCTGACGCTAGGGTTCGTTAAGGTAACCCTAGGAGGGTTTATCTTTTAAGTGTTTATTTTTGCAAGTATTTATAAATAATCAGGTAATATCCTACAAGGGAATATTACAATATCAAATTTAGAAATTCATCCGGGACATCAATTATAATGATAGAGGTTACATTTTATAATGTTTGATCTTCTACGAAGGTGGAGTCAAAATTCATCTTCAATCCCTCATATCACTCTCCGTGAATCTCTCAAACTTATCCCTAGGATATCTCTCACATCCCTTTATTATCTCACACACCAAAATAGCTACATGAGTTGTTTATTCAACAACTTCACTCACACACAACTATTAACTATATTATTAATATGAGTTGTATTAACTCAATATTAATAATATTACAATTTATTAATAATGTCACAATGTATTTGTAACAATAGATGCTGATAATGAGAATAATTCTTTCCATATGTTGTGTGTCACATGACTTTAGTTAGTTGATCTAAATGGTGTTATGATTCGTTGTGTAAGTAGCTTGTATTGTTTCATGCTCATAATATTATTCCTTTGTTACTTCTATACATCTTTGGTCCTTCGTGGACATTAGCATTATTTCTTTCTTTCTTAATGTTTTTGTGCAAGATCATTAAACTGTTCTAAGTTCTAACAAATCAAGACACCCAAATGAAAGAAATCCTAGCAAAAAAGGGTGTATGCTTTGAGCAAAATGAACTATATATTTTAAAAGCAGAGGTTAAAAGACAGAAATTCCTGGCGCAGATACAGCTTTCTTTACACTGCTAAAATCACACAATCATAAAATGCACAGATAGAACTACATCCGTGAGACTGATGATAGAAGCCTTCTAGAGATGATGTATCCACGGGAAAAAACAAACATACTTGTATATCTTCAAAGCCTCCAAAGCAACAGCACATGATACAGGATGTCCAGAGTAAGTGAAGCCATGTGAAAAGGAACCTAGCGTTAATAGAAAAGAAAACATTTGAGAGGTTATACTAGATAGCACCAAATAAAGACAATTTAAAGCACGCCTATAAAGGCAGATAATGTAATGTCTCAGAAGGAATTTTTTAGCATACCAAGTTTGTTACTTTCAGAAAGAACAACATCAGCAATCTCTGGGCTTACCAACACTGCACCTATGGGCATGTATGCAGATGAAAGGGCCTGTGACAAGTTATAGTAATAATCACAGGTTTTAGTGCTGTTTTAGGAAGCTGAAAATTTACAAATCGAAGTCAAGTATTTTAAAAGTAAAACAAGTATTATATTGCTCACTTTAGCTAACGAAACAAGGTCTGGTTGGATATTGTACTTATCGCATCCAAACATAGTCCCAAGCCTTCCAAAAGCACATATAACCTGAAAACAAAGCGTAACAAGTTAAATAACTTCATGAAAATTACAGGTCAAATATTGAAACAAGCAACAGGAAAATGGGGACCAACTATAAAAAATTCTTAAATTACAAAACAATGACAAATTAATCTGTTTAACACAAGATTACATTTTGCAACGCCAATATCGAGCCAAATTGAATATGAAACAAGTATAGATATAACCAGTCAATTTGTGAAATGTAGTTGAATTATAGATGGGAATGTGATTGGTCAGGAAACCATCCATACACTTGTCAAGAAAAAGAATCTCAAAATGACAACTGAACTAGTTATGAATAAGGTTTCTCACATGTAATTTGAATTTCATTTTTCAAAATCTCAATGTTTTAAATTCTTTATGACATGGAAGAAATTCATGCTTAGTTGTATTGCAGTGCCCACATTCTCAATTATGTGCCCTCCAGTCCTTTCCATTCTTCTCATAGAATTAGGCAGGGAGCCCCTCTCTCTTCCTACCTATTTTAGCTTATTATCATCACAAGATAGATCAATGTATTCAAGGCCTCAGACCAGAAGTAACAACATCCTCCAACACATTTCCAGTTCACTAATAACATCTTTTTTATGACATTCATAGTCAGATGGAGGCCAAGCACCTAAAGCTCATACTGCAACAATATGAGGAAGCATCCAGGCAAATGATTAGTCATTTTCTATTTTCCTCAATGCTCACCTGCAAAGACTGAAGCAGCTTCAGTGCATCCATTAAATCAGGGCTACAGCATTTCCTCTCAAATACCTTTTGGGTTTAGTGATCCAAATAGTTGTTACTAATTAAGTTAGAAGTTAAATAAATCTATGGGGCATGCTTCTCCTTATGGGACACCCCTTAGATAACACTTTATATTAGATACAAGTGCTAATGTCATGTTCATCGGGTTAATAAAGTTAGGTAATAGTTTTAACTTTTAGGTAGTTGGGCCCATTAAAGTTAGGTAATAGTTTTAGGTAGTTAGGCCCATTAAAAAGTTGGATCCCATGGAGTCATCTTGTTATTTAACCTCCAGGTGAATAATGACAAAGTAACTGAGTGTATGTGTTTGGAATAATGTAATACCAACAAAATATATGGCATTGGGCCATATGTGAATACTAGTAAAATATATTTGTTAATACTTAATGAGCTATTAGTTATCTATTTATTAATGTTTGGGTATGAGCCCCCAAGGTTGGCCTCAACAGTATGCCATTGCGTTGGTGACAACTAGTCACGGGTTCAATCCTGATTTCAATTACGGTGCGATTGGCTGGGCATCTAACGCATCGCTTGAGGATTAGTGTGATGGACTCGCCCTGCAACTACGCACATTCTGATTGCACCAAGTCATTGGGTCCTTCCAAGATGAAATGTTGCAAGAAGATGGGATAAATTGCGACACTTTAGTCATCAAAAAAATTAAATTTAATGTTAGGTTATGAATGTCCCCAACTACAATGTAACTTCTTCGAGCATAATAAAATGATGAATGCACACGTATCTTAGTGTTCTATGTACCGTATTCTCTTGATTCTCTCTCTCGTCATATTCTAACAATGACATCAAAGCCACAATCTGAGGAAGCCCTACGAGAAGGAAACGAACAAAAAGCTCGGAGTTCGAGAAAGTCGTAGAAGAGGGTACGAACTGTAGAAGAATATTTGAAGAGGTTTGATGTTTAAGGAATCCCTAGGAAGGTTAACAAGGTATGAACTGTAGATTCAAATTCAAATTCAGAGAGTTCAAAATATAGCATAGAAAGGGCATGTGATTGAAAAAGAAATGCAAGTTGAAGGTTCAGACAAAGACAGTCTGTAATATCCCCTTTTCAAAACTAACAGGTTGAAGACACTTAGCCTATTCTTGGTTTCCCGATGGCTAAGGGGTAGAAAAAAGATAAACTATAATAAACTAATTTTAGTGCATAATAATTTTTATTATAAGCACTTTAATTATTTTATCAGTGATAAATTGATATAATAAATGAGCACTTTATTTTTATTTTCCTCAAGGAGAAAAGTGACCCATATGGAGGATAAATAAAATGGTAAATAAAACATTAAATAAAAAGTGACTCTTTCCAAAGTGAGTCTTGGGCCACTTCCAACCATAAAAGGAGGTCGCCACACTTGGGAGGGGATCTTTTTTTGGCCATTTAATATCTATTATCTGGAATTGGGCTATTCGCTCTTCCATTCACCCACTAAAGGACGAAACCCCTTTGGTGTATTTGCATTAGAGGACAAAAACCCTCTCTTCCTAGGGTTGAAGAACGAAAACTCTTCATCCTTTTTGAAAATCCTCCATCTCAGGAGTTTTTATTGAGCTTCAAGGAGAATTTTCAAATTTCCAGCAGTGATTGAAGACACAATATTGCAAATTTGAGGCATTTTCAGCTAGGGTTTGAAGACAAGGTTGTTAGGGTGGAATTTTGCCTCCATTTCCATCCTTACTCTAGGGTAGCAACCCCCTTGTCGATGGAGTTTGATGCATTCTAGGTCACAGTTGTTGCAAATCTATACACCAATTGTTTTTCCATAATTTTAGAGGCCATATTCAGCTTTGTGTCGGAGGATTTGGGCTTGGGATTACTTTTTTCCAACCATTTCTATAAGTTGTATTTCTACAATCCAAAAATAAAATTCCAGCTCTTGTTTTGGATTCAAAAAATTCAATATTTTGGTGTTCTTGCATTCCGAAATTATTATAAATATTTCGGTATAAGATTTGGGTAATTTGAGATCATATTCAAGGTGTTTTGTGGCTCTTGTCTCCATAGTAGTTCGTCATACCTAGGGTTTGTTTCAATTTTCTATTTTGTAAAAAAAATACATTGTTTTCCTAATATCTCTATTTCCAACGTGATGCAATAAATTAGAATTCTCAGGTGTTCCCTTTGGGTTAGAAAATCTTCCATCGGGGACATTACAGTGGTATTAGAGCGGTGATCCTTGCCAGCCTATGAAAAGAAATCATATCTTGATGCACAAGGAGAAACAAGCTCAGGATTATCAAAGAAGAATTCAAACTCCAAGGAAAGAAACCATGGATGATCTAGAGCAGAGAACTCCTATAAATGACATGATTTTTCTACAAGAAGTAATCATACGGAGTAAGAGAGATTTGCAACAATCTTTTCAGCAAGCTTTTAGGGAATCTCAAAGGGAAATGCGTGATGCGTTGATGGGATCTATCATGGATTTGATTAAGGCTCTACATGGGCACAATGCAAATAAATCAGCCAACCAAGGAGCAACAAATAATGGAGAAGGGAGATCTTTCGGTTGAGCAAAGACCTCCAATAAACCTCCTCTTCAAATATTCAAAGCCAAATTCTTTCAAAGAGAAGAATCTCCAGTTGAGTTAGATCCGCCAAGTGACATAGAGGACCTAGAGTCATGGGGTGATATAATATACCCTTGTGGGATAAGGGATATCAATTAAATTTTATTAAACTACTTGCAAAGAAAGTAAACTTAGAAGAGAAATCCTTCTTCTTTTAGGTTCACCTCAAATAACCCAGTGTCGGCTTCAATACAACCCAAATGCAGTTGGAGTGAGCCAAGGTGAGGGTTTAGATGGGCTTACTAGTCGAAATTAACACTTATTTAACCAAATAACTTTCAGTAGTAATAAAATAAATTAAAATGTTGAAAATGACTGCAAACTTCAAAAATTAATCTCCCACAATACTAACGCTTTTTGCCTTAAATAAATTGCAGTTGAATAATAAAATTATAATCTTTCAAATAAACTCACAATCAGAATTTTTAACTAATTGTAACCCACTCAAATCAACCCCCGAATCTGCAGAACAAGTCGCTAGGGTTAGGGAAAAATATGTAAATTTATTCTAGCACTTTCCCTTCACTTTTGTAATGTCCCCTTTTTAATTAAAAATTAAAAAGAAAAAGAAAATCGATTTGCACAGGTAAATTTAAAATAAAATATATTTTTATTGTGCAAATAAAAAATAAAAGAGAAATTCGATTTCACCTTGGAATAATAATTTCTTATTTTAAAGGTGAATTAAGTGACTAAGCAAGTCGCATTTTTTTGGGAATGATTTAATGTTTGATATTTAAAATAAATTGATTTCTTCTAGGCATGGGTCGATCCATATGGGCCCCATTTGATTTAAATTCCCTATGCATTTATATTTGATTTAAGTGTGATCTCTAGGCACTTTTTAAAATGATATTCCCTCCTAGCTTTTGGCACCAAAAATGGAGAGAGAACTTTGGAGGATGTGCAAGGCAAAGATATAAAAGAAAATGTGGGCAATCATTTTTCGCATGTTGCCGTTTTATGAAACTTATTTTTATGCTTGAAGAAGGGATGTATACCCACTAATGATCTAAAACAAAAGGTGTTCTTCAACACCACCTTTGAGTGAAGTGTGTATGTCATTTGAGCTTGAATTGATAAGTTAATTGCATCTTTTATTCTCTATATGTAAGTCGCCATTTTTGGGAGAGTGCATGAGCTTGTTGATGAAGGTTTTTGAGGGATCTGTGTGAGGGTTTCAATTTGATTTTTACAGTTGATTATTGTGCATCAAAGTCGACTTGTGTGGGTGATGTTTGCGGTGCAAGTTGGTGGTTTTTGAAGTAAATTCAAATCTGATCATTTCCAGCTTGTTTATTTAATCAATATGGCCATGATTTGACCATTTTAATGCTTATTAATGTGGCTAGTAATTACTTTTGCTAAATCGACTTGTGTAGAGGATTTTGACAATCAGTGAAAGGGGTTTTCTACTATTTATAAGTTGTTATAAATTAATTAATTGCATATCTAAAAACTGCATTTATTAAGTTTAAGAGTGAAGGGAAAGTGCTGGAATAAGTTTACATATTTTGCCTTAACCCTAGCGACCTGAACTACAGATTCCGGAGCTATTTTTAGTAAGTTTCAGTTGACTAAAAATTCTAATTTTGGATGCATTTGAAAGATCTTAATTTTATCTTCCTACTGCATTTTATTTCGGGTAAAAAGAGTTAATATTGTGGGAGATATTAATTTTTAAAGTTTGCAGTCATTTTCAGTTGTTTTCAGGCATATTAAATTTAATTTACTACTTTTGCAAGTTTATTCGTTAAAAAAGTGTTAATTCCGACTAGTAAGCCCATCTAAACCCTCACCTTGGCTCACTCCAACCACATTTGGGTTGTATTGAAACCGACACTGGGTTAGTTAAGGTGAACCTAGAAGGGTTACTCTTCTAAGTTTACTTCTTTTGCAAGTAAATTAATAATAATTAATTAATATCCTACAAAGGGATATTACAACTTTTCAGCCCAATAAATGCAGTTTTCAGATCTGCAATTAATAGTTTATAACAACAGTTCATAAAATATGAGAGAACCCTCTTTAATGGTTGTTAAAACCCTCTACACAAGTCGATTTAGCATAAGTAATTACCAGCCACATATATAAGCATAAAAATGGTCAAATCATGGCCATATCAATTAAATAAACATGTTGGAAATTATCAGATTTAAATTTGTTTCAAATACCACCACTTTGCACCACAATTGTCACCCAAACAAGTCGACTTGATGCACAATAATCAGCTACAAGAAATCAAATTGAATCCTTCACACAAAGCTCTCAAAACCCTCATCAACAAGCTCATGCACTCTCCAAAAATGGCGACTCATATATATGGAAGAAAGATGCAAATAACTTATCAGTTCAAGGCTCAAAGGGCACACACACTTCACTCAAAGGTGGTGTTGAAGAACACCTTTTGTTTTAGATCATTAGCGGGCATACATCCCTCTTCAAGCATGAAGATAAGTTTGCAAAAACCGTCAACATGCGAAAAGGAGTACCCACATCTTTTTTTATATTTTTTTCTTTGCTCATCCTCCAAAGTTTTTTCCTTATCTTTAGCGCCAAAATCTAGGAGGGAATCTCATTTTAAAAGGTGTTTGGAAATCACACTCAAGGAAAATATTAAATGCATGGGAAAATTTAATCAAATGGGGCCCATATGAATCGACCCATGCTTAGAATAAATCGATTTATTCTAAATAACAATCATTAAATAATTCCCAGAAAAATGCGACTTGTTTAGTCACTTAATTTACATTGAAAATAAATAATTATTATCCCAAGGTAAAATCGAATTTCTCTCTTATTTTTTATTTGCAAATAAAAATATATTTTTATTTTCAAATTTATATGTGCAAATCGATTTTCTCTTATTTTAATTTTTATTTGAAAAGGGGGACATTACAGGTGAAGAATATACAACCCTCAGCTACAGGGTGAGAAATATGTTATCCTTCAGACATTTCTGCCAGTTGAAGAATAGTAAAGGCACCGGAAAATATAAAAGATTTCAACAGGAGCAGCCACGAAGAGACATACAACAAAGATTGGGAAGGTAACTCTTCCTTCTTATTATGGATCTAATAAATGTTCAACAAGATCATGGTTACATAAGCTAGATACATACCTATCTTTGAATCCCATGTATGAGAAAGAAGCCCTCAAATTTGCCACTTTGCATTTGGAAGGGGTAGCACATGAATGGTGGTACCATGGGTTGATCACCCGAGGGCATGAATCTATCACAGCAATTGAAGAATTCAGCCAATGTCTAACACAGAGGTTTGATAGAATAGATATGGAGATCCACTTCAGGGAGTTGGATCAACTCAAACAAGAGGGATTATTGGATAAGTATATTTCTGAATTTCAGAGGCTTGCGGTGATGGTTCTAGACGTGAGTGAACTAAGGCTTGTGGTGTTGTTCATTGAAGGCCTAGTGGAATCACTTAAAGGCCTAGTGAAGGCTTTCAGCCCTTCCTCTTTACAAAGAGCTATCAAAAAATATTTGGATCATGAAACCTCAGTCCCAAAAAACAAAATTCTGCCTTTTGGACAGCCTAGGACTGTACCTTTTGGACAGCATAGGACTGCACCTTTTGGGCAGCAAAAGGGGTGATTTGGACAGCCAAAGACAACACAAAGTGGTGAGCAAAAGAAAACAACTTTCAGACAGCAGGGTAAGTCAACTCAAGGGAAATTTGATCCAAGAGAGGGGTTGAAAAAAAGCAAAGAAATAGAGGCAACAAATGAGCTAAGAAGAAAAAAATTATGCTTCAGCTACAAGGACCCATGAACACCCGACCATCGTTGCCTTTGCAAAGGAGCAGCCCATTACATTGAGGTGATTTCAGACAAGGAAGAGGAAGAAGAAAGTGCTGATCTGGAAGAAGTCGAAGAACAAGCAAAGGAAGAGGGAGAGATTCTCACGGATGGCACAATTGTTACCTTATCTGGAGCTCCTAGATACTATGCATTCCGAGTTAGAGGTGTCCTACATGGTCAAAGAATCGCCATATTGATAGATAGTGGGGCTACCCACAACTTCATTGATGAAAGCTTGGTCACTAGGATAGGGTTGAAGATGGAGGACTTCCAAGGGTTCAACATGACCAAAGCGGATGGTTTCTCACTCTCATGCATGAAGAAGATTCCACAACTCGAGCTCACTTTAGGGAGACACAAGGTAACAGACGATTTGTATGTCATTGGAATTGGTGAAACGGATATAGTACTTGGAGTACAATGGCTCCAATTCTTGGGTGAATGCACTCAAAACTATCAAACCATGGAGCAAAAATTCAAGGCACAAGACAAGGAAGTTGTACTACAAGGTATGAGGAATGGTCTTGCCAAAGTTGTGACAGCCAAGAGTATGGAAATATCTTTCAAAAGAGGGCAAATTGCATGGGTTGCGCATTGTTTGGTAAAACTACATCCTCTTTTTCATCACACCAGTCCTATCATGTTGATATTCATCCGATTTTGGAAGATCATGCTAAGGTGTTTAATAATTTACCTCATGGGTTGCCACCGGATAGAGGTTTCCATCATATTATTAGATAGAGGCTCTTGAAGGCTCTGGTAATATCTTCTCCTTACTGCCATCCAAGAGCCTTCAAGGAAGAAATAGAAAAAGTAATCAACAAGTTTCCGGAAATGAGACTCATAAGGCCTAGTTCTAGTCCTTTCACTTCTTCGGTTGTTCTTGTGAAGAAGAAGGGTGGGACCTTGAAGATGTGTGTTGACTACCGATTGTTGAACAAGAAGACAATCAAAAATAAGTACCCCATACCGAGGATTGATGAGTTACTTGATGAGTTGCATGGAGTGGTGTTCTTCTCCAAGATTGATTTGAGAACTAGATACCATCAAATCCGGGTAAGAGAGGAGGATGTCCACAAGACAACTTTTAGGTGTCATTTTGGTCATTTTGAATTCTTTGTGATGCCTTTTGGGTTAACCAATGCCTTGGCTACATTTCAATCATGTATGAATCATACTTTAAGAGAGCATTTGCATAAATTTGTGTTGGTATTCTTTGATGACATTTTGATTTATAGCAAATCATGGGAGGAGCACTTAAAGCATTTGGATATAGTGCTGTAAATTTTGGAACAACAATCTCTTTTTGCAAAATTATCCAAATGTGAGTTTGGAATGAAGGAAATTTTGTACCTTGGACATGTCATCAATGCCCAAGGAGTACAAATGGACCAGCAAAAGATCCACGCCATCTTAAATTGGCCTCTTTCTACCACTTTGACTCAATTAAGGGGATTTGTGGGTCTTTGTAGCTACTACCGAGGTTTTTGAAAGGGTTTTCACAACTTATAGCCCCCTTGACAGATTTAACAAAGAATGGAGCTTTCAGCTCGTCACCTTCAGCCCAATAGCATTTGACAAACTCAAAAAGGTAATGAGTGTGTCTGGTACTTGTTGTTCCAGATTTCTCTATTCCTTTTGTTATTGAATGTGAGGCATCTGGAAAAGGTATTGGGGTTGTTTTGCTAATAAGCACCTAATTGCATATGAGATCAGGAAACTCAAAGATGTTGACCATAGGTACTCCATTTATGACAAGGAAATGTTGGCAATCATGCATGCCTTAATGAAGTTCCGGCAATAATTTGTTTGTGGCAGATTTGTGGTAAAGACAGACCACAATAGTTTGAGGTACTTTCTCAACCAAACTGATTTGAATAAAAGGCAGTAGAAATGCAAAAGCAAAATCCAAGCATTTGACTTTGCTATTGAGTATGTTAAAGGGAAAAATAACATAGTAATGGATGCATTGTCAAGGAAACCATATTATTGTTCTATGATAGAAATTACAGTAGATTGGAGGTCTGACATAACAGCTGAGTATGCAAAAAACCAGTTTGTTAGTGTTTTCCTAGAAGGGGAAGTTGAAGATGAAAGATAAAAGGTAGTAGATGGCATTATACTCTACAAAAAATAGAGTCTATTTGATTCTAGAATCCAAGGTAAAACATAAGATTTTGGAAGCTATGCATGACTCTCCCTTGGCTGGTCATCCAGGATACTTCAAAACATATAAACATATTAGGGAAAATTTTGTTTGGAAAGCGCTCAAAGGTGAAGTTCTTCAACACACCAAGAGTGTCTCACATGCCAACAAAGTAAAGGAGAACATGAATTTCCAACAAGTCTTTTGCAGCTCGTGTCTATCCCAAATCAAAAATGGGAGAGTATTTCTATGGATTTCATTACCGGACTTCCCACGGTGCAAGGTAAGAGTTGTATTTATGTTGTGGTGGATAAACACACTAAGTATGCCCATTTGTTTCCTCTTCCCACTAAGTATGATGGACCGCTAGTGCCTGGAATTATTTTTAAGGAAGTTTTCAGACTTCATGGGCTGTCAAAGAACATTGTAAATGATAGGGACAACAGATTTCTGAGTTTCTTTTGGCAAGAACTCTGTCATTTTTTAGGTACAAAGTTGACTCCTAGCACGAGCTACCATCCCCAAACGGATGGGCAAACTGAAATTGTCAACAAGTGGATAAAAGGGTACCTAAAGAGCTTCGTAACATGGCAGCAATCAGCTTGGATCAGGTTGTCATATTTGGGCGAGTTTTGTTACAATACTTCCTATCAGATGTCTATTGATATGACACCTTTCAAAGCCTTGTATGGTTATGATGCTTTTTCTTTTGTTGATATGGTTATTCCTGATAGTAGAGTTCCAGCCTCCAGGTGCTAAGGATATGGTGCAGCAAAGTCAAGATGTCATGAAGACACTCAAAGATAACATACAACATGCAAAATATCAACAAAAGTTGTATGCAGATCAGTGTAGAGTTGAGAGGACATTTGAGGCAGGAGATATGGTCTTTTTGAGGCTGCAACCCTATAAATAGATCTCTCTCAAGAAGAATGGAGCTGAAAACCTAAAACCAAGGTTTTATGGTCCCTACAAAATCACAAGGAAGGTGGGAGAAGTTGCTTATGAACTGGAGCTACCGGCACATAGCAAAATTCACAATGTCTTTCATGTTTCATGCCTCAAAAAGGCATTAGGTCAGCACATCACTCCTGTTGAGCTGCCCCCTTTCGATGATGAGGACAAGTTAATTTTGGAACTGGAAGCCATAATGAATGTTTGTGAAAAGAAGTTGAGGAACAAGATCGTAAGGGAATACTTAATCCGATAGAAAGATTTGCCCCTTGACAATGCTACATGAGAAGCTGCAGAAATTTTGGAGTATTCAAGTTCACAATTACTTGAGGGCAAACAATTGTGGGAAAGGAGAATTGTAATATACCCTTTTCAAAACTAACAAATTGAAGACCCTTAGCCTATTCTTAGTTTACTGAAGGCTAAGGGGTAGAAAATAAGGGAAACTAATCATAATAAAGTAATTTTACTCCATAGTAAAATTTATTATAAGCACTTTAATTATTTTATTAGTGATAAATCAATAAAGTAAATGAGCACCTTATTTTTATTTTTCCCAAGGAGAAAAATGACCCATATGGGTGATAAATAAAATAAAAAATAAAATATTAAATAAAAAGTGATTCTTTCCAAAGTGGGGCGAACCATTTAGGCCTTTTACATTGATATCGCCACACTTGGCAGGGGATTTTCTTTTGCCATTTGATATCTATGGTTTCGGCTATTTGCTCTTCCATTCCCCCACTAAAGGACGAAACCCCTTTGGTGTACTTGCATTAGAGGATGAAAAACCCTCTTTTGCTAGGGTTGAAGAACAAAAATCCTTTCTGAAGATCCTCCATCTCAAGAGTTTTTATTGAGCTTCAAGGAGTATTTTCAAATTTCCAACAGTGATTGAAGACACAATATTGCAGATTTGAGGCATTTCCAGGTAGGGTTTGAAGACAAGGTTGTTAGGGTGGAATTTTGCCTCCATTTCCAGCCCTATTCTAGTGTAGCGACCCCCTTGTGGGTGGAGTTTGATGGATTCTAGGCAACGATTGTTCTAGATCTATACACCCATTGCTTTGCCATTATTTTGGAGGCCATATCCAGCTTTGTTTTGGAGGATTTGGGCTTGGGATCACTTTTTTCCAGCCATTTTATAAGTTGCATTTCTGCAGTCCAAAAATAAAATTCCAGCTCTTGTTTTGGGTTCAAAAAATTCAGTATTTTGGTGTTCTTGCATTCCTAAATTATTATAAATATTTTGGCATAAGATTTGGGTAATTTGAGATCAGATTCAAGGTACTTTGTAGCTCTTTTGTCTCCATAATAGTTCACCATACCTAGGTTTTGTTTCAGATTTATATTTTGTTAAAAACGTACATTGTTGTCCTAATATCTCTATTCCCAGTGTGCTACAATAAATCAGAATTCTAAGGTGTCTCCTTTGGGTTAGAAAATCTTCAATCAGGGACATTAACAGTCACAAATTGAAGGTTTCAAACAATATACAATCACGACTTTCGCGAGTTACACACCTGACAACAAGTTGCAGAGTTACAGGAAGAATCTGCAGACATTTTGGTGGGAAGTAGACTAGGAGAAAGACATTTAGCATTTCCGTACAAGGGTACAGGCATTTCCCAGTCTAGTGCAACTCAAAGGAAAACACGATTTTGCAGATATTTTTCGTAGAAGCTAGATCGTGAAGGATAACAGTCACTAGTTTTCTGTCTTTTTTATGGTTTCCTGCAGTCATCTAGTGCACACAAACAAAACAATCTTTTGTGACATTTTTCTTGCTAAACAAACCAAAACCAGCTTGTTAGGGCACAGGATGAAAATTGTATGTGATTTCCCCCATGATTCAATCACATTTTCCAAGAGGAGGAAGTTTCCAAAGGCAGAGATGAATAGCAGACAAGAACATGATCAGATGCGAGATAGGGGGAAAACGCCAGTTGTTGATAGGATTGAAAGGAATCAAACCAGAACACGGTTCCTTGAGCACTGGAAGTTGTACATAAATATTGAACTCTTCAGACATTTCACGATTCTTCGAAGATTTGCAGAAGTCTACGACACAGGAAGAGTTCTTGCAGACTTGTGGAGAATCAATCATAATTTTGATGCTTCCAAACGTGACTACTTTATTCTTGTAGACCATAAATCTTGCAGACCTGAAGGCACAAAGTGGCAGATTGAAAGACGTATTCACTGACAGTCACTTTTTTCATTGACAATCGTGGCATCCCGCTCAATCAAAAATGCTACCAGTTGCTGGATTTTTTATTCCGGTGCATCCACGCTTCAAATATTGGAAAGATTAGCATGTAAATTTCCTGCAAATATAAATTCCTCTTATTCAGTTTCATAGGGTGGTGGGCATGCACATGTTGTCGAACGGATAGGAGATGTACCATAGTTACTTAAGTCTCAGGGTGGGGGAATGGGGCAGAGGGACGGGTTTCCAAGATGGTAAAAAAATTCCTAAATTTTTGCGACGGAAGGGGGGTGACTATTGAAATAATATATAAAAATTAATGTTTGAATATTATAATTGTATTCAATGAAATTTAGGCATTTAAACTGTGTTTAATGTATTTTAGGCACTTTCAAGATCATAATTTAATGTTTCAATCAGAAAACTTTGAAAGAATTTTTTAAATAGGGGGATGTCCACTCTAAGTCCCCACATCCCCGAAATGTTCAGGATGCCCATGACGTCACCAAAATCTAGGGGGTACGTCCCCATGTAACACTGAGTTGTACGCATAAACTGTCTATTAGCCTATTAACTGAAAAAGTCAGAAATGTTAGGTATGTTCCTAGAAGGCATAAACTGTCTATTAGCCTATTAACTGAAAATCCCAACATCACTGTAAACTTTGCTAAAACAAAATGTAGTGTCTGATGTGAAATTGGACTGGGTAATTTACCTCCAAAGCATTAGTTAAGGTGGCTTGTAAAAGCTTGTTGACCCTGCCAAAGTCACCTTACATGCACTAGCAATGGAGAGTAATACTAACATTTTGTGGCATGAGAGATTCAGACATCTCAACCTTTAATACTATAGAGTCCAATCTTGGCCAGCCTATATAGTCCCCCCTTCACAATCACAAACTCTAATTTCACATTCAAATCATTCTTTGGGTCGTTTCATCTTGCTACGGTAGTCCTTGTTAGAATATTTCACCTACGAAAGTGTAATGTCCCCATTTCTGAAGACCCTTAGCCTATTCATCCACGTGGGCTTTGGGATGTGCAAGGGGAACATTTTTATTAAATAATTAAATATTATTGCCTAGAGCAATAATTATTTAATTATTTATTATTTAATTATGAAGATTATTTAATTTAATTCCCAAAATATAAAAATTAAATGGGGAATTAGTTAAATAAATATTTATGTGGCTTTTGTTGTTAAAATCACCCTCTAGGGAAAACAGACTGCTTTTATTTAATATTTTCCCTCTCCTAGGGTTTTTGAATTTTGTGCCTCCTTGCTTATAAAAGGAGTGCTAGGGTCATTATTATGATTATGCTATGATGAACTTATTTTGATACTCCGTGCTTGGAGTTGGGATGCATGCCCATTGATGCTTTCTCTCTCTCTCTCTTGCATGGGAGGTTGTATTGAGCTGGTTTTGAGATCCAAGTATTCAGTTGTGAGATCCTTATTTCTGGCTTTGGCAACATTTTTATTGAATTTGTAAGTGGAAATCTGCCCTTTTACTGTAGCGACATCACTGTAGCGTCACTGTAGCAGCTGGTCTATGATAAAATATAAGTATTTCTTTGGAGTTCTTTTGCAAATTGATTTGCTGTGCATTTATGAGAATGATACGACTTGACATATATGCTTGATTTGCTTTGGCGACTTGCCTGAAGATGTCTATGGGCTGAATTACATACATTTTTGTATAAATCGATTGGCTGGTTGTTCTGCCTGCTAAATTGGTACATGGTTATGGTATTTCAAGGTGAATCGACTTGATTTATGCGTGATATTGTGATATTTAATAGTCCCTGTGTTGCAGCGATTTCTTCTGTGGAGATTGAGGACTGTTTTGCATACTCCATTTAGTGTGGATCGATCCAGTATTGTCTGATATTATCTCCTTTGGCAGTGATTTGTTTTGGGCAATAATTGGTCAGGTAAATCTTATTTATGAGGTATGGGTTTGGATTAATGTGACATGCCTTCATTTCTATCAAACAGCGACTTCTTTAGGGATGAATATTGAATGTTGATGCATGTTTGGGACCCTTCTATGCCCAGCGAACTTGTTGGTTTTCATTTGCTATCTACAGTGACTTAAATTGGTGTGTTAAGGACGGGGTTTGGGTGTGTAATGAACTGTTATGCTCTTCTTCCTAAAAGCGACTCAGTTGGGAGTGAATATTGAATACCTTAGTGCATGTTTTAGCTTCTTTGAACCTGCAACTGTTAGCATTACTGTTACGATGTGCAAACATAGATTTTCACATCAATTTCGATGCAGGTTGAGTACCTCTAATGTCTGGATGCAATGACTGGGTTTGACACATGATTTTGAGTTCCTTTCAAGGTGATTTAGGTGATTGTTTGCTGCTGATCTGTGACAACTTGAATAAGGCTTGATTAATGGTCTTTAGGAGTCTTACAACAGCGACTGTGGTAGTGGGAGTAATCTGAGTTTGAAGTATGTTGCGTCATCTTTGTTGACAGTGAAATTGACTGGGTCTGAGGTTCATTATATTGATCTATATATGAAATATTAGATCAATACTACAGTGACTCGAATGAAAGGATTAACTCCGGATTTGTACTCCCTGAGGGTCCAGCTGGTTGAACGTTGTGTATAGATATTGAGAGTAATTTCAGTATTCATTTCAGCAGTGTCATTGCTTGTTTCAGTGGTTGCATTAGAAGCTTAGATCTGATTTTTGAAGTTCAGCTGAGGAAGTTGTTGACAGAGGCCATTAAACCCTTGTCTTCGGGTTTATTGAGTCGTCTAGTTGATCCGTCCAATGTAAATTTTGACTGAGTTTAGCTATTTACAGTTGATAAGTGTATTGGAAGGTTCTTGATTTGCATATTTTCCACTGATCCCAGAAGTGGGATATTACAGAAAGGCTGCATAAACAAGTCATTATCACTTTATAACTCACCTGGCATTCTTACAAGCTACTATTGTAAATATCTCTCCCAAAGCACTCTAAGGGTTTCTAAATCTTCCCAAATCAATTGCACATCATCTTGAGAAGTCCCTACTACAACCCTGAAGCACACAACCAAGTCAAAAAGTCTAGCTTCATCCATTTCCAAGCATGCAAAGGTCATACATCCATGTCTTCACAAGAGCAACGTCACTCCACGCATTACACAATGGTTCCAATTAACAAAGGGTTAGGTCACATAGCTGAGGTACACCACACCTCACTATTACCGCATTGGGTACATTATATACTACGCAGCTAGCCCGCTATCTTGGTGTCAAAATACACAAGGGCACCCCTTGGGAGTTGGTTAGCTATACACAATTGCAAAAGCACCTAGGAGAACTACACGAGTCTTGATCCTGCAAGGAGGGCATGCAATACAACACTTGGATTAGTTCAGCATCTGGGATTCCAAACGCCAAGGGTGGTCTAACCTCAATCACACACATATGTTTTCTTCTTTCGGTTTGCTAACATTTGATGAAGGGTTTTGCAGGTTGCTAGGGTTTCTACTTTGTTGCAGGTTATTACAAGTCATTCCAAAGTTGTGCGAGCAAGAGTGACATGTAGCAAAGACCGTTTCCAAGCAAGCGAAACACACATAAAGTTGCAGATCCAGACTGTGAAGGGGTCTAAAATCGTACAACTCCAGGTCATGACAATATAGTTCCAGTCTAAACCATAGAGTAGTTGTACAATCCTACCCCTGCTCAGTTTCCTATTCCAAAATCTACAGTTCCTGATCCTCCTATTTCACTGTCCTGCACATTCAGATTCTCTCTACCCTACCTTGAACAATTAAGTCTATCTCCCCAGTCCTATCTTTCTCTTTGGTTGTCAATCCTCCTACCACCACCACCCCTCCTTCCCCTCCCCACTACCCCCCTCGCATCTCCTTTCAGTTTGATAAAGGCGACTACAGATCTTACTCATCCCAGATCCGCAACCTTCTCCCCTCTGAGCCCCACTTCTCTAACCTGACTAGTGCGGAGGCCAAGTACACATGCCTTTCCTCTGCCATGTGGGAGGCTGCCCTGAGTTCCTTTCCCAGCTCCACCACCCATCCCTCGGCCACTTGTATTACTAAATCTTGTCCCATGAACCAATGGTATGATGTAGAGTGCAAATCCCTTCACTGGCGCCTTCACCAGGCTTTTACCCATGCCCTCCCCTCCTTCCCCACTCTTAAGGTTGCCTGTCGGTGCCTTCTCCGTCGTAAGAAGCAATCCTTCATTTCCACCGCAGATATATGCTTTCCACCGCCCTTAGGACTAACCCTCGATCCTTCTGGCATACTGTCTTTCCCCGCCACTCCCCCTCCTCCACAGCGATCGATCCTATCTCCATATTTTCACACACCTCTACCCTTTACGATGTTTCGGGGCAACAGCTTACCTAGATTGGCATCTTGCTGCCTCGTAATCCCTTCACTCACCGCAATATCAAAGAGGCAATAAGGACTTTGAACTATAGCAAGGCAACGGATGTGGAAGGTTTCCAGGATGAGTTCTTCAAGCAGGGTTTTGAGGTCTTTGGTAAATATTTCACAGATCTTTTCAATTAGGTGGTTACCATGGGCTTCCCTCCTACTTGGTCTCTTCATATCATTCACCTGATACACAAAGTTGGGTCCATTTCTGATCCGGATAACTACATGACTATCATGGTGGGCCATTCTTTCTCCAAAATCTATGTTACAGTTCTCCACAGGTTATTGTCCGAGATTTTGGAGCAGAAGCAGCTCAGAGCCAGAGGTCAGGCTGGTTTTCGCCCTGGTTACCACACCATCGACCACATTTTCACCCTTCGGGCTATCATTGAGGAGGCCCATCACCGCTCTTCGAAAGTTTATTGTTATTTTGTAGACTTTCAAAAATCTTTCGACTCCGTACCTCGCATGGCCCTCTTCCAGTGGCTCCGAGACATTGGTATTTCTAAGATTCTTATTATCACCATCATGCGCTTCTATGAGTCCATCCTTGGTCGTCTTCGTATTGCACACAGACTATCTGATTTCATCAAGAGCACCATTGGGGTTAAACAAGGGTGCCCCTTGTCTCCTACCCTCTTTGGCATTTATATTGATGAGCTGGAATCTTTTCTTCCGGATCACATTCAGGAAAGGGATGGTTGCCTTCTTCACCACGTCTTGATTTCTATTCTCCTATTTGCCAACAATATTGTTTTACTTGCCTCTTCTCCTGAGGGGCTTCAGAGAAAGCTTGATGCACTTGCTTTATTCTGTGATCTTCGGCAATTGACGGTCAATCAGGGTAAGACTAAGGTCATGGTCTTCAATGGGTTGAGGACATCACATCTCCATTTCTTCTTCAAGGGGCAGGAGGTTGAAATTACTAATACATACACCTACCTAGGAGTCCAGTTCTCAGGACCTAGATTTAGTATGAGGCATTCTCTTCAGTCGAGGGTCAATAAAGGGTATGGGTCTCTTGCCTTTCTTAAGACAATGTTTTCGGCAACACTTCCAGGACATCTCCTCCAAGATGTTTCTTATGAACTCCCTCATCCGCCCCACTCTTCTCTATGGGTTTGTTGTCTGGGGGCCCTACCTTTTGGACACAGATTGGGCTTCTGCTAAGAGGATTCATACTCTCCTCCTTCACCGCTTCATCAGATGCAAATAGATGGTCCCCCAGCATATTATTTTGGCAGAGTTCAGAGCCTAACCTTTCCGTCTGGAGACTATATTTGACATATCAACCTTTCTTTACCATATCAGGAGGTTTGGTGATCTCTCCGATGGGCAGGACAGGTATCTGTATCTCGCTTATTGTTCCTCTATGAGTATTGCCCAAGATGTGGGCCATTGTTGGTTTTCTTAGGCTTCTGTCTTGTTGGACTCAGTTGGTATCCAGATTGATTGTCTCCCCCCCTTCCAGTATTCTCTAAATGCTCCCAATCATCTCTTGCCCACCAAGCAAGTGTTGAACAGGTCCATCCGAGAGGATATCTACAGGAGCTTCATTCAAACTACTTGCGTGAACCCCACTGGGGGTTTGCGCCCTAAGATGTCCTTTTATGCAAAGCACTTTCTTGAAATCAAAGATGGACTCATCATCCGCCCTCAGTACACCTCTCGTCATTGGGTGCATGCCCTCCGTATACCTCTGGGTCAGTTTCGAGTCGGCTCCCATAGACTTCGGTGCAAGACTGATCACCACATTGATCAGGAGGACAGACTTTGTAGGCTATGTAGCCTTCAAGAGGTGGAGACCGAGACTCATTTCATCTTTCGTTGTCCCATTTACTATGAGATCAGAGGACGATTTCACTGTCTCTTCAGAGGGATTCAAACTCTCCCGGTCTTCTTCAAATATATTGACCAACGGTGTCTTGCCCTCTACATCCATGAGTCTTTGTTGTTACTGGGACCAGATTCTTCATCCCCCTCTGAGAGTCATCCCCACTAGACGAATTACAACCTTTTTTCCGGTTCTACCCGCAAGTGGAGGAATTAAACGGCAGAGCCTTTCTGACCCAGATACAATGCATAGATCAGTTTGTCCCCGGTTGGACCTTCACACGTCCCTCGATCACCACCAGCAGAATCGGATGCACACACGTACCAAAGGGCAGCCCAGCTCCATTTGTCCCCCTGGTCTGTTGCTTTAGTCTTAGATCTCAGCAGGGGAGGAGGTTTTTCGCCCCCCTCTTTGGGTTGCCAGTCCATTAGGAGCTTCTTTTC
The DNA here is from genome assembly GCA_019776745.2 of Taxus chinensis. NCBI lineage: Eukaryota > Viridiplantae > Streptophyta > Pinopsida > Cupressales > Taxaceae > Taxus > Taxus chinensis. Next base: position 481,022,548 of record CM034152.1, on the reverse strand, counting down.
GTCGGCCTCTAATGTTAGGAGGGGTGTGGCTACCATTCCTGAGTAGACCATTGGTCCTCATTTGCCCCCCCCTTCATTCCCTTCTTTGTTTCTCTCGTCTTTCTCCCCCGCTTGCTCCATTTCCCCCGCCTGTGGGGGTGTTGGCTTCGGATTTCCTCTCTGCTCTGTCTTTTCTCATTTTTTTCTGTTTTTGGGAACTCGTTTTGAGTTGTCCCTACTTGCACTTTGTATATTGTTTGGGTTGCAGTCCCATTGAACTACTTTTGTAGTCATTCGTTGGACACTAATATATTTATCTTATCTTATCTCCTCTTGTGTATTTCAGCAAGTGCTTATCATTTATCAATTTTTAAAATCATTTCAAGTTTGAATGCATTATTTTAATTATGTATAATTGATGTTGGAAGTTAATTAGATCAGAATAGTCTACCTATTGCAAATGCTTACATCTTTCTTATTGTTGTGCATTTCCATAACATATATTTAATTAGGGTGTAAACATTTCGTGAACTCGACTCTTGAATCCAACCCATTTTTCAAACCCTAGTGGCCCTAGGGTTTCTTATTCTACATTGCAGCCATTCTGCGTCATCATGCCTTGTCCTTAATTTTCTATGATTTTCGTTTCAAACCAAAGTGATCACTCCTTCATTTTGGTACGGGTTACTATCCCTCTTGCAAGAGCCATACCCATATCCCGTTCGGAAGAGAGGGTCTCTATGATGGTTATTCTTGTTTCATAACTAATGAGACTACCACATATATTGATACACAAGCTGAATATATTCCTCCTAAACGACAACACCCACCTCACTTTGCTTCTTTCATGGCTATAGACGTTAATGTTGTTACTAGTCGTATTAAGCAACATGTTGGAGTCAACACACCCTTGCCTCCACCGCCTATGGCTCATGTTCCTAAACCTAGTGATCCTTCTAAAGGCTTTGATATATTAGATCAATTAAATAATACCCCTACTAAGAGTTCTCTTCTTGAGTTATTACAGAAAACACCCATCTACAAGGATATATTACATGAGACTTTATAATCTGTTACATTATGTTTAACCACCCAGATGGATGCTTTTGCCTTCATTATGGACACACTTAAAGTCATCAATAAGGCAATCACATTTAGAACAATAGATATCCCACCTACAAGAGGTACGGATCCATGCACACCTCTTCTAATTACAGCAAAAATTCAAAGCTTCCTTTTCAAACATGTATCAGTCGATAATGGTGTCAGTCTCAATATTTGCCCTAATTCTTTGCTTATGGGAATTTCTATGCATTTGATTGATACAACTATTACAACTGTACGCAATTTTTATAACATCACGTCCTATCTTAGGCATTATTACTCTAGCTCTTTTAGTTGGCCCCAAGAAATTACCCACTCTCTTTCATAGTAAGGACATGGATCTATACTACAATCTCCTTTTGGGTTGCACTTGGATTCATGCTATGCAAGCAGTCCCATCAACGATTCATCAATCTCTCAAGTTTATACGTGACGGATGTGAGTACACTATGGTTGTTGTCCCAAAGCCCTTCAAATAATTGCAAAGTTGACACCTCTACTTCTCCAATACTGATTATCACTCCCCCACAGCAGCCCATACCTGTGGATCAATTCACCACCCATGTTGTAGGTGAATCTAGTCACGACTCTGACACTAATAATCAGTTATAACCACTTCCTCAACTTAGTATATGTTGGCTAGATTTTCTGCATAGCCGAAAACCTAGGCAGTCATGAGATAAATCTCCCTCATTTACCGGTGAGGCTCCCATGTATGATTTTTATCAATTATGGATTTGAGTAACTGTTTGTGGGTTTTACTTTAATTGCATATCTCATGAGCCATAGCTAGGCAATTTTGCAGCAAGTAGCTGTAAAGAAAAATATTTGCAAAACAGGAAAATAATAGAATCCGGGAAGAAAGAAGAAAAGATGTGCAATCCAACCAATAGTTCGCAGAGTTGATCTCATGCACATAGATGAAACAAACAGATCCCACAATACATAATTTAAAGAAAATGAAAGCTTCAAATCTAGATCTGAGATAACACAGTTTATGCAAAGACCTACACAGAAGTAACAAACAAATGCACCGTTGACACAAAGTTCTCCGGAAATCTGCCTCCTTTCAATTCCTTAGCTTTCAAAAATACATCGAGGGTTTCAGCTCAAAGTCTGGAACACAAGAATGCTGATTACAAATTTTGATTCTCTAACCCATAGGCTCTTCCTCTATTTATAGTGTATAGAGGGAAATTACAAATAGGAAGCTTTCAATGAATTGCCACATGTGGAAGCTATGAAAAGGGGAAGCAGCTAGCAGTATTCTTCCTGGAATTCCTCTTTACATGACATGCGTTATTTATAACTGAAAATAGAACCTTCTATTTTGCATGTCTGCCACCTATTTCCAAGTAATTGACTTCTTCAAGTAACGGCTTTTAAACCAATCACTTAAGTTTTATAATTTAATCGATTGCTCAATTACTTTGTTGGAGAAAATAAGAGAAAGAAGAAGAAAGAGGAAAAGAAATTAGACGAAAGCCGCAACACTCCCAGTCTTGCTCTTTTTCCATATTCTGCATGCGGTTGACTCTTTTGCCTTTGATTCTAACCAAACTAGATTTGGAAGCAGTTGACTGTGACTTGTCTCCGGGTGCTACCTCTGACCTGTCTTCCCCTTTTATCCTTGAAGCTTTTGCAATTCTTCTCCAATATATGCACCAGTGCAATTTTTGCCGTAAATAATTTAGACAAAACTTATCATCTTTTATTTTTAATTGCATATGAGCAATTTTAAATTTTGGAAAGCACTCCGGGCGAAGGAAAACACAAGTAAATTCAATGAAGGCTTCAACTGGAAGATTGGGAGCACATGCACAAGATCCTGGAAGGAATTTTCCATGCAATGACTTCCACTTGGGCTGCGTTAGAAACAAGAGGATGATTTTTTTCTAGAAACCTTTGCAATTATAAGATCTAGATCTATTTCTTCCTTTGATTCTGAAGACATATTCAATGTATCAAACATTGACTTCTATTTTCTTCACCAATATGGGCATAAATGAAGTATTCCTGCAAATAATTCAGACAAGTATGCAGTCCATAGCATGAATATCTAATTTCTTCACTGAGATATAATTATAAAGTCTTCTGCCTTCTATTTTTAGACTTTGCTTGCATGCCAAGCAAGCTAAAAATATTATTTTATTCACCCGTGCACTCACATCAACATGCAGATGCTCTGAATAATAAAAAGAAAGCTTCTCCAACCCTAGGCGCCAAAACTGAAAGCTTCCCGACAATTAATAAAAAAAGTCATATTTTAGGCATTTAGCTATGCCAGAATGGGTCGCACTTTTTAGCAAGAGGAATTGCTAAAAATAAGAAGTCAAAGCAATGGGAATTTTTACCCTGCAAGGCAGCTAAGAAATTCTCGTTTTTCACTTAAGTGACTTGTCTTTCATAATGGGAATTTTTACCCTGCAAGGCAAGCAAGAAATTCTCACTTTTCACTTAAGTGATTTGTCTTTCATAATGGGAATTTTCACCCTGCTAGGCAAGCAAGAAATTCTCGCCTTCCTGCCACTTCTAAAATTCTCATTCCCAGCTTAAGTGATTCCTTCCAAAAAAAATGCGACTTGCATGAAAGATAGCTCTTTTCCAAAAGTGCGACTTGCATTATGACTTTCGCCTTTAAAATTGTGTGAAACTTCGTCACTTAAGGCAGTGTGGAAATTGGACGCGGAAGGCAGCCTTGAAAATTGCGACTGGCATGAAGACAACATTTCTTTCCTTTTTTGGATTTTTGGTGAAGAAAACATGATAGAATAAAATTTGCCATTTTTGGAAAGGGTCCGGGAAGATGTAGCAGCAAAACCTTGCATGTGCCATAACTTTCATTTCGTGGCTCTGTTTTAGGCGTCATTTCTCTAGAAGTGCATATTTTCTCGAGCTCTACACATTGATGGCAATATTTTTCTTATTTTCATAAAATTCATTTTTGCACCTTTTTGGACAAAGCGACTTCGTGCAATCTTCTGAAAGAATCCTGAGCTCTGATCGCCTTTAGACATATTAGTAATTAAAAATACTGGATAGCTTTTCAAAACCCTAGACCTGGGGAAAGATCTGGCAGGAAGAATGAATAGGCTATAGAAATTGCCGGAGAAAACAAACCAAAACACAGACAAAAAGAAATAAAACAAAACAAAAGAAGTTGCAGGCAATTGCTCGAAAATTTCTCCAATTAGTTGATTTGCAAAAATTCTTCCCCCCGGGTGAATGTTCTATGGTAATAATGATGGGATGAAGTGTTTTATATAACCTAAATCCTCCAATTTCAGCTCAATCTATTTTTAAAAGAACTTTATTTGTTTAATAAATAAAATTCTCTCAGACAAAACATGGCGAAGGGATAGAGTGAGTATTAGCATGTGGGTACTAGGGGGAATTTGACTTTTATGACTCTCTGGGGATACCTTAGAACAATGCAAACAACTGCAGGAAAAACAAACACAAAACAACCCATTACTTTGAAAAGAACGATTTTTTTTAAAAGGGGTAGTCACTTTCTCTTTAATGTCAACTTGTTCAAGGATACACCACCATGCTACAACCCATTTGAACAAGACAAAATGTGATATCTTTATGACAGCATTCCAAATGAGTTCCAATTCTAGAATTCCCAATGATGGAACTTATATAAAGTCTTAGCCTCACTACAATCCACTCCTTGCTCCATTTCCTAACACCTTTCCTTAGAATCAGATATCTATATTCATTATTTTGCAGTCATTGAATCTTTTTCTTGAGTCAATAGAAGGTTGGTTTGGCATGGGTACGCACTTTTGTAGGAGGTTGAACATCGTTAATGCTCGGCTTAACCAAGTCGACAAACATTTGATGTATTTTCCATTTGGAATAGTTTCTTGGCACATACAGCAATTCAGGCCTAGACAAAATGATGCCTCCAATAGAGTGACTGCTTAGGAAGACAAAGGCCATAAACAAGAGGCCTTCTCACCTCAATACAAAATCTGCAGGAAATGATTGTTATGGCTACCCGCAGACCATTCTGATTAAATCTGAAGATCCATTTTCTGTTAAATTTTGTCAGAGTTAAAAACAATATAGCTCACATTAAACCCAGTCAATTTATTTAACTGTAGATAGTACATATATATAGGCTTTAGACGACTCCTTAATAAGGAGTCAATCTCAACCTATATTCTATTCTAGTGAAGTTGTTACTTGAACTTCACATACATACAATCTCATTAAAACTAATAGCAAATACAATCCCTATGTTTTCTCTCACTCTTATCTACGTTGAGTTGTCTCACAACTCATTACGCACATATAACTAACTCACTTACTACAACAATCTATTAACTCACCTAACTAATGTCTATTTATTAACATATTATATTTCCACTCCACATATTTACTCATACATGTGAGTACTAACCATTATATTCCTAACATTCCCCCCTTTGTACGAACATGGGGCGAAACACCACCTTCTAGCTAAGCAACATGCCACTCCAGAGCTTGCACCTGGTCTTGACCTTCTATAATATCCCCTTCTAGAATAAGTTAGGAATTCATACAAATCTGATCACACATAGCGGAAAATAATTAATTTTCAAACCCCAACTGCTGCAAACTTCAAAAATTCATATCTTTGGCTAGAGAAGTCCAAATGAGCTGAAATTTTGCATAATGGACCACAAAAATATGAGGAACAACATTTAAAAATCAGATTTCACACAGCCAACCCAAAACCCCAATTTTGACCTAAAAAATAGGTCGCCTAGCACTTCTAGGGCACCAAAACTCCTCCAAAAATTATTAAATCAATTTATCCTTATTCCTCCTAATTTCTATAATTAGATGCAATATTAAATCAACCCCCAAACTGCAGATCTGAAATAAATATTAATTTACCATACCCAGAAAAGCCTGCAGACAGCTGAAATATTCAAAAATGCATAACTCCTTCAAAACTCACTATTTCTTCACCAAATAAATTGCAGATTGTTCTATAAATTAAGGGCTTTCCAAAGAGCTATCAATCTGAATTTTCCGAGCCTTAAAACTTAGCCAAAACAGTCCTAGAAACTGATTTCAAGTCACTAGGGTTAGATAAAATTATATAAAATAATTCCAGCTCCTTCCTAGCCACCAAATACACCAAAATATTAGCCCTTTGCTCTGAAATAATCAATAACACATGGCAGATTGCAGATCTATCATTTATGGCATCAAAACATAATCAAATCATCACCAACCCAAGTCGCTATGGTAAGAATACTGGCAACAATAATAAAATGATTCAAATGAGCAATATCAAATGATTTTCACACTCTAAACTTGGCGCCAAAGATGCAATAACTCTAGCAATAATGGCAAATCTTCAACACAAGAGAACTCAACAAATGGAGCAAGAGAAAATACTTCAATAGATCAAAACCAGCTCACTAACTTCCCACGCAAGAGAGAGAGAGAGAGAAAGCATCAATGGGCATACATCCCAACTCTAAACATAGAGCATAAAATAAATATCATCATAACATGAGTCTAACAATGATCCTAGCACTCCTTTTATAAGCAAGGAGGCACAAAATTCGAAATCCCTAGGAGAGGGAAATTATTAAATAAAAGAAGTTTATTTCCCCTAGGTGTGGCGTCCCCTTTTAAAAAGGGTGATTTTAATATTTAAAAGCCACCTAATTATTATTTAATTAATTCCCCTTTTTAATTTGCATTTTGGGAATTTAATTAAATACATTACTTGCTCCATAAATATTAAATAATTAAATAAATATTGTTTTATAATGCCAAATGACTAAAATCACTCTTCAGATAATATTATCTAATTATTTAATATATTTTTCCCCTTGCAACATCCCTAAAGCTCACAGGGAATGATAGGCTAAGGGTCTTCAAAAATGGGGACATTACACCTTCCTCTGTGCTACATCAGTGCTTGCACTTGATTGTGGGAACACATCAACCAGGAATTGGGAAATTCATTGACCGGTCCATGGAAACCTCAACCATACATCAACCATGAACACTGAACTTCATTGACCAATTCTAGGAGCATCAAACTAACCAATCAATAGTAGTGGGAACATCACATCTACAATCTACTTTTGTCAAGAACATCTCTTGCATCAGTACTCGTAGTCCGGATCTCCTACATCATCATCACATTAGGGGATGATAAGGAATTTCACACATGAACAGGTTTTCTCTTATGTTTTTATTTTCAACACCACATAGAACAAAATAGAAAAACTTGTGTCACTATTGCTGAAAGCCACCCCATTGTTAGTGGCTACGAGAGGCATTGTTTGGTCGATGACGCTCAATTGCATGTTGTTTTGATGAGGAAATAATTCCCCCTTCACAATTTTGACACGTCATTGGACGTCAAGTTCGCCCGATAATGCACCCATTTACTAGAAGACATTTTTTGACAACTTGATAATGACTTTGATGATTGATTTCTAACATAGCTAAATGGCTAATATTAGAAAACCATCAACTAGACTTTATAAACTAACAAACTACTAAATATACATTATATACTGTTAGCTATTTTAGGCTATTAAAACAATAACTTACCTAAAAACAAATACTTGACTACAGTATTTAAGATTTTACCAATCTCTACTCGTTTTAAAATCCACATACACCATCTTACAGCCATATGCATGCACAAGTATTGCTACATGGATGTGAAACATCCAAAGTCAGGTCACACTACTTGAATAAATGAGATTCCAACTGCAAGTGTGAGATATATCAGTTTAATAGATTCCCAACAAATTGATTTGAGGCTAGTATTCATGTATGGAGGCATTGTCGAATTAATGTAGAATCAATCAGTTGACCCTAGGATTGAATGAAAATTAGCAGAGCACATGAATGGCAATGAAATGAAGAACAATAGAATGTGGATGGATCAGAAGTGCTATTTCAGGTGTATACATATCTATACGCAAACCACAGGGAATCTCAATTCTTCGCATATAGATTGGAGATGAAAAGGCGATGCAAAAACGATGCATGCTAATATGTCAAGTTCGGGAAAGAAATCTAAGGAGCTTCAACACATGATAAGATTTGCATGTACATGTAAGGAACACTGCTCTTCTCGTTGCTAGCATGCAAAATAATGTACAATGTTGTCAGATCAACAGTGGAGATGTGACATTTACAACCACAAGGCAAAACCTATGCATGGATAAGAAATTATTGGAGCTGGACAGGTAGTCATTCAGTGTATTGTTGGCAATCTTGTTAGCTGGGCGATGGAGATTATGGCAGCACGAGACCAAGGGCCACACTTTTTTCAATATGTATGGACATGCATCCCTAATCCACCGTCATAAACAAATGCAATCTATATTCTTTACAAGGCCATGTTCAATATGTTCGCAATTAAATTTGCAGGTAAGGAACTATCAAGAGACAACTTTGCACGGGTTGCAAAGAGATGCGTCGAGACTGACAAAACCAATACCAGTCTTCAATATAATTAATATACTGAAAGATATAACTCTGAGACTACTACAAAGACACGGTTGAACTGAAGAGGAATGTTTAGGCATTGATAAGACTTCCAGTCAGATCAATTTATAGAAATATTTACTGCATGTAGATACATCAATCAACAACCCACTCTTCTAGCTATTTACTGTGAACAGATTTTTGATCCCTCCATACTTCCTTATCCCATAACTGGACTAGAACAACCACATGAAGAAGAAGTAAATGTGTATACTGCATAAGCAGACAATCAGAAATCCTACTGATGCACATGTATAGAAACAAATTTAATAATCTTCTCTTGAATACAAACAGCTACACATTTAAATCACCAAACAAACTTCTTCAAAGACTCTCTCATTTTCTCTGATCGCACGCTGCTCTGATACCAAATGTTAAATTTGGTCAGAATTAAACACAATATTAACTCACAATAAACTCAGTCAATTTATTTAACTGTAATATTACATATATATAGAATTTAGAGAACTCCTTAATACAAGGAGTCAATCTCAACCTATATTCTTCTCTAGTGAAGTTGTTACTTGAACTTCACATACATACAATCTCATTAAAACTAATAACAAATACAATGCCTATGTTTGCTCTCACTCTCATTTTCGACTTCACTTGCTCCATTCGCCCCTTGGCCATCGCGTCTCCATTCACCCCCCTGGCCGTTGCGTCAGTCTCAGATCTCAGCAGGGAAGGAGGTTTTCGCACCCTTCGTCGGGTTGCCAGTCCATTAGGAGCTTCTTTCTGTCGGCCTCTAATGTTAGGAGGGATGTGGCTACCATTCTGATTAGACCATTGGTCCTTGTTTATCCCCTCCTTTCCCTTCTTTGCTTCCCTCGTTTCTCTTCCCCGCTTGCTCCATTGCCACCGCTAGTGGGAGTATTAGCTTCGGGTTTCCTTTCTGCTGTCTTTTCTCTTCTTCTTTTATTTTCTGTTTTTGGGAACTCGTTTTGAGTTGTCCCTGCTCGCACTTTGTATATTGTTTGGGCTGCAGTCCCATTGACCTACTTTTGTGGTCATTCGTTGGACATTAATATATTTATCTTATCTTATCTTATCTTATCTTATCTACATTAAGTTGTCTCACAACTCATTACACACTTATAACTAACTCACTCTCTACAATAGTATATTAACTCACCTAACTAATGTCTATTTACTAACATATTATATTTCCACTCAACATATTTACTCACACAAGTGAGTACCAACCATTATATTCCTAACATTTTCCTGCCCAATCGTGGAGTAATTTTCCGCCATCTTCCAGGATTTCAGAGTTCATTGTGTAGCTAAGAGGAAGAAATTACACGTCAGAATTATCAGCTGAAAGCACTGCAGTATCAGGTAAGACATGGCCATGCCTCCGTCAGTCCTGCCAGTCACGACTATCGGTTTCCTTGCCTCTCAAGGTTACTTATGGAAGATGGATGCCTTTTCTCTCAGGATATGGGTTTAAGGAATGTTTTTTAAAATGCCAATCATTTATGTTGTCTGATATGCACCCTGTTATGTTCCTCAAAGCTTTGTTTAATGGTTGGCTTTTTCAGTCTGTTGCTCTCTTAATCCTACACTAGACCTTTACAATTAATATATAGATGGAAATTAGTCGACTCTGGGATTCTCCTGAAATTATGATGACATGCAATTTTGCTGAGCTTTCACCTTTAATTTAATATTGATTTATCTTTTGCTAAACAAAAAAAAATCCAGTTACATACCTCATCTGCAATGAAGAGAATATCGTACTTCTTAAGAATGACTTGAACCTGCAAAATAGCACAACCCCAACATAGTTTTAGAGTCTCTCATGTCTATTGGGAGAAGAGATAACAAGCCACGTTACTTAATCTCAAATTGACAAACTCCACAGTTTGAACACAAAAAGAAACCTCTCTATAAATTAAGATATGAAGTTCAAATACAAAGATCAACTTGACTTTAGTTCCAAACCTATTTGATTGTGGAATGATTTAACAAAGCTTACAAAAATATGAATCCGTTCCTTCAAAAGGCATAGCTCAACCCAAGAAACTCATATTCAAAATTCCTAATTTCATACCATAAATGATAGATCCTTAAAATAACCCAAAATGGGATATTTATACCAGATATTCTCTGCTTAAAGTTTATGAAACAAATATAAATTAAGTTTCCAGGGTACACACTCCTGCCCCATTTCTTGGAGATATTTTCAAGTTCTTTAAGAGTTTCAGTTAAGCTTTGAGGCAGGTTTGCTCTTAAGGTACCACCATAGTTCAAGAGCTTGTACTCAGACATTACTAGGCAGCCCAAACTTTGACTCGTTACTATGGGTTTTCTCAACAATTACTCCTCAACTTTATCGCTACTTTAACAAAACATATAAATTCATAACACAAACTTGAATAACATGAAAAACACTATTAATTGACATGAGAAATGAATATAGAGACTGCATACGTATATTTTCCATTAATTTTCAACCAAAAAAAGAGTACAAAATACAAATTACATTCATAGACTATAGTGACAGTCCTCAATGCACCAAATATATACTAATATCAAATATGAAATAAATGATCATCTCCAACGCCTGCAATAAGTCTCCAACCCTCTGGAAGTGGAATGTAAAGATTCCTCCTCTATAACAATATCATCCACAAAGATATTAGCACCCTCACCAACCCCTTTGGCTCCTAATCCCTCTACTGCCTCTAATGCCATCGCTTCCTCTGCCTTGCTCTCTAACTTTGGGATGTCCTCCTTAGTAAACATGGGTTCCACATCATCAGCAGTCCATTTAGCTTATAGATCAATATCATAAGTCAATTGCCTTGTGATTCCTTGTCCCCTCCACTTCTCTCACACAAAGACGAAGATTGTATCATACAAAAACAAGGTCAGTGAGGCATTGTGTTGTCAGTCTATTGTGCTTCTTTGTGTAAACAACTTCACACATGCTCCAATTTGGTTTGCACCCAAAAGCACTACATGGCTAGCACAAGATACGGATGGTTAGCTTAAAAAGATTTGGTGTTTTTGAACCATAATCTGTTAGCATATGCAAAGAGAAGAAAGAATACAATAGGCAAACTGCACTTCTGGAATGACACAAGCAGAGGTTTATTTATATGTAAAGAGGTGGTTGAACAGTTACAAACCGAACAACTACATAACTGTTTTTACATGCTATATAAAGTGTTATATTTTAACACCCCCTCTTAATGACTAACCCAGAAACAAAAAAAAGTTTGTCCCAAAATTTTACAAATTTCCTAAAATCCATATGTTTAGTCATTACATCTACAGACTGTGCCATAGGTTGTACTTCAAAATCATCAGTCCATGATTGTGTTGTGGTTGTCAAATGAAGAAGAACCACAAAACAAAAATTTGGTCCCATGAACAAAAGATATGACAAGTGGTCCACTGGTTCTCTATTATGTGATTCATTGACCAGTGATGAATCACTAATGGCTGAGAGTGTCAGCCCCATCTCCAGAGTGCTGAAATCAGAACCTCGGAGAAGTGGATTGAAAACTTTGTTCCAGGCTTGTGTAGCCTGCTGGAGTCTGTACAAAGACTCAATCATCCTGCAATCGAAGTCACCTCGATCACGTCCTTGCACCACCATGTAGTGCTCATCCAACTTTTTCAAGAAGAGAAATGTGACCATCTATGCAGTAGGAGTTAGAACCAACTCCGCAATAGTAGGAGAAATAACCATCTCCGTCTCAGCAGTGGTCTCTGTCTCAATAGTGGTAGGAGTGAGAATCAACTCCTCATCTATTTGCTCATCTATCCCCCTTTGTTGGGAAAGATTGTTCACAACACAATGAGCAAACTGGTCATGCTCTACTGTCCTTCGAGCAAGGACCTCTGAGTGAGTGGCTGGGCATGCCATCTCACCATGCATTGTTAGTGCATTTGGAATAGTGGAGTCTCCGTCCACAACAAATTGTTCTTCACAATGAGGAAATCCATCCTCCCAAGGCATGTCCACCTCCCGTACACCTAGTATAGTGGATATTCCCTCCACAATAGGTGCATGTAGGTTGACTGTATCCAAGTCAATAGATTTGTGAGGAATGGCTTCCTCCCAAGGCATTGTAGCCTCCTACACTTCCTAAATGGTGGAGCTGTCCTCCACACGTGCATTCATGTTGATCGCAGCCGGATCAACAAGCCGATACTGACCACCTTCCCCAATACCAAGGGAAATTATCCGTCTTTGTTTGACATCAGAGACAACACACTTCTTTCCACAGAAATCCACAGAAATATTGGGATTTTAAGTCAATTGACGAATAGATAGAAGATTCTTTTGTAAAGAAGGTACATATCTAACATTCCGTACAAACAATTTATGAGCATTATTCAATACAATGCATATATCTCCTATCCCTTCTACTGCAAGTGATTCTCCATCAGCTAGTACTACTGATTCAAAACAGATATTTGCCCTACGACATGAAAAGTGTGCAGACGCACCAGAGTCAATGATCCAGCAACTGGTACCACTGTCATTCGAGCATGATGTCGTAAGACAATAAAGAGCATGCCCGTCATCCGAATCCCGTTCTTCTGCAACTGCTGCCACATGTTCCTCATTACATGGCTTTTTGTTTTGCTGCGAAAGATCATACTTCCGCTTTCGGCAATCCTTCTTGAGGTGCCCAACCTTGTGACAGTAATAGCATGTGACCTGATACCGAGTGGAAGACTCACCAGATTGACCTTTCCACTTTCCCTTTGACTGAGTGACAAGAGCACTCTCTGAATGGTCACAATTAGATTTTGCCTGAAGTTGTCTCCGCTCCTTTTGCAACGGGTAGGAACTCACCTTGTCAAACGTGAGTGTTTGACTTTCAGCCATTAAATGGAGTGCCTCCACAAATGACTCATACGAAGAAGGTAAGTTGTTCAAAACCAGAGCCACCATATCATCGTCGTCCACCTTTTTGTTGATGGAAGATAACTGGTCTTGGAGGTCTTTCATCCGAAGTAGGTGCTCAGACAACGATCCACCTTCTTGTAACTTTACGGAAAAGAGCATATTTTTCAGGTATAAAACCCGACTCTTTTCTAATGTCTGATATTTATCCTTTAGACTGGCCCACAACGTGCTTGCCACAGTAGCATTCCGCACTTCCGGTATCAAATCATCCGACACCGATAACTTGAGAAGCAATAACGCTTCCTTATGACGTTTGTCATAATCCTCGAAGTTCATCGCTGGTCGACTTTCATCACCCTTGATTATTTTATCACAATCACGAAACTCCGCGACCGTTAAAATCTTATGGCTCCATACATTGAAATTAGTGCCCATTAATTTTTGTGTCTCCGACAAAGTTAAGTGTGATATGTTTGCCATTTTATTATTCCAAAGTAACGGAAATAATAAAATAAAAGTTTGCCACACCAATAAAATAATGTATTATCCCACCAAGTATTACTTATTCCAATAAGTAATATTAAATTATGCAAATCACCCAACTATATTTGTTTGTATTAAAAATATTATTACTTATTCCTCCAAGTAATATTAAAATTAATTGCTCCACCAAATCGTATGAAATTAATTATGCAAAGGTGAATACCTTTGTTGAAAAATAATATTATTTCACCGACCTTGGATAAAAGGAAACGATTCTGACACTCGCGTTTTCCTCCAACAAACAGTGATTGGGTATTTCTACAGTCAAAGCCCACGATTTTGTTGGTGCTAGCCACAACTTCACCTTTTCTACAAGCCACGACTGAACATTTTCGTTCTGAGCAAAGATCACGACTTGAACTGGATTTGTGTCAAGGTTCTTGTGTCTCCTTCTTCACACGACTTCTGCCCTTTTGACGTCTCTCTTCCACGATTTTGCTGGTACCTTGCCCTATTCTTACCCACGTTTCACGATTCTGCCCTCGTGAAGATATTCTCCACGATTCTTCTTCACGGCATGATATTGCCCTTCGAACTCACGATTTTGTGCAAAACCGCTTTGTATTGTCTCACATTTTTCGCAAAAACCGACTGTATTTTTCTTTCACGACTTTAGGCCCTTGTACCACGTTTTCTTGGCCTCGAATGGAGGAATTTCTTCCTTCTTTGCCCTAGCGTCTGGTATTATTCTCCAAATACCCCACGTTTTATCAAATTCGTGCCTTGTTAGGGCTTCCTCAAATTTATAGTTCGTACCTCTTGGAGGCTTCCTCGAACTGCAACCTTGGACGCTCTGATACCAATGTTAGCATATGCAAAGAGAAGAAAGAATTAGAGAGGGCAAACTGCACTGTTGGAATGACACAGGCAGAGGTTTATTTATATGTGAAGAGGTGGTTGAACAGTTACAAACCGAACAACTACATAATTGTTTTTACATGCTATATAAAGTGTTATATTTTAACATAATCTTCCCACTATAAATCTTAAAAGTCAACTAGGCTTGAATAAATGAAAGAATTCTTGTAACTAGTTCGATGTGTGACGAAACTAAAAGTAAAAACAAATGAATCAATTTATTTTTACATGGCTTAGCAGTGTTTCTTCTTTTCATGCATAAAGCCAAAGAAAAGACCTCCCCTTTGCAATCTTGTAAATTTGCATCTTGTCAACAATTGTATCTCTAATATCTTCATCAGGGATCATCATCTCTATGCATGTACTAAGGTTATCCATAGCCTCCTCATTGACCTTAAATGATTGGGAATAAAAGAACTTTGGATTCAGGCAGTTGGCCGCTGCATGTATATGCCGATGGGGTTGTTTGTTCCACCTCCTACCATTTATGTGCGATACGGGTTCATATTTTTTTTATTTTGGCCATAATATGTTATTATAGCCTCTTTGGCCATGTCTATGGCCTCATATAAATAACCCATTTGGGTTTTCTCCTCATCCAACAACCATACAACTCTAACAAAAGGCCCTGACGCCTAAAACAAAAGAATGGACAATTTTGAATTCAAAATTAAGAGAAATTTTATATTTTAAACCAGAAACTTATAACAAATAAATGATAAACAAAGACATAGTTATGTTTAAGGTTACCTTAAAGATTTCCTTAGCACACTTCGCAAACACATCATCAAAAACGGTCTTTACACCCTTTCCCCTTCGGAAGAGTCCAACCATCGTGTGCTCGCAAACATCTACTTAAGAAGTGTAAGTGAAGCTACAATGCGCTGAAATGTGATGAAGGTTGTGCTGAATCGAGTGACTCCTACTCGCACAAGCTCTTTTCTGTGGTTGTGCTCTCATTAATCTTAGCACCCAAGGGTCATTGTAGATGAACATCGTGATATTCATTGCCTTGTCAACCACATTCTTCATCCATGTCATTTTTCTTATGTCCTCAAGTAGGAGATCAATGCAATGGGTTATGTAAGGGGCTCAAAAACCTGTAGGGTGCCACTCCTCAAGAAGTCTCCCTACAACTACATATGTTGTTGCATTGTCGATCACAACTTGGACAACATTCTCCACACCAACTTCTGTCACCACCTCATTCAACATATCGAACCAAAAGTTTGTACTTTTCTCTTGGTGGGATGCAGCATTTGACTTCAAGAAGACCAAATGCCCACTTGAAGCCACTAAAAAGTTAATCAAACAAAATGGCACAATCCTTTTGCAAGACCATTTTTTCTCTTCTACAAAACCTTGAGCATGTTTGACAGAATCCTCCAATGAAGGGCCACTAAAATCATCAATAGTAACCTTGAACCTCTTCTCGAAAACGGTCAATGCAATGACTTAATTATCCGAGCATGGGTTTCTTGCCACACTAAATTAATATTGTTCTACCAAACGTTTGCCACAACTATCATTGCTTCCTTGTGCACTTCCCAGTTCCAAGCAGTAACTTCGAATGAAGGTTGTGACACAAGACTACTTCAAGCAACAAAAAAACTACCTGAACTACCTTAAGTGGATGAGCCATGTCCCTGTCACCATCCCCTTGGACTACCTGCAGTGGATGAGCTTCAAGTGCTTCAACTTTCCTCTTTTTTTTCCTTTTTTTTCTCTGAATAACTCAAAAGGAATGCGACCTTCTCTCTTTGAGCCTCAAGAGGTTCCTGTCTACACACTATCATATCTTTCCCTGATATTTGAGCAATGTGGTATTGAGGAGATCGTAACCTCCACTCACCTTCATCCCATAATAGTTGCATACCACACAATTGTTCACTGTTTGTTCACAATACTTCTAGGAAGGGTCAATAGACTTAGGCTTGCTATGTGTAGCTAAACAGATGCCATTCTTGCAAATGTAGAAAGTAGAAAGTAAAAGCCCAATAAACAAGTTTTCGATTGAAACGCTAATTGTTAATAAATGAATGAAGCAGGCGATTAAAGCAATCGAATATGGAACGTTGAAAACTATAGGAAAAGAAGAAACTAGAAACAAGAGTCTAGAACTTTAGAAAAATGGAAAATTCTTACTTGTATGCTATGAAAATTGATCTCTATTTCAATTACAAACTTGTTTTTCCCAAGTTACAAGCATACGTTGATGATTCCTTCAAATGCTGACAACTCTAGCTCCTATCAATCACATTCACCACATAATGTATTCATTATATTTGCAAAGAAAAATCAGAAAAATGTGCGATGGCATTATAAACTTTATTGGTTGATTCGACAAGAAAAAGTCGACATGTTCCCAAAGTAATGTCCTTTTCCAGAGCTGAAACTGAAAAACAAGGAAATAGCACAAACCCGAACCTGATTTATATCTTATTTTTGGACCAAACTAAAGATTAAATCAATACGGTACAGCAGTTTGATTTTTGGAATGACAGCTTGTAAACAACAAGATTTCACCCAAATATCACCCTAAAACTCATCCACAATATTTATAAACCTTTTAGGGATGCTTTAGGACAATTTACACCATGAAAATCAAGCAAATACTCAGCTGAGAAATTATTTATTAACAGCAGAAGTACAACTAAGAGAAATAATCAAAATGGAGGTTTCCAAACCCCAACGACCAAATATGAATGATTTCAGCCTTATAAATTATGTCAAGTCTGAATATCAAATAATAAATGAGTTTTGTGCCTTAGAAGGCACTTAAAAAGACTCCAACCCTAGTCGTTCCCTAGGAGAGGGACTCCAAATCATGCAAAAGCTCTTTTTTGGTCTTCTTTATGATGCCTTAGATATAAACCAGTAAGAAGATCTTCAATAATTTCCTTCACACTACCCAATTTGGAGAGTTTTTGTTCTCCAAATGCCACAAGGAAGGTTGTCGTCCTCCTTGGATGTCACACTACAGATTTTCACCCTTAGTGGAGTTGGAAATAGAACAATCAGCCCTAGAGCCCAAGTAGATAAAGTATATATGTCAAAAGTGATGTGCAAATGAGCCCCTAGGACTCCTCTTATACCCTTTGGTTTGCGCCAAGAGTCATAAGGTGTAGACGGACCTCTTAAGCTTGCTTTATCTTCTATTTCCATGTTGGAAACTCTCCAACCTTGTCAACCTCTTAAGGAGCTTACTTTATCTTTTAATTTCATGTTGGGAGCATTATAATCCCAGCCGACCAGCCCTATGGAGTAAAACACTAAAGAAAAACATTAATAATAATAAACGAAAATAAAAACGAAACCCAAGGACTTCCCTTGTGCAATTCCTTCTTGGCCACGGGAAGAGAAATGGCAAGATGTCTTCAATTGGTGCTAGTTTGAAAAAGGGGACATTATATGAGCTTACCATCGAAATTTAGAAATATAGTTCAGGCATTATAAATGTCAGACCTTACTATGAAAAAAAAGGAAAATTCCTAATAGGACTTCTAGAACAATTGTAAGCATGACCGTCATGTAGGAGATACGATACAAGAGTGAGAAGGCCCTAACACATCATCAAGCTCCTACAAATCACAGAGAACCAACAGTAAATCTGATAATCGAAGATGTTAAGTTATTAAACATAGAGGAGGTGCAAACAGCTGTTGAAGTGAGGCAAGTCCACCATATGGGAAGAGAGCTTGAAGCTGAAAATGCAAAGGCATTATAACTCAGATGAGTTTGTCACATGGAGATGAATGGCAGTGACTAGGCAGAGAGTTCCGAGGATGATGATGTGGCCCACTCCCATAAGGAACAAGAACAAATAAGGGACAATCGTTCCACTTCAGTTTGTTGGATTATTATTTTTTCGTTATAATAATGGTGTAGCCCTTTATTGTCACAAAATAAATAGAAAAATAATCCTAGAAATGAGTTTTTGTCAAACGTCAAAAAGCATTAGTTTCTATAACATTAGTTCGAGTCATAGAAATGGTTAAGTCTTGTGTTTAAAACTGAGAATAGGAACCTTGCATCCAAATTGTTCGAGTGATTCGACAAATTATTGAAGGTTTTCTCATGCATTGTCTGATATTCAATGTTCAATTTTAGACATGATAGAGATTTTCCATCTACAACTTTTATGCGTGTGTTAAGCGAAGTCAAGATATCTTGTCTCTTTTCTTTGTTCAGTACATTAGCAAATAAAATTATACAATCAAAATAGGAAAGACAACTAAATATTCTTTTTATTTTTTATTTTGAAAAAATGTTGTACATATTAACAGAAAATATTTACAAGAAAGGCCTATACAAAGAAACTGACAGGGTACAATAGAGAAACAAAATTACATATTTCTTAAACTAATGACAAGAGTAGCCAGATCAAAGAAGCCGATGGTTAAATTTGCTTAGCCTCTTTAAGCAGCGTGTATCCTTTTCCCATCAACTGCAGTCTTACTTATGCTTTCCAATTATGTCTAACATTATCCAACGTGCCCTTTTCATCTTCAAAACACATTTGCATCTGAGTTTCCAAAGGATGAAAAGGGTTGAGACATGCACGCACTACCAAAGACTTACAAAAGGCCTTCGAATCACTAAGTTGGTATCTCCAAGAAGAGCAGCTCTCCACTAAAGAGGACAGTGAAAAATTATTGTCAACCTCAACAGAATGTCATGCCAACAGGATTTGGCAAAGATACAATCCCACATCAGCTGTTTCACAATTTCTAGTTCATGCAATAGGGGCAGAAACCATTTGTGAAAACACTCTTAGAGAGTTATGTGTTTGTGGGCAGTCCCTAATAGATAATAAGCCAGAAAAATACCCTTGATTTGTATGCCACCAGGATTTCCCAAACACTATGAAGCCTATGTATCCACAAACATTCAACGTCAAAAGCAAGCCATCAAAGATTGAGGATTGGTGACTAAAGACTTTTATGGTGAAGATGGTATAGTCGGCATGTATCATATTGGAAGATGGGATGATCATAATTCCATCTCCAATCTCTCCATATAGGACCTTTCAATTCCAAATTGAGCTTGAAGGTGTCTTCAAGAGGACTAATGTTATGGATTTCTTTTACCACCAGTCAATTAGCCAAGGAAATGCAAAGCCTCTAGCTAGAGTCCTCTAGTCTTTCCAATCTCTAGTGTTAGCATCCCATAAACCCTTTTAAACTCATAATCCCTTTTTGCTCAAACTGCATGCCTAAAAATAGCATAGAGAAGAAATAGACATGTCCTAGAGTTTCCAGGATCAAATTCATTTGGTACCCAGATCCCAATCAGTACAAGCCACGCTCATCCCCCATGCTAAAAATTCTGCAACTCTTTTCCAAGAATTCCAAATGCTACGGAATATGCATGATCCATGTCCTTAAAAATTGTTAGGGTCCTCAATTATGTCACGAAGTCCAAATTGTGTTTGACCTTATGATGTGCTATCAGTATCCTATGTTGTAAAAGGATTAGCCAAGTTGAATACCATTCCAAACAGCAAGGAATCCATTTACCACACAATGTGAATACTTGAATGGTAATGTCATGTAGCCCCAATCCTCTTTTGTCTTTAGGCATAATGCACACCGACCATTGGACTAGTGGGAGACCTGTAACTCCATATTTTGACCACAAAAAATTTCTCAGAATCCTTTCTAATCGAGTTAACTGTGTTTTAGAAGGAAACCAGCATGAAATGTAGCAGATATGCACTACTTGAAGAATTCTACTCAGTACAATTAGTTTACCAAAAAATGAGAAATATTAATAATAGAGGCAAGAAAAAGGAACATTTATTGAATTTGATTGTCTTATTTATACATACAAGTATTGAGTATGTATCCAACATCTACAAGTGTTAAGTATGTATCCAACATCTCTAGTTATTATACTTAATTGAATTTTCGTCCTTAGCTTTATAAAGGTACCTTTATTGAATTTGATCATCTTATTTATACATACAAGTGTTGAGTATGTATCCACCATCTCTAGTTATTATACTTAATTGAATTTTAGTCCTTAATTATAAAACTAATAGTATTTATAATTATAACCTATGTATTTACCTTCCCTCATCTCTCCATAGATAAAACACTTGTGATTCTTCGTCAAGGAAAAGGTAACTTCCATCTAAATATGAGAGAAAAGATTCGTCATTTATCACAAAGGAACCATCATATGTGTAATATCCCCTTCCCAATCGAAGACCCTTAGCCTCTTTTGTCTACCCGACAGCTAAAGGGGTGAACACAAGGGTGACTTAAGTTCTATTATTTTATTATAAAGTGCAAAAATAAATAAAATATTATAAAACACTTATAATAAAATACTATAGACTTAATAAAAATAGAAAAGTGAACCAAATGATAAAGCACTTAGCACAAATTGTATTTCTTAAGGAAAAGTGCTACTAGCCTTAAGGGCAATAAAAAATGGGAAAATGACTAAAAGCTCATGGGTCAAGTTTATCCCCTCCAAAAATTGCGACTTTCTCTAGGATAGAAAAATGGAGGGAGAAAAGCATTTAATGCTGAAAGGAGCTGATTGGTTTTGTAGAAGGTTACTTTGGGTCACTTTTTCCTTTAAAAGGACAAGTCGACTTGAGGTAGAGGCATTCTATTATCATTATCTAATTTATGAATTGTGTTTGAAGCTTGGAGCTTTTGTCTAGATTATTCCAAGGACAAAAACCCTTAGTATTTACCTCTAGAGGACGAAAACCCTCTTAGAGCATTTGAGAAATTTCTACACAAGGAATTCCATTGAGCATCATTGAGTTAGCCGTAAATTTCAGTATTTTCCAGCAGTTGAAGACAAATAAGTTGCAGATTTTGGCAGGGGTTTTGAAGGAAAATTGTTATCATATTTTCTATGCCCTTATTCCAGTCATAGCGACTACCTATGGAGATGATTCAAAATGTTTAGGGCTGTTTTGGAGCAGTTTTTAGGGGCTGTTATTACTTCTGGTTTTTACATATCAGACTCTCCATTTTCAGACTTTTTGGTGTGCAAACAGGTACCCTTTTTAATTAATTTCAAGGGCAGCCAGTCTGCAGATTTTATAAATTATTTCCAGCCTTATTGTGCATTGAAATCTATATGTTTTTCCATATTTTGGCTTTATGAAATCAGTATATCAGATCTGAGTGGAGAACTCTTAATATAATTGCTGATTTGTGTGGGTTTTCAACTCTACCCTAGTCGCACTTCCCCTATTTAATTCAGATCTGCATAATACTTTATTGGTATTTTGTCTATAAATTGCATTTAGTGGTGGGGGTTTGCCTAAAATCCATTTGGGGACATTACATCTAATTATGAGAGAAACACTTGTGATGCTTTGTCAAGGAAAAGGTAACTTCCATCTAAATATGAGAGAAAAGATTCGTCATTTATCACAAAGGAACCATCATATGGCAGGCACATCCACCCCAAAAGGAATATCATGGAGGGACTATACAAATGTTGATGATGATGACCAATGCTTGAGTCTCTTGTGAGTATGAACAATAAGTTCATCACTTCAAACCACCAAGCATGTGCACAAGCTTCAAAACTGCAGGACCCATAGTATCATGCTAAAGAACTGAAATTCAGCACCAAAATGCCATCCATGGGATATGCCACAAGACCTTAAGTTACCCTAAGTTTGGGCTTTACAACCCTAAAGAGTATAACCAAGCTAACTGAAGTCAACCCTCTTCAGATAAATAACCTTCAACAATCTCCCGAACACTAATTCAGAAGCAAATGTGAAATCAACATAAGAGTGTTGCCAACATAAGAGAAGTGATGTCCTTTACACATAAAACCACCCTTCAAACAAATGAAGGAGAGCATCAACTTGAATTTCACAACAACCACATCTTCTTTTGGAGTTTTTTCAACCAGAAAGTTATACTCAACACAATGTTACCCCTAACTATAGTGTGGCCACACTATTAGAAGGTCTAATGATGAATCAATGGTGAGATCTAAATGGATCCATGTGATCCCTTCTCATTCTCTCTCACAGCCAAAGGCAAATCAGAACATCATTTCTGCCAATATACATGTGACTATCATAGCCAAATCCATGGTGATTATCGTATCTAACAAAACTTGTACATGCCCCACTTGTCATGCATTGAGGCCTAGGATGCCCCAGATGTCCTCCAAACATATGATTACTTAACACAAATACATGATTAGGTTGTAATTGGGTTAAATCCACATTGGTAAGAATTGCAAGATAAGGGTGACTTATAAGGTATTACATGCTCCAAAAGCTTTTCAATGGGGAAAGAGGCTATAGAGTGAGAAGCCTAAAGTGGAGGATTATATTAATTGTTCCTCCCCCTAATAAATGCTTACGATGTTTGTGTGCTAAGTGAGTCCCCTTGCATTCTGATTATTACCGGAAATACATGACAAAAAATGTCATTAGTGTAATGAATACTCGTGGAGATCATCTTGAATTGGTTTAAACACACGAGAGTAAAATCCCACAAAAATAGTAATCTAATTCAATTTCTCAACGGAAACCTTCAATTACCTCATTAAGTTAATGAATACTCATGGAGATCATCTTGAAATGATTTTAACAAGCACAAGTAAAAACCCACAAAAATTAATAATCTAATTGAATTGCTCATGGAAAACACCAACTACCTAACACGTATACATGATTTGATTGTAAATAGGCTAATCCCAAATTGGTAACAATTGTGAGACGAGTTTCTTATAAGGCATCACCAAGCATCTTATTTTGAACTCCTTTAGCACTTTTCCCATCATTTCAATTATTGCCGATAAATTTATGTTGAGCATGTGATAAATTCACGAATAACACTCAAGCTGCAATTATACAAGATATTAATAAAAAAGTGGATTAAGTAGAAAAATTATTCATGCAGACATATTTAGAATCACAAAGAGAATAAAAGCAGGAGTCTAGCCATGTACACCATGGAAAGGGCGGCATTTTGGAGCAGTTTTTATTTTATCGATAAGTAGACCTTTTTTTAGGGATGAAGACATATGAGCTTCAAGAATATAGTATTTTGGCTTTTAGCCTCTCAAGCAATTATGTTAAATCTTGTACGCTTCTAGTTCTACATAAGATAAAGACTTTCTTGTTTCTAGTAATCTGGTTCTATATCGGAGAACAAAAATGAGGCAAAAAATACAACTTGATCATCAGAACAATAAGCAAGACAAATTTAATTCCCACATGAGTACCGAAAATTGCTTTCATTCCTCTCATGACAATACTGGTATCTTTTATTATTTTCCTCTTTCGTTTTTGTCAGCTACATGCTTCCTTGAGGGGTCCAACCCTCTCAGGACAGTTTGCACTCAGCTTTTATGGTTAGGGGTTTTACCATTTTAGATTTACCCCATTGTTATGTTTACATTTCTTGTGTACATAGTTACTTTTTCATAATCTAGGGTATGTTTAGTTTAGTACTGAATGTACTCTTCAAGTCCATTTGACCTACTTGTGGTCATTTTTGGACAATAATAACTTCGATCTTTTTTTCTCTCACACTTGCAGAAATCATTGTATGATGAACATCTTCTGTGCTTGTAGAAATAATTGTATGACGAACATCTTCCACACTCCAGGCCATGAATGACAATTCACTCCAAGAAACAGTGAGTTCTGTGTTTTATTTTCTTGGGAAAAAAAATACTGACTCAAAATTTGCAACAATCGGTGAAAGCACAGAAGGATTTTTTAACTATCTTATCCAAATCCTATAATAGTACCCCGCAATGATGTTGCAAGGAAATCCCTTAAAATGGTAAAAGCTATTTTGTACTGCATGTTAATTATGCAACTAAACTCATTATGACCTTTTCAAAATATGTGGCAGGAGGCACAATGACTCCACCAGCACCCATGACGGGTTCCGCAATAAATGCAGCGATCTGCAAGATAACAATCAAAATTGGCAAGTCTTAAACCATTTCTGTTAATATATGAAGTATATATTCAATTAAAAAAAACAATCAAAATTATGACAGTATAATCAGTATATATATTAAGAGAAGAACCAGCCCCCTCCATAAATGTCCTCGCATGGCAAGAGTAAATTTACCGTTTCTGGACCTTCCTTCACTATGAGCTTTTCCAAGTTATTTGCTAACCTAGTTGCAAATTCTTCTTCAGTTTCACCTGCCATATGAATTTTTTGGCCAACATCAATCTATGGAAAATCATTAGCATTTTTCTCATCAGATAGAGAGAAGGACTTGGTGCATAAAATGCAAGGATCTCAAGCAAGACCTGGCATATGGTATCGCCAATAGTGGGGACAGTCTGTGTGAAGTACAAATGGCACTGGCAAATCAAAACTTTTATGAAGGGCACTTAGCCTGCCAAATGAACAAGGACATTGATGGATAACAACTTAAAATATAGACCATGAAACAACAATAATTATAATGAAATGATTCAACAAATGTAAACGACAATAAAGGAGTAGAATCACACTCCACTATCTGAAGCAAAACATCAAATCTTATGGCCTATAAAATATGTAAGTATGTGAAAGCAACGTGACTCCACAAACTAAACTACTCACTCTGAGCTGGAAAAAACCCTTCACTAGTCACAGCGTTTTGAAATCCTCACATACAAGCACACATAAAATAATAATTTAACATAAATGAACCTTTAAATGACTTACCCAGATAAACTGGCTGACACAAGAGTCGATCCATGATACCTGTCGAATCAATTAAAAGGTTAAAAATTTCAGATCACTGCCTGCATTTAACATAAAGCTAGAAATCAAGATGAATGTTCCCACCCTAATAGCTGCAAATATTCAGAATCTTGGAATAGAATTTTACGATTTCTCTCGAGCGATAAACTTCTTCTTTTTTGGTCTTCCTAAAGCATTGTTGTAATACCAAACCAATTTAACCTGTGGAAAAGTCATGCAACTTGATATTTAGTATAGCTATCTCTAGAAAGCTGTAAGTAATCTTCACACTTCTGATTGAAACCTATATATGGAAATATTAGAAGATAGTTAATCATTGGAAATATGACTTGAGGCAGCCCTTTTGCACATGGACAGGTGAATAAGATAGGCGGTTTGCTGAATAGAAAAGAAAACAAATGTAATAGAAGAATCTAATATTATTGATATATGGGAATGTTCTGACTTTCAATCTATCTAAATATTGTCACAAAACCTTATCACTTAAACTCCCACATAAACATGGATATAGTCAAGGAAAAGGCTAAATATTATTTAACTGAAGCTACTGGTTCAGAAAACAAATCCAACATCTCATTATTCCACGTCAAAGTATCAAAACAGCAGTTAACTTTCATACATATTGAAGCTCTAGTGGACAATAATGCAAAACAAGAAAAAAAATGAAACAAAATTGAGATGGGAGATAATTCTCAGTATATTCAACATACATCTTCAAAGTTACATTATATAGTCAACTAGTTTTCATAACAAAGTAGAGGGATCACCTTTCAAGTAATCACACCTAACTTTTTAATAGAACAATCACTTTTACCTAATCACTTATTGAGCGACTTTAATTGAATATGTAAGAATATGACCATTACAATTTATATTCTATTACCCTCTTCTACTGGTTATACATGAAACAACACATAGCTTGTCCCTAAACTTGATTAACTTATCAAGTCCAAGGGGTTTAGTAATGATATAAGCTTTATACTCTCGAGTTGCACCATATTGCAACTCAACTTATCCAATTTCAACTAGCTGCTGAATGTAATGATTGTGTACTTCAACATGTTTTGTGTGTGCATGAAATACAGAGTTTTGGTCATTTTCAGCACAGTTTGGTTATCACAACAAACAGATTGTTTCTTTTAAATCACCCATCAAAAAGCTAGTAATCTTCTCAGCAAAACTACTTCAAAACTGCGAGGAATGCAGCTTTATACTCTGCTTCAGTTGAAGAGAGAGACATGTTTTTCTGCTTCTTTCTAACCCACCAAATAAATCATATTCCCAGTCCAGCTATGTGTCTTGTCACAGAACTTCTATAATCAGTGGACCTTGCCCAATCAGCAACAGAAAACCTGACCAGCTAAATATAATTACTTGTGCCATACCAAATGTCATCTGCAGATATCTCTAATATCATTTCTTTTCCTTTCTAGGTCTGTTCATGAATATAGAAATGAAGCTAACACCAAAGCTAAGATCAAGTCTTGAGGCTGTGAAATCTATAGAACTGACCACAAATTCCCAAAAATGTGACTCATCAGCTTATTTAAAGTCTTATTAACCAATAATGTTGGACAAGCCTCCATAGGAATGGAGACTTGGTTACAAAAATAATACAGAAGCTTTTTGAATAAAATATTGGCATACTTTATTTGAGAAATCAAAACTTAATTACTAGTCCTAGGCAATAATGTAATAGACCTAAATCAGTCATGTCAAAAGTGGAGAACGTATCTGACTTTACCCGCTAAATCATGTCAATCTCATTACCAATGATGATTAATTTGTCCACATATACAATGAAAATGACAATATCATTATCAAGACTTTTTAAAAGTAGATTTGGATCAAACGGGTTCCTTCTACTTCCAAATCTAGTAAGATGAAGATCAATTCTTATATACCAAGCTTGTGGAGTCTGCTTCAATCCTCTATAGCTGATTCACATACACTTCTCCTAATCATGTCATGTCATTTCTTCCTCTGTGGAATGCTCTTCATATACCTAATTGAAAAATGATCTTTTCAGTTCCATTTGTTAGAGTTTCCAGCCAGACTGGGCTAGATCCAGCAAATTTGTCAGAGAAAATGTCTCTTCATAGTCTATGCCCTCTTTTGGGAAAAACACCTCGACACTAAACCTGTTATTTTTATCAAAATAACCATCAGATTTGTACTTTGATTCATACACCACAAAAGCATACACATTCTCCTTATAACAATACTTGCTTTACTATCATAGTATTGTTTTAGCCTATTTGTTAGAGAGACTCTCTTTCAAGAAGACCACTCACACCGTCAGCTTCAAATCATCTTTTCATTCAAAATTGGCCATTTAAACTCCCTTAGATGAAGAAGGCAACTCGCAAAAAAGGCCAAAAGGAGCATTGGAAACGCCATTCAACATTGAGAAGAGGGATATTGTTGATGAGTTGGTTGTTCGATGCATTTAAGCATGTGGGCTCCCCTTCAACCTATTGAGGTCACTATATTGGCATTAAATGTTAAAAGCTATTAATGAAGATCCACAAGGGTACAAAATCCCTGATAATGAAAAGGTTCAAACCACACTCTTGGTGAAGAAAGTGGAGCATATACATATACAAATGTCTTTGCAGCCAATTAGGGATACATGGAAGGATTTGAGGGTTTCTATTAACTTAAAGTTTGACACCGTTGGGTTTTGCAATGAAGAACATAACCTTATCTGCACTAGCAATTTCAATCAAGCTTGCGCTTGAAGGTCTCACCTGAACTGCAATAAAGTAGACACGTTGACCTCGAATTTGTAGACATAAGAAGTAGCCATACATATGAACTTGAGAAATGCAAACCAAATATTCTACAAAACCCTAACCCTTCATAAGTTCATAATGCACAAAGTAACTTAAGCATTCACCAATTTAACGTAGATTTACAAAAGAACATCAAAATATAAACGAATAATGCAAAAACCCTTAATTCTCATTAGATATTCATGAAATGAACAATTACATGAATGTTTGCAAAATCTATAAACAAATCATCATATTACAAGGTTCTATAATAGATCTTTACAATTACACTCATGAAACCCTTGGCAATTACATACAATCTCTTAGGCACAACTGCGTCAATTACTAACTATTTTTGTCTCAGAATCTCCTAGT
This sequence comes from Taxus chinensis, assembly GCA_019776745.2. Lineage (NCBI taxonomy): Eukaryota > Viridiplantae > Streptophyta > Pinopsida > Cupressales > Taxaceae > Taxus > Taxus chinensis. Next base: position 480,993,800 of record CM034152.1, on the reverse strand, counting down.
TAACACTAATCTCAATTGTCTCCCAAGTTTAAAAAGTATCTTGTCCTTAGATTCGCCCCCTTTTATAGCTGACACAGGATTCTCGAATGTCCTTGTAGATACTCTTCCAATTCCCTCTCTAAAACCTTGGCTAGATTGGCTCTTAACTGGCACGCATATTCTCCTGATATTGGTGGCTGTAATGTTCCTTTTTCCCACTTAAGAATCAGAATTTGGAATTCTTTTCATGCCTTCTCCATGGAAAAGAAGTAGAGGAGTTGGAGAAGAACATTGAGCTTTCATTTACATTTGTCTTTGTAATTTATATGTTTTCTTTTTAGTGTTTTCCCTCTTGAAGCAGGTTGGTTGGGTTAAAGGCAAATAAAACAAGCTTAATGAAGAAATATAACATCTTTATGGGTCGGCCTTATCTTTCTGAGCTTTGGCGCGAAAAGAATATTATAAAAGGAGACTTAGGACCTCATTTGGAGCATTTTCCTATTTGGGCATTGTGAGCTTGTTACTCCATGTTTTTTCACTTGAAGACGAAAACCCTCTTGTGTGGCTTCCTAGAAGGACGAAAACCCTTCTAGTGGTTTTGTTGGAGGACAAAAACCCTTCAACATTGATTGGTATTGAAGAATATTGTAGATTTGAGGATAATACTTCATATTCATATTTTTTATTGGCATTGGGCAGCTTTATCTACTCATTTAGAGATTTCGGGATCAATTTTGAGAGGGTTCCCATGGTTGGAAAATTATGATATTGGTCTTATTTGATTGTTGATATTTTTATGATCATTTTGAGTATTCATATGTGTTGAGATTCCTTGTTTTCTTAGATTTATTGAATTTACAAGTTTCAGTTGTTCTTGTGCCATAGTAAATTCTAGAATTCTGAGTTTAATGATTTGATCACATTTTTTGGCTTCTCAAATCAAGGGCAATCCAAGGAATAACTTCTCATAATTTTTTAGTGTTTCTACGGGGGATTTCTCTCTCAATCTCTCTCTCTCCTAGTCGCTAGGGTTTGAGAGTGTTGTTAGGTCCTGATTTAATTGTTGTCACAAAAATCAGACTTCCTTATTTTGGGGGGTTTGAGCTAATTTCCAACATTTTTAGTTTTGTCCCCAAAATGGATTTTACAATTGCATAGCTTTCTAGATTATCCACGCTCTAGCCCTTCTATGCTCTAGCCCTTCTATGCTCCACATGTCCTTGGGATAGTTAGAGAATATTCCTATGGAGATGAGGAATGCGTGTGTTTTTTTTGAAAACCTGACATGTCTCACTTATGTGGCTATTTAATCCATCTCACAAAATCCCCTATGAAATGTCCCTTTCTCTAACATAACAAGTTGAAGACCCTTAGCCCAATTTTGTTTCCCGGTGGCTAAGGGGTAAATAAATGGGAAACTTGGTCTTGGTGAATTAATTATAAAGTGCATAAAAAGAAATTTTATCAAAAACACTGATATTAATTTATTAATGACTAACTAAAAGAATAAAAGGGAAACTTGGGAAAGTTACTTTAAGTTTTTAATTTCCCCCTAGGAGAAAATGTGACCCATGTAGGAGGGGAAAAAGCCAAAAATAATTAAATGAAGGAAAAGATAGATGATTGGTGGTTGTGTGTGGCTACAAAGCCAAGACTTGTTATAAAAGCAAGTCGGCTTGCTTGGAAAAACATCTCTTTTATTTTATGAAAATTTTGAATCTTGGTGTGAGCTTGTAAGTTTTGCATAACAACTCCAAAGGACAAAAACACTTTGAAGTTAGCTCTAGAGGATGAAAACCCTCTTGAGGACTAGAAGAAGAACGAAAACTCTTCTTCTCTTATGTGAGGAGGTTCTATGCAGGAGCCTTCATTGATTTTCAGAAGTCTACTTCAGTTTTCCAGCGCTGTGTGAAGAATGTATTTTGCAGATCTGGACAAGGGTTTGAAGGAGAATAATTGTTGCTATGATTCCTCTTTAATTCCCTGCTTGTTCATGGTGGAGCAACCACTATAGAGAGCTGATTGGAGATTTTTAGAGCTGTTTATGATCAACTGTAGATTTTTAATAAATATTTCAGCTTTCAATTGGGTTCCAATCTAGTACTTTTTTAATGTATTTGCAATACTAAAATCAGTTGGTTTGTTTTTTAGGATAAAAGAGTGATTTTGCTTCAGTGTTGAATTATTTGCATCCTCTAGGCAAGTCGCATTTTTCCATATAAATTCAGATCTGCACTTTAAAATTTGTGTATATCTTCTATAATCTGTTATTTTTCTTGGGATTTTTCGCTATCTTGTTTGAGGTTCAAATATGTCCATTTGGGAACATTACACCCTATCAACGTCTCCCCATTCTTAAGTTGTTGTCCATCCTCGAACAAGGTGATTATCCTTCCCAATCAACCATAGGTTTTTCTCTAGGTTCTGGAAGCTCTTGTGCCTTTCCTCGAATCTCCTCCAAATATTCATTCCATAAGGCCAAGGCCCACTACATGTCGATCTCGATGTCCTTCATGTATCAATATCACTAGGTCATCTCCTTGAGTTCTCGTTAATTCTTCAACTTCTTGTATGTTTCCTCCCATTCTTTGCAGATAGTCTTCACAAAATTGTTCGTTTTGATACATCCTTCTTGTCCTCGCTCTGCAAATTCATTGAGGATGGCTTCAAAATCCTTAATTTTCTTATTAAGATCCTCGCTTTTCTTGTGTGCCTCGTCTCTAAGTGTTTTACGCCAAATTGACACGGCCCTTTAACTCTAGTAGCTCCAATTTTTCCGCTGCAAATCTTGCAACGACATACTCATCCTAATAGCTAAAGCGTTCCATCATTATTTAGCTTTTTTGATGCATAATTGCATGCTATCAACCTCATCCATTGCCTTGCGAGTAATATCCTCCAATTTTTCTCTTTGTTCTTCCGTGGCCACTTCATTTTCTACTTATATGTTACTTTTAGTCCATTACTAACACTTAACTTGACAAAGTATTGTCATGGGAGCTAGATGTCATTGGACTCCTCATGTCATTAAAATGTATGTTGACTTTGCAACACGTGAGTAAAAGACTAAAAAGTTATACAACTAATGATTGATCACTGATTTATTATTATTAAATCTATTGGACGTGTGAATTGTAAACTTGGAATAGAAGTGGTTAAGGTATGGAAAATGTGATTGTTAAGTATGAACTCCTTCAACTAATTTCCTTCAGTTCAGTTTTCAGTTGAATGTATGCTTGTTATTTATAATACAACAAGGTTTTGTAAACCCCTGGATGATAAGGGTGGTTCACTCAATCCAATTAATTTAAGTATATTAACTTACTTTATTCAGAGACGTTTGTTTTGACTCGCTAAATATCAAACTCTTATTCTTATCTTAGTAACTGTTTCCACCAGAACTAATTGGATTTCTAGTGGCGCGAAAAGTGATTAATCCCTTAGTGGTTAGCAAAGGATTCTTGTTGACAAGAATTAGAAACTTTATAAGGTTCTAACTGAATTGTATTCATTATAGGAAACTAAGTGTTGCTTCTTATTGCATGATTATTAAAGGGGCTGAGCTTTATTACAGCAGACTCAAGGTTTTAATCTATATATAAAATCTAAACATGATATACAAATCATTATTCTAAGTTTAGTGAATGTATGAATGTGAGACATCAAACTCTCATGTGTGGATATTCTTGTTTGGTTGTTGAACCCACTTTTATTGGTTTCAAACAGTAATAGTGAATGATAAACTAAAAGCGGACAGGTTGTTAGTTATATTCAATAACTCAATTTGGATTTAAACTTATGAGATAATAGAATATAGAGACTGGATATGACTTAGATTATATGGATATTATGATTGTTTGCTTGTGTGCTTAAGCTAAAAACAGTTATCAGTTGTTAACTTATAAATTGTTAGTCTTCAATAAGAAGCACGGAACCATACATGTTTAAACTTGAAACCTTCTATTTAACTCTGTTTGATTTAAATGGTTTACTGGTCTTTTGAACCCCTTAGTACATGGACTTGCATGCACGCATGCGTGCATGTATAGATCTCCTTGCACGTGAGTGAGCTGATGCTAAATTAGACCTTGGAGACAAAGCTAGGGTCAAGAGGAGAATCAGCGCTCCTCTTGAGACCATCCTCCTCTTCCCGACCGTTGTTAGGCAGTGTGTTTGAGATGGTTGTGTGTGACCTGAGACATTTTCTTATTTGTTTGTGCAAACACTGAGATATTGTACTACCTGCATAGTATAGCATGTTTTGGCCAAAGCAGTGTGATTGCTATCATCACTGCCTATTTTATGTTTCCTAGAGTTGATGATGTTTTTCTGAAACGAACATGGTTGAGAAGTGACTGGTTCATTTGCATGAATGCATGCAGTAGAGGTGGCATTTATTATACACACATGGTTCTCTATTTTACTTATTTGTACTAAGATGAATGACCGTTTCCGGACTGTGAAGGGAGATCCCTTGTGGTCTATGGTTGGAGGTAAAGCTTTCTGATGATATTCTCTCTCAGCTGCATTGACATTTAGAACACGGAGTACAGCAGATTTCAGTTGCATTTATTAGTATCAGCATTATGAATGTAATTTAAAGTCAGATGTCTTACTTATTGTAAATTAGAAAAGTGTATATTCGGTTATGTGTTTTTGTTGTACGTAGAAAATTATTAACGTTTTAATAATTTGTAGTTTTCAATTTTGAAAACAGCCAGTTGGCGTATTGATAAGATTATGAATGGATGTATGATTTTTGAATTAACATGTCAGACATTGAGATTATAACTAGACATAGAAATTGTAATTTTTATAAGTTAAAAATGTTAACTTGCTGATTTGAGTTATCATAAACACGTAATAAATATACAGATTCCTGACTTCATATGGATTGTAACTTATCTTGTCACACATATCCTTTATTTGAAACATGATTTGTAATACACTTAAACATAACTAAACTAATGTTAACTCCTAAAGGCTATCAATTGACATTTGAATATGGTAAATTGTTTTGTTATCTAACCTAAACTAAAATTAACTAATTTAAAAAAAAAACTCGTAATTTCCATAATTTCTGTAATAGGTCGTTATATTTTAGGTATCAGAGCCCAGTTCAACACTTGGGCCGCTAACGCAAAATCAACTCTTAGAAAATAATGGCTCGTACTCGTACAATTGGTGTAAACCAGAATCAGCAGAATCCTTATGCAGATATTCTTGCTGCTCAAGAAGCTAAACTGGATCAAAAATTTTCTATCTTGAATAAGACTCGTGACTGCATGGATGCCCTAGAGCAAGATGTCCATAAACCTTCGGAATCCGATAAGGAGGATAACCAGGGTCGCTGTGAAGAGGAAGAAGATCAGGGTCTCGAAGGTGAGGAATGTAACATCCACTTTTTATGACTTAGAAACAAGGGAAAAAAAAAATTACATAATGTTCTTTGTTCTAAACTCATATAATTCAGAACACACATTCTATTGCCAATAAATCTCATAACAAAAAACCATATGCAGCTGTAATGACTCAGTGAAACACCGATCCCTCATTTCATGACTCGGTATTAAACCAATCTCTTATGTTTAACTTGTTCACGAGTATACTAAGTATACTTTGGTACTTTTACCCATCAATGGTCACTCAAGTATTATGTCTAAGAAGCCTATCCGAATATCTGTTACCGATATTCATCTGAAATCCCACAACTTAGACTAGGTAACATAAGACAACACAGCCAGCAGCTTGCGATACTTTGGCCAAAGTTTTAAACATGTTTACCATGTTTACATTCCAAGACAGCATACTCGTCGAAAGGTATATGTCTTTCACCACACTCAAATTGTTATCTAGATTGGTCTTCATTGACTTCCGTCAACCAAACCCAAGTCAAAGTTTCACACTAAAAAGGGGAAGCTCACATACACTAGTGTGGAAGACTACTCATGGTGACTAAGGATTCATAGACATACTCAATCGACTTTTGTCGATTGGGTGTGTTTAGTTACCCTAAGTCAACATGAGTAGACCACTTCACTAGTCCATGTGTCTATACTTGTTTAGAGTAGAACTATGAACCGAATTTCCACTTATGTCAATCGAGTTAATTAAACTAAATGGGGTGTTGAAGCATAGCTGGCTGTATCACAGTATTCTCGTAATGACTCCCGTCATTATGAGGGTACTCTGCTGCAGCCCCTATATTGCAACAACCTACTAAGATCTTTCAACTAAACTAACATACTTAGGAAACATTAGATTATTAACCCTTCAAATTATTATCTTGTTGAATTAATCGTTAAACAACGCACCTAAAGGCTCGCTAAGTACGATTGATCCAAAGAAGAATTCGAAATGTACTTTTACACCAATTGAAGGTATGCAGATAAAATTTGCTTTCATGCATATGAACATTTTAATCTTAAACCATTATTTCCATTTATCGATATATCTTAATTCGATATTAAGTAAGATCATTAAGTTTTCTTACTACAGTTTAACATTGTAAACAATCTTGATTGAAACCTTATACATTAGACTTAGTGATATCAAATGTACATCCAATCATCAAATATGATTTAAACTTAAACACACAACGAGATAACATACATCGTTCTGATTCAATGATAAAAGGAATTATCCTTTTTCTTTCTTATTAAGGACTATTGTCCTATTAATAAAATCAGAAAACATAAGGTTTAGTTTCGTAAAAAGAATGCCACATTCATCCATATAAAACTATCCTTTCTCCCTTTTTCAAGTAAGGATCTATCAATCACAGTCATCACAGTTATACCCTTTCCCAAAATGAAATGAATTGGAAGTGTATATATATACAGTTCCTTATTCAAACATTTTTCTATACCTTAGCATCCATTAAACCATGCATGTCAAGTTTAAGTATATCGATAAAATCCCATCATGCATGTTAGTATTTAGGAATATTAATCAAATCTAAGTCATAAAAGACCTTAGAATAAATCAGAAATCAACAACCCTTCCCAACAATTCATTTATCAAAAGAGAGAGGTCACTTTACTCCCAACTTATTTAATATTCCATAAGTTTACAAGAAACATCTTTCATCATTACAAAACAAATTTTAATACATCTTCAGTTTTTCTAACAAGTTCATTTCGAGAGAATTTTCAATACAGAAAGCATCTGAATGAAGAAAATAATTTCATTAATAAAACAAATGTAGCTTTTTATAAGTCTTTCTCCTTTCACTTTTCACGAAGTCCATCTGTAAAATTGTTGGCATGATTCAGTTCACAAGAACTGAGCATGATAAGCACTATAATGTTAAACAATATTTTTTTATCTAACTGTTTCGTAAAAGGAACCCTGTTATTTATGAAAAGGTTCCAAGTACACAATAACAAGATAAAAAAGAAAGACTACCCAAAAAGTCACAAAATCAGATGTAGAGAAGAGTCACTAAATCTATTGAAGTATCATTGTCCATAGAAGAAGTAAAGTAATCCACCATAATTTAATTTCATCTATGTCACAGTATTGACAATCATTTCAACATGATAACATTCAACTGCAACCAATTAAGAAAAGAATTAATTCAAGTCATGATCTGTTCACATTGGTTTCCATTTAATTCACCAAGCAAAGTTCCGCTATAGTACAATCAGATCCCAATCAATCAATCAAAAATTAATTGATTTAAAACATAATGACTTGACAAGAACAATATATTGTTCCTATAACAATCAAATTCATATCAACAACTAAAAAGGTTTGATATAAAACACAAATGACCCAGCATGGACAACATATTGTCCTAACAACCCAGTTATCTAAATCCCTACCTCTATTCCAAGAGGATACCTTCAAGTAAGAACAAACTTGACAATACTGTATATCATCATTGTATATTCTACAGGAGATTTTCTCAGTCTTCACAAAACAAAACAAACACACAATACAGAGTTTCAGAAGGATTTGCCGTCAACACAAGCTGTGTTCAAAACCTACTTGAACAAAACATAACCATCACAATCATTCATCTCAATAAACGATCAACAATTGGATGCTCAATATCTCCCACATACTAGCTAAAGGAGAATGCAATCAGAACAGTTTCAAAGAACCAAAAACGCAGAGCACAATCTTACCCAGAAAGACCAAGAACCAAGTTTACGAAATGAAATCTTCCTTAACAAAGATCAAAGCAGACCTCACATAATCCAACTTATTTGAAACGAACTCGAATACGAGCAAGAAACTACACTCAGACCTTTAAACTATCCCAAAGATGCAAGAACAATCTCAAGGAGACATTTCGTAGGTTTAAACACTCAACAAAGCATGCAACCGTCATCAAGGAAACAACGACGATCCAAATCAAAAGAAACTCCAAAGATAACAAGAACTGCTACCAAATCACAATACCCCACACATGGTGCTCAAATCTTTCAGTCCATCGCAGGATCATACAACTAAAGAAAACAAACCTAGTTCAAGAATATAACAACCCAGGGTCCTTTCAAAAATCAACCAAGTTCCAAAAACTTAAGCCGACCAGAGAAGGGTATTCAAGCAACGAAAAACTAGTCCACAAAAGAGAGGGAACAAAGTATTACCAGTCCTTGTTTCTCCTACATGTCCACCTGAGAAGGGTATTCAAACAACGAAACGAAACATAAGAAGAAACATACAGAAAGCTCCATTGTTCACCTAACATCGTGCACTTATAGTTCTTAAAAAACCACCTTCGCGAATACCCAGTATGGGTCGACCAAGATCTTTTAAAAAAAACGAAAAGATCTAATGATCTTAAAAAACCACCTTCGCGAATACCCAGTATGGGTCGACCAAGATCTTTTAAAAAAAACGAAAAGATCTAATGATCTGTATCAATCTTAAGACAAAACGAAGGTCAATAAACTGAAACAAGAATCCCAAAATAAACCTTCAAGAAACAAGTCGACCAACGATACTTGCTAATACAACCAAACGAATAACCATCAACTAAAACAAAAGTTCCATAACAGGACCCTCTTTATTATGGCGAACAAAATCGTCCCAAATAACATTAATCAAAACCCAGTTTCACAACAGGCTGAGAGTTCCAAAGTTCAAGAGATTTCCACATAATCCCTGCAAAAACGTTTAAACGCTACAAGGATACAAAACAAGGAAACATAATTATCAAAACACAGAATCCCCTTGAAAGTTCATACCCAGTTCTCCAATAAAGTAACACATCTGTTTTCCAACTACATCCAAAACCCAGATTCAGTAAAACACCATTATTTCACAGAACTACTCTAATCCAAAGAAACATTAAAAGGAAGAGGAGTTGGAGCATGTCCAAAAAGAACTCACAGAAGCAGGAAGGAGCAAATAATCACACAAGAAAACATTCTCAAAGACGTTTTCATGAAGAGCCGAGTTCTTTTTATGAAAACGTTTAAAAAAAAGCAAGAATCTTAAAGAGATAGAGCCTACATGCCTGGTAGTGCTCCTACCTTCTCTCAACCTATTTGCAGCTCTGTAGGGCATACAATGTCATCCTAGGGGTGAATTGGTTGAGTCAACACCAGGCTATGGTTGATTGTTACAAAAGAAGGTCGAATGTCTTGATTTGGGATGCCCTGTTGAAACTCGGGGTATAAAACATGAGATAAGCCTAAGGAAAAAATCAATGATACAACTTAGGAAAGCCCACAAGAAGGGATGTATACTTTATGCAATACATGTGAATAAATTTGATGAAACAAATGGATCAATTGTAGAAGAGTATCATTTCTTTTATGAATTTTGAGTGTTTTCCCTGAGGAATTACCTAGAGTTCCTCTGAAGTGAGAATTTGACTTTTTAATCGATTTAACTCGGGCTCTGTATAGAATGACAGTAACAAAATTCGTTGAGTTGAAATCTCAACCACATGAGTTAGCCAAGGGGCTACTCACGTAGTGGTTCACCTAGGGGAGCTACTGTGATTTTAATCAAGAAAAATGACGGTTCACTTCACATTACTGAATGTTAAACAACGCAACCATCAAAAAATAAGTATCAGTTGGCGCGCATTTATGATCTTTTCAATCAAATACGAGGGGCAACCGTCTTTTCCAAGATAGATCTGAAATTTGGTTATCAACTAAGAATCAAGGAAGAGGGTATAACTAAGCTTTCATAATAAAGTATGGGCACTATGAGTTCACGGTTTTGTCATTTGGATTAACGAATCCTACAATAGCCTTCAGGAACTTAATGAACAACGTTTTAGGAGAGTTTTTGGATAAGTTCCTACCGGTGTTTTTAGACAACATTCTGGTCTACTCTAAGAATGAAGAAGAGCACATGCACCATTTGCGGTTAGTCATGGAGAGGTTGAGATAGGGAAAATTGTATGGAAAGTTGTCAAAATATGTTTTCTATTAAAGAAAGGTTCAGTTGTAATGTCCCCTTTTTCAAATTAGCTCGATTAGAAGACTTTGAGCCCATTCCACTTCCTGTGGGGAAGAAGGTAATGAGTAAGGGAAGTGATTGTCATGTTTTTCAATTATTTTCGTAAGCATTGCATTCTTCTTTAATAGTTTTCTATATAAAGTTAGGTTGGTTGGGTTAAGAAGATGAAAAGCCAAAGGAAAAATAGAAGAGACATATCCATTATGAGGTCGAACCTATTTGGAAGCATTCTAATTGGTTTTGGCGCCACAAGGTATAAGAAGGGGTCTCTTGGCGCATTTGTGATCATTATCTTGTGAATTATATACTTCTCTTTTGGAAATTGGAGCATTGAGCTCTCATTTTCACCCTTTGAGGACGAAAACCCTCATTGGATCCTACTGGGGACGACCCTGTCCCAACACTTGGGGACGAAAACCCTCATTTGTTGCATTGGTGGCTTCATTCAAGGAGTCACATTGAAGCTTCAAAATTCAGAATTTCAGAACAAGGGCTTCTATCAGTGCTAGGGCACACATTCTAGCTAGAACACACTTTTTTGGGGCTGCCACATTCATTTCCAGCTTGATCTACCCATTTTGAGATTTCAGGATCATTTTTCAGTGGTTTTTTCGTGGTTGGAAAAAAATGATTCTAATTTTGTTGGATAGCTGTTATTTTTGTGGTCATTTTGAGCTATCATTTGCATTTTTTCTCCAAGTATTTATGAAGATATGGAATTTTGAAGTTTCAGTTGTTTTTGAGAACTAATTAATTCCGGCAGTTTGTAATTTATGGTTGAAGCATTTATTTTGCATGATTTCATCAAGGGTTTCATGTTGTTGATGTATTTTTGAAGATTTGTGTGTGGGAAAGGCTTAAATTTGAATTTTACCTAGGTCGCTTAGGGTTTGGTGGACCTAAAACAGGTCGCTGCCCTAATTCTTGAATAAAATCAGCTTGTCTGTCATAAAAATCAGTTTTCCTAGATGTGGTTGTCATCATTTCCAGTCAATGTTCCATTAGGGATTTGGGGAAAATCCGAGTTCCTCAAATTTGAGCCCAAAGGGACGTTACATCAGTACCTTGGGCCTATTATCTCAACAAACAGGATTGTCGTAGATCCGAAAAAGATAAACACCATAATGGAGTGGCTAACTCCTAAAGATGTCCCTGAGGTGCGTAGTTTAATGGGGCTAAACAAGATCGTTCTATAGGAAATTCGTTTCTGGATTTTCTAAGATTTTGGTCCTATCACCTCATTGCAAAAAAAGGGCAAGAAGTATGAGTGGATGGAAAAGTGTGAGCAGGATTTTAATCTCCTTAAGAAGAAGTTGACAATGACACTTATACTTCAGGGACCCGATCTGAATGGGAATTCCTCATTTGTGACAGATGCCTCAGGTGAAGGGTATGGTGGAGTATTAATGTAGGACAAGCAAGACATTGCCCATTAGTCCAGGAAGATTAAGTCATACAAAAACTATGTTCCGCACGATCTAGAGCTAGCAGCAATCATTCATGCCTTGCAGGTATAGAGACATTTCTTTTTGGGTAAACCCTTTGAACTGAAAACAAATCACCTAGGGTTGAAGTACATATTCACGCAGCCAAATTTGAATGTTAGACACCAACGGTGGTTGGAGTTTTTGTTAGATTATTAGGATTTCAACATCAGTTTCATTAATAACTCAATCAGGAAAACATAGTTAATCCCCATGCCCCTTGGAGATCGCAAAGAAGTATATTGCTATCATATTGATGGTAAGGTCAAGGTTTTGAACACAGAGATGCTATTGTAGGTATGAATTGATGGTAGGGACAAGTTCTACCAACAAGTCAATCTTGATAGCACTGAAGGCAAACCCACTGGATCATCATTGTGATGGGTGAAAATTTGAACAAGACGGTCTTCTTATGTTCAATGGCAGGAGTTATGTGTCAAATGTGGAAAATTTGGGAAGCATGATTGTCATGCCCATTTTCACCATGTTCCTCTAGGCATTGCTATGAAGTTGTTTTTCAATATTTTGAGACTTTTATATGGTTGACACTAGGTGTTTGGATAGCATTTTTGATGTGGTTCATGTTCGCATTATGATGCATGTTTTGTTTTGAACTATGATATTGATTATCGTTGTGATTGGACCGTGATGATGTTGCTTAGCATAGTATTTTGTATTGCGTCTATTACATTATTATGATCATGTCAAATGATATTGAACAACTTTTCATTACTTATTAGTCTTATCGATGATGATGGTTATCACATGTTACATAACTTAGCATATGAAGCAAATGTGTGTGATGGATGAAATAACATAGATGACGATGTGTTTTGATTTTGATTACGTTTCTTGCAATTGGAGAAGTAAAACATATGTTTAAATTACGACATGATTAATTATTGATATTGTTATTTTAAGTATATATGACGCTTGAGTTGAGTGTGTAGGGAAACAATATTTAGCATGCTTCTGGGCATCCACAATTTGAGATACAAAGACAAACTTCAGCAGAAATCACTCAAACCCCCTCGGTCATAGGATGTGTTTCATGGTTTTATTCATATAGTCCTTGGTGGCCATTTTCTTGCTTATTTATTATCTTGTAAAGTGACTTAATGCATAAATTAATCCCTCTTTGAATGTGTGAGGGTCTTTGTATTAAGTGTTGCCTTTTTGTGTGTAACTTTGGATTCATTGTCCACCTCACAAATAATTGAAATCTCAGATTTGTGCTTAAAGATTGCTTTAAAGTTTAATTTGGCGCAAGAAATTTATGCTTCTCACCCCCAAACTTAGCCCTAATCACTACCCATAGTGTAGACTTCATTTTGGAGGTTATTCACATGCCTTTGGCCAACAAAATCATGATTCGGAGCTCTTGGAATGGTGCAAATTAATTCTGAACTTATGGTTGCATGGAGTATAATGGAAAGGCATCTTTGAGATTAAACCTTCTTTGGGATTCAAATTTGGGATATGTGAATAATGATGTTTTTATTTTGATCAAGAGAGTAAATCATTTCATTATTTTGAATTATGGACTTTTGTTTATTGTTTTGAAATTATGGCTTGATTAGGAATGAGTATCATAGAAAGTAGTGAGAATGGCATGATGTAAGTTGCCATGTCATTTTTGGCATTTGGTGCGTTGGGGCGGGTAGAGTCCTTTTTATACTAAGTTGTAAGAACGGATTAAGGGTTATGCAATTTCTAGAATTTTGAGATTTGTTTTGGAGAGAAAATTTGGATTGTGATGGAGCTTTGGAAAGGAGCTGCTTGCTAAAATTTTTGGTCGGTTTTGTGCTTCATTCTTGGACATGAGCAGCAGGAGGCAGGTTCAGTTTTAAATTTTGTTTCATATTGTTTTGCAAAACTTCATTTGCACTTGATATTCATATTGTTGTAAATTCTTTGTTCCTTTGAGTTGTGTTGCAATTTTTGAAAAGCAAATGTCAATGTTGTGATGTGCCATTGTGGTTGTCTATTTGTGTGTGTGCAGGGGAGGGCAGGAAGGACGGCGTGGATCGGGTGCGGGGGGGGAAGATGTAGGGACCCAAGTTGTCTTTCAGTGGAAAACAAGGATGGAAATTGCAGCTGTTATAAAAATAAAATTCATTCATTTGAAAATGTACCTCAATGGAGTAATCCACTGCACTATGTAATGATCCCCTTCTCAACACTAGAATTATTTTTGAAAAAGCTTGAAGCCCATTCCACTTTCCATGGGCTAAAAAGGAATTGAAGAAAACAAGTTATAAAGTATGCTTTTCAATTGTTTTTTGTGAGCTTAACATTATTTTTAAGAAATTTTCTAAGTATAGACAGGTCAGATGGGAAAAGGGTGAAAAGCCAATTAAAAATTTAAAAAAAAAACTATCATGTCCCCAAGGAAGTCGGTCCACTTTAGAAGTGTAATATCCCTTTTGGGGAAAACACTGAAAATTAAGGAAATTAGCTCAAACCTCCAAAATAAGCAAGTCTGATTTTTAGGACAGCAATTAATAAAGGACCAAAAAATACTCTTAAACCCCAGCGACTAGGAGAGAGAGAGAGAGAGAGAGAGATCCACCGTAGAAAGACTTTTTTTTGAAATTTTGATAGGTTATTCCTTGGATTGCCCTTGATTTTAGAAGCCAGGGAAAAACTCATGTGATCAAATCATTGAACTCAGAATTCATGGAATTTATTATGGCACAAAAAAAAAATATCGGAAACTTGTAAAACCAATAACTCTTAGAAGGGTCAAGGAGATCTCCACACATATGATTACTCAAATGATCATAAAAATACCAGCAACCAAATGAGACCAATATCATAATTTTCCAACTATGGAAACCCTCTCAAAATTGATCCCGAAATCTCTAAATGAGTAGATAAAGCTGCCCAATGTCAGTAAAAATTTGAATATGAAATATTCTCCTCAAATCTACAATATTCTTCAAGCTCAATCAATGTTGAAGGGTTTTTGTCCTCCAACAAAACCATTGGAAGAGTTTTCGTCCTTCTAGGAAGCCACACAAGAGGGGTTTTGTCCTCAAGTGGAAGAACATGGAGCAACAAGCTCTCAATGCTCAATAATAGAAAATGCGCCAATCTAGATGATTGCAAAAAAAGGTCTTCACATCACTTTATATCCCTCCTTTGGCGCAAAGGCTAGAAAAGACTAGGCCGACCCATAGGAGATGTTATAATTCTTCATTAAACTTCCTTTATTTGCCTTTAACCCAGCAGACCTGCTTCAAGAGGGAAAACACTAAAAAGAAAACATTAAAAATTAGAAGAACAAATGCAAATGAAAGCTCAATGTTCTTCTCCAACTCCTCTACTTCTTTGCCATGGAGAAGGAATGGCAAGAAGTCCAATTTTTGATCCTCAAGTAAGAAAAAGGGACATTACAAGCAGGATTCTGTTAGGTCTTCGGTGCCACCTCTAGCTATTTAAAGGGGTCGTTTGGATTGGAATATGTTTATGCATGCTTTTGGAATTTATTCTCTTAGATTTGGAGCACGCTTTTCTTTCTCTCTCATCCATTGAGGATGGAGACACTCTTGGAAGGCCTATTGAGAACGAAACCTCTCAAAAATGAGTTGGTTTGAGGACCAAACCCCTCACAATTGCAAAGGGTGATCTCATACAAAGATTGCATTGAGTTGAATTCAGTTTTGAAGGCATTTCCAGCCCTTCCCAAGGATGCGACCTGCCCTAAGGTGGAGTTTGGGTTGTTCAAAGGCATAGCAACTTCAAATTCAATCAACATTGTGTTCCTCCTATTTTTAGCAGCTGGAATCTTCATTTGTACTTGCGTTTGGGCTTAGAATTCTTCATTTCCAGCCATATTTGTAAAGGGTATTTGTTGTTGTTGATAATTAATTTTCATCTGATGTTAAATTGGAAGAAAAATATATATTCTCCGGAACTTTTCCTTGCAATTAATTCCCGCTTTGAAGAATAATATTTTGAAGGGTTTCTATATTATTTCCAGCAAGTTTTGTGGCTGATTGTTATCATAAAAATATATTTACCGCCTGCTGCTAGGGTTTTGAGAATTTAATTTCAGTTTTGTTTGAATTTACTATTTGGTTTTGTGCAAGTTCCTTTGGTGTTAAGATTTAGCCTAAAAAGGGATATTACAACCTCATAGGAGAAGTGGATGTAGGCACTTATTGAGGAAGTTTGTGTTTCACCTGGATGTAGTCCACAACCGGAATGGATGTAGGGACCCAAGGTTGTTTAATTGTCATGGGTATTCATCCCCTTGGCAAATTTGTTTCAGGTTTCAAGTGTGTGTGTTGTGTTTAAAAGAAAGTTGAATTCTTAACTTTTATTTTTATTGTCCAAGCAACCTATTGGTAGTTAGCCAAGCTGAAATTGTGGTTTCTCTTGTGTGAATGTGTTGTTACCCTACCATTGAGCCTAAACAATTGAGTGATTGTCTTTTGGATTGGGGAATTTTGTGGGTCAATGTGGAGAAAATCATGCCCACACTGACAAGTTAGGAAGAGAATGTTGCTGTCTCTCCCTTGTGTGGAAGTTGGGAATGTGTCATTATAAGAAATAAATAGTGAAGGCTGCTTGGAGACTATGTTGTGTTGGGATTTCTGTAAAATGGGGTTGTGCCTATGATTTGTGCAAGATATTGTAATAGTTGAAGCATCATTCGAATTGTAATGTACATTGTTGTTCTTGGCATTGTTGTGTAGGTGTGTGTTATTTTAAAACTACTGCAAGTATCTGTTTGGAAACTATATGCAGAATTAAAAACGAATGAAAGTATGTTTCTGTATTTACCTTAGCAGTAGAAAGTTTACACCTTGTATACTACTATGTTTCCATATTAAGAAAGAGTTTGATTCCAAATGAATGGAAAGACTTTTCTATTTAACTCCATAATCATACCAAGAAATTGAAACCGGGTTTATACCCCAAGGTGATTAAGACAGTCGTACCCATTCCAAGATAGAGCAATTAGTTAGCCATCATTAGAAATAGATTAACATGTTTGTAATAGGATTAAACTGGTTTTACTAAGTATTGGTCTTAGTCTATTCAAATTGAGTGTGTTACCTGCAGCTATATGCATCTTCTAATTCATGATAATATCTTTAAAATCCAAGTTAAAAATGCCTAAATTTCATTTATAGTTGCAGCTATATGATTAGTTTTATATTCTGAACTTGTACGAATTTAACATGCCAGATTCATTTATAGTTGCAGTTGCATGATTAGTTCTATATTTTGAACATTTATATCTATATAAGTATATTAGTGTATATAAATATAGATTTATATACACGTATCTATACTTATGTATACAAATCTTAATATCAAAATGTCTGATTTAAATAATTTGATCTCTTTATCACCAAATATTTTATATGTGTGTGTCTCTGTATATGTAAGTATAAAATATGAGTATGCACTTCAACTAATAAGTTGCATGTAAATGAAGTTGAAATAAATAGATTTAAAAAACAGAATTTATTTTGGGGTCGGTCGGGTATGAACTGGCCAACCATGGCTCGTATATGCTGGAGGGGATGGCATGGCCACCCTGCCCTTATTGCTTTGAATGGGGACAGGACGGACATGTCGTTCCCTCCCCATTCCCTTTTAGATAAAGGGGAGGGGACAGCATGGCCGCCCCATCCCCACCAACGGCAAGGGCATAGCGGCCATGCCGCCCCCTTCTTTTTGTATAAACAATAAAGTGGGCATTCGACCAAACCCCAAACCCCAAACCCTTCTTCATTTTGTATAACAGAAACAAAAACACAATAAATACAACTGTATATTGGCATCGACTTGTCTATATTTGTATGTATATATACATATACACATACAATGTATGTGTTTCTATATACATATATACAGAAAAAAAACTAAATTTGAATTGATTTAACCAGAAAGAAAAGAAATTACGAATCAAATCCAATGGATTAACTCATTGAAAATCCTTTCACCCTGTTGGATAACAAATAAATGGAGATAACTTGCAGATTTAAACAAGAGATCTAAAACAATAATTAAAATGCATTGGAAATCCTTTCAACCCATTCGAGTGAGAGAGAAAAATGTCTCTCAAAAATATACTCAAGCTAAACCTTCATGAGAGCTTGGCTCTCCAAATCCTTCTCCAATCCCTTTGCTCAAAATTACAAAAGGGAAAATGGAGGTCAAAGAGATCCTTAATAATTTCTGAAAGAGAAATTAGGGCAACACTAGGGTTGCCCAAATCCAATGGCCCAGATTTTTTTGATCATAGAGTTGTCTTTTAATCTTACATTGGTCATTGGTTATGTAGGAAACCCTAATAGGGTTAATTGTTAATTAGGCCTTGCAAGATAGAGCTAAGATTTTAAATGGGGCCCTTGTTGGAATTAAGTAATGATGGGAATTGTGTGGGATGTGGGGTAACAACAATATTGCATAAGTTTTAATTAGTTGCAACTAACATTAAGAAGTGTGATTAGATAATTGTCAATTGTTAAAAATGTTTTGTTTTAACATTTTATTAAATCATAAAACTCGTTTACGTTCCCTTAGTAAGAAAATTAACCTGACTTAAGTCAGTAATGTACTTACCACCGAACCAAATTGTTGATCGTCTTAAATCAAATTTAAAACTTAGTGGTCTCGAAATGGCAAGCGATCTTAATTAAAATGAGTTATCAACATTTTCCCCATTTGCGTCACCATGTAGCTCTTGTGGCCGTTGTTGGTGTTTCCCTTTTTATAAATAAAATAAAATAAAATCCCGCCACATTATTTTGGGTACTACCCCAGTTATAGAACAATTCCATAGTGCACCATATTCTGGTCATCAGGGGCAACTAAGATGCTTATGGACATGAAGCAGGTGTATTTCTAGAATGGTCAGAAAAGGGATGCAACACAATTTGTTGCTAAATGCCTAGAATGTCAAAGAGTTAAGGCCGAGCATGTTCATCCAGCGAGACTTCTCTACCCACACGACATACCCACATGGAAGTGGTAGGTTATTTGTATGGACTTTGTGCAGGGTTTACCTATGTTAAAAAACCGACATGATGTTATTTTAGTCGTTGTGGATAAGATAACGAAGATTGTGCATTTTAAATCTGGAAATCTCAAGGATGATGTGTCAATACTTACAAGAAGATTCGTTCACAAAATCTTCAAGTTGCATGGTGTAGCTGAGTGAATTATCTCAAATAGGGATACTCATATGACCTCTCATTCTTGGTAGACACTTCTTGCGGCAATGGGGACGAAGTTGAACTTAATTCCGCATTTCACCTAGAGATTGATGGGAAGATTGAGCGTGTGAATCAAGTTTTAGAGGACATGTTGAGGATGTACTACATGGATCAACAATACAAGTGGGAAGAGTATCTTCCTTTAGTTGAGTTTTCCTACATCTCTTACCATTCCACACTAAAAATGGCTCCTTTTGAAGACTTGTATGGAAGACAATGTCAAACTTTGGTCACTCAGGACAGCATTGAGGACAAAGAGGTAATTGGACCTGAAATGCTCTTTGAAATAGAAGAGTCAGTTAAGATTATAAGGTAGCATCTTAAGGAAGCTGCAAATTGGCAAAAGAGTTATGCAGAAAAAAGCAAACCAAAAGGGTGTTTTTAGTTGGGGATATGGTTTTGCTACGTGTTAAACCAAAGAGAAAATCAGCGAATTTAGAACCTCACTACGTGGGACCGTTTGATGTCCTGTAGATAATCAACCCTATTGCTTATAAATTGGCATTATCGCCTAACTTGTCATAGTTACATGACATTTTTCATGTTTCTAATCTCAAGGAATATACTACAAATGCATCTCATGTTCTTGATTGGAAATCTTTGCAGGTACAAGACCCTAGCGTGGTAACAATCGAGCCCGTCATGATCCTTGATATGCACAAGCTTCATTTGAGCAATCGTGAGGTGGCTCAGTGCAAGGTACAGTGGAACCAATATTCCGAGGAGAGTTCCACTTGGGAGGACCAAGAAGACATGAAGCTAGCTTTTCCACATTTATTTAGCAGCAGTTAGGAATGTTCGTTGGATTTATTACTAATGTATTGCTTTATTTGAGTAAGTTTATTGACTCGTTTATGATGTTACTAAATACAATTCAGTATGCTATTTGATTAGTGAGATATTTCATAATTATGTCTATGCTTTACTTAGCCATCAAGATGATCACTCTTCCTAAATGGGAGGGATATCACGATAAAAAATTCTCATTTCATTTATTGCTAAGAAAATGTTAGTTTGAAATAATAATTGGGCTGAATTATTGGATTTCTAGATGGATACTTAATATCATAAATTATGGATGTAATTCAGGATAAACTTGAAGGAATAAGTTTAGAGAAAATACATGGATGATATAATGTTTTCAGATTTACAGCATTTAATGGTTGATATCAGTTATTTAATTTCATTAATTTAATTAAGTTGATTTAATTCAGTTCTGAATTATATAGTCATATGGATATAGAGGCCTAATTAGTTTCATGTTTTCATGAGTTGTGATGCAGAAGAACAAGTACCCTCGCAGAAATATGGATTCCCAGAGGGAGGATATCATAGAGGAGGGGAAGTAGAGACAATGTGAACATTACAACTCAGAAGGGTAAAATGAGAACCAAAATGCACAGACATAGTTACACTTGTATGGTTAGTTTGCATTAGTGTGCGTGCATTGATAACTGATGGAAGTTTGTTTGTGTTTTGGCAATTCATTGCGATTGATTGTCTTTCTTATGCTTGTTTGTTTTTGGTTGTTTTGGAGAGCAGGTAGCGTTGCACGCTGCAAAAATCGTGTTGAGTGACAATGAGTCACTTGGGACAGCCCAAGGAGCTTGCATCACTATTTGCAACACATGTGTAACACTTCTATTTTAAAGGGAATTGTCGCCGAAAATCTATACCATGATTAATGAGGTTGGTTATAATTAGTCACTTTCATTTTAAAACATTAATTTTAATGGCGGTTGCTTAACTTGATTTATGGAAATTTAATGCGTTGGGAGCACATAAGCACTTGACTGACACTATGTATAGGCTATTTCCGCACGATATTAATAAACGTCGATTTACAACGTAAGTCTTACACTTGGCAAAAGTTATTAAACAAAAATAAATGAAAACGCAGCTTGGTGCAATGCCATAATGTCGGAAATGGATTATTTGTTATCTACTTGGCATATTTCACCTTGCTAAGGTGGCAACGAAATCAGTTGTTTTATGATAATTCATGTTACCATGTCATCACAATCTTTGTAATGTCCCCTTTCTTCAAATTAATCTAAAATAAAGGATTCTTTGGCAAGCAATGGTTGAACAAGGGAAGAGAATGGATTATATTTCATTTTTCATCATTCATATTCATGTTTTATTTTTGTATTTCCCTTCTTAATGAGGTCGGCTAGGTTTCGTGCCTTTAATGAAGCTTAATAAAAGATTGTAATGACTTATTAGGGGTCAGCCTTACCTTTATGATCTTTGGTGCCAAAAGGAGGTTATAAAAGAAAATTAGGGAGCTCATTTGAGAGATCTAGATTTGGCACATTTTTCCTATTCGGGCATTGTGAGCTTATTGCTCCATGTTCTTCCACTTGAGGACGAAAACCCTCTTGTGTGGCTTCCTAGAAGGACGAAAACCCTTCAACATTGATTGAGCTTGAAGATTATTGCAGATTTGAGGAGAATACTTGATATTCAGATTTTTATTGCCATTGGGCAGCCTTCCCTAGGTGGAGCGACCTACCTTGGAGGGTGGTTTGGTTCCCTAGAGGGCATAAAATTGAGATCTCACTTCATTTTCAGATTTGGCATATTTTATAAAGTCGGAATCTCCATTTTGGTGATTTTTGGCAAGGGTTTACTATTTTTCCTAGCCCTCGGTTTTGGCTAGTCTGTTGCTGATTTAAATAATTAATTCCAGCTGTGTAATTTGATATTCCATCCATCTTTTGATGTATTTGTGAATCATAAATATTGTCGTGGCTAGAATAATTGTTTTGTGGCACTATTCATTGATTTGCTTGGTGAAAAGTGAATTTGAATTTCATAATCAGTTCGTTGCCCTTGTAGATTGTTGATTTCATATTTATTTCAGTTGTTGATTATAAAAATCAGACTTGTTAATATTGGGGTTTGAGCTAATTTCCTTAATTTTCAATTTTGTCCCCAAAAGGGATATTACAATCTTGTGATATTGTTTGCATTGCATTGTAATCTCTAAACTACATTTAGTGATGGCGGTGTAAAACTAATTTAAACTCTTTGGTCACTTAATAATCCACAATAATATGGATGAATGCATTTAAGGGAAATATTTACCTAAACCACATTAAGTGGTGGAGCAAGTTTTGGTCTTATTGTTAACAAACAAGTTTATCCACATTTGAGTGGAAGTTGTAATTAGCATGTGCTTCCATACCATGTTAGTGGTAGTTTAATTTTTATATTTGAAATTAATCCCATGCAAGGGAGAGATTTAGCTTGACTAAGTTAGGCCACTACGTGGCAGTCAATGATTGTTAATTTTGTTTTTTTTCTTTAAAAAAGGGTGACAACCACGAATTGGCAGTTGAAAGAATTAAAAAAATAATATGCAACTTGAAGTTGCATTGATGATAATTAATGAGTTCAATCCTCTTTGGAACAAGATTGCCATTTATTTTGCTATTCTGGAAATTGAAACTCTGAATTGCATATTTGCAAAATGGTTTTGGATGCCCTAGCGCTGCCTATACGTAGGGCGTTAATTATTTTGGTTTTCTTGTGTTTATATATTTAGACTCTTTCATGGACGAATAGCTCAACCATTTTGGAGGGCATTGTTTTCTTATTTATTACTACACTGTTATTTTCAGCAGAGGTACCGGTTTTGGTGGAGTGTGTGTTGTTTTCATTGAGGGATTATTTTTTGGGAAAATAGGGTCTGCTATTATTGGGCTGCATTTTCTTATTCTGAGCAGTCATATATTTAGTGGGAAGTAGACAGTAGAGAGGAAGGGCATTGTAATTTGGGGAACTTTTTTTATTACTTTATTTCTCCAATCCACACAAGAGATCGATAGAGATTGTAAACAAGTTTGGATAAAGAGCTGGAAGCAGATTATTTCTCGTTGATGAATGAATTTCTTCTCATTGACTGTTAAATTTACCAGGTAAGATGTTTACAACTTGAGTGTTCCTCATTTAATTAAATATTGGGAAAAGATATTTTTGTCTCTTAACCTCATATACAAATATTGGGTTTATTTGGAATGAAATTCTCTGTTGGTCCACTATAATTAAATAAGTTGGAAATGTAGTGTTGCTAGATAATACAAGACTGTTGTATGGTCCTTTTGACTCAGCTAAGATACATTCTTGATTAACTTAAAATACTACCATGGGCAGGGTTGCCATTCATTGGTATCATAAGAAAACAATTTGCAAATCTTGAACCGTCTACTTCGCACACGCAGAGGGTATAGAAACTCTCTTTTGACAGAGTTATTACTATGATTGTTTGCCATTTCATATTGTAAACTTAACGAACCTTTGGACTGGGCTGAGCTACGAGTTACACTTTTGATAAAATCGACAACTGTAATCTCATATATCATTTCATAAGCTTTGGGCATAATAGGAATAATTCCTTAACTGTGTCAAAATCATAAAAAAAAATTAAAAAAACTCATTACACAACTATAAGGAGACGATAGGGCAGTTGAGTTCCTTCTATAAACTGTTTATTCCAATACAATTTGGTTTCTATGTTACTTTTTGTCCATTACGGACAGTTAACTTGACCAAGTATTGTCATGGGAGCTAGATGTTATTGGACTCCTAATTTCATAAAAATGTATGTTGACCTTGCAACATGTGAGTAAAAGACTACAAATTTATACAACTAATGATTGATCACTGATTTATTATTATTAAATCTATTGGACCAGTGAATTGTAAGCTTGGAATAGAAGTGGTTGAAGTATGGAAAATGTGATTGTTAAATATGAACTCGTTCAACTAATTTCCTTCAGTTCAGTTTTCATTTGAATGTATGCTTGTTATTTATAATACAAGAGGAGGGTTTTGTAAACCCTTGGATGATAAGGGTGGATCACTCAATCCAATTAATTTAAGTATATTAACCTACTTTATTCAGAGATGTTTGTTTTGACTCGCTAAATATCAAACTCTTATTCTTATCTTAACTATTTCCGCCATAACTAATTGGATTTCTAGTGGCGAGAAAAGTGATTAATCCCTTACAGGTTAGTAAAGGATTCTTGTTGACAAGAATTAGAAACTTTATAAGGTTCTAACTGAATTGTATTCCTTATAGGAAACTAAGTGTTGCTTCTCATTGCATGATTATTAAAGGGGATGAGTTTTATTACAGCAGACTCAAGGTTTTAATCTATATATAAAATCTAAACAGGTTATAGAAATCATTATTTCATAGTTCTCGATTTTACTTATTTGTGCTAAGATGAATGCCCATTTCTACTCCCTTCGTTGAAGAGTAGGGTCACTATCCGTTTCCGAATTGTGAAGGGAGATCCCTTGTGGTTTGTGGTTGGAGGTAAAGCGCTCCAATGATATTCTCCCTCGGCTGCATTGACATTCAGAACACGGAGTACAGCAGATTTTAGTTGCATTTATTACTATTAACTTTATTTATGTGATTTACAATTGGATGTCTTACTTATTGTAAACTGGAAAAGTGTGTAGTCGGTTATGTATTTTTGTCATACACAGAGAATTATTAATGCTGTAATAATTTGTAGTTTCAATTTTGAAAACATTTAGTTGGCTTATTAATGAGATTATGAATAAATGTATAATTTAAGGATTAATGTGTCAAACATTGAGATTATAATTGGGCATAGAAGAAGTCATTTTTATGATTTATAAATGTTTACTTGCTGATTTGAGTTATCATAGACACGTAAGAAATATACAGATTCCTGAATTCATATGGATAAAACACTTAAACGTAATTAAACTAGTGTTAACTTGTAATGTCCGCTTTTTCGACTTGAGAGCCTAACAATGGACTTCTTGTCATTCCCTTTCCATGGCAAGGAAGCTTGGATGAGCTAGGGTAGGAATTGCATTCCATTTCATTTTTTTTTGTTAATTTTAATGTTTCTTTTAGTGTTTTCCTCTATTTAAGCAGCTCGTCTGTGTTTGGAGGTCATAAAAGCAAATTAAAAGACCCAAAGAAGCTTTATGACGTTGGTCCTTCTATTTTGGCTTTTG
Source organism: Taxus chinensis (assembly GCA_019776745.2). Lineage (NCBI taxonomy): Eukaryota > Viridiplantae > Streptophyta > Pinopsida > Cupressales > Taxaceae > Taxus > Taxus chinensis. The sequence goes on along the minus strand of CM034152.1, from coordinate 480,968,659 downwards.
GTGCCAAAGGAGGGATATAAAAGAACATTAAAGACTTCATTTTCATCATCTATCTTGGCACATTTTCTCTACAATCGATCTTGGGGCTGATTGCTCATTGTTATTCCACTTTTGGGCGAAAATCTAATTGTGTGGCTTTTCCAAGGAAGACAAAAACCTTCCTTGTGCCTGGTTGGAGGACGAAAACCCTCCATCCTTGGGTGAAGTGAAGACAACTTGAAGACCTCTTGCAGATTTGGACATTAGAGTATCAAGGAAGACATCTACAAGGGTTTGCATGCATTTTGGAGCTCTCCCTAGAGGGAGCGACATAGGTTAAGTGGTTGTCGGGTGCCTTCTAGTGCTCATAATTCATATTTTAAGTGACACTCTGATTCGGCATAATTTATAAGGCCGGAATCTATGTTTTGGTGATTTTTGGTGGAGTATATCTATCATTTTCAGCTTTGGTTTGTGGCTGTCATACTGTTGTTCCAAATTTAATTACAGCAGTGTGTTATCTTGGGTTTTCTCCATTTGTTTATTGCAAATTGAATGGATAAGTGTTGTTGTACATGAAATAATTATTTAGAAGTGTTTTCAGCTATTGTGCATGGTTTTACGGTGAATTTAAGCCCCTTTACAATTCGCTGTTAGGGTTTATATTATTGTTGGAACTACTGTCATAAAATCAGATTATTTTCAATTGTTGGTATTGGTATATTTTCAGATAATATTCTCAGGGTTTGTGGCCAAACCCTTATTTTTTGTTTTTATCCTAGAAAGGGGCATTACAGTGGCATTAGAGCTTCAGTCTTCCCAGCCTAAGGGTTTCTTGTGGGGAAGAAAATATGGACAGTTTGATGAAGGTGCAAGAAAGACTAGTGGACACCGTGAACTCTCTTACCTCCACCATGCAAAACCTACAAAGGGGAAGGACATTCAAGGAAAATCCTAGGGTTTCAAAGGTTGCAGCTAGCTTTGAGGAGTATCAAGCGCTTCCAGAAACTGTCCGTAATGACCTATCATTTTCCAAGTTTGTAGGATGGAGAAAAGATACTGGGCATCGGGACTTGGTCCAAGCCCCGAGGCATGCACAAGGGTCATGGGAAGGGTATCCCAACCCTAGTGGAAAAGAGCCCCATCTTGTTGGCAAAGTAAGAGAAGGCTACAGAGCTTGATGAAGAGGGAACTAGACTCCCAAGTTCGCTAAGAGAGGATGGGCATGCCTATTCCCCTAGGGTTAAGGAGGAAGGTATATTGCGGCATATGGTTATTAAGAGGGAGCAACCCTTGGGAGGATTAGAAACCCCCAACCCTCTTTCCAAAGTTGATCTCTTGGCTGGTTTTCCAAACAACACCATAGTGACACAGGGGTTTGATGAAGTAGTGGAGCTAGAGCCAAGAAAGGAGAAGGAGATCAATGAACATACAACTCAAGATCTACACCTTGGAGGAGAGGGAGCCATGAAGGCTGAAGATTCAGCCCTTACTCCCATTATTGTTCCAGATAGTCATCATTATGAGGTAATTACTGATCATTGTTTGATTAAAACAGATAGTATTTCAGCGTGTGATGAATCCAGGGTTGAGAAGAAGGGTGATGAGCAAGAAGGGAAAGCGAAAGGGATGGGTGGAACCCATTTCTCAAGGAGACATGATAACAGTCAGCTTGTTGGTCTGTTTATAACAGCAAACAATAAAGAGCCAAAACATGAAGAATTATAATTCGGTAAGAGCCACAAAGACATCCCAAGCACATGTCAACAAGGTATGGTGGTTGTGCAAAAGGGGAGAGCACCAATTATCGAAGAGGCAAAGGCAAAAAGAGACGAAAATCTTGTTGAAAGTCCAAGGAACAAATATATTTCAGATTTATTGCTGCCTAGTTCACCATCACATGTAGCTAATCGCTATAATCAATTTGATACAAATGTGGTAAAAAATGAGGAGCACATTGAGTAGTATGGGGTACTTACACCCTTTCAGGCAGCCCCCAAGTTATGCATGCATCAAGACAAATGTCGCTTTAGGCATAAGGACTGAGATTGGAGTGATAAGAGGTAACCCTCTTCCCTAGGCCCGCGGTATGCATGCAAAGCTAACTACTTCCTCATTTCGTTTGGTTTGTAATCCATTTGATATACTTATGTTTGAATGAAGAATTTGGGATCACAATGATGGTTGTCTTGATGGTATCTCCACAAGTCTTATAAGGTCAAGAAGAGGGGAAAAATCTCTCCTTAAGGCACTTGATGAGGTGGTTGGTCTATTCCTGAAGGCAATCAAAGGGAGGTCATTCAAGGGAATACTCATCCTTGATGACAAGCCTAAGGTTACTCAAGACAAGCAACAACAACTATGGAACAAATGCGAGAAAGAAAGGACCCCATCCATCGAGGAAATCATGCCGAGAAAGAGTGCTGATTTAAACTCAGAAATTCTGAGTCATAGCAGTGTCATGGCCAGCCCACGGTATGAAGATAACTCAGTTTTTGCTAATATATTATTTCAGGTGTTATTACCATCGGCAAATGGTTAGGAGTACTCATGTCTCATGTGTGTTAAATCCTCCTATGTCACCGTTGATTGAATACCTTCGTGCACATCATACTTCATGGGGTAATGAGGTAGTAAGTACTTTTTTAGTAAAGAACATATAGATACTTGGGCTCCATTTCAAAGGTGTTTCCACAAGTGGCATATAGGTGTTATGTTGAGTCCCTCAAAGGGGGGAATATCTGATTTCAAAATCCTTATGGAAGGGAACTCTATCATAAGGTGTTTGGGTCATAATGGTGGTTCTAACTTTCCGTTTCGTATGTGGTTAACCCTTGGTTCCATAAAAATGGAAGAGTTAAAAGGAATGGGCAGCAGTATGCATCAAATTCTCAAAGAAGAATTGGTAAGAAGGATGGGGCCAAGCAAGGATGGTTTCAAAGGCCTCATGGTCACCATAACTTATGGAACATATCCTCTTTGCACAAGAAAGATACCACAGCCCGCTATCCCCATGAAAAGGTATGCGTTTTGCATTGACTTCTTTGTTTTAAGTTCAGCTGAGACACACATTGTTTTTAGGGGTCAAGAGCTTCGAATTTTAGAGGAATCTACCCTCAAAGTTCACAAGGAGTTGGGGTTCCACTTGCAAAATGATGAAATCAGAATTCATAGGAATGTTAAACTAGGGAAGGTTAATTTTCTCGAGTTAAAGGCCAAGATGTACGCTGATTTCAATTGTAGACCTAGTGTTCTTAGTTTTTCAGCCTATGTAAAACAATTTTCAGTCCCTACATTACTCATGAATTTTTCTTTCTTCATAAGATTTCATATTAGTAGTTATTATGCCATGGTAATAGGGCTGAATTTGCAAAAATCTGATTGGGAACTGCCATTAGCAGCCATGAACAACAGTGATTTTTCATTTTTGAAGAGCATTCCATCACCGGTTGTTATAGGAAGAAGGTTTCAGCTGAAAGGAGGGAACAAATCTGATTTGATAGCCTCAAATTGGATAAGATTCCATGTGAATTATGACTGTGGTAAAATGTTTTCAGCCCCTCCACAATCTGATTTGTATTTGAAGATATCTCATCAAGATGAGTATGCATCTATTCCTCTCTTTATGATGGAAACTACATCAGTTTGCAAGTATTTTTGTACAAGTAAGCATACAAAGAAAGGTGATATCATTGATGTTTTTCAAGTTGAAGATGACAAAGACTTCCATGAAGAAAGGGGCAGCGGAGGTATGAGTTTGTTTGGGTTGAAGTTCATTCATTTAACAGGCACAGGTTCCAGATTATGGGAGCACTACAGCATGTTCCTTTACTTTGATATAATGATACTTGGTGCATGTTACAATAGATCCTCATTTCGAAGTCAAGCCAAAGGAAGCTAGAAAAGGCTGATTGCTCGTACTATCGCCCCTGAATACCAATCAATACCCCGTTCATTGAATCCCAATCAATCTGGGCCGCGTTCGTCCTTGGTCTACCAACAGAAGACCGAGTCTTCTTCACGATCCACACCCGGGGAACAGATGCCATATATCTATATCTCGGCCCGCCCGGCAATCTGAATCTCGGGTATGTCCAGGGTTCGGCTATACGGGGATCGACATGGCGCCCAGTCGAAACCCATAGAAATCAAATCAGTTATATGTATAGAGCAGGCGAGGGCAGGAGATTCCCCATAGTCAGATTATATCGATCACCGGGTTGAGACTATCCTGTAGACAAACTATCAAGCCTGTAGACCGGATGGCTATCCTGTAGACCAGTTGTAATGTCCCTCTTTCTCGAATAATTTTATTGAAGACCTTTGGCCTTTTTTGTCTACCCGACGGCCAAAGGGTGAGCTCAAGGGTGACTTAGGTTTATTAATTTTATTATATTGTGCTAAAATTAAAATAAAACATCACTTAAGCACATATAATAAATTAATAGACTTAATATTGACATAGACTAAGAAAATTACACAAAAATAAAATAATTAAAAGCACTTAATGTACTTCCTTAGGGAAAAGTGCGACTTGCTCTTGAATTAAAAAAAAAAAAAAAAAAAAATTCCACTTGCCTTCGGAAATACGACTTGGTCTTTTCGGGCCACTTTTCTCTTTAAAAGAGAAAGTCGACTTGCCTAGGGTTGATTCCACATTATTTTGATATTTTCTTTCCGGAAAGTGGAGCTCAAAGATTTTGCAGACAAAATCCAAGGACGAAAACCCTCTGGATTTTCCCTCTTGTGGACGAAAACCCCAGGAGAAGTGAGAGGAATTTCTATTCAAGAGATTTCATTGTTATACACAAGTTTTTTATTTTTCCAGCAGTGATTGTAGAAGAAATAAAATTGCAACAGCAGATTCCAAGTTTCTTCCAGTAAGGGGCGACTTATTTTGTGAAGGTTCTAATCTATTTCAGAGGTTATTTATGAAATATTTGTAAAGGAGTTTCCAAATAAACACTAGGCGCATTTCCGTGTTAGCTATCCAGTTTTGTAGGGTTGGTTTTTGTTATATTGTGTGCAGTGTGTGAATGGTATTTTGTTATTATCTACTGGCATTGTCAGCAAAGATCCAAGCCAAGATATTATAAAAATATATATATTTATACATACAACAAGGTTGGGATCTTTCAGTGGTATCAGAGCAGTGTATTCTCCCAGCTTGTGTGGGGAAGAACAAGAGTTTAAAAAAAAGTCAGATTTGAATGCAGCCAAGAGAGATTGGTCCACACAGATACTACACCCAAAGACAAGCACGACTTGAGGCTGGTTTTGAAACAGGTGTTAGGGTTGAAATTATGGATGATAAATAGGAGAGCCCTCCCCGAGATGAGCAGGTGGACCTAGATAGAGAACTTTTTAGCACTATGGTAGCCACTCAGCTGCAGTTGATTCAGTCCATGGAGCATATGGGATCTACTCTGGACAGGTTGACCTTGGATAAGCCAAGAGATAGACATGACAGGAGAGACAGATCCGTATCAATTGCCACTAGTCTCAAGGGGCACAACAGATCACCTTTGGAGATTGGTAGTGTGAGGGGATCTCCACATCGTGAGAGGAAGCACACTCATACATATGAGAGGAGGCCTACCCGGACAGCAGATAGGCCTATGCAACCTAGTTTCTTGCCTAGAGAGGATTCGCCAGAGATTGACTTCTGCTTAAGGAAGTAGCCTTCCAGGACAATATTATGGCAGCCAGCGATGAGTAGAGGAGTTTACCACAACATGTGAGGGATGTTTTTCCCCTTCCGCAGTATTGTGCACAAAGGAGGGATAGCTTAAGGGCTAGACAGGATAGGAGGCCTAGAGCACAGCAGAATAGGGAACTGAAGCAGGTTACCAACAAGGTGTCGCTTTCCACTTTTGATGGTAGCAGAAAGATCAGTGCCAGAGCTTGGATTCATAAGCTCGACACATATCTTACCCTCAAGCCTATGCAGGAGCAGGAGGTTATTCAATTCGCTACTCTACACCTTGAGGGAGTAGCTTATGATTGGTGGCACCATGTGCTGATTACACAGAACCATAATCTTTTGCGGTCTTACAGGGATTTGAGTGAGAAACTGATAGCGACATTTGATCGCAAGGATGTGGAGCTATACTACCGAGATTTGGCGCAACTCCGCCAAACTGGTCATGTTGATACCTATATCAACGAATTCCAGCGTATAGCAGTTATGGTTCCCGGAGATGCCCAAGAAGAGGGTAGTAATGCTATTCATTGAGGGGCTTCATGATAGGATGAGAGGATTGGTCAAGGCTCTTAAGCCTAGGACATTGCATGATGTCATTCAGACAACATTAGATTTGGACACATCCCCCACTTCTTATCAGCCCAATAATAAGTTTCCCACGAGCTCCAGACCATTTCAGCGCTCGACTGTTCAGCAAAAGAGTGCACCCCCTCCTAAGGTGGATTAGGATACTCGTAATGAGTTGAGGAGGAAGAAGCTTTGCTTTAATTGTAAGGATTATTAGGAGCCTGGACATCGCTGCCTTGGTAAAGGCAAAGTGCACCTCATTGAAGTAGTTTTAGATGAGGATGATGAGCACTCACCAGAAACAGATGCAGAGGGAAATGATAGTGGGCATGATGCACAGGAGGAGCAGCCCCAAATAGAGCTTGGAGATGGTGAGGTATTGAGTTCATCCAGTGTCACTATTGCCACACTTTTAGGAGTCCCTAGGTATCACCCCTTTTGGTTGAAAGGAGTACTTAAGCGGCAGCGGATTGTTGGTTCGGTTGACAGTGGTGCCACGCACAACTTCATAGATGAGGGCTTGGCTACGAAGCGTGGATTACAGGTTGAGGATTTTGAGGGGTTTAGTGCACGAGTTGCATACGGATTTTCTATTAGCTGCACTAAGAGGATTCCTCAGTTTAGCATCCAGATGGGGGACTACACCTTGACTGATGATTTCTATGTGATTGAACTCGGTGAGATTGATACAGTATTGGGCATTCACTGGTTGCAGTCCCTTGGCAGGTATGTGCAGGACTTCAGGAGGATGGAGTTAGAGTTTATGGCAGATGGGAAGAAGATTGTGCTTAGGGCTCTTTCTGATGGTGGGCCTAGAGTTGTTTCAACACACAGGATGGAGTCTATAGTCAAACATGGAGAGGTTGCATGGGCAGCCCAGTGTTTCATTTCATCCAAATCTTCTTCAGATAGTGGGCAGCCCTTTCATATAGACATCCAGGCAATATTGGATAAGCAAGGCCTAGTGTTTGGTGACATTCCTCAAGGTAGACCACCAGATAGAGGATTTGAGCATGTTATAGAGCTTAGAGGAGGGTGCTAAGCCTGTGATCACTACGCCTTATCGCCATCCTAAGAAATTCAAGGATGAGATAGAGAAGGCCATTAGAGAGCTCTTGGATATGGGACACATCCGTCCTAGTTCTAGTCCCTTTGCTTCTTCAGTTGTTTTGGTGAAGAAGAAGGATGGGACCATGAGGATTTGCATTGACTACCGTGCACTCAACAAGAAGACTATAAAGAACAGGTATCCCATTCTTCGCATAGATGAGCTTCTGGATGAATTGCATGGAGCTATCTATTTTTCGAAGATTGATCTTTGATCAAGATACCACCAGATTCATGTTCGTGAAGAGGATATTCACAAGATAGCCTTCAGTTCTCACTAATGCACCTGCTACATTCCAGTCATGCATGAACCATCTCTTCAACATGCAGTTGAGGAAGTTTATGCTCGTATTTTTGGATGACATTCTGATTTACAGCAGGACATGGGAGGAGCATTTGAGGCATCTTGATGAGGTACTTAGCATCATGGAGACACAGATTCTATTTGCTAAGATGTCCAAATAAGAATTTGGACTTACAGAGATTTTGTATATTGGGCACGTCATTAGGGCCAACGAGGCCAAGGTTCACTAGGAGAAGATACAAGCTATGCAGAATTGGCCGCCACCTAGGAACATTTCAGACTTGCGTGGATTCCTGGGATTATGTGGTTATTACAGGAGGTTCATGAGAGGCTATTCTCAGCTTGTAGCTCCACTAACAGATCTTCCACGTAAAGGGGCATTTAGATGGACAAATGAGGCACAGATAATATTTGATAGGCTCAAGATGACTATGAGCACTTGTCCAGTTTTGGGCCCTCCCGGATTTGTCACAGCCCTTCATGTTGGAGTGTGATGCTTCGGGATCGGGGATTGGTGCAGTTTTTATGCATGACCGTCATCCTATTGCCTACGAGAGTAGGAAGATGAGAGATGATGAGAGGTTGTACTCCACCTATGATAAGGAGATGCTCGCCATTATGCATGCCTTGGCGAAATTCAGACAATACTTGGTAGGTGGGAAATTTGTGGTGAGAACCAACCACAACTGCCTGAAATACTTCCTGAAACAAAAAGAGCTCAATGAGAGGCAGTAGAAGTGGGTCAGCAAGATCCAAGCATATGTTTTTGACATCGAGTATGTCAAAGGGGGAAGAAGAATGTAGTGGTTGATGCACTTTCTAGGAAAACCACATCTCGCTGCCCTATGTTCTTTGAGCAAGATTTCAGCAGATTGGAAATCTCAACTATTAGTTGAGTTATTCCAAAAATACTTTGGCATGTGTTATTATGGATGGTAAAATTCAGGATGAGCAATACAAGGTGATATCAGATTTGATTTTGTATAAGGGCATAATTTACTTAGTTCTTGAGTCTAAGCTTAAGACGGAAGATTTTGCATGCCTTCCATGATGCACCACTTGCAGGACATCCCGGGTAAATCAAAACATACAAGCGGGTTAGAGAGATTCTCTGGGAAGGGTCTCAAAGAGGATTTCCTACGCCATGTCCGTGGGTGTATGACTTGTCAGCAGAACAAGTTAGAACATACTTTCCCAGCAGATTTGTTACAACCATTGTCGATTCCTGAACAGAAATGGGAGAGTAATATCGATGGATTTCATTACAAGTCTTCCCATAGTGCACAGGAATGAATCACATTTATGCGATCATATTATGTGGTAGTCGACAGATTGACAAAGTATGCACACTTTTTCACCATTCCTACCAGCTTTAAGGCACCGCATGTGGCTGATTTGTTCTTCCGTACAAAGTATTCAGGTTGCATGGATAGCAAGGTTTTTTGAGCACTTTTTGGAAGGAGCTTTTCCGGTTCGTTAGCACAAAGTTGACTCTGAGTACTAGTTATCACCCTCTGACAGATGGACAGACGGAGATTGTGAACAAATGGATAGAGGGCTATCTAGGCAACTATGTTTCAGGGCAGCAGAAGGCATGGGTAAGATGGTTGTATTTGTGTGAGTATTGTTATAATATTGCTTACCACATGTCTATTGGTATGACTCCCTTCCGAGCATTATATGGATATGATGCAACATCTTTCGTTGATTTGGCTTTTGGGGACAGTAGAGCTCCCAAGGCTCGGGAGAGTTTACAGGATAGTCAGGACATCCTTAAGGTACTTAAGGATAATATTCAGCATGCACAAAATTAGCAGAAGATGTATGCAAACCGTCACAAGATTGAGAGATCTTTTGAGGTAGGAGACATGGTATTTTTGCGCCTACAGCCATACAGACAGAATACTCTCAAGAAGAGTGGTGCAGAAAAACTCAAGCCTCGATTTTATGGTCCGTACAAGGTGTTGAGGAGAGTTGGAGAGGTAGCATATGAGCTAGAGTTACCTTCTGAAAGTAAGATACACAATATTTTCCATGTGTCTTGCTTGAAGAAGGCATTGGGATAGCACGTGATTTCTTCTGCTAAGTTGCCCCCCTTGGATGAGGAGGGGAGATTGGATCTAGTTCCTAAGGAGATCCTAGATAGAAAGGACAGAAGATTGAGGAGCCGGGTGATTCAGGAATATCTAGTCGGATGGAGAGATCTACCATTAGAGGATGCTACATGGGAAGGAGGGTATACTTCAGCATCCAGCTTTGCAGTTACTTGGGGACAAGCAATCTCAGGAATGGAGGACTATAATGTCCCTTTTTCTCGAATAATTTTATTGAAGACCTTTGGCCTTTTTGTCTACCCGACGGCCAAAGGGTGAGCTCAAGCGTGACTTAGGTTTATTAATTTTATTATATTGTGCTAAAATTAAAATAAAACATCACTTAAGCACATATAATAAATTAATAGACTTAATATTGACATAGACCAAGGAAAGTACACAAAAATAAAATAATTAAAAGCACTTAATGTACTTCCTTAGGGAAAAGTGTGATTTGCTCTTGAATTAAAAAAGAAAGAAAATAATTCCCACTTGCCTTGGGAAATGTGACTTGGTCTTTTTGGGACTCTTTTCTCTTTAAAAGAGAAAATCGACTTGCTTAGGGTTGATTCCAGATTATTTTGATATTTTCTTTCCGGCAATTGGAGCTCAGAGCTTTTACAGAAAAAATATAAGTACGAAAACCCTCTAGATTTTCCCTCTTGTGGACTAAATCCCCAGTGGAAGTGAGAGGAATTTCTATTCAGGATATTCCATTGTTATACACAGCTTTTTTATTATTCCAGCAGTGATTGTAGAAGAAATAAAATTGCAACAGCAGATTCCAGGTTTCTTCCAGTGTGGGGCAACTCATTTTGTGAAGGTTCTAATCTATTTCAGAGGTTATTTATGAAATATTTGTGAAGGGGTTTCTAAATAAACCTTAGGCGCATTTCCGTGTTAGCTATCCAGTTCTGCAGAGTTGGTTTTTGTTATATTATGTGCAGTGTGTGAATGGTATTCTATTATTATCTACTAACATTTCATGCAAAGATCCAAGCCAAGGTATTATAAAAAATAAATAAATAAATAATACGAACAATAGGGTTGGGATCTTTCACCGACATACAACCGATCTCGAGCCCTTTATCTTCACTCTCTCAAGGGAAGAGATAGTGAGTTCAAGCTTCCCGATCTATTCTATTAGATCGAGTTGCCTTCCTGAGGTTGAGGAGGGGGAGGGACCCTCTATGTCTCTATTCTCTATAAAGATAAGGCAACGAAGGGCATTTATGCTCTCGTCTGAGAGGACACCTATAGAGAGAAAGATCTAATATATAGGGTTGAGGACCCCCTATCTATATCTCGTGGTATATAGAGTTTAATTGGCGATAGCAATATAGGGTAGGGCATGGGAGTGCGGCCGGACGATGGGAACTAATCCATCTGGGCCCTCGCGTTGCCCCATATAGAGAGGGGGGCCGAGATAGGGCCCCTATCTCTATCTGGGGCTCAAATCTCTATATATGGGTTTGGGCACCACATAGACAACATGGATACATCCAGCACTCACCACTCTCCTGGGGTATGTTTGTTATATAATCCATTCCAGTTAAGAAAGCTAGGGTCGACCAGGCGTTTGGTTTAGGCTCGACTAGGTTTCAAGCCGGACAGTCAAGACTCAATTGGGTTTTATAGATAGGGGATAGGGGCCGGACAAGGCTCAAAGAGGTTCATATACAAAACGTCTTGAAATAATACCTGGAGTGGGAGATTCGATCAATCGAAATTCGGAAACTAGAATTTTACCCTTACCATCAATAGGTCGGGCTAGAGCGTTTACAACATGACCCGAATAAGCATCACTTACTGCACAATCCATTGCCGTTGGACCACTTGGCTACCTCCGCCCCAAACCAATAGACAATCTCTGTCTACGGTCATTACTTCCGAGAATGAAAGTTTCTAAGTCCCCAAAACCAACTATGAAGTTTGCAATTGCTTGGGGACAAGCAATTTTGGGAAGGGAGGGTTGTAATGTCCCCTTTTTCGACTTAAGAGCCTCACAATGGAATTCTTGTCATTCCCTTTCCGTGGCAAGGAAGCTTGAATGAGCTAGGGAAGGAATTGCATTCCATTTTAATTTTAACGCTTCTTTTGGTGTTTTCCTCTATTTAAGCAGGTTGGTTGTGTTTGGAGGTCATAACAACAAATTAAAGGACCCAAAGAATCTTTATGAGGTCAGTCCTTCCATTTTGGCTTTTGGCACAAAAGGAGGGATATAAAAGGAGATTAAAGACTTCATTTTCATCATCTATCTTGGCGCATTTTCTTTACAATTGATCTTTGGGCTGATTTCTCTTTGTCATTCCACTTTTGGGCGAAAATTCAATTGTGTGGCTTTTCCAAGGAAGACGAAAACCTTCCTTGTGCCTGGTTGGAGCACGAAAACCCTCCATCCTTGGGTGAAGTGCAGACAACTTGAAGACCTCTTGCAAATTTGGACATTAGAATATCAAGGAAAACATCTCCAAGGGTTTACATGCATTTTGGAGCTCTCCCTAGAGGGAGCGACTTAGGTTAAGTGGTTGTTGGGTGCCTTCTAAGGCACATAATTCAGATTTTATGTGATATTTTGATTCGGTATAATTTATAAGGCCAGAATCTATCTTTTTGTGATTTTTGGTGGAGTATATCTATCATTTTCAGCCTTGGTTTGTGATTTTCCTATTGTTGTTCCAAATTTAATTACAGCAACGTCTTATCTTGGATTTTTTCCATTCGTTTATTGTTGAATGGATAAGTGTAGCCATACATGAAATAATTATTTAGAAATGTTTTCAGCTATTGTGCATGGTTTTACGGTGCATTTAAACCCCTTTACAGTTCACTGCTAAGGGTTTATATTATTGTTCGAACTGCTGTCATAAAATCAGATTATTTTCAATTGTTAGTAATGGTATATTTTCATATCTGATTCTCGGGATTTATGGCCAAACCCTTATTTTTGGTTTTTGCCCTAGAAAGGGACATTACATAACTCCTAAAAATTATTATTTGGCATTTGAGCATGGTCAATTGTTATAGTTATCTAACCTGAACTAAACTTAACTAATTAAAAAAAATCTTGTGATTTTAGTAACTTGTGTAATTGATTGTTACATTCATTTTTCAAAAAATTATAAGGGACAATTTATTTTGTAATCGGGTGCACTATCGATGGAAACTGACGTCCCGCATTGACAACTTTGTGGAGGTATTATAAAGCGGGTGAACCTCAAATGCCAAGGGAAATTCAGGCAACAAGGCCAACTAGCACTACAGCCCCAAGATGTGGTTCCTCTCCCCATGTCCGAACTAAGGGTGGGATTGTTAGGAATAGTCCTCACAGGGCTGCTTTTGTGTTTTGCATTAGATTATTAGTTAATTGGGATGTGTGGGAAAATAATAGGTGGAGCAAATAATACGTGGATTGTAAGTGATTATTACACTAGTAATAATCACATAATAATAAGACTTGGTAGAAAGAATAATGTTCACATTAGTTTAGGGAGTAATTAAGAGATTGTGGGAAGATTCTAGATGACATTTGACTCCCAAATTTTAGGAGATCAATTCTCCATACATTGTACTACTCTCTTGAATAATTAATGTTGATTGAATCTTATTGAGCATATGCTCTTTCTCCAGGTGAAGGGGGAAACCCCAACAAATATGAATATCTATTAAAAGGATATCCGACAAAAAATGGATATCCATTTTGATTTGGTACAGATATCCGCTTATGTTTGAAACAAATATCCATTTCTAACACCCTGAAAATTCCTCTACCATTCGAAGGCCATAAATTTTACATACGAACTTCAAATTAGGTGTCGTTTTTTTGGAAAATGTACTTTTGGTAATGTCCATATGATCTTTTAGCCTCTGCACTAGAACCCATCTATTTTCTAGACTATCATGTTACAAATACTTCTTGAACACTGTTAAAAATCAATTTCCTTAACCAATTGAAGTTTGTTATTAAAATTGTGTTAGAAATTGTTTTAAGTTACATTCATAGTTACAATGAGAATAGTTAGCGTTGAAAGGATACTAAACACATGATCACAAATTTGACACAATCGCATATGCTCCTAATTTATCCCAAATCTATCATCATGTATCTAATCACAATTAATCAAGGCCTAATCTAATCAGATTTGATCACAAAATAACATCAAATGGTGCTTATATGTGCCAAAAAAATCCTTGAATATATCTACATCTATCTGATCTCACCTAATTGGGGCCAAATCTGGTCGAATTTTCTCAAATAACCACAATTGATTATGAAAAAATAACAAACGGTTCTCATATATTTCCAATTTTCACTTAACCAGCCTTCATGTATCTAGTCGCGCCTAATCAAGGCCTAATATGGTTGAATTTGTTCAAACAACAACATTCTATCACGAAATAACAACAAACGGTGCTCAAACATTCCTAATTTTCCTCAACTCTACCTTCATGTACCTAATAGTGCCTAATCTAGACGTAATTCAATCAAATTTGTTATAATAACAGCATTTGATCACGAAATAATAACAAATGATTCACATATACTCTTAATTTTCCCTGAATCTACCTTCATGTATCCAGTCACGAGTAATCAAGATCTAATCTAGTCATTTTTTCTCAATTGACGTTGTTTGGACAAGAAATAACAACAGATGGTGTTCAAACAACCCTAGTTTTCCCTAAATCTGCCTTCATGTACCTAGTAGCACCTAATGGAGCCTAATCCAATCAATTTTGCTCAAATAATGATATTCGATCATGAAATAACAAAAAAAGGTGCTCATATATGCCCAATATTTTCTAAATCTACCTACATCTAACTAACTGCACCTAATTAGGGCCTAATATGGTAAAAATTGTTCGAAAAATGACATTCAATCATGAAATAATGATAAAAGATGCTCAAACGTTCCTATTTTTTCTCAAATCTACCTTCATGCACATGCTAGCACCTAATAAGAGCCTAATTCAATCAATTTTCTTCAAATAATGACATTTGTACACGAAATAAAGACAAACGTTGCTCATGTATGCCCAATTATCTCTAAATTTACTTACAGGTATCTAATCACACCTAATCAAGGCTTAATCTAGCCAAAATTGCTCACATAATGATATTCAATCATGAAATAATGACAAATCATGCTCAAACATGCCTAATTTTCCCCAAATTTACCTTCATATACTTGATAGCAGTCAATCGATGCCTAAATCAATCAATTTTCCACAAATAATTACATATGATCACGAAATAACGACAAAAGGTGCTCATATATCCCCATATTTTTGCAAATCTACACACTATCAGATCACACTGAATCGGGCCTAATCTATTCAAATTTTATTGAATAATGACATTAAATCAAAAATAACAACAAATGTTGCTCATATGTGGCCAAGTTTCCTCAAATGTACACACCAAATAAGAACAAATTATGCTCAAACATGCATGATTTTCTCTAAATCTACCTTTGTGTAGTTGATAGCACATAATCAGGGCCTAATTCAGTCAAATGTCCTCAAATAATGACATTTTGACAGCAAAACAACGATAAATGGTGTTCATATATACCCAATTTTCCCTAAATATACCTACATTTATCCAATCACATCTAATTCATGCCAAATCTAGTCAAATTTTCTAAAATAATGAAATTAGCTCACAATGCAATGACAAATGGTGCTCATATATGGCCAATTTTCCTCAAATATACCTACATCTATTCGATTGGACCTATTTAGGGCCTAATATAGTCAAATTTTCTCAATTAACATCGTTTGATCACAGAATAATGATAAATGGTACTCAAACATGCTTGATTCTCCTCAAATCTACCTTCATGTACTTGATAACACCTAATTGGGGCCTAGTCCAGTCATTTTTCTTAGATAATGATATTTCATCACGAAAATAAAAACAAAACGTGCTCATATATGCCCAATTTTCTCTAATTCTACCTGCATCTATCTGATCACACCTAATCAAGTCCTAATCTAGTCAAAATTACTCAAATAATGACAAATGGTGCTCACACAAGCCTACTTTTTCTCAAGTTTACTTTCATGTACCTTATAGCACTTAATCATGCCCTGATTCATTCAATTAATGATATATGGTGCTCACATATTCCCATGTTTTCCTAAATATAAGTAGATCTATTTAATTACACTTAATATGGGCCTAACCTAGTCAAAATTGCTCGAATAATGGCATTCGATCTCTAAATAATGGAAAATGTTGCCCAAACATTCCTCATTTTCCCCAAATCTAGCTTCATTCACCTAATACCAGCTAAACAAGGCTTAATTTAATCAGTTTTCCTCAATCAATAACATTTGATCATGAAATAACGAAAACTGAAGCTCATACTGGCCCAATTCTACTTATGTATATTTGATTGCACCTAATCAAAGCCTAATTTGGTCAAATTTTCTCAAATAACAACATTTGATTATAAAATAATGAAAAAATGGTTCTCATGTATGGCCAAGTTTCCTCAAATATACCTACGTCTATCCAATTGCACCTAATCAAGGCTAGATCCATTCAAAGTAAATAATGACATTCGATCACAAAATAATGACAAATGGTGCTTAAACATGCTTAGTTCTCCCCAAATCTATCTTTGTGTACCCGATAGCACTTAATCACTACCTAATTGAGTCAATTTGACTACAATAAGGACATTTTATCACACAATTATGAAAAGGGTGCTCATATATGCCCAATTTTCCTTGAATCTACCGACATCTACCAATTGAATCTAATTAAGGCCTAATCATGATAAGAGATAGGTTCTAGTGCAAAGGCTAAAAGAGCATATGGACTTCATCAAAAAACGGTATCCGATTTTGAGTTCGTTAGCAAAACTTATAAGGGTTTCTAAATCGGATATTTGTTTTTTAGGTTCAGATATTAGAACCCATTCAAAATAGTAAGTATATGTTTCTTAAAAAAAAGGTATATGTTTTCATTTCAACTTGTTCAATTCAATTTTTTTGAGTTGCCACTTTTTGGCCCCTCAACTTCTTCCACTAAACCTACTTCATTACAAGAAGGCGGTTATATAAGGGTCAATTACAAAATGGTTCGTCTTTTGCCTAAGTGACAGTTCACCTTCCTATAGGTGTGACAATTGGACTTCTAGAGTCACAGTTTGGTGGTAGGTGCTCTAACGTGGCACAAGCTTGGGAAGTGCCAACCTAGCATGGTGCAATGTGACACGAAGTGTTCACGTCGCCGTTAAGTTGTGTGCAAAACATAAGTGCTACACAATATGGTCTCTGGCATTTCTCTCAAGTACAAGGGTGCGTAGAGACTCCACGAATGTTGCAAGCTCCCACCAAGGTGTGAACATTGCGTGACATTGTTTGGTGTGTACAATGTTAATTATTGTTGTCTTAACTTGTGGTGTTCCAATCAAGTTGAACAATGCCTAAAGAAAACACCAATCTGCTGAGATGATGGCATGAAGGTTTGTGTGAAGATCAACCTATGTAAGAGTTCATCGATGTCATGCACTATCTTGAGGCATGCTAATCGAGTGGAGCGTAGAATGCGGATGGCCAACTATGAAGACACAAGTTAGTGCGGTGTTGTGTAGGATGCACAAAATGCTACGCAGAACGCCGAACAATGTGTTGCACTGAGTTATCTCCTAATCCGGCAAATGCCTATTGGATAGGGAAAATGTGGCACAAAATACTCTATATGCATCCAAAAGTTGACAAATGTACTATGATGAGAATGTAGTCTTGAGGGAACCCTCCCACACTCAAATCAATAGTCGGTGTACCCTTCATTTCTTGATAGCTCGTACATTTCTATCATTTGTTGTGGTTTTACTTCCTCCTCACCGTGTTGCATTATATATCCTGTGAACACCCCTACATTGTCTCCTTCATTGTTGCTGCACATTTTAGCTTTTGTTATTTTCCATACATCCTCTATAGTTGTATGTTCCTTTTGCAACCGCACAGTTCTTTTTGCTATATTGTACAAGCCCACTATTTTAATCAAATGAATTTAAAAAAACTTAGAATTTCTTACCTGGTTGGTCCACATTTTTTGCAATCTTTGCAAGTTTTTTCCCAAAGGTACCTGTGGCTCTGCTGAAGAAGCTGATCTGTCGGTGAACCTCAAGATGTTGCATCTCATCAGGGACCATGCGCTCTAGGCACTCGTACAAACCATCTTTACTTCTCCTGTTTCATCTTCTCCCAAGCTGAGCTCTGTAATGATATTTCGGGTTCAAGAAATACCCAGCTGCATGTATAGGCCGTTGGAGTTGATTGTTCCATCTATTATCTATGATCTCCCATATAGGCCCATACTTAGTTACCCTGTCTTTGAATGCTGCCCTTATCTGCTCCTTTTCCTGATCCATAGCCTCATAAATATAGCCCATGGCTAATTTTTCCCCATCCACCAACCGCAACACCTTAACAAGAGGCCTCAACAACTTTTACAATCTTTGTTGTTTTTTTCCAAAATAAATTATCAAAAAGTTTCTTCTTTGGGTCTTTCCCATCCTATTTCCGGCTCCACTTTGATGCATTCGATTCATCACTTGAAAACATCCTTTTCAAGTTCTATTGTTGGGAAATAAGAGATTGCAACATGAGGAAGTTTGTTGCAAATCTCGTGATGGCTGGCCTAACAAGTTCTCTGCCATTAGTGTTCTTCCTCATTAGGTTCAGTACCCATGAGTGATTATAGATGTATTTGGTGATGCTCTTGCCATGCTCTACAGTGTTCTTGATCCAATCTTTTTTCCCTATATCCTCAAGCATGAGGTCTATATAATGTGCAGCACATGGAGTCCAAAAATATGTTTTGTGTTTAGCCTCTAACATCTTACCAGCATGAACCTCATTAGATGCATATCTGTTATTGCTTTGTACAACATTTTCCACCCCCCACCTCTAAACAATTTTATCCAAAAGCTCAAACAAAAAATTTGTTATCTTTCACCATAATCAAATGCATCTACTGATTTCAAAACATTGTACCTTGTGGACAAGAGGCTAGAAAATTTATTGTTGTGGCGGTTCTTGCCATCACTCCACCCATCTACATGATAGTGCATCCTATTTTGGCGCCATGAAGCTTGCAACCTTTAAAATATTCATCTATAGATGCAATTTCTTTCTTCAAATGTGATCCTCTCAAGTCATGCATACTAGGGCCTTTGAAGCCCTTACCAGCAGCAACAATGGAATCAAACATCGGCTGGTAATAAGGTGAACGAGCAGCATTGAAAGAGATATCTGCATCATAACACCATCTAGCAATGCACTCAAAAGCTGCTTCTTTGTATTGCTTCTTTGTATTGCTTCTTCCAATGGTTATCCAAGGTAGGCTGATTTTGTGTTGGCATGGAGGCACTAGCAGTAGTAAGTGTGGAAGATGGAAAAAAGCTTTGAATGGTCTTTCTCTTTTGAGGCCGGTTTTCTTGACTATGAGTGGATGGGGGAGGCATATACCGAAAGGGGTCTCTAACAATCACAGAAGGGTCAGAGCAAGATCCTTCGACACTTAAGGCATGTTCCCTCCTCCCTATTTCAGCTTCCATCTCTTTTTGCCTAGCCTTCTCTTCTCTATGTTTTTCAAGCATGGTTTTCATTTCCAACCTAATGTCATCAATATCAGGTGCCTCACATAGGGTAACTTGGTCTCTTTGACCAGCCAGGTGTTGTTTCAACCTATGAACCCCCCCCCCCTTGATGTGTTTCTTGCAATATTTACAAAAAACTTGATCATCAATTGTCTTTTCATGGGCCCATGTAGGGTCTTTTGATTTGGGGGCCATTGCAAATGCAAATAAAAACAAAATAAATTTCCTATTTCTTTTTTAATAAAATTTACAAATAAGGGGCAAGTTTAAAATGTAACACACCTTTCAATGTGCACACAAATGAGGTGAAGAAATGCTCCAAGCTTGTATATGGCACCACAAAGAGCCCACACTCCAAATGTAGATGTAAATGCCACCACAAAGAGCCCACACTTGATGCCAAACAACTCCAAATGAACACTATTCAAGGCTGCCCCAATCCTCCAAATCCTTGCAAATAAGAGAGGTGCTCACAAATAGAGGTGAGGTGCTGACAAATGGATGCCAATATCACCACAAAGAGCCCACAAGCAATGCCAAACAAGCTCCAAGCCTCCAACTTTTAAGCTCACTACAAAAAATAAACTCTTCAATCTTATGCTCACAAATGCTCAATGAGAGAGGTGTGAAGTGAATAGAGGGGGGGTGTATTTATAACACCAAATTAGGGTTTAGAGACAAAAATAAATAAAAGAAAACAATTAAAAAAATGTTTTTTAAGCTAGCTAGTGTATAAGGCAAAATAGGGCTAAACTGGCTAGGGAACCGGCCAGTTTGGGCTAAAACCGGTCAAACCAGTCCGCTTTAGTCGGGCTAAAACCGGTCAAACCGGATCCCAGTTTGGGCTAAAACCGGTCAAACCGGTCCGGTTTCGTCCTAAACCGGCTGGTTTGGCCCTGTTTTGCCTTATACACCAGCTAGCTTAAAAAAACATTTTTTTAATTGTTTTCTTTTATTTATTTTTGTCTCTAAACCCTAATTTGGTGTTATAAATACACCCCCCCCCCCTCTATTCACTTCACACCTCTCTCCTTGAGCATTTGTGAGCATAAGATTGAAGAGTTTATTTTTTGTAGTGAGCTTGGAAGTTGGAGGCTTGGAGCTTGTTTGGCATTGCTTGTGGGCTCTTTCTGGTGATATTGGCATCCATTTGTCAACACCTCACCTCTATTTGTGAGCACCTCTCTTATTTGCAAGGATTTGGAGGATTGGGGCAGCCTTGAATAGTGTTCATTTAGAGTTGTTTGGCATCAAGTGTGGGCTCTTTGTGGTGGCATTTACATCTACATTTGGAGTGTGGGCTCTTTGTGGTGCCATATACAAGCTTGGAGCATTTCTTCACCTCATTTGTGTGCACATTGAAAGGTATGTTACATTTTAAACTTGCCCCTTATTTGTAAATTTTATTAAAATAGAAATAGGAAATTTATTTTGTTTTTATTTGCATTTTCAGATTTGTTTGCATTTGCAATCGCCCCCAAATCAAAAGACCCTACATGGCCCCATGCAAACACAATTGATGATCAAGTTTTTTGTAAATATTGCAAGAAACACATCAGGGGGAGGGGGTTCATAGGTTGAAACAACACTTGGCTGGTCAAAGAGGCCAAGTTACCCCATGTGAAGCACCTGATATTGATGACATTAGGCTGGAAATGAAAACCATGCTTGAAAAACATAGAGAAGAGAAGGCTAGGCAAAAAGAGATGGAAGTTGAAATAGGGAGGAGGGAACATGCCTTAAGTGTTGAAGGATCTTGCTCTGACCCTTCTATGACTGTTAGAGACCCCTTTCGGTATATGCCTCCCCCATCCACTCATAGTCAAGAAAACCGGCCTCAAAAGAGAAAGACCATTCAAAGCTTTTTTCCATCTTCCACACCTGCTACTGCTAGTGCCTCCATGCCAACACAAAATCAGCCTACCTTGGATAACCATTGGAAGAAGCAATACAAAGAAGCAGCTTTTGAGTACATTGCTAGATGGTGGTATGATGCAGATATCCCTTTCGATGTTGCCCGTTCACCTTATTACCAGCCGATGTTTGATTCCATTGTTCCTGCTGGTAAGGGCTTCAAAGGCCCTAGTATCCATGACTTGAGAGGATCACTTTTGAAGAAAGAAATTACATCCATAGATGAATATTTGAAAGGTTGCAAAACTTCATGGGCCAAAACAGGATGCACTATCATGTCAGATGGGTGGAGTGATGGCAAGAACCGCACAACAATAAATTTTCTAGCCTCTTGTCCACAAGGTACAATGTTTTTGAAATCAGTAGATGCATCTGATATGGTGAAAGATACAAATTTATTGTTTGAGCTTTTGGATAAAATTGTTTTAGAGGTGGGGGTGGAAAATGTTGTACAAATCATAACAGATAATGCATCTAACGATGTTCATGCTGGTAAGATGTTAGAGGCTAAACACAAAACAATATTTTGGACTCCATGTGCTGCACATTATATAGACCTCATGCTTGAGGATATAGGGAAAAAAGATTGGATCAAGAACACTGTAGAGCATGGCAAGAGCATCACCAAATACATCTATAATCACTCATGGGTACTGAACCTAATGAGGAAGAACACTAATGGCAGAGAACTTGTTAGGCCAGCCATCACGAGATTTGCAACAAACTTCCTCACGTTGCAATCTCTTATTTCCCAACAACAGAACTTGAAAAGGATGTTTTCAAGTGATGAATCGAATGCATCAAAGTGGAGCCGGAAATAGGATGGGAAAGACCCAAAGAAGAAACTTTTTGATAATTTATTTTGGAAAAAAACAGCAAAGATTGTAAAAGTTGTTGAGCCTCTTGTTAAGGTGTTGCGGTTGGTGGATGGGGAAAAATTAGCCATGGGCTATATTTATGAGGCTATGGATCAGGAAAAGGAGCAGATAAGGGCAGCATTCAAAGACAGGGTAACTAAGTATGGGCCTATATGGGAGATCATAGATAATAGATGGAACAATCAACTCCAACGGCCTATACATGCAGCTGGGTATTTCTTGAACCCGAAATATCATTACAAAGCTCAGCTTGGAGAAGATGAAACAGGAGAAGTAAAAGATGGTTTGTACGAGTGCCTAGAGCGCATGGTCCCTGATGAGATGCAACATCTTGAGGTTCACCGACAGATCAACTTCTTCAGCAGAGCCACAGGTACCTTTGGGAAAAAACTTGCAAAGATTGCAAAAAATGTGGACCAACCAGGTAAGAAATTCTAAGTTTTTTTAAATTCATTTGATTAAAAATTTTAATGAATAATCATGAATTTTTAGCATAAGACAATCTTTATCTAATTTGTTGAATTACGCTTTAACCTTTAAGTTATAAGTTTATGTTTTACTTTTAATTTTTAACTGTGTTTTTAACTTTTTATCGTCATTGTTTACTAATTAAACATTTACACTTTTTATCAGAGCACATTGGTGGGATTCGTTTGGTAGTCAGTGTCCTCAATTGCAAAAGTTTGCAATTAGGATCCTGAGCCAAACTTGCAGTGCCTCTGGGTGTGAGGGCAACTGGTCCTTCTTTGAGCGAATTTACACGAAGAAGAGAAACCGTTTGGAACAACAACGGTTGAATGATCTTGTCTTTGTGAAGTACAACCTTCAGTTAAGGCGCAACCAGTTTTTGAACGGAAGACCTGATACTGATCCCATTGTCTTGGATGATATAGATCCAACCTCAGAATGGGTAGAGGAGAGTGAGCCAGCAGAGTTTGATCCTGATGACTTGGGGTGGATGGGTTTGGATCAAGAATCTAATGAGCCATTAGCAGCACTGCCGCCATCGTCACGAGACACAGCAGGCAAAGTCGTACTCGTGCTACTCCCCGACCCTGTACAGCTCCAGTTGTTGTAGATGTACCTGAGGATTTGGATGAGTCTAAGTCAGAGCCAGAGGTCAGTGATGATATTGATGAGGACGACCTTGAGGATCCCATTTCCAGCAGCAGTGCAGAGTTTGATGATTGATCATTGATGTCATCTAATTTATTCTAGAGTTTTGTAACTTGTAGTATTTGTAATGTATCAATGATCATATCATGTTGCTTTTTTGGAGTCTTGAACTATGGAGGCCATTTAGAGCCTCATTGTTTATGTATTTTGTTTCGGAATCTCATCTATGATATATGTATTGTGTATTGGACTTGGAGTTCGTGTGATTTTGCTATAAACACCTTTCTTGCATATATATAAGAGAAAACTTTGCATATTCTGTGTGTAATTGTTGGAATTATGGTTTTTAACCTTTCAAATATATTGTTTTCATTAAAAATATAAAATTTTATGTATTTTTTAGTAAACCGGTTCATTAAGTTTGAACCGGTCCAGTTCCAGTTTGGTTCCGGTCCGGACCTTAGCCGGTTCCGAGTCTGGTTCCGATTTTTAAAACATTGGTCGGAAGGGACTTTGGCTTGTTTTCAGAAGGGATAATGTAGAGATTCATGTTAGTATTGTTATCAACATATTACTTGTCACATGTTTTGGTAGTTGATGTTATTATGTTAATGATTTTATTGTCGGTGTTTAGTTTTGTAATGAATCTCTTTAATTATGTTAGATTGTTGACGGTTGTCTTTAACCAAAAACCATTGAGTTGTAACATATAAATAGAATGATGTACGTCCAGGTAAGGGCACTAAGTATTAGCTCCTTCCTATACCAAACAACTTGTATTGAGCACTACATATGGAATAAAGTTGCAATTACTTTCTTATTCTTCTATGTTCCATTGTAGTATTATTTACTATTCTATAATTGATGTTTGTAGTTCCCCGCACTGTTACGCCGATCAGTAAGGGTGAAGAACCTTTCACAAAATGGTTTGTAGGTAGTCTAGGTAGATAGGATAAGATAAATATATTAATGTCTGAAAAATGACCAGAAGAGTAGGTCAAAGGGACTACAGAGTACACATGTGCCAATACATAGCAGGAAAACCAAAAGGTTTCCAAAAGAAGTACAAAGCAAAAAGAAAAAGAAGAGCCATAGATAGGTAGAAGAGAGGGAGAAAGTAGAGATGGAAATGCCCAAGAAGAGAAGAAAGAAGGCTCGAGAGAGGCAATGAGGAATGCCTGTCAGGGAGTGGTAGACCCAAATCCTAACATTTGAGGCCGACAAAAAGAAATTCCAGATAGAATGACGATCGGAAGAGAAGGCGGAGAGATGTCGAGGACGCTCGCCATACTGTTGTCTGGACCATGTGGTACATCGCAAGGACATGGTGGATCTAGTTTCTCTCCTAGTGCTGGAACTAGCATGGTCATATCGATGAGATCTCGAGGAGTTGTGGATGGTCTCCCCGAACAGTACTGATATGGAGTGTGATGCAAAGTTGGTATCAATTTGGCACTTAGTACCTCACACTGAAGGTAGAACCGTGAAAAAGGAAGTGATCCGTTGGGTAGAGTCTAGTCTGGAAGGGGTCCGTAGAGTGTGTTCACGAAGTCTCAGAGTCTCCTACATGTATAGAGCCAAGCACTCCTGGTTCTCATATCTGAAGAAGTCAAAAAGAGCTTGGGTCCTCTTGAAGAGCCAGTGAAACCTCCCCTTGATCTCGTAGTAAATGGGGCAGTGGAAGATGAAGTGTGCTTCCGTCTCGACCTCCTAAAGACTGCAAAGTTGGCAGGTCCTGTATGAATGATCAATTTGACAATCCATCTCACTCTGAAGCCTATGAGAGCCCACTCTGAACTAGCCAAGGGGGATGTGAAGACCGTGTATCCAATGGCGAAGTGTATACTGAGAGCGGACAATAAAACCGTCACTCAGGTCCAAAAAGTGCTCAGCATAGAAGGCCATCTTTGGGTGTAACCCACCATGAGGGTTCACCCAAGTGGTGTGGATAAACTGCCTATAAATATCCTCCCTGATGATCTTTTTCAGCTCGTGTTTGGTGGGTAAAAGGTGACCTGGTGCGTCTAAGGAATATCTTAAAGAAGGGAGATGGTCCATTTGAATACCCACAGGCTCCAGGAGATCAGAAACCCCAATATACCAACAACGACCACAGCCTAGAGAATCAAAATGGGCAATAATCTCTTAAGAACAATATGCCAAGTACGGGTACCTATCCCGCCCCTCAGCTGAGTCAGCAAAGCCCCGGATGCGGTACAGGAAAGAGATAAGATCAAAAATGGTCTCCACCCTGAAAGGACATGCCCCAAACTGCGCAAGCTTTTTTAAATTGTAATAGTCCTCTTTTCAATGTACACTTATTCACCCTACTAAACCAAAATAGGCCCAAGTTTGCGTTTCTAGAAATAATTATAGCTATTATAATATATGTTCCATTCATTATTCCATTTTGAAAACTCAAGTCATTCAAGGAAGTTCAGAAACACAGGTCCTTTCCTTGTAACAAAAGGGATAATCAAAATATAATATCTACTATAGTTTATCAAGTTATTCCCTCTATATTGGATTTATTTTATGGAAATGTTCAAATGTAGATTTGGATATGATAGTAATTCTGTAAAAAAATTCATCCAACTCAACATCAAGTTCAGAAATAATTCTCTAAGAATTTGCAATGCTCTTATATGGTGTGTCAGTGCAAGGCATATACAAACAAAAACATTACTTTAAATCCTATTTCTTAATACTACTAGTTATGAACATATTAATATTGAATCCAAATTCCTAGTTCAGTTTTACAATATTCAAAAAAAAAAAAGTAAAAGGGCCCTTTGAGAGGGCAAAATAGGGAAAGAGTGTCATTTTTTCTTATTTTGTTGTTTCCCCTCCCTTTTGGCTGCTAGAGGCGGCCGTAGAAATGTGAAGGCAAATGCAACAGGCAGGATAAAGCCAAACTTCACAGCCTTGTTCAGTGTTTCTTTCCGCCTCCCCCCATTGTCTGCACCAAAGTATGAGCTTTGTAAGTGGGCATGGACGTCCATCAAGCATGAAATAGGGGTTTTATCCAGATGTCATTTGCAGAGGCATTGGCAGACATGTAGGCAAAATGCGGAAGCATACACAAAACCTGTGAATCTCATGGAATGCCATGGTTACAGAACATGCACAAAATAGCGTTTGCAAGGGTGCTCACAAACTCTTGAAATAATAAAGCAGTCTGGAACATACCCTGACCATGTAAGCTTCTTTTTTTGTTTTTTTTGATAACATGTTGCTGTTGTGCAGATGTAATGGAAGAGAGGTTGTTAGGTCTGGTTGTGCTGGCTATCTTGAGGAAACTTTAAACTTTCCTCCAACATGCCATTTAAACTTGTGGTGGTTGTGTGGATTTGTTTGATTGGTAGGTTCTGCTTGGCAGTGTTGGCTATCTTGAGGAAACTCTAAACTTTTACCATCAATATGTCCATTAAACCTGTGGCTGTGTGGATGTGTTTGCTTGGTGCTGGAAGAGCACAAAAGAA
This sequence comes from Taxus chinensis, assembly GCA_019776745.2. Classification (NCBI taxonomy): domain Eukaryota; kingdom Viridiplantae; phylum Streptophyta; class Pinopsida; order Cupressales; family Taxaceae; genus Taxus; species Taxus chinensis. Next base: position 480,941,898 of record CM034152.1, on the reverse strand, counting down.
TTTTTGAATCAATAGTGTTTACAACTCTCCCTTTTAGGTGTTTAATCAACATGTTTTAATATGAAGAATACTCTGATGTTTTCTCTTCCCAAGATAAATGTCTTTAACGTTGCATTGATATCCTATGTTTGTGGGTGTGATCTTCCTCCTACACCAGTACATGTGGGAGAAGGGAATTTTTTTGTCAGTTGTTATAGTATCAAGTGCTATGGTGGATGTGTATGTAAATGTGGGAGCATATATAAGGCACAAGATGTGTTTTAAAAAATACCTCAAAGAAATGGGGTCTCATGGAATGTAATTATTATAAAATAATAAAAAATTGGGATTATTGAGAGGGCATTCAAAACTTTTTAAAAAGGGTTAGATGTGAAGTTATATTACACAAAATACCTCAAATAAACATGGTATTCATGGATTGCAATGGTTGTGATAGATGCACAAAATGGGTGCGATGAAAATGTTATTGGAACCCTGCAAGACAAATACAACTGGACACGTGTGCTGGTCAAACTCTCGTCAACGTCTCGCTCGACAACCCATTGTTCAAGACATGGATTCACTATTTCTCTATAAAGTGATTTTTGAAATTTGCATTTCTTTGATAATATCTTAAATGAAAAATGTTAAATATAGATGGATAACACTGTTTTTGTAATCAAATGATATTAAAAAGTGCACATAACAATTTACTGACATCATGTTTAATCAATGCCATAAATAATAATCTTTAGATGATGTGTCAAAATAATAGATATAGAACATAAATACAAACGACATATGCCTTGAATATTATTTTCATGTCCATGATAATCAAATTATGGAATGACAAATGTGTTTCATGATGATCAAATGGCAACTTTAAATGACTCTCAAGTTGTGTCAAACACCTCTCAAAACTGACGCGCAAGAAGCGTCTCTAAACCTCTTATTCCGTTGTTAAACTATTGCAACCTCTTCCTTGTTATATGGAGACCTCATTCCAACCTAGAAACATCTCACAAAAAATTTGATGATCATGTTTGCATAGTGGGTTTCCGGCCACTTCAAAAAATAGTTTGTTGGGAGAAACTGGTTGCCTATGATCGAACTCTCCAGAAATCACCTCGCATTTTGTGCCTATGGATCCCAGAAGAAAAATTTGACCATGCAAACCTCTTCGCTACTATATGGAGAATAGCGTAGCGTATTTCATTTTACCCGTTACCTTCAAAAAACGCATTTTGCGCACCCGTTTCAGAGCCCACTTGGCTTAGTTTGTTGGAGAGCAAACGATTGATTTCAGCCAACTGCCTTCGGAAGGTTGTTGCAGTTTGAGCCTCAGTTTCTAGTTTTGGACCTTGTCAGTTTCTTGTGATTCTTTGTATAGGAGAGAATAGGGTAAAACAATTAAACAACCCATTTGGGGGTCCCACGCCATTTTTGCAGGCCCATTCCGTGGCCATTTGGACTAGTTTGCGCAGCAGCGCAACAAAGCCCGCAGACCCGCATTGACCCTTTAAGGTTTGTTCAATGCTTTAAACAATTGTGATGTTTGAAAATACGTATGATGACTAGAAAAACGTGGTTTGATACACTTAAACAAGACAGTAAATGGAAACATGGAATCGCGTAATTTGGCACGTTTATCTAGACCCTTATAGCAACAACGGGAATGAGAACCGTGTTAGAGGTCCCAAAACTTGTATTACTCTGAAAACCTTTTAGAATGTGAATGTTATAAATCAAAATGGATTTTGTTATCTCTCACCCTTTTTGATTATGGAAATGGTTTGGTTTACTTGTGTAAAAGAAATGAGTGTTTTCTCTCTCTCATCTCTCTCTAAACTTTGAAAAGTTGTCTTGAATTGATATGTATGGAAAGTGAATATTTTGTCTCTCTCTAACTCTAAAATGATTTGGGAGTTTTGTTAGCGTGTTAGATGGGAGGGGTGGGTCCATGCCAACGCTTTTTCGCTAACCATGTTTTCAATAATCTGACATGTTGTATGTGGCGTGGCGGAATTAGATTGATTGTTGAAAGTCTTAAGTTTAAAGTTGTTTACAACGTGTATAATGTGTGATCTTGATGGAAGTGAGAAAAGTATTTTTCTTAGTTTAACATTAGTACATGTTGCATTATTAAAGGAAAAGGAATTCATTTTATCATGCATGTGTAGTAATGAATGAAATTGATGAATATTCACATTGTACTTTATAGTTCAATTGCATTGAAGAAAGTGTACGTAGTTGCCTGTCGATGAATTCTTGTAACTTTACATAATTGAATGGTAGTGAACTTAACTTGAAGAGTACGCGTGTTGTTGGCTTGAAAGTAATGATGATGTTGTTGATTGTACAACTTGTGCCAACCCTTTGAATTCTTCCACCCTTAGTTGTCGTGTTATTTGAACCATGTGTTTCCTAGTTTGTTGCATCTAGATAATTTGACATTTGGCTTAGTACTCGTAATGGTAATTGGTGAATGGGAGGGTGGTTATTTAATTTGATATGTGTTATAACACCATTTGAAATGTAATTTGAATATGGTTTATCTTATGTTTAACTTAAAACATATTTCCATGTCACAATGGCCATGGACAAAACCTTAACCTCCATGGGATTAAATTTGTAGGGCACATGTATAGGTTAGTGTCGGGTGGTATCTCCACTCTTAGCCAAACCTTAGTGGAACCACCCTTTCAAGACTCTTCCTGGGCACCATTCCTATTAGAACTCTTGGGAAGCTCCTTCAAACTATATTGTCTATCTAACTTGAGGGCTTGGCATTTAGGACTTTGCAACTGTAAAATTGGGGTATGAAAATGGTTTTAGGAATAGGACACTAAGCTTGTTAGTACTAGAAAATTTTTATTGGCTCCTAATGTCATGATGCCCCTGATGGCGTATCATATTAGTTTAGCAGAATCCTCGAACCGCAAGTAATGGAAATGATCACTCCTTTTCTGCACGTACATGGTACTAAATGACCATGACATGGAGTTGGAACTTGTGCAATGGATCCTTCAATCAATTAGGTAAGATAGATCTAATATGGAAAGTTATGTTCATCAAACTTGCTAAGTCGTACAACTCCTTAAAGAAATTCTTGGTATGATGTTGGCTAGAGTGCAGGATTCTATTGATAGGACATACATCGTAGTTGGTGAAACATAACCTTTTTCACATCCTTCGAAACTTGTGGAATTTAATTATGAGGATTAAATGTGGATAATACCTTGTAATGGACTCCATCTAATGTTTCATGTTTAACAAAATGTTGTAAAAAGGGTTTTTCAGGAAACTTGAAGTTGTAGTTTTAACTTGGCATTTAAACTCCTTGTCATCTATGAATGTTCATGTGGAAGCATGTATCGCGGTAATATAATCTCAACTATTAAGTGAATTTCGGCAATTAATTGTGTTAAGGATTGAAAATAATGAGGTGTACTACTTGAGAGTACACACTTTTAATGAAGTGAGAAATATACAAATTTTGATAAGAGAACTTATGCCCTTGGTGAAAGTCAATTGTGGCATGACCATCTATGTATAACATGTAGTTCTCTACCGTTACCTTATACATTGGTCTTATGGAAAAAGAATATCCTATTTGTGCTAGCGCGGACCCCGTAAAAAGGTGGTACACTTCTTAAATGCTTATCATAATAAATTAAGCATAGTACATCTGAAGAGGCTACTTGTGGGAAAGATTTATAATTGATAACTTCTTTGGAATTGGGTCTTTAAGGTGTACAGCAAGTACGAGATAAACACCGAGTTCTCTCCCTTTGACATAATCATAATGTATAGAAAAATTTGAGCCATCTCCTCAACTCAATGTTGTACCTTGTTATGTTACTACAAGTAAATAAATGGTTCCCTGTGAAAAAATAACTTGGAAGATCCTGGAATACTGATTTGAATTGAAAGGTATGTGGTTTTTATACATTCTATAAATGATGCAAACTAAATGGTTGAGTTGCTTAAGCTAACTTCGATAAGGAATGAAATAATTGAAGTGTACTCTTTGTGAGCAAAGATGTAAATGCAACGTGAAACTTAGTTTTTGGAAAATGAGATCATATGCATATGATAGTTAAATACCTTTAAAATCAATGTGGAAAAGCAAATGAACCAAACTGAAAAGAAGGTGCAACCACATGAAAACTAAGAACATTGTGGATAGTGCCCTTTCGTCCTTTCCTCCTGTTGCACCTAGTTATTGTCAAAATAGGTCAGTTCCTTTTATTTGTTTAATATTCCGCAAAAGTAAAAGCCGAAGTAGCTAGATAAGTGCACTGGTATGTAACATGTACTGTACCTATGGGTTTGTAAGTGTTATAAGATGCGCGTGTGCAGTGGGAACGAATCTGTCGGTTGTCATTGTATTATAAATGTCAGAAATGTTACTTTGTGTCTAGACACTCATTTACTGACTTAAATTTGGCTATATAACCATTACAATATATGAATAAATTTAAACAAAACCTTTAACTATTGTGTATAACTCAACCCCAAGACTCTCAAATTCATAATTGAGTCAATACCAATGTTTAATTTTTTGATATTTCCATAGGTAGAAATTGTAAATGATATTTCTAGGGGGCAAAATGTGTTGCATCCCGTTATTTCCAATGTTTCGGGTCTATCTTCAAGACCCATCTCTATAACAAGGGCATGCAAAGTCAACCAGACTAAATGAAATAGGAAAGATTCTAAATGAGATTTAAATTTTAAGTCTATGAGAGTTTATTTTATTTAAAAACCACAAATTGTTCCACTTTTTTATTGAAATATAACAAGAATGATAAATAAGGATAGAATTGCAATGTTTGATTTTGAAATATATATATATATACAGACTATGTCACAAGGTATGCCAACTTTCATGGAAAAAAAAAGTTCGACTTTTGCCGAACTTTATTCTTGTCAAACATGAACCCAAACTTTATCTATTATTTTTTCATGAGAAGTTTTTGACATGATTTTGCATTATTTTATATATATATATATATATATACTGATTAAAAGCAGGGGACAGAAAGCTCTCTCCAATCTGACCCTCCAACATATTCATGCACTTTTTAAGAAAATAGAAATGATCGAAAAAATTATTTGTTCGAACTTAAAGACATTTTTTCCCTGGGCGAACTTTATCCCTTAATGAATTTGAACCGAATTTTATCCTCATCGAACACAAACTCAAACTCGAACCTTGTGACTTAGCATATATATAAGTTAGAGGAGTAGTTAAAAGTTTTTTTTTAATTTATTTTAGGCACGAGTATGTTATACTTGGTATTAAATTTGTGATTAAGGAGATTTAGTTAGTTAGTTCAGCATTTAAAAGTTAAATTTATACTTATAAATTGAAATACATATAAATATTAATATTAATACTCGATCACATCCTTAAGCATTTTCAAGTATATTGGATTATATATTGAATTACTAATGGAAAAAGTTTACGAATTTCAAGTAAAAAAGGTAAAGTTTTCGATTTTGTTAAGGTTATGAATGTCTGGTTTCCAAGTGTTACTAATAAAACATCCATTATCTCAATTAATATTATTATTATATTGCATAATCTCAATAGCTTCTCTTAAGTGTTATTTTATATAATGATCTTCGGCCGTAAGAACTTTTGCTTTATTAATACAACTCGAATGCTTCGTTGAAAGCAAGTGTTCAACTAATGCCAATTTTTCAATCCTATGATATTGGATGTCTTTATCATGTTCATTAATCCTAGCTTGGACCAACCTACCAATTTCCCGCAACTATTTAAAAGAAAAATAGTGAAAGCTGATAATGAGCATTTTGACCAAGAACTGAAGTAACTTCCAACTGTATTCAAAAAAAATGAATACACCAATAGATAAATAAACAAAGCTTTCCAAAAGGCTGGAAAAGAACCTCAATAAAAAAATGAACTCGATCAAATTGATACCAAACGAAAGGCTTTCTTACTTTCCATTAAAAACATGACTGAAAAAATCTCTAAATTCCTAAGCATAAAAGAAATCGTAAGAACATACCTACATGTCAATTTACTTTAAAATAATCTAAGGTCGTCAAAGGACAAGCTTAATCCAAAAGTAAATTGTGGGTTGTACGTAATAGAATGCTCTTGTGGCAGACCATTGGGTAAACTGGTTGGTCTGTCCAAGACTCCAAACTAGGATGAGGAACATGAGAAACACATTCAGTATGATAGGATTCAAAAATCAGAGTTAGCTGAACATTTCCTTTGATAAAGCATTTCTTTGTATTAACATCATTCTTACATTGCATAATCTCGATAGGTCCACAGATGGTTTATCAATAACACTTGGAACAGATAATTCATAACCTTAACAAAATCAAAAATGAAAAATTACTTGAAATTCATAAACTTTTTTTATTACTAATTTAATCCCTAATTCAATATACTTGAAAATGCTTAAGAATGTGATTAGGCATTAATTGTTATACCTATTTCAATTCACAAGTATGAATTTAACTTTCAACTACTCAATTAAGTTAATCTCCTTGATTACTAATTTAATAGCAAATTATATATACATGTGTCCTAATACAAATAAAAAACCATAATATTTTAAGTACTCATCAAAATATATATATCTTAATATCAAAAATACATATATTATGTTTTTAAATCGTTCTTATATAATTAATTAAAAAAATTTGGAGCTTTTTTCGGTTATTAGACTCTCATGGACTTCACAATTAAATCTCACTTAGAAACAAAATCCGTTTAGGCTGGCCGACTCTACATGCTCTTGGTATAAAAAAGTTTTTATAAATTTTTTATTCATATTTAATGCTTACCAATCCAAACTTCATATTTTTTATCCATTCATCCCCAGATTTCATCCTGAAATCTGAGACTGCCCCATCCGAAAAAATTTCGTACTTTTAAAATAATGGGTCGTTTTGTGTTTTTATTGCCTAAAAGTTCTTGTATTGCGTCAAGATATTCCCAAAGAGCCAAATTAGCCATTTTCGCCAAATACCCAGATGCCCAAAATTGTTATATTCTGTCGTCGGGATTTGTCTGTGGGAAATTTGTATTTAATTATTTTGAGCCCCGTTTGAGGCAATTTGCGCTCCGATTTAACCCTGTTGTGATCGAACATATCATTATTCCTGTATACCAGAAGGGTTTTAACTAGAAATGAGTTCTGCACTTTATTTGTGACTTTTGGCAATTTTTTGTGTTTTTGTGTTTTCCCATTTCGTTTTCTGTAAAATTTCTCTAGATCAATTCCTTTGTTGGTTTGGCCTGATTCTTGGCCTGCAATAATTGGGGCTCATATACGCACGTTATGCCAAAAGGAAGTCGCCATCAGAGGTCCGGTTCACTAGGAAAAGACGAATTCGCACACTAAAAAGCCTCTTCTGGGCTGGCCGCATTTTTAGAAAACAAAGATTTAGAGTGGACAATGGGAAATTTAGAAGCAGCAGGCAGATGGGAATTTTGTACCCACCTTGCAGGGTACTTTTTCCCATGATAGAAAAGTCACTTAAATTGCTGTGGGAAAATTAGAGGCAGCAGGCAAACGGGAATTTATTGTCTGCCTTGCAGAGTAAAATTTCCCATGGTGAAATAAAAGAAAAGTCACTTAAGTGAATCATGGGATTTTATTACTTGCCTTGCAGGGTGAAAACTCTCATTGTGAAAGTCACGTGACTTAAGTGAATCATGGGATTTTCAAGGCTGCCTTGCAGGGTAAATAATCTCATTGTCATGTGATTCTTAAAAATAGAATTCTATATGTCAAAAAGTGTGCCCCCTTTGGAAAAGTAATGGAAGTCTTTAAATAGATTAATTTAATTAATTATTCACCCAAAATAGGCACCCAAGCTTGTGCAAAAGTCAACAAAGGCAAAGGACAAAAGGTGGTTGAAAATAGATTGTTCTAAAATTAAATAAATTATTTTATTTAATGGCAGGCCCTTCATGTCAAAAAGTGTGCCCCTTTTGGGAGAAAGATAATATTTTTTAAAGTATTTAATAATTAAATTAATTTCTATTTTCAGTGGCTAAGGTTAAAGCACACTGTGAAGCTTGAGTGGAGTGAAGAGTGGATGATTAAATTGATTAAATTTAATTTATTGGATGGATGTCCTTAAACATGCAATTTTAGCACACCAGTTAAAAAGAAGAGCATGATTTTTAATTAATTAATTGTCAGGAATAAGAAGGGATATTATTAATTATAGAATTATGAGGGTTATATAAGCATGGGCTGCCATAAGGGTGAATTAATTAATTCACAGGTGAAAAAGTGCAGCCCAGAGGAAAAGTGTGCCCCATATTGAAGAGTTTTTGCTCAAAAGAAAATCAAATCAATGCTAAAAGTTTCCAATTTTGGCGCATGCATTGAAGGAGGTTGATTTGTGTTTGCATAATTGTTTGCATAAGTGATACAGGGGCTCAGGTGAAGTTGAAAAAATTCATGCTCACTTTGCATGCAAATAAAACATCACTTTTTGGGGCAACAGGCTTGAAAAGTGCAGATTTTTATGATTAAAATTCACTATTCATGCTCCGATTGCCATCTTTGTCTAAATTAATTGCAAGAATTCATTACAAGTGCTTTACAAAAGAAAAAGAGCTTTAATCAATGTCCAATACATTGAATATATCCTCTGAAACTGAAGAATTATCCAGATCTGCACCAGTTTTGAAGAAATCCGGCCAAATAAGAAGAAAAAGAATTGTTCAGACAAAGATAGACAAAGCCATGGCAAAGAGGGACGAAAAAGAAAGCACAAAGGAGTCATGCATCACTTCTAAATTTGCAAACATTGGAGATACAGATCTAGGCCCATAACCTTTTTCCGAATTGATTGACAGATCCGGAGCGGGAAAGACTTCCCTCATGCGTGCAGTCAAAAGCAGTGGAATCATTCGAGTTGCAGCAATTCCATTCATATCCCAGCTGCCAGAATTCGTCATGGAGTGTGCTAGATCCAAATCTAGATTCAGATCCATAATTGCAAAGGCTTCATCCTCTTGTTTCAAATGCAGCCTGTGAAGAAGTCAGTGCGTGAAAAAAAATTTCCAGGATCTTGTGCATGTGCTCCCAATCTTCCAGTTGAAGCCTTCATTGAAGTTGCATTCACCCGGAGTGCTTTCCAGAATTTTTAATTGTTCATATGCAATTAAAAATAAAGATTTATTTACGGCAAACATTGCACTGATGCATGTACTGGAGAAGAACTGCAAAAGCATCAAGGATAAAAGAGAAGACAAGGCGTCCAGCCGCTTCTAGATCCAGCCACTTCCAATTCCAGCTTGTTTCCAGATCCAGATGCTCCCAGATCCAGTTTGGTGAGAATCAAAGGCAAAAGAATCAACTGCATGCAGACATGAAAAAGGACAAGACTGCAGCTTTCCTCTTCCTTCTTCTTTCCTCTGACAAAGTAATTGAGCGATCAATTAAATTATACAACTTAAGTGATTGGTTTAAAAACCATTACTTTAAGGAGTCAACTACTTGGAGATAGGTGGCAAACGTGCAAAATAGAAGGTTCTATCTTCAGTTGCAAATCATGCATGTCATGCAAATAGGAATTCCAGGAGGGAGATTGCCAGTTGTTTCCTTTCCGACTTCCACATGTGTCAGTTCAACTAAAAGCTTCCAACTTGTAATTGCCCCTCTACATTCTATAAGTAGAGGAAGAACCTTCGGGTTAAGGATCAGAATTTGTAAGCAGCAACCTTGTGTTCCAGACTGTGTTGAAACCCTTGATAGCCACTTGAAACAAAGGAATATGCAAGAGCAGATTTTCAGAGAACTTTGTGTCGCGGTGTATTGTGTTTCTTTTTTTTATCTTAGATCTTTTAATAGACTTTGTGTTATTTCAGATCTAGATCTAGAGCTACCTCTGCTTAGAATTCTGTGTTTATATCTATTGGTTTCTTCTATGTGCATACAATCAACTTTGTTATCTATTGATTGGGATGCACATCTTCTCCATTTCTTCTCTGTGTTTATATAATTCCCTTTCCCTTCTTCTATAAATATTTCCTTTCTTTAAAACAGCTGCTTACTTGCTGCAGAACTGTTCAGTTATGGTTCATGAACTGAGTAGTTAAAGTAAAACCCCAAATAGATATAGCATACTTTAATTGACAAATCTGACACGGGAGTCTCACCGGTAAATGAGGAAGATTTATCTCATGACTGCCTAGGTTTTGTGCTATGCAAAAAATCTAGCCAACAGTTTTTGGTGACTCCACTAGGGAACAACTCTTTTTGCAGATCAAGGCTTATCTGTTGCAGATCTGAGTGTTTTCCCATTTTACTCTCAACCTGGCTGAACATCCATTCACCCGATCTATGAAGGCGCGAGGAAGGACTGATTATTTCTACGATTGCAGGAGCAATTCAATTTCAATCATCCTCCTCAAGTTAGAAGCCGCAGATCTAGTCTCTCACCGGGAAGGAGAGTGCACACCCATCCAGATCCGGATCGTCTTCAGCATAATCCGGCGGCTGGAATTATTCACCAAGTCTACACAAGGAGAAGGTATGCTTCATTTGTCATAGCAAATCAGAACCAGATTGTACCTGTCCCATGGGGAGCAGTTTTTGGGCCACTGAACCTAACTCCACCTATGCACGATCTACCAAAAGGATCCAGAAAGAATTTTCGAAAATTCTTTAGAGATGGAAAGCAAAACCCGGATGATCATTTGGCGGCCTTCTTAATATCTTGTGGGGTGCTTGCAATAGAGCATGAAGATGTCTCAGTCAAACTCTTCATAGAGACTCTGCATGACTTGGCTGGAGAATGGTTCTACCGGCTAGCTCCTGGCACCATAACCAACTGGACTACTATGCGGGATGCGTTCCTAAAAAGATTCAAACCAGCTGAAGATTCCAGCACCTTGATAACCCAACTGACTCAGCTAAAGAAGGAACCACATGAGCACATGCGGGATTTTATTGCAAAATTCCAAAGATTACTGTACAAAATTCCGGCTTCTGCTTCTCTAAATGAAGAGAATCAAAAAGTATTCTTCATCAATGCTTTGCTTCCTGAAGTAAGCTATCAACTGCGAAGAGCACGTCCTGTTGACTTGTTAGCAGTCCAGAACATGGCAGTTCAAATTGAAGATGACCTCATCATGACTAGAAAGATAAAGAGCAACAGTTCTAGCGCTGAAAGTTCATCTTTTGCCTCTACATCTGATTCACTATTGCAAAAGTTAGTAAATGAGATGATGCAGATGAAGAAAACAGATGGCTCAAATGGCTTAAGGCAACAACATTGCCCCTGCTCAGAATTTCAACAACCGGAACCGCATTGTTGTTTCCCAAAGATTAGCAATTGAAGCTGCTCCCAGAAACAACGTGGAGATGAATGAAGAAGACAAGGAAACTAATGCTGATGCAAATCAAGGTTCTAAGTTGATGTTTAGGGCATCCAGTGTGATTGCACAACATTGAAACCTCTCTCCAAGTGTGGGACTTGCAAGATGAGAGAGGAATCTCCAGATTAGAGGCTGGTTCCTCAAACTCCTCTGATTAGATCTATTATTTGCACAACTGCAGAGGTTCAGATCCTAATTTTATCCTAATTTGCAAGGAGACAGGGATAAGAAATGCAAAAATTAAAACTAAACTGATAAGGGTGATACACCAAAGGAGTGGTGAGCACTTCTTGCTCATGAAAATTGACACAAATCAGAAATTGCAACATAAAACATCATGCACAGGTTGATAAGCTGTAATCAAGGGTTTGAAATGAAGCAAACAACACATACAAAGGACTGAAAGCATTCACAGAGCCTGCATTGTGATTTTCAACATCAAAATCCTTGTATTCCAACACCAAAGAGGTAGAAAAAACCTGTTACAATCCCTGGAAGGTCTGATACTTGCCAAAATCACTTGTTGAAAGTGAAAACAGAAGCTTGCTGTGCAAAAAAAGTGTTCCCCTTTGAAAAATGAGCCAAATCTGGCTTTTACAGTGCATGGGTCGAGCCCAGGAGAGAGAAAACGTGAAAAAACATGGGAGCCATTCCTCATTGACCAAAATGCATTAAAAACAGCATGGGTGACCTGACAGACCCATCCCCTGACATTTTTGACCATGCTGGAGAAGAATGCGACCCATTTTGCATTAAAATTGGTTGTTGAAACGTCAGTTCTGTCCATGGGCACGTACCAGAAGCATTTTTTGATTTTCTCCCTCCAAACTAAACCAAAATTCAAAATTGACCATGGAATCTTGTAGATAATTTCACCAGCTTTCCATTGATATAAAGAACGTGAAAATCTGAGCTCTGGATCGAAAGTTATGGCCGTTTGAAGATTTAGGGCAAAAACAGGCCAAAATCGGATCGGCGGGCAAAAAGTTTGAATTTTTACCTCTTTTTTCTTTGGAACATTTTTTTTTCCCCCGCTGCCACTCTGCCACCTCTTGGGGTCGACACGTGGCAGCTCCTGATTGGCTGCGGGCCTTGCAAGGGAAAATTTCCCACAAAAACTCCACCGAGCCGTAACTTGAAAAATACGTGGAGTTAGGAGGAAAACTTTACCTTTCTGGAAAGCTGAGAAAGAGCTCTATCCAATGGTGCCATTTCCAGAAGGTTTTGAGTGCCTAAAAAGTAAAAATTTATGACTGAGGCACAATAGAAGGAAAGAATGAAAGGGAGTTAGCCACAAAATGAGCAGGGGGCACATTTGGATAACAATTTTGGTGACTCAGAGGGGTCATCTACCTGCTGGATGAATGATCAGTAGCCTGAAGCAATCCATTGGGCATGGAGTCATGAGTAGTAGCCTGAAAACTGATCTGAACTTTGAAAACTTCCCTCTGAACCGCTTGAATCCCACTGGACATGGAGTTGTTCCCACCAAAATGCCATCAAAACGAACTGTGCAAGAGCGAAACCAGCAGCACCAAAACTATGTACAAACTGAAAATCATACATGCTCCAAATGGAACATGCAGAGTGTGCACAAGCACTTCTTCTACTGAAAGCAAACCTACCTACTCTACTCTAACTGGAAGCAAAGGTGAGCTAAACGAACCCTGCAACTGGTTGTGCAAAATAGCTTCCTTTCTTCAAAATTGGCAGCCATGCAAATGATTTGGAGCTGAGTATGGCTGATTGGATGAGTGGAAAATCAACAAGAAGCTGGTCTTCTACCCAAATTAGCAAGGTGTCAACTAAAAACAAATCCAATACCTCTTTTAGTTGCTCTGCATTTGGATTGGAGAGGTATGACAGCTGATCCTTGGAACTTTGCAGCTCATCCTCATGCTTAGAAGCAAGCATGACTGGTTGTGGCTTCTCCTTTGGCTCCAATGAAGCCAAATACCTGATTGGGCAAGGTCTGATCCATTGAGTATGCCCATAATTCTGATTTTCAACTCCAAGAATGGAGTTCTCTTGTAGACCTTGAATGGATGGTGTGGAAGCAATGGTAGAACCCTTCTGCCCTTTCTCTTCCTCCAATGAAGGACATGAAAGATTAAAATCTTCCAATCTTGGTTCCAAAGAGCTTCTATAAGATGCAGGCTACTGCAAATGAATACTCTCCTCCATGACAGCAGGCTCTTGTGTTTGGAAGATGGATGATGAAAGAGAGAATGGTGGAAACTCAACCGGTTCTTCTTCATCAAAACAGTCCTCCAAATCAGACAGGTAAACTGCCTCATTGCTGTCCTGCTGCAAATGTTCAACCTCTCCCATGGCGTTCTCTTGATCTGCAACTTGATCACCATGGTTTCTTTCATCCTCCAGCATTGAGTTTGAGGGATCAAACTCTTCTTCAGTACTAGAACTTGAGAGAGATGAAGTAGAGAGAAGAACTGAAGGTTCTTCTATAACCTGCTTTGTGCTCAAAGCCTTTGGATCTGCACTTTTCTCCCCCACAGCTGGAATGTGCTCCTCTTCTTTTGGATTTGGAGCAGCTTCTCCTTCCTCTTGCTGTCCCTCATGACTGATTTTTGCAATTTGAATTGGATCAGCATTTCCTTCAAATAGGGTGCCAACATGGACACTATATTCTGAACAAATTGATTGTTGATCTGCAACTCCTTTTTGCTCTTCTTCTGCTGCAACAAAATCAGTCCTGACCACCATTTGTTCTTTAACTCCAACCTCTTCTGAAGGTTTCATCAGCAAAGGGATCTTCTTCATCCCAAATTTAAGAGCCCAACTCTTCAAAATTTGAATTTCTTCATCCTTGTTTGGCTTCTCTTTTTGCTGTCCTTCATGACTGATTTTTGCAATTTTTTGTGGTGGTGGAGGAGGTAAAACCTCTTGTTTCTTTGGAGGAGAGGGTGTTTCATTTAGCTCTTGTGGAGGGGATGACTGTTTGGAAGGGAAAAGGACAGAAGAATTGAGATGAGGTGGAAGACTAGGGGGTGGAGAAATGGATTCAACACTTGGGACAGCAGATGGAGAGTTTAAAACTTGACACTGCTGAGATAAAACAGATTGGGAAAGAGGAAAAGAAAAGGCATGAGATGGTGTGCTTACCCGTTGACAAGGTTGCTGAATACTCCTCTCATACACCTCTATTCCTTCAATCCACTTTGCAAGCAATGGCAGCGTTGCAATCATGAAGTCAAGCTTCTCTTGAGGGCTGTAATGCCTTGGGAAAGGTCCCACCCATGGACAGGGTGCTCCACAACCGATTCCAAATGCTTTCATTTGTGCTTGAGCCCTGGATTGCACCATGTTTACCTCCATCTTTTGGATTTTCTCCAACAGACCAGCATCTTGCATCTGATTGTCTTCATTGTATGCACACCCTTGCTCTTGGAAAGCTCCATAGCCAAACTGATTTTGGCATTGCTGCTCATATGGGTATGTATGCTGATTTTGAATTTGTTCAAAATGCTGATTTGGAGGATTTAAAAAACATGTTGGAGGTGGGAAACATTGCTGCTGTTGTAAATGTGAGTTCCATGATGGAAATGAAGTCATGATTGCACAACTTCATGGAATGGAAAAGAATGAAAGAGATGGAAAGAATAATGGATGGAAATGGATGAAAAACAGGTCTGCAACTTCAGAAATGGGTTGCTGATCAGATGGAGTCGCCAGATGTGTTTGCAAGTGCCTCCAAAGGCTGAAATCTTCACAGGAACACACCAACCTGCAAAAGATGAAGTGGAAGACCTCTAAGGTCCCACCGGGCATGCCAAAACTGTTGTTGCAAATCAGCAGCACCCCTGGATGCAAATCAAGGTTCTAAGTTGATGTTTAGGGCATCCAGTGTGATTGCACAACATTGAAACCTCTCTCCAAGTGTGGGACTTGCAAGATGAGAGAGGAATCTCTAGATTAGAGGCTGGTTCCTCAAACTCCTCTGATTAGATCTATTATTTGCACAACTGCAGAGGTTCAGATCCTAATTTTATCCTAATTTGCAAGGAGACAGGGATAAGAAATGCAAAAATTAAAACTAAACTGATAAGGGTGATACACCAAAGGAGTGGTGAGCACTTCTTGCTCATGAAAATTGACACAAATCAGAAATTGCAACATAAAACATCATGCACAGGTTGATAAGCTATAATCAAGGGTTTGAAATGAAGCAAACAACACATACAAAGGACTGAAAGCATTCACAGAGCCTGCATTGTGATTTTCAACATCAAAATCCTTGTATTCCAACACCAAAGAGGTAGAAAAACCTGTTACAATCCCTGGAAGGTCTGATACTTGCCAAAATCACTTGTTGAAGGTGAAAACAGAAGCTTGCTGTGCAAAAAAAGTGTTCCCCTTTGAAAAATGAGCCAAATCTGGCTTTTACAGTGCATGGGTCGAGCCCAGGAGAGAGAAAATGTGAAAAAACGTGGGAGCCATTCCCCATTAACCAAAATGCATTAAAAATAGCATGGGTGACCTTACAGACCCATCCCCTGACATTTTTGACCATGCTGGAGAAGAATGCGACCCATTTTGCATTAAAATTGGTTGTTGAAACGTCAGTTCTGTCCATGGGCGCGTACCAGAAGTGTTTTTTGATTTTCTCCCTCCAAACTGAACCAAAATTCAAAATTGACCATGGAATCTTGTAGATAATTTCACCAGCTTTCCATTGATATAAAGAACGTGAAAATCCAAGCTCTGGATCGAAAGTTATGGCCATTTGAAGATTTAGGGCAAAAACAGGCCAAAATCGGATCGGCGGGCAAAAAGTTTGAATTTTTACGCATTTTTTTGGAACATTTTTCAAATTTTCCCCATGCTCCACCACTCTAGGTGCCACATGGCACCTGATTGGGCTTCCTGACCATTTTTTCCTTCGGGTCGCTTGGGACACGTGGCAGCTCCTGATTGGCTGCGGGCCTTGCAAGGGAAAATTTCCCACAAAAACTCCGCCGAGCCATAACTTGAAAAATACGTGGAGTTAGGAGGAAAACTTTACCTTTCTGGAAAGCTGAGAAAGAGCTCTATCCAATGGTGTCATTTCCAGAAGGTTTTGAGTGCCTAAAAAGTAAAAATTTATGACTGAGGCACAATAGAAGGAAAGAATGAAAGGGAGTTAGCCACAAAATGAGCAGGGGGCACATTTGGATAACAATAAGAACGTGAGTTCTTTATTTCAACCACGAAAAGTGGCTCAGGTATCTGAATTTATTTCTTCTTTTGACATTATTGATCATGCCAAAAAAACTAAAGTTCAAATGTCAGAAGCCGAATACTTGAGGGCCTTCCCTGAGCAGTTAAATAGGCTAGTCAAATATGTACAATCACCAGGACAATCCAATACATCAAAAGGCCTTTTGCTTAAGCCCAAAGATACTCCTCCACAAAACAACACTGCAGTTGTTAAACCCTCACCATCTTCTGAAAGGGTGGAACCTTTCTATGTCTCCTTATTGCTTAATGGTTTCAAGTTAAGCAATTGCATTCTAGATTCGGGTGCTTCTGACAATGTCATGCCAGCTAAAGTTGCAGATGCTCTTGGGCTTACCTTGACGAAGACCATAAAAAGGTGTTATTCCATGGAGTGACAAGTTCCTTTAATCAGACAAATCAAAGATGCACAAGTTGTTCTGGCAGCTTTTCCTGACAAAAGATTAAGGATGACAATTCTAGTTGCAAATATTCCTGTCTCCTACGGGATGTTGCTAAGCAGAAACTTTTGCAAAGAGTTTGGAGAAGTAAAGATGGATTGGTCCTGCGCCCATATTCCCATCAAGGGGATTAACCATAAGCTAGAGCCGGAAAAAAAGTCCAGGTACAGGGTTACAAAATCTGAGTATCCTAGATCTCATATTCTTTTTCAGGAATCTAACCGTGGGGTCTATTTCTTGGAAATGGATAAAGACATTCCAGAGCCAGAACTTCAACCAGAGCCCGAGCCAGCAAAAGATGAAGGAAAAGTTTGGACTCTGGAGTTTAAAGGCACTTGTTGTTCTTTTGGATCATGAGCCGGCACTCTACTAATATCTCCAGATCATGAGGTACTTCCATACTCCCACAAGTTGATGTTCAAGAACACCAATAATACGGCGGAGTACGAAGCCTTGCTGTTAGGAATGGAGCAAGCTAAGAAGAAAGGAGTAAAACTCCTCAAAGCCCAAGGAGATGCTGAACTTCTAGTAAAGCAGGTTCGAGGGCAAATTCAAGTCAAAAGAGATAAGCTGGAGCATTATAGAGATAGAGTACTTTCTACCATATTTGATTTTGCGGCCTTCTCTATTGACTTCATTCCAACAAATCAAAACTCCAAGGCAAATTCTTTAGCAGTCACAGCTGCACTATTGAATCCGGATAGACCACCATCCATATTCAGACAAGGAAACTATAAAGTGGAGATGGTCTACTGCCCCAAAGTCCCTGAACAAACATCTGCATGTTTCCATGTTGAAGGGAGTAAATCACCACCACGACAAACAGTCACAGAAAAAACTGATCCATGTTATGACGACAATAGTGGAGCAATCCAACCAAAAGGTAGCAAAATCTTCAAGGGTTTGGTTTCCTTAGTGGAAACTTTTAACAAGCATGATCAGTACCTGAAGAAGAACAAAGAATATGGTGATAGTTCTTCCTCAAAAATGCAGCAAATAAATCTGGGAACGGAGCAAGTTGATGCAGACTTACCCGCCACAGAGAGAAGAAAGGATGAGCCACCACCAAATAAAGTTGATAAGGACTTGCCAAGAGTACTTGATAAGAAGGCCAGAGAAGGGAGGTTCGAGATTGGAGACTGGGTACTCTGGTGAGACAAGAGATATGAACCGAAGGACATGCACGACGAATTTGATTCACTCTGGAAAGAGCCCTTCATGATCAAAAGAGTTGCAGGAGTGGATACTTTCCTCCTTGCCTACCGGGATGGAATTGAGTTACCATTGTCTTTCAACTGGCAACATCTGAAGCTGTTCAGGAACTAAAAAAGCAGGTTAAAACCTGTATGTATATAAATAAAACTTTGTTTGTTTTTCCCTGTTTTGTTTTTGTTTTTGTGTTGTGTTTGTTTGTCTGACCCCGTGCCCAAAAGACAAGATGCGAAACAAGAGATGCAACGATCTCATCTTTTCCCTTGTCATTCTAACACAGAAAAAGATGTCCACATACGGAGCCGACTGGTGTCCCCAGATTTCATCCAAAAATCTGAGACTACACTATGTGAAAAAATTTCATACTTTTAAAATAATGGGTCATTTTGTGTTTTTATTGCCTGAAAGTTCTTATATTGCGTCAAGATATTCCCAAAGAGCCATATTAGCCATTTTCGCCAAATACCCAGATGCCCAAAATTGTTATATTCTGTCGTCGAGATTTGTTTGTGGGAAATTTGTATTTAATTATTTTGAGCCCCGTTTGAAGCAATTTGTGCTCCGAATTAACCCTGTTGTGATCGAACATATCATTATTCCTGTATACCAGAAGGGTTTTAACTAGGAATCAGTTATGCACTTTATTTGTGACTTTTGGCAATTTTGTGTTTTTGTGTTTTCCCGTTTCGTTTTCTGTGAAATTTCTCTAGATCAATTCCGTTGCCGGTTTGGCCTGATTCTTGGCCTGCAGTAACTGGGGATCATATACGCACATTATGCCAGAAGGAAATCACCATCGGAGGTCTGGATCACTAGGAAAAAGCGAAGTTGTGCACGGAAAAGCCCCTGCGGGGATGGACAGACAGATCCAGAGCTCGGAACCTCTTGCTGAATTGATAGACAGATCTAGAGTTGGAAAGACTTCACTCATGCGTGCAGGAAAAATTTCACTCATGCGTGCAGATTAAAAGTAGTGGAATTATTCGAGCTGCAGCTTTTCTATCCACAACCCAGTTGCCAGAGTTTGTTATGCAGGTGTAGATCCATATGTAGATGTAGATGCAGGTGCAGATCCATATCCAGATGCAGATGTAAATCCATATGCAGATCCAGATCCAGATCTCATAGTTTCAAAAGCTTCCAGCACAAAGGCTTCATCCTCTTGTTTCGAATGCAGCCCGTGAATCAATGACCAGTGCGTGGAAAATATCCTTCGAATCTGAAGATCCTATCTAGATGTGCTCTCAGTCTTCCAGAATTGGAGCCAAATCAGAAGAAAAAGAATTGTTCATTCAAAGATAGACAAAGCTTTGGCGAAGATTTTTGAAAAAGAAAGCACAATGGAGTCATGCATCACTTCTAAATTTGCAATACATTGGATGATGAGTTATCTACAGTCCGGAACCCCTTGCACTGAATTGCATAGTACAGATCCAGAAGAACTGCAAAAACTTCCCTCATGCGTGCAGTCAAAAGCAGAAGAATCAATGTGAAGTTGCAACATTTCCATTCATAGCTTAGTTTCCAGAATTCGTCAAGGAGTCCAACTAGATTCCAGCTCCAGTTTCCAAATTCAGATCTCAGTAATTACAAAAGCTTCTGGCAAAAAATTCATCCTCTTGTTTCAAATGCAGACTGTGAAGAAGCCAGTGCGTGGAAAAGTTCTTCCAGGATCTTGTCCATGTGCTTCCTTTCTTCCAGTTGAAGCCTCCAACAAAGTTAGCTTTCACCCGGAGTGCTTTCCAGAATTCTTCTAATTCCTCATATGCAATTAAAAATCAAAATGCTGAGTTCCTCTTCCTTCTAACTTTGCACTGATGCATGTACTGGAGAAGAACTGCAAAAGCTTCAAGGATAAAAGAGAAGACAAGGCGAAGGCAAAATTCCAGTTGCTTCCAGATCCAGCTTGTTTCCAGATCCAGCCGTTTCCAATTCCAGCTTGTTTCCAGATCTAGCCGTTTCCAATTCCAGCGTGTTTCCAGATCCAGCTTGTTTCCAGATCCAGCTACTCCCAGATCTAGTTTGGTGAGAATCAAAGGCAAAAGAATCAGCGGCATGTAGACATGAAAAATGACAAGACTGCAACTTTCCTCTTCCTTCTTCTTTCCTTCGACAAAGTAATTGAGTGATCAATTAAATTATACAACTTAAGTGATTGGTTTAAAAGCCATTACTTGAAGAAGTCAATTACTTGGAGATAGGTGGCAGGCATGCAAAATAGAAAGTTCTATTTTTAGTTGCAAATCATACATGTCATGCAAAGAGGAATTCCAAGAGGAAGATTGCCAGTTGTTTCCTTTCCGACTTCACATGTGTCAGTTCAACTAAAAACTTCCGACTTGTAATTGCCCCTCTACATTCTATAAGTAGAGGAAGAACCTTTGGGTTAATCATCAATCAAAATTTTTAAGCAGCATCCTTGTGTTCCAGACTTTGTGCTGAAACCCTTGAGAGCCACTTGAAACAAAGGAATATGCAAGAGCAGATTTTCAGAGAACTTTGTGTCGCGGTGTATTGTGTTTCTTGCTTTTAAATCTTAGATCTTTTAATAGACTTTGTGTTATTTCAGATCTAGATCTAGAACTACCTCTGCTTAGAATTCTGTGTTTATATCTATTGGTTTCTTCTATGTGCATACAATCAACTTTGTTATCTATTGATTGGGATGCACATCTTCTCCATTTCTTCTCTGTGTTTATATAATTCTCTTTCCCTTCTTTTATAAATATTTCCTTTCTTTAAAATAGTTGCTTACTTGCTGTAGAATTGTTCAGTTATAATTCATGAACTGAGTAGTTAAAGTAAAACCCCAAATAGATATAGCATACTTTAATTGACAAATCTGACACGGGAACCTCACTGGTAAATGAAGGAGATTTATCTCATGACTGCCTAGGTTTTGTGCTATGTAGAAAATCTGTTCAACAACTTTTTTTATTACTAATTTAATCCCTAATTCAATATACTTGAAAATGCTTAAGAATGTGATTAGGTATTAATTGTTATACCTATTTCAATTCATAAGTATGAATTTAACTTTCAACTACTCAATTAATTTAATCTCCTTGATTACTAATTTAATAGCAAATTATATAGACATGTGTCCTAATACAAATAAAAAACCATAATATTTTAAGTACTCAAAATATATATATCTTAATATCAAAAATACATATATTATGTTTTTAAATCGTTCTTCTATAATTGATTTAAAAAATGTGGAGCTTTTTCCGGTTATTAGACTCTCATGGACTTCACAATTAAATCTCACTTAGACACAAAATCCGTTTAGGCTGGCCAACTCTACATGCTCTTGGTATAAAAAAGTTTTTATAAATCTTTTATTCATATTTAATGCTTACCAATCCAAACTTCATATTTTTTATCCATTCATCCCTTAAGAGGGGTCTTGAAGATAGACCCAAAACATCAGAAATAAAAGGATGCAATGGATTGGTTTGCAAATATATCGCTTACAATATCAATGTTGTTCAACTTCTTAATACATGTTGTCAAATGTTCCTTTGAAGGAGATCATCAAGAGGTTGTCAATAAATATATATATATATACTAAGTTACCGAAACGTTTTGGATACAGGCGCGGGAGCGGGGTATCCGATACGCGGAAACGGCAAAAAAAAATTTGACCCCGGATACAGGGTAGGATACGGCAGTACAAAAACTATATAAAAATTAAAAAATATATAAATTTCAGCCTTCTAAATAGGAATTTAATTATTAACCACATATTATGCATATGAAAGACAAGATAAAAGACAAGTTATAAGCTAAATGAGTGAATAACCACAACAAACAAGCTAGGATACCGATAAAACTTAGAAACTTAAAAGCTTAAAAGTTAAATTAAAATTTAAAATACTTAAATCGAACACAATGTGAATGTCATGAATCTCATGATATATTAAATTCAATCATAGATTAATATTCAAATCTCAAACTATCTTTCATTGTCAATATTCATCATATTCCTCTTCATCAAGAGGATCAAAACCAGCTACATCATCATCATTATGTGGTTCATTAGAACCACATGGGCTCGAACCACTCGCACTAGGGCCACTGCCAGTTGCACCTCCTTGTGCATGTAGGTCTCGTGGTGCCACAGAACTCCTCTCGACATCATATGCTCCATGGTGGGAAATGGAAGCATCCAAGTCAACTATCTCTGGATCAATGTCTGAATGTCTTGTTGACCCTTCCTTGTACTCTGGCTGCTTGTGGAATAAAAGGCGCAAGTTGAAATGTATGTATACCAAATCTTCAGCCCTTTTAGCCCCCAACCTGTTGCATTTCTGTGAGTGGATGAAATTATACGTACTCCAGTTGCACTCAGAGGAAGATGAACTTGCAACCTATTAAGGCAACCCAAACTTCAAAGTCAATGCAAAGTTCAACTTCAGATTTAAACACTCAAACTTAAATTTTAAAAAACTAAAAGAAAAGAGAATAAAAAAATTAAAAACTTACCTGTGTTAAGACCTTGATTGCAAAAGGTTGCAAGTAAGCCGATGAAGTACCATGGAGGTACCACCACGTATGTGCATCCATCTTGTATTTGCTCCGAAGAGCGAGAAGGCTATGAACCGTTTCTGCTATGAAATTGCCAAACTCTACCATAACCTGGTCTTGGGCCTCAGGATCAGGGAAGAGCCTAGCCAATGCCGCCATATATCTCTCACTGACTTCCGCATCCCTGCATGGTGCTACCCTCCCTGGCAAGGAAAGGATCTCTATGCTATAAAATCTAGGAATCAATGCAAAAGCTAGTAGATGTAATGGGGTGGTCATTTTGTTCCACCGCTCAATGAGGATTGACTTCACTTGTTTGAAAAATATTTCCTCGGGATCTTGTTCTTTTGCATTTATGGCAGCTTTTACCTTCTCAATCATTGAGTCGATGCCGTCAAAGATCTCTCCTCGACATGGTTGATCCGTGTCAGTAAACCGGATCATGTTCATAATGGGCTCCGTAAAACTCAACAGATAACCCACTCTATCCCACCAAGGGTCCTCTAAGATCAGGTTCTTCACTTTTTGAGCCCCTTGAGTGTTTGATTGCCTCCATACAGACCAAAGATTGGATGTTACCATCCTCATGAGTGCCTCTCGCACCTTCACTAGTCGTCTCAAGACGATTGTGTGTGATGCAAACCGAGTCTCAGCAACCTAATAAGAACAAGGAACAAAAATTAAAAATAAAATTTAAATTATAAAATTGAAAGCTAAAAGAATACTAAAAAACTTATATTAAATTTTAAATTAAAAAGAAAGAAAGAAATAAAGCTTTTCCTTACCTTCAGTAGCTCCAACTGCGAGAATGATCTAAAAATGTCGTGTGACATGTGGTGGTTGGTGACAAACATTTGGATTTCTTCAGCTTCTGCATACACTTGCTGGATCCACTCTATTTTGTTTGCCATTTTCTTTAGCATTAAATTTAATGAATGCACAGCACAAGGTGTCCAAAAAATATTGCCATACCGTGCCTCAACTAGCATCCCCACAGCTTTGCAATTTTTGGCGTTGTCTGTTATCACTTGGACAACATTTTCAGGCCCCACTGCCTCAATGGACTCAAAGAGAATGTTGGCTATGAATTGGGCATCCCTCACTTGCCCCTCACAATCAACCGCTTTCATAAACATTGCCCCCTTAGGGCATACTGCAATCACATTGATTAAAGGGCAGTTTCTTGCATCTTTCCATCCATCAGAAACAATGGACACACCAGTTTTGGTCCATGAGTCCCTAATTGGTTGCAAGGAGGTTTCCACATTTTTTTTTGTCTATCCAAAAGGGTGGTGCGGATCTTCTCAAATCCTGGTGGTTTATACCCTTTTGGTGCCTCATTGATGGCTTTTCACCATCTCATGCCAATAAGGTGATCTCACAACATTAAAAGAAAGCCCATTAGCATATACACACCTTGCAATGCATTCATCTGCAATCTCCCTGTTCTCATTCTGAAAGGCCTTTTCCAATGGCCCTTTTGTCTTACTTTTCTTTCGTGCAAGGGAAACATCCTCATCTATGGAGATAGGAGCCACAAATGGATGTGGCATGGCCACAATTGGGGATCCACTAGGTGATGGAGCAACTGGAGGCCTTGCTGAACGAAATGAACCTCCTCTTTTGGCCAATGGATGACCCGCTCTCATAGCCACTTTAGCCTCTGCATCCTCCTACTCTTTGATATTGCCAAAACATTTGCTTTTGGCACCCCAGCATTATTCCTCCCCCTGCATACTCTTATACCATTACCCGTTATGGCACACAAGTGGCTTTTCACCCTATTGTAAGAGCCTTTGAATAGTCCATCACACTCATTGCATTTCCATTCAAAACAACCACCACCTGCAAGTTGTCGAACTATTGTTACGTGCCTCCATAACGGTGAATTTGGGTCAAAGTCTTTGGCCAAAAATTGCCCAGAAGAAGCAGAACTTGTTGCCATTGTAGAAATACCTACAAGTTTTTAAAAAAAAATTAAGCAAAGAAAACAATGGCATGCAATTGCATTGTGATTGAACAATGAAAATTAAAAAAATTAAATGGAAAGAGCAAAATAAAAATGAACATAAGCAAAAAAAATGTAATGTGTGAAAGATTAAATAATAAAAAAAAAAATAGAGGAACAAGGCTAGAAATTAACAAAAAACTTACCTTCACTTAGTAAACCACAAATCAAATCCTTCACAAATCCTCCTTTGCAGCTCCTCACACTCCTACAAGCTTAGCAATAGCTCCTCAAACCCTAGACAAGCACAATGCAATTTTGGAAAGCCACAATGTGAGTTTGTTTGCTTTATGTTTTGTTTGTGTGTTGTTCTTTTGTTTTATTGTTTAGAGGTAGCTTTTAGGTTTTAGATTAGAAGAATTTATAATTTTTTATTGTTGTGTGGCTTTAAAACAGAAAAAAAAAAAATTTAAAAATTTAAAAAAATATTTTTTTTAAACATGGGAGCAGCTAGGGAGCGAGCAGGGGCTGAGGAAATGCCCGGGTACGGCACAGGGCATACCCGGGCGTTTCCTCAGCCCCTGCCCGCTCCCTGGCCGCTCCCACCGCCACTCCCGCTCCCGCTCCCGCTCCCGAGGCCTTCTTAGGCGTTTCCAGTAACATAGTATATATATATACTGACAATACATTCAAGTGACTTGGATGTACGGTCCTCTATTGTTGCTCAACACCCAACAGGGTTTCTATGTAGTGCATGTCATAAGGATTATACATAGCATCAACATCCATTCTAACTCACTCCAACATTATTGGTCATTAAACTTTAAGATTTTATTTTGCTAGCTAAGTGTATTCTCTCATCAATTATGGGTTGAGATTGACCACCATATTCCATGGGGCGACAAGATTTTCGTCTCTTCCCCCTCAAGGAGGTAGAGACTAAGAAGCTTTTTATTTTCAAGTGCACTATCTACTATGAGATCGGAAAAGAAAGAAATTAATTAATTAATATCCACAAATGACCAAAATAGGTCAATGGGATTCAAGAACACAAACGCATACAATAGAAAGTGCTAGGGTAAAAGGACCCTAGGAACAACCCACAAACTAGACAAAAGAAATTAGGAAAGGTTCTCGAAAGAGTACCCAGATTCCTACTAGGAATTCCTCCTTGATTTACCCCTATATGAGCATTGATACATGATATTATTGGTTCTTTGGACATGTGCCTTTCTACACACATAACATGGTTGGTCTCATCATAATTTTCCATTTGCATCTTCTTTGGCTACATACTCCCTTGAGAGGTTTGACCCTCAAAGAACTATTTGTACTTAGCTTTTATGACACGAAGTTTGGCCGTTCTATATTTATCTCATTGTTATGTTCAAGTTTCTTTAATTTACTGTAATTTTTTGTAATCCAAAATACCTTTTCCCCGGTACTTCTCTAGTATAACTAAATGTGCTCTTCAAGTCCCATGACCTACTTTTGTTCATTTGTGGACATTAACATAATTTTCTTTCTTTCTTCCTTATGTTTTGTGTTGCATGTAAAAGGATCAATGGCATGCGATGTATGCATAATTACTGACTTGTTGAGAATAAATTGTGATTTTGCAATAAAATTTGAACTTTCTATTACTTTATTAGTGTTTGAAAAACCATAGTCATTTTATGTGACCATAATTTATTGTATCCCTTCAAGTATTTGGGAACAAACAAAATATAATAACACAGCCAAAACATGAAGAAAACTGCAATTGATACCAAGATCTTGGAAAAAAATTGGAGTATGGCTGGCGATGTCGCACAGTTATCGCCTCAAATTACAAAGGATTTAGAACAAATCAACTTATCCTTAGAGATTATATGTGTGTATCAAATGCCTCATGTTAGTTGTGAGAACAGAAGAATCAAGTATTAAAAACAAGAACTAGAAGCCTTCAACTAAAGGTGGTGTCAGTTATAAGCATGTACAGTGCGGGTAATAGCTGAAGTTCAAGGACCATTTTGGACAGGAATATCTCTTAAACAGATGGAAAAAAATGAACTAAAGGCTCCTGGAGGCAATAAGAAGATTTTGTAATATAAATCTCTAACCCAGAGACTTTATTATGAGCTTGCTAGAATGAAACATAAAATAAGTTTTTTATATAAACAATTCACATCTTTTTTGCTTATTCCGATAGCACGTTGAATAATAAATGTAAGTTTGAGGATACCAATTTCGAATTAGAGATGATCTTGGGACATACCTGAGTATCATTGGCTTCTGAACCACTGTTTGTAAAAAACGCCTTTGCCATCTTTTTTGCTTTGAAAATGTCAAGAACCTCTTTAGCAAGCTCCTGCAAATTCACAAATGGGAGAAAAAAACATCAGAATAGATGAAATACAGAGTGATCAATCCATTTGTTTATTGATTCATAAGAAATTATGAAGATAATGAAGCCTAAGTGAATATAAATAAATAAGGGAAAACATATGGCTGAACAGAGAAAAAGCAAAGAAAGAAATGAAAAAAAGAGCACTGATTTCTGAAAATGGCAACATGAAATTAAAGCAGAGGTATATAAAACAGACAAAAAAGGCATCTCCAACCCAAAAACATTCTAACACCTGGTCATGCTGCAGAGTATCAAGGACCATGTGACAGACATAGTATGCTAAATCTAAAACATGTGGAATTGAAACAAGAAAGATTAATATCATTTGAATTCCATTCATTAGATTCATGTTGTGATGCAAAAGGCAATAACCATGGAATTCAGATTCAAAAGACAGTAATAAGCATATGTACCAGTGAAGGTTCAGTTGTACGGTTCCAAAAAGAGTGATAAAATGGCAATTTATTAAGTTGTGCTGTAGCAGCTGCTACAAGACGTGGTTCATTTCCTCCTGCAAAAGCCAGAAACATCATATATTTAAATATTTACCTCAGTAAACCTGGTGAGTGAAAAGTGTAATTCAATAACCTTATACCAAGACTCCAAGGACAAAGGTGCCAATGTTCTGGTACACTAAAGCACTTCCCTTACTTTATCCTATAAGGTACCAAAGATAAATGAATTGGCTGTAGATTAGAGAAATTTAGATGGTTAGAAAATCCATAATAAAACGCAATATAGCACCAAAAAAAAAATATTACTATTATATTTCTGTGATTTGTATATCTAGCAAGGAACATGGAAGGAAATAAAACACTGTATTCTAGGGACGCATACCCTGAACTCATGTCCTCAGAAATAAGTACAATGCAATATCTAGGAAACATCCCCATGACCAGGGTGAAGTTGTCCCCATCTCCTATATGTCCCCTAACAAGGAACACCAGGTATGGGGCTCTTAGAGATACCCTAATCTACAAGAATTCCATCTGGGGCATCTCCTGTGGCCAGCATTAAAATAACTTAATAAAAGAAAAAGAAAAAGAAATACAAATGCATAGATTTAAACTTTAAAACACCCTGAACCTTAAGGCATGCTCAAACATTTAAAGTTCAAACACATTAAAGACGGGTAAATCAGAAACACTCATTAGAGTCAACTTTACCTACCAAACAGCAGAAATAGGGCTGAGAATATCAAAAAGACAGTATGTAACAGATTTGTTGATAAGATCCAAACATCCAAAACAAGAAAATGTGCAGAAACATAATACTTAATAGAATGGATCTCACAACACAAAAGATATGGTAGGTAACAATGTACCCTAATATTCAGTGTAATCCAAAGAATACACATAAGGTAGGACAAAACCAAAACAATGTTCCCTAAAGAATCACCACTTCAAATATCCCTGCTATGAGAGGATAAATGCAATCCAATATGTTTTTATACCTCATTAAAATAATACAAGCCTCTATTGTCTATTTATGGCCTCTCTTCTAAAACTAATAATAGTAAGGTTGTAGACATAGAAAGTTGTTTTAGGTAACAATTACTGTACACTAACCATATCTAGTGGTTCTCCAATGGCAGTTAAACCTTCCAGGAACCGCTAATGACCAGAATCAAAAAGAGGGGTAAATTTTGAATTGCTAGCAACTTTGACTCCTGGAAGTTGTGGCATTGGTTTCCATGGGTATTTTCCAGTCAAAATCATATAAATTTCACCCATGAAACTCTCAAGAAAGCTTCGGGGGCAAAAACTCACTCTCCTATGTCTATTTTTGGCAACTGTTGGTGAAGGCAGGCTTTCCAAAAGCATCCAAGTCACATTTTCGCAACTTGGATGCACTTTTGCACCATTGCACTAGGTGCTAAGGTGCAAAAAAGTGCGACCCCAAGGTGAGAAGGTTATGTTTTGGAGTTTGCGTCACTTAAAGTGCATCTTAGGTGGTTAGCTGAGTGTTATGCACTCACAGGTTAAAATGGCCCCCTTTTCATGATGGGTATGACCCATGTCGCACTTGCGAAGCTTCTTTGCCCCTTTGCACCTGGTACAAAAGTGCAATGGGTGCAAAAAAGTGCAACCCCAAGGGAGAGACTCTTTTTCGTCACTTAAAACACCACTTTGGGTTTTAGGCACAAGTTATCAATCCACAAGTCAAGTTGGCCCCTCCTCATGCTGAACACCCACCTTGGCGCATTTTTCCATGTTTTCTGCACCTTTGAACCTCATAATAAATGTGGTAAGGGGCAATGGAGGCTCCCGGGCCCATTTAATAAGTCTTCACTCAACCCTCGACCCAGGTTAAGCCAAAGGTCACTCAAGGTGGATTTGAAGGTGAATGAGCTAAACTGGACTTACAAGGTGGGTATAAACTAACACTTAGTGAATTTTTTGATCATTTTTCAAATTATCCTTCCCTCCGTTCGTGCTCCCTTGCTGTTATGCTGCTGAAACTCTTCTAGAAAATCTCATCCTCAAACCACCTTTTCGCTCATATCTCACAAACCCCTACTCCGATTGCCATGAGATTAGAATTGCAACTTCCTTGCAAAGACGCCTTCAAGAAGAGTGTTTTCATGCCTCCATTAATCCTCTCTGCTATTTTCTACAGCTCCATGAAATTTGTAGCCAAAAATACTCATTTCTCATATCGACACAACTCCAGCGAACAGAATCCCCTGAAAATTGGAGAAAAGGCTTGAAATGAAAAACATAAACTTTTGCAAGTGGTTTCATTCAAATCCAACACCAGGAAGACCACTTTCTATTTTTAGTAAACCTTCATAGGGAGCACCTAATAAAAATAGTAAGTCCGAGAAAAATGTGCATTCGCACTCCATCATTTCATTTCCCCATGACTCGATACACTCAAAAAATTTGTAATATTAGACAAAAATGTGAAAATTGGCCAAAAAATGAGATAATAACGATGGTTATTCTAAAAATAGTAAATAGGTGAAATGAGCTAAAATTGGTAATATTTTAATCCTTCACACATCCTACAATGGTATCGAAACCTCATGGGAGCTTCTCTCTATGCTTTCAAGTCAATTCATGCAATCCTGGTGAGTAACAAGTGCCAAAACAAGAAAATTCCAACTTTGTCCATGAAAGAAATTTCAATTCATTTCACATGGAATGCATGATCATATTGGTGGATGTAATTGTATTTTGTTTCATTAATATTCCCTTTTTCCAAAATCATAAGTATTTTGTCTCGTACTTCACTCATCATCAGTGTTCCTATAGTGGTAGAGTCGTGATCATGATTATGTGAACAAAGTGCATCCAATTTCTCCCATGTGAATTGTTGATCATGAATATTTTATAGTGTCTCAAGTAATCAGAATTATTTTCTCAATGAGGGGAGTCATCTTCCAATGTTTCTTAGTGGTCTAAATCATCAAGTTTCCATCACTCCTCTTCCCAGATGTATCCAAGAAATGTGCAAAGGTTCACCATTTCAAGAGTTTTCAAAAGAGGCAAAGTGTTCAAATAGTATTCATCAGAGATATTATTCATTTCAATCATTTGTAGAATATCATCAGGAGTCATTTTTTCATCTTCAACTTCTTCAAAGTGGATCTTCATCGAAGATGGAGGCATCTTCATCCATGTTTGGGATAATTCCTTCTCTTCTCTCCTCATTCTTTCTCCTATTCTCTCCCTCATTTCTAATTCTTTGTTGTGAGAAATCATCGTAATCTATCTTATTCACTTAAGTGACTCTAATGGTGAAATTTAAAATTCCCTTTTGATTTATAAAAAAATGGACTTATTTTCTCACATCCTAGGAATACAAAGAGTCACAAGTTGAATAAGGACATGAAGAGTCATGTGGGGGGTAGAGGAAGAGTTGAATTGTAAATCTATAAAAGGATATGATCTCCTCATTCTAAATGGATGGTTAATCTTATTTACTAGCTTCCATACTCTTTCTAGAATAAGTGATCAAATTTCCTCTATTTTCTTGACTTATAATTTCCTCTCCATCTCAACTATCAATGATGAGTAATTTTAATTGTTGAATGTTATGCATTAAGACTTTGTGTTTTTGTATCTTTGTTCCTTGTTGATTCTCATGGTTTCCTTCTCATTGAATGCATTGAAATACTCTTGATTTTATGTTGTAAAACTATGCATATGCTATTTTCAATATAAAATCCCTTCTCATACTTTCTCTCCTCACCAGTATCCCTCATAATTCCTCCCTTGTGTTCCATATAAGCACTTTGCCACATGTATAGGGAAGTATTCATGTGTGATCCCTAGTGTAGACCCCACAATTAGAGTAGTATATATATGTTTCCTTATTTTCAATAAATGGAGCTACCCCATTCAAGAAGAGGGACCTAGTCCCAGAGCGTTGGTGAAATCCCACAATTTGCCCACTCGAAAAATTATTTTGCCAACATTTTTTGGCACTGTCACCGTGGGGAATATTTTTCATATTCTGCACCCAATATATGAACCAAAAAATCCTAAAAATTAAATATTCCAAAAAACCAAAAAAAAAAACTCAAAAATTTGAAAGACCCAAATTTCCCACAAAAAAGAGTCCCTTAGCAGAAAATGCCTTGAATTTAATCTGATCTTTCCCAAAACTGGTTGAAAGATGATATACCAGATTAGATAGATCGAGAAGTAATTTTTTACCCTTATTTTGAAGCTTTACAAAATCATCAAGAAATAATCATATATAATCCATATTTATTTTCTCAAGATTCATCTCCATCTAATTTATGAAGTTACACTCTTGAAAATCCCATCCAAACTCTTTTTGATACTCCTAAAATCCTCTTGATTCTCCTACCTTCCACCCACCATTGAACTTTAAATATTCATAAGAAGGAGAAGAATAAGAAGAATAAATGGAAGAAGAGAGAAAGATACCCCAACCAATTATTCCATGGGGAAGGAATACAGGTCCACTTGCTCTTGCACCTCCTCTTCATGATCTAACGACAAGTTCCCATAAGAAATTTCCAAAGTTCAAAGGTGACGGCACACAAATTCCCAAAGAACACATCTTTGCCTTCATCACATCATGCAGAGTTATTGGAATCAAACACGAAGATGTTGCTGTGAGATTATTTGTAGAATCCTTGCAAGAAAAGGCAATGGAATGGTTTTATCTCCTACCATCCGGATCCATCACAAACTGGAATGACATCAAAACAATTTTGAAGAAAGGTTTAAATCTATTGAATATTGTCAAGACCTCCTAGTTCAGTTGGTTCAAATGAAAAATGATCCTAATGAGACTATGAGGGACTTCATAGTCTCATTTTAATAGGTTACTCCATAGAGGATACCCTATGAGGCTTTCACCATCCACATGACAATGTCAAGAGATTTTTCATCAATGCTCAATTTCCTAAGGTAGGATTCATCCTCCAAAGATCTTCAACCTAGGAACCTTAGAGAAGCTCAGGAATATTTTGTTGAAGTAGAGGATGATTTGATCTTGTCCTGGAAAAATGAAGAATCCAAATGGAAATCAAAGGGGTCAATTTTCCAAGGAAATCACTATTAACTCTCTTGTTGAAAAATTATCAAATGAATTGAATGCAATAAAGAAACAAATTCCAAAATATTCCTCTTCAAAATTAGAATAGGAATGGGATTTTTTAAGCACCCCAAAGGCTTTCCTTAGAATCTCCACATGCCCAAGCATCTTGTGAAACTTTGGATGATGAAGAAGATGACACAAAATAAGAGGTGGGATGTGTAAACATCAGGTACTTTGAATATTCATCAGGGGATGAAAGAAGACTCGGATGATACTACCGAGTAAAACTATGTGCGGTGTTCACCCGTTCCAAAGTCCCAAGAACAAAGTTCTTCCACTATCTCCAAATGAGAAGAAAAATGCAAATAATCCCACGGATGAATCTACAAAACAAAAAATCCAAAGAGAATCACCACTTCTCCCTCCATGTAGTCAATGGAAAGAAGAATCCAGTGAAGCAATCACCATCTGCCATTCTAAGTAAGTCTCCCAAGTCTACCTTTGTTAAAGCTTCTTCTTCTAAGTCTTCTAATGCTACTTCTAAACCAATGAATGTTTCTAGCAAGACTTTTGAGGTATGTGATTAAAAGTAGCTTCCAATACCTCCCTTCCTAAGAGTAGTAAACCTGCTTCCAAAGTAGTGTCTCCTCCACTTCCTAAAGCTTCAACCACCTCGGAGACATCTACTTCCTCTTCTTTTGATATCATAGAACAAATGAACAAGTCCAAAGTGCAAATTTTTGAACTTGAATATTTACGGACTCACCCGAAACAATTTGAAAAGCTCGTCTGTCATATCAAAGGTAGTAGTTCAGAACCTAACACCTCAACTCCTAATTACAACAGACTAATATCAACTCCACCTACTCCTCCATCGTAGAATATGCTTGCTATGCGTGCATCAAAGACTGTTAAGATTGATCCTTTCTATTTCTCCCTTCTCATTGGAAGATACCGATTGAATAATTGTATAGTAGATTCAATTGCCTTAGGCAATGTAATGCCCATAAAAGTTGCCAATGCCCTCGGACTTACCTTGACACGGGCCAGTGCCTCTTGTTAGTCCATGGAGTCAAAGGTATTCCCGCTTGTAGGGAAGATCAAGGATATGCACCGGTGGCCGTCGCTGAATTTCCAATCAAGAAAATGTCATTGACCATCTTGGTAGCAGACATTCCCACATCATTTGGAATGTTACTAAGTAGAAGTTTCTGTCGAGACTTGGGAGGCAAAATTCGGATGAATTGGTCTTCCGCAACCATTATGATTAAGGGAGATATGGAAAAGTTGCTTCTAGCGAAAAATATGAGATATACAGTGCAAAAGTCAGGAAATCCAGAAGCTAATATCTTGTACCAAGATAGCGGGAATAGGAATTATTTCATAACATCCAAAGAGGAGGATGAAATTCCTATCTTGATAGGACCAAGCATTCCTTTCTAATTGAGTATTGACCATGAAGAGGAATGGAGAAATCTTGAGTTGCAAGAGGACAGCCCCGAATTGCCAGATGATGTAGGCCACGAAGAAGACAAAGTGATTCTTGATGAGTTCCAAACTGAAAAATCTGCCAATGCATTTGTTCATGAGGAAGAAGTGTTCTCATTCCCATTTCAAGATGAAGTTTCTCTTGATTATGAATCCATGGAAACGAAAGGCCAACTTGCGATGAGCCTTTGAAAGATTTGAAAGAAGAATCTGTGCAAGAAATGCTAAGAATTGGAAGAAACAGAAGACCCTCAACTCAGTCTTGAACTCGTAATGCAAACCATGGAATTGCAAGATAGGTATGAATCCAATGTTGGCTCCTCAACTAATTCAAAAATTGGTCATGATGAAATAAAGGAAGGTGAAAAATCTGATATCCCTCTTGAAACAATGATTGATGGATGTAATGATGAAATTGAAGTTTTCTCTTTTCCATTCGAAGAGGAAGGCTCTTTCTAAGATGAAAAAGTTGAAACAAAGAATTTTGAGTCCTTCGGAGATGAGACTCCCCACAACAAAGAAGTAGCGGAATATAATGAGCTTTGGGAGGATGAATCAATTCCTCCAAATTGTTGCCTTGAATTTCCAAATGAAGATTCTTCAAATGAATGTAAAGGTGAGCTTTTGGTAGTTTCGAAGGAGTCTGTGCAAGAAATCTTGAAAGCTACAGAAGGTATGGAAGATCCTCAGCTAAGTCTTGAACTCTTAATTCGAGCCATGGATGTGCAGATCCAATTATGGTTTTTCAGTTGATATGCAAATGTTTCATGATGAGATAGATCAAAAGGATGAACTCAATAAGCCTCTTGAAACATCCATTGATGCACATGAATGTGGAGATGAAATTTTCTCCTTCCCTTTCAGAGAAGAAGATTATATACAAGATGAATTAAAAGAAAATGGTATGTTTAAATCTCCCATAAATAGTCATGTATGAAGATAATGTCTCTATCACGGAGGAGCTCATCGCATCCCATGAAAGCCTTGATGAGACAATGTATGAGAAAGGAAAATGTATTGGTCAACCAAGAAGTCAGCAAGAGGACATTAATGATATGCAACAATTCAAAATGCCTATTAAGAATCATACCATAGGCCTAATGACCATTGAGCACCGGACGGGTGAAGATTAATGCCCAAGAACGAGACTAATGATAAATGTGATGAGGTTGATATAATTGAGAACCATATGTATGATAATCATGGGATGAAAGATAAAAAATTATCAGCATAGATAAACGAAGAAGAGGAGTTCACAGCACTAGCAATTCCAAAACAATTGAGGAGGGGTTCCTATTTCATCGAGTCAGTGAATGGTTCGTAGAACATCATCATTTAAAGTTGCCCATGTCCGGGTAACACATTCCAAGAAGAAGCACTACATAGAAAGTGGGTTGTCCCCCACATGTACCATAGGTGAATATAGGTTTGTGTGTTTCCCTTTCTGTCGTGTGTTCGTTTTTGTCATGTGTTATGTTCAATAAATGAGGTTTTGTTGTATCCATCCTTGTTTTGCAATGACTGCTATACCCCAATGGATAAGGCACTGGTCCTCTTAGTGTCTTGAGAATTTGTGGTTCATACTTGCTCTGTCCTCACTTTGTTCAAATCGAAACAAGTACCCAAGATAGAGCCAGCTATTGTCATGTTAAATGTCTAGCATGAAAAATTGAAAACTTTTGCCATGACAACTAAGCCCACACTCAAAAATCCCTGAACCGGGTAATGTAAACCTTCCCTTTGGTCAATCTCTGGCTATGTAAACACCATCATGGCCGAGAAGGGATGTCCTAACGGAATTTTTAAAGTGTGTTTCATGTGCAGGTAAGTTGTTGGGAAGCAATTCATGGGTTCATTATGATCCACTTTGAAGGAACTGCTCCCGGAGGCCTAAAAAGGCCTATTTTCAGGACTTTAGCACCTAATGAGCATCCTCTGGA
Source organism: Taxus chinensis (assembly GCA_019776745.2). Taxonomy (NCBI): domain Eukaryota; kingdom Viridiplantae; phylum Streptophyta; class Pinopsida; order Cupressales; family Taxaceae; genus Taxus; species Taxus chinensis. Next base: position 480,905,825 of record CM034152.1, on the reverse strand, counting down.
GATGAATCAAGAAGATCTAATGCATCCAAGCAGAGTGTGACCGAGCTATGATATCATCGGAGGCATTTTAGGGAAGTTCTACAAGGTGAAACTGGTTTAGGAACAAGTTGTGCAACACCAGGCTACTTATAGCACGGTGTTGGAAAATGAAAGAAATGAAAAACCTAGTCAGCTTGTTTGGGATGGTTCAGGAGCCTCCGGTAATTTTGTGAAGTGACCAAATACTCATCGGAAAGCTAAAAATGTCTACTTCACATTGCAAAAAGTTTCGGGAGATTTTGTCGTCGAGATTTTGAGATATTGGCCCAACAGTGCAAGTGAAGATCTCCAATCCTGGTGGAGATTCAAATGAGCATTTTGTGAGTTCCAAAGGGAGTTGGGACCTGATTCAAAAAGAAAAGTGAATGTAATTCAACCCTCTACATGGCCCATGTGATAAGTTAGACAAAAATGCAAGTTTCTCTCCAGTGGTAGTTAAAACTTCTGGGAACTGCTCATGACCATAATCAAAAAGGGGAATAAATTTTGAATTGCAGGCAGAATTGGCTCCCGAAAGTTGTGGCATTGGTTTCCTTGAGTATTTTCCAGTCAGAATCATATAAATTTTTCTTATGAAACTCTCAGGGAAGCTCTGAGGGCAAAGAATCACTCTTCTATGTCTATTTTTGGCAACTGTTGGTGAAGTCGGGCTTTCCAAAAAAGCATCCAAGTCGTATTTTAGCACCTTGGATGCACTTTTGCACCATTTGGTGCAATGGTGCAATGGGTGCAAAAAAGTGCGACCTCAAGGTGAGGAGATTATGTTTTGGAGTTTGCGTCACTTAAAGTGCATCTTAGGTGGTTAGGTGAGTGTTATGCACTCACATGTCGAAATGGCCCCCTTTTCATGATGAGTATGACCCGTGTTGCACTTGGGAAGCCTCTTTGCAACTTTGCACTTCGTGCAAAAGTGCAATGGGTGCCAAAAAGTGCGACCCCAAGGGAGAGATTCTTTTTCATCACTTAAAACACCACTATGGGTGTTAGGTGCAAGTTATCAATCCACAAGTCAAGCAGTCCCCTCCTCATGCTGAACACCCCCCTTGGCGCATTTGTCCATGTTTTCTGCACCTTTGCACCTCATAATAAATGTGGTAAGCTGCAATGGAGACTCCCGGGCCCATTTAGTAAGTCTTACCTCAACCCTCAACCCAGGTTAAGCCAAAGGTGACTCAAGGTGGATTTGAAGGTGAATGAGCTAAACTGGACTTACAAGGTGGGTATACGCTAGTACTTCGTGAATTTTCGGATCATTTTTCAAATTATCATTCCCTCCATTCGTGCTCCCTTGATGTTATGCTGCTGAAACTCTTCTAGAAAACCTCATCCTCAAACCACCTTTTCGCTCATATCTCATAAACCCCTACTCCGATTGCCATGAGATTAGAATTGCAAATTCCTTGCAAAGACGCCTTCAAGAAGAGTGTTTTCATGCCTCCATTGATGCTCTCTGCTATTTTCTACAACTCCATAAAATTTGCAGACAAAAATACTCATTTCTCATATCTACACAACTCCAGCGAATGGAATCCCCTGAAAATTAGAGAAAAGGCTTGAAATGAAAAACAAAAACTTTTGCAAGTGGTTTCATTCGAATCTAACACTGGTAATACCATTTTCTATTTTTAGTAAGTCTCCGTAGGAGCACCTACTAAAAATAGTAAGTCCGAGAAAATTGTGCATTCATACTCCTCACTTCATTTCCCCGTGACCGAGACTCAAAAATTGGCAAAATTAGCCAAAATAATGGATATTCTAAAAATAGTAAATGGGTGAAATGAGATAAAAGTGGTCATATTTCAATTCTTCACACATCCTACAATGGTCTCAACACTCATACGAGCTTCTCTCTTTGTTTTCATGTCAATTCCCGCATTCTACGATGCGGTGAGCAAAAAGTGCCAAAACAGGAAAATGTCAACTTTGTCCTAAAAGCCATTTCAATTCATTTCACATAGAATGCATGATCAATTGGTGGATGAAATTGATTTTGGTCTCATTCTCCTTTCCTCACTCCGGACTCAAAAGGATTTTGTGTCATACTTCACTCATCATCAGTGCTCCCGCAGTGGCCGAGTCAAGATCATAATTGTGTAAACAAAGTGCATTCAATTTCTCCCATGTGATTGGTTGGTCGTGAAGATATGATAGTGTATCAAGGATCAGAAGGATTCTCAATGAGGGGAGTCATTCTTCATGTTTCTCAATGGGCTACTCATCACTTCTCTTCTCAGAGTGTTCAAGCAGTGTTGCAAAGGTTCATCATTTCGAGAGTTTTCAAAACAGGGAAAGTGTTCAAAATGGTCTTCATCGGAACTCTTCGTGAATGCATCATTGTGGAGGGTCATCAAGGGTCAAGTTGTCATTTTCAACTTCTTCGAAGTGGATCTTCATCGAGGGCAGAGCAACATACTTGGCGTGACAGGGAACTAAACCTCAAGGTGAGGGGTCTCCCACCCCCACCCCGACACAAGACCCATTAACAGTTGGTAACTCCATCACAGATACTTTGGGGATCCCTGACATTACACTAGAACGAGCTTGGGTTGGCTATGACTCCACACTCTTCATCCGTTTCAGGACAACTTTTGACAGGCTGCGAGCTCTCAGGGCTAAGAGGGTTCTGTTTTCACGCCCAGACAAGGTCTTCCTTGATGAAGATCTCACCAAGACACAAGTTGGGGAGCTCAAACGCTCTAGGGAGCAAGTTATGGCAGCAAGGAAAGCAGGTAAATGGGTTGTTATCAGGAATCTCCGGGCTGTTATTAGAGACTCTCCTCCTCCTGGTTGGAAGCCCCGCCAAGGGGCTCCCCAATGACGGGCCAAGTGGGAGAGGAGTTAGGCTAGAGGCTTATCTTTCAGTTGCTGGAATGGGAATGGTTTCCTTTGGTCTTCCCCTGGCCTTATGTTTGATGCTCTCGGGGATGCCGACATTCTCTTCATCACAGAGACACACGAGAGTCTAGTTCGTCCTCTCCCAGGTATTGATGAGTTTGCCAGGTACATGTGGATTCGTATCAGTGGGGCCACTCGATTCTCTAGGGATTTATCTATAGCAGTTTGTTACTTTCCTCCGGCTGCTTCCCCTTACGCCATCCACAATGGCCCAGATGGTGATCCTTTCTTTGACTTATACGACAGTATTGGTCAATACTTTGTCGCAGGGGAGGTTATCATTTTAGGTGACTTTAATGCCCGTACCAAACACTTTCAGGTCCCCCTCCACGACAGGTTAGAGGATACGCTTTGCACACAGAGGATAAACCCTGTGTCAGTTGGTCTGCATAGGATCTTTGAGGATACAGATGGCCCTTTCACAGCTTATGGTCGGTTCCTCCTCCAACTCGGGGAGTCACAAGCGTTGGTGATCTTCAACGGGATCGAGCGCTTCCCGAATTTACACTTCTTCACATGTCGTCCCCATGGCGGGAGCACTAGTGTGGTGGACTATATCCTTGCCAGCCCGGACATCTCACCCCTCTTCTGCTCCTTTGTTTCCCCCATTCCCCTTGCCAATCATGTTGTCCTAACTTTCTCTCTAGTCGCCAGCTCTCCTACCACCACCGCCCCTCCTCCCCCTCCCCACTACCCACCTCGCATCTCCTTTCAATTTGATAAAGGGGATTACAGATCTTACTCATCCCACATCCGCGACCTTCTCCCCTCTGAGCCCCTATTCTCTAACATGCCTAGTGCGGAGGCCAACTACTCATGCCTTTCCTCTGCCATGTGGGAGGCTGCCCTGAGATCCTTTCCCAGCTCCACCACCCATCCCTCGACCACTAGTACTACTAAATCTTGCCCCATGAACCAATGGTACGATGTAGAGTGCAAATCCCTTCACCGTCACCTTCGCCAGGATTTTACCCAGGCCCTCCCCTCCTTCCCCACTCTTAAGGTTACCTACAAGTGCCTTCTCCGCCGTAAGAAGTGTTCCTTCATTTCCCACCGCAGATATATGCTTTCCACCTCCCTTAGAACTAACCCTCGGTCCTTCTGTCGTATTGTCTTTTCCCACAACTCCCCCTCCTCCACAACGATCGATCCTATCTCCATTTTTTCCCACACCTCTACCCTTTACGATGTTCTGGGGCAGTAGTCTACCCAGATTGGCATCCCGCCGCCTGGTAATCCCTTCACTCACCGTAATATCAAAGAGGCAATAAGGATTTTGAACTGTAGCAAGGCAGCTGATGTGGACGGTTTCCAGGTCGAGTTCTTCAAGTAGGGTATTGAGGTTTTTGGTACCTATTTGGCAGATCTTTTCAATCAGGTGGTTAGCGTGGGCTTCCCTCCTACCTGGTCTCATCATATCATTCACCCGATCCACAAAGTTGGGTCCATTTCTGATCCGAACAACTACAAGACTATCATGGTGGGCCATTCTTTCTCCAAACTCTATGTTATAGTCCACCATAGGTTGTTGTCCGAGATTTTTGAGCATAAGCAGCTCAGAGCCAGAGGTCAGGCTGGTTTTCGCCCAGGTTACCACACCATCAACCACATCTTCACCCTTCGGGCTATTATTGAGGAGGCTCGTCACCGCTCTTCGAAAGTCTGTTGTTTTGTAGACTTTCGAAAAGCTTTTGACTCTGTACCTTGCATGGCCCTCTTCCAGCGACTCCGAGACAGCGGTGTTTCTGAAAACTCTTGTTATTGCCATCATGCGCCTCTATGAGTCCATCCTTGGTCGTCTTCATACTGCACACGGATTGTCTGATCTCATCAAGAGTACCATTGGGGTTAAACCAATGTTACGCGGGGACACGTCCTGACCATTTTCCTTACGTCCCAGACGTCTGGGACATCCCAGGGACTTGGGGACGGGGACGGGACGTTTCCCCGCCGTCCCTAATTTCTAGAAAAAATGGGGGACGTCCCCCACTAACTAGGAACGCACCGGGGACGTCCCGGGTGCAAAGGGACTTTGGGGACTTCATTGCGGACTTCACGACATCCCCGGGACGTCCCGGGGACTTCACGACGTCCCCAACGAAATCTGCATTTTCCAACATTAAAATATGTTGAATTTCAGTTTTATAATACTTTTTTTAATATTTTTTTTAAATTTTAATACATTCTAATAAAAAACAACATCCGGAGTTCTCATAATTGCCATAAACTGCAGTTTGTTATTTTGGTTTGCCTGAAAGCAGAGTCTGATTATCTGTCAATAATGACGAACTAAATGGAAAATGGTCAGAGAAAGATGAAGGCCTATAGTAAGTACCATCCTTGTGAATGATGATAATTCCTAATATATCTCACTGTTCTACTCAAGTAAGCACTGTCACTGTACTGGAATAATATTCTGAGGTGACCATTTTCGACATATCACTTGCATAGAAATTCAAACTTCATTAGGGAAAGACAAAGCAGACCACATTTATTCTGCCTTGCCAGTACCACTTTATGTTTTACGGCTCTCCATATGTCTAAGCAATACTCTCAATAATTGCCATTCTTGTTTTCACTTTGAATTGCCATATGCAAACTGTAAACCATGACACCTATAGAACAAAGGTTACCTTTTGAATTAAAAATCTTAGCAGCCCGTGAAAGAAAGAAAAAATGGATATATATACATACATATATATATATATATATATTCAAAACATATAGATCTACTTAAATGGGAAACAGAAAAAAGTAAAATGAAAAACTTCAAATAAAGACTCTTACCTCCTAAATCCCTGTTGAAATCTTTTGAAGCTGATGCAAATGACTAATTGGATTGATCATTATGGTTTCAATCTTCAAACTTTCAATTTGAAGTCTTAGTTTATTGAATTATTCATGTTATATTTGTAAAATTAATAAATTATATATATTTTATATATTATTTATTAGCCATCCCCTAGCAATCACCCCGTCGTCCCCAAATTTTCAAAAAAAAATTGTCGTCCCGAAAACCCCGTTCCTACATCCCGACGTTCCGTCGTCCCGGAGTCTTAGGTAACTATGGGTTAAACAGGGGTGCCCCTTGTCTCCTACCCTCTTCGGCATTTACATCATGAGCTAGAATCTTTTCTTCGGGATCACATTCAGGAAGGGGATGGTTACCTTCTTCACCACGTCTTGATTTCCATTCTCATATTTGCCGACAATATTGTTTTACTCGCCTCTTCTCCTGAGCAGCTTCAGAGACAGCTTGATGCACTTGCTTTATTCTGTGATCTTCGGCATTTGACAGTCAATCTGGGTAAGACCAAGGTCATGGTCTTCAACGGGTTGTAGACATCACACCTCTATTTCTTCTTCAAGGAGCAGGAGGTTGAAATTACTAATACATACACCTAATTGGGAGTCCAGTTCTCAGGGCCTAGATTCAGTATGAGGCACGCTCTTCAGCGGAGGGTGAATAAAGGGTATGGGTCTCTTGCCATTCTCGAGAGAGAGTGTTTTCGGCACCACTTGTAGGACGACTCCTCCAAGATGTTTCTTATGAACTCCCTCATCCGCCCCACTGTTCTCTTTGGATCTGTTGTCTGGGGGGCCTCCCTTTTGGACACAGATTGGGCTTCCACGGAAAGGATTCATACTCTCCTCCTCCACCGTTTCCTCAGATGCAAATAAACGGTCCCCTAACATATTATTTTGGCTGAGTTCGGAGCCCGACCTTTCCGTCTAGAGACTATATTTGACATATAATCCTTTCTTCACTGTATCAGGAGGTTTGGTGATCTCTCCGATGAGCAGGACAGGTATCCATATCTCGCCTATTGTTCCTCTGTGAGTATTGCCCAGGCTGTGGGCCGTTGTTGGTTTGCCGAGACTTTTGCCTTGTTGGACTCAGTTGGTATCCAGATTGATCGTCTCCCCCCTTCCAGTATTCTTTGAATGCTCCCAGTCATCTCTTGCCCACCAAGCAAGTGTTGAACAGGTCCATCCGGGAGGATATCTACAGGAGCTTCATTCAGACTACTTGGGTGAACCCCCTAGGGGTTTGCGCCCTAAGATGTCCTTTTATGCAGAGCACTTTCTTGAAATCAAAGATGGACTCATCATCCGCCCTCAGTACACCTCTCGTCACTGGGTGCATGCCCTCCGTATACCTCTGGGTCAGTTTCGAGTTAGCTCCCACAGACTTCGGTGCGAGACTGATCACCACATTGATCGGGAGGATAGACTTTGTAGGCTCTGTAGCCTTCATGAGGTGGAGACAGAGACTCATTTCATCTTCCGCTGCCCCATATACTATGAGATCAGAGGACGATTTCACTGTCTCTTCAGAGGGATTCAGACTCTCCCGGTCTTCTTCAGATATATCGACCAGCGGTGCCTTGCCCTCTACATCCGTGAGTCTTTGCTGTTACAAGACCAGATTCTTCATCCCCCTCCAAGAGTCATCCCCACGAGATAGATTACAACCTTCTTTCCGGTTCTACCCACTGGTGGAGGTACTAAACGACAGAGCCTTTCTGATCCAGATACAGTGCATAGATCAGTTCGTCCCCAATTGGACCTTCACACTTCTCTCGATCACCGCCAGCTGAATCGGATGCACACACGTACCAGAGGGCAGTCCAGCTCCATTCGTCCCCCTGGTCGTCGCGTCAATCTCAGATCTCAGCAGGGAAGGAGGTTTTCGCCCCCCTCGTCGGGTTGCCAGTCCATCAGGAGCTTCTTTTCGTCGGCCTCTAATGTTAGGAGGGGTGTGGCTACCATTCCTGATTAGACCATTGGTCCTCATTTGTCCCCACCTTCATTCCCTTCTTTACTTCCCTTGTTCTTCTCCCCCGCTTGCTCCATTGCCCCCGCCTGTGGGGGTATTTGGCTTCGGGTTTCCTTTTTGCTGTCTTTTCTCTTCTTTTTCGATTTTGATTTTGGGAACTCGTTTTGAGTTGTCCCCACTCACACTTTGTATATTGTTTGGGCTACAGTCCCATTGACCTACTTTTGTGGTCATTTGTTGGACATTAATATATTTATCTTATCTTATCCTCATTCTTTGTCCTCTTCTCTCCCTCCTTTCTAATTCTTCATTGTGAGCAATCATTGTAATTTGTCTTATTCACTTAGGTGACTCTAACTGTGAAACGTAAGTCCCTTTTGATTTCTAAAAAGGGTACTTATTTTCTCAATTCCAAGGAAAATGAAGAGTCATTAGTTGAATAAGGACACGAAGAGTCATGTGGGGGTTAGATGAAGATGTGAATTGTAAAGCTATAAAAGGAGATGATCTCCTCATTATAAAATCATGGTTAATCTTGTTTACTAGCTCCCATACTCTTTCTAGAAACATGTGATCAAATTTCCTCTATTTTCTTTGTTTATGTTTCCTCTTCATCTCAACTATAATCCATGAGCAATGCACTTGTTGGATGTTATGCATTAAGACTTTCTGTTTTTTGTGTTTTGTTCCTTGTTGATTCTCATGGTTTCCTTCTAATTGAATGGATGGAACTACTCTTGATTTTATGTTGGCAAACTCTAAATGTGCTATTTGCAATATAAAATCCCTTCTCATACTTTATCTCCTCACCTTTCTCCCTCACAATTCCTCTCTTGTGTTCCATACAAGCACTTTGCCACAGGTATATGGAAGTATTCCTATGTGAGATCCCCAACCATAAGGCCACCCCCACAATTAGAGTAGTGTATATATGTTTCCTTGTTTTCAATAAATGGAGTTGCCCCATTCAAACAGAGGGACCTGGTCCCAGAGCGTTGGTGAAATACCACAATTTGCCTTCATGACAAATTATGTCGCCAACAGGATGTTAATGGGGGCGTGTGTTATCCCTACTATTATCAAACCCTCTTAGTAAAAACCCTAATCCAGCCTCAACAGCTTGCAAGACTCGTAAAATTGGAGTTGTTAATGGGGGGGCATGTGTTATCTCTCCACTATTATCAAGCTCTTCATATCTTGAACAAAATTGCAATCAGCACTCAATGGAAGTCAACAATCAATCAATTGTATGCAAGTGTCTCATAATGCGTGCAATAACTAGTAAATGCTAATATGCTCTCTAAATCTTTCAATTCTACTTTTGGCACAAGGTTTCTATTGGAAACAATAGATTCTATAGTTATATCTTCAACATCACTCTTGCATTCAATGTTGTGTGTGTGTTCTTCATTGTCCTAACTGCACTAATGCACTTGTGTATTTATAAACTTCTTGAATTCAAATTAGAACCCTATTGGTGCACAAGCCGACACACAATGGGTGGAAAAGCTAACAGGAAAAGCCACAAACCTCAAGGTATTCAAAATCAGGAGACGTAAGGACCCACAAAAGGCCATGAAATTTCCATAATGGGCAAGGAAATGGCCAACTATTTTTGTACTATATAGAAATGGTCACTACCCAAGACATGATAAAAACATGGGAGGAGAGAGAAAACCGGGAGAACGAAATAAAGAAAACCAAAGCCAAAAAATGAAAAAATATGAAGCCAACAAGGGACAAATAAGGTTGAAGAGGTCAAAAGTTCCAACGGACACAAGAAATATGAGTTGAAGTCAAACAACACAAGGAACACACGCCAATGAGAGCCTAACTTGGACTAATAATCAATAAATACAACTACACGTAGCACTATAGGTCATTTAACATCGTCCGTGGTATCCTTTTAAATTAGCTGTCATCATCTGAAACATGTCTCACTTTGAAATGTATGCCTGTAACCATCCCGATTTAGTGTAATGTCAAAACAAATGGACATTTTCTGAGTTCTAGAAGGATTAGTAACGAGCAAAAAAGCCAACTGCACGTCAAAAATAGATTTGTAAAGAGATATAAGCAATTATTAACCAAATGGCAGGACTCTGAAAATGATGCTAGAAAATGCGACTAGGGTTATTAGAAAAACCCATAACGATATCAGCTATTAAAAATTATAATGAACGTCCACTCCAAGACTGATTTCCAAATTTTTATCAGCCCATACATGTAATAAACTGCACATTTTTAGAGGACACAACGAGCTGGAAATCAGCACACAAGAAATCAAGTAGACAACTATGACTGAAGGATGACACTTCTAGTGCTTCAGAAATTCAGAAATATGTTTGCTTTGTTACATAAAAATCTAGATATAGAGAAAGCAATTGCAAAACTTCCACTCTGTAGTACTCTCCAAACACACTACAGAGTTTACCAAAACTGTGTGGCTCGCTCAACCTTAGAAAAAATAATAAACAGACTACTGCAATCTTCCTTACATTTAGCCCTGCTTACAAATCTTCCAAAAAACACTGTTGGAATAACCCAAGAACCATCTGTGAAAGCCCGATAGAATTCTCCGACTGTGTATTTAATGTTCTCACACACTGCTTAGGAAGGTTTTCGTCCACAAGAGGTAAAACATACTATTTAGAGAAGTGCAAACCTTTGCAACCATTCACATTCACGTTTTTGGTAACTTTTGCGAAAAGCTTCCTAAGCTTAGAACGTAACTTTCAGAAAATATCAAATGACAAAGTTGTCCGAATCACCTTCAAGCTAAGTCGACCATTCTTACCTTATAATTTCCATAAAAGAAGAGACCCAAGGGCAACCTCTTAAACAGTCCAATCAATATTCATTGAATTTCTCTATGCATTTTCCACCCTCCATTTCCCTTCCTAGGATCAAAAGATCGTGTGGTTGGCATTAGTACTAGAATGTCAAGAAACATATGGTCCTACATACTTATTTTTCCAAGTGAATCAGCAAGCTATATATGCATTTGTGATCCTAAGGGAACTACTGACAATCTAGAAATGGGCTTTTATTCTTACTAAGTTCTCCTAGTTGTCCCCTTCTATTGGCAAAGTCTGCCATTGTCACCTAATGTCTGGAATAACAAATGTATTGCATCATCCTGTGCCTTCTTCCATCCTAGAAAGTAATGAATTATCCCTAGAGTACATAGATTGGAAATTATTATAAGTACTTTAAATATATTTTTTCTTTTATGGTGTGGGATGAACACTTTGAATCACATAGCTTACAAGAAATGGACTTAAGTTACGCCTTAGTGTATGATCCCTAAAATAAAGCCGTCGATGTAGACATATAATAAGATAAGGGTCATTCGATTGGGAGCATGTGTGTAGGACTGTAAATACCCCTTCCCATATCGAAGACTCTGTAGCCAGCATTTTGTCTGCTCAATCAGCTAGAGGGGATGATCCTAAGTGGGTGACTGTAAGTCAATTGTAAGCATATTAGGACAAGTGTCATTAAGGTAAAAGAAAAAAATCATATGTGAGCACTTATAATAATTTATATGACTTAATGTCCCACAAGTAAGACATATTTTTCCCTCAATCGGATTTTAAGCAAATCAGGATGGACCAAATGCAAGCTCACAAAATGTAGGGAATCAGATTTTGTACTATGCAGATCTGAATTTTAAGGTGGGAAAAATGCGACTAGAGCATAGGCACAAGAGAATATAATGCCCCAAGGAAGCAGGTTAAAACAGTGTAATCACAAAAGGAATATGCCCCCTACATGGGAAAGATGAAATTAGTGTAAGCACAAAATGTAATGTGCCCCAAATGGACAAGGTAAAATCAGGGATAGAGCAAACTATGATGTCCTTGCCTTCAATCATGGAAAATAGAAAATTGCAACTTCATAGACCAAGATTGAACCAAGATAGGCATTATGGCATCCTTAGGGTACATAAATCAACCTCAAATAACTCAATGTCAGCGTAATTAGTGAACTCAAAATGGGGTATGCCAAGTAAAGCCAAAGGTAAAGTGAATGTCTAGGATGGACAGACCAATCAATGTAGTAATGCCCAATATTATTCAGTTCAGATTTTTATAGCAGCAGAGTAACTTGCATAAATCCAAATAGCTCATACTACAAGCTAAAACATGAAATTAAATTCTCATAACTCTAGGAGTGGGCATGTACTCCATATTTTTTCCATGAAACAAAGTGCATGATTAACTAGACTTCTTAGGGAATAATATCCAATGCACTATCAAACATATTATTCTTCAAAGCTGGAAATGATTGCAAGAGAAACACACCAAGAACTATATCTATTTGGCAATTTTAATACTAGCTGGAATTAATTAATAGTAGCAGTGAATACCCATTACAAAAATGGCAGGAACTAAGTGTTTTCCAAGCCCAAACACAAATACAAATAGAAGATCCAACTGATAAAAATATAGAGAACACAATGGTGCAAGAATTTGATACCACCATGCCCTTGAACAACTTCGCAAACTTCACCTTAGGGAAAGTTCTACCTTAGGAGAGGGTATGAAATTGGACCAAACAACTAGTCCAAAACCTTTGCAAGTTCAAACATAGACTTGTGTGGCTGTCCCACACTCAAAACCATGCAAATCTGATCTACCCTAGCTGTGAATGATGACCTAGTTGTGAATGATGCCCTGGCACTGATAAATCTTCCTTGAACCTCTGTAAATCTGATTGTAGCACAAGTGTGACCTTTATATGAGATCACCGATGAAGATATGAGGGTTTCCATCCTCAAATCAAGTGCTATTGAGGGATTTCGTCCTCAATAGACCTCCATGGAGGGTTTTTGTCCTCAATGGATGAGAGAGAAAGCAAAGCGTGCTCCAACTCCAAGAGAATAAATTCCAAAGCATGCATAAACATCTTCCAAGCCAAGCGACCCCTTTAAATAGCTAGAGGTGGTGCCAAAAACCAAATAGAATCCTCCTAAAGAGGGCTGACCTCCTTGGGGACATAATAACTCTTTTTTCTTTTATTTTTCAATTGGATTTTCACCCTTTTCCTAGCTGACCTGACTATACTTAGAAAATTACTTTAAAATAATGCAAAACTCACAAAAACAACTGAAAATCATGACATTAACTTCTCTTGATTCTTTCCCGTTTAGCCCACGGGAAGTGGAATGGGCCAAGGTCTTCAAAGAGAATTCTAGAAGGGGACATTATAGTCCTCCCTTCGCACAAAATTGGAAGCAATTGGCTCACGTGAAGTACATTACAATCTTCCCCAAGTGGAACAACCTCCACCAAAATTGGTGTCTTCCCTCAACATCTATATGCTCTCCTTCAATTGCAAGCTCCCTTGCCCAAGTATCATCATACTATTATAACCAAAACATCTAGATCCCATAGTTGTCAAGTGGAACAACCTCCGCCAACAATTATCATGGTGTCTACTCCATCCATCACCCCCATCTATATGCTCTCCTTCAATGAAGCCTTATAACCCAAAGTATGAGAACATTTTTTATACACTCTTTTAAGGCCAAAGGCTGCCCCTAGTGCTTGACTACCGTGTTCCCTGAGGTAGCCATTTGCTCTTCTCTTGTGATGAAGGATCCCATATACTTGCTTCATGATTATAGCCTTGAGCTCCAATGGGTCCCATAATGTTACTATGGGCTGATCCCTCCATAGCATAGCACAACACAACTTGCATGTAATCTGAAAACATGTCATAACAACCACAAGTCACATGGAATTTCGTCCAAATCAGCACTAGGATGGCTGTTAGGATTGTCTTCAATAGTGGAGCCCCTCCATTAACATTACCATGCAAGGAAACCCTCTCAAATTGCACAAGTGTACAGTTGTTCATGATTGAAAATGTGTAATGTCCCCATTTTTGAAGACCCTTAGCCTATCTTTCTCCGTGGGCTTTGAGATGTTGCAAGGGGAAAATTTTATTAAATAATTAAATATTATTGCCTGGAGAGTGATTTTTATCATTTGACATTATAAAACAATAATTATTTAATTATTTAATTATGTAATTTAATTTAATTTAATTCCCACAATGCAAAATGAAAAGGGAATTAATTAAATAACTTTTGGGTGGCTTTTAATATTAAAATCACCCTTAGAAATGGGATGCCACACCTAGGGAGAATAAACTTTTTTTAAATTATGATTTCCCTCCTTTAGGGACTTCGAACTTTGTGCTCCTTGTTTATAAAAGGAGATTTTGGGATTATTGTGAGGGTTATGTTGATTGATCATTTTGATTTCACTCCATGGTTGGAGTAATGGGATGTATTCCCTATCTCTCTCTCTTGCATTGTAAGCTTCATTGGAAGCCATTGTTGAAGACATTGAAGACTCTCTTGTTCTAATCATTGTGTTCCATTGTGTTTAAGTGTCTTTTGTGCATGATTTATGCTTGCTAGCTTTGGCGACTTGTTTGGATGTGTGGTGCATTTATTTGATGATGATATTTGCATGATTAATGGTGATTATTGAGTGCTTTATGATTTGTTATTAATGATGCAAATTATTCCAGCTATAGTGACTGGCAAGGGTGATCATTTTGGGCATTTATGGAGTGTTTGGGTTTAGATTTTCATATTGTTGTAATTTAATAATTATTCCAGTTGATTGGGTTGATGGTTTAAGGGAATTTGGAGGGATTTCATAGTATTTATAAGTTGCTGGTTATTGCTGGTTTTATTCTAAATATGGCGACTTGATTTGAGCATCTTTTGGCATGTTTTAAAGGTGAACAAGCTATACTTGTAATCTGATCTGAGTTGGCTTATTTTTCTAAGTGTGGGCAGCCGTTTTGGGATGTTTACAAAGAGTTTTAAGAGTCATTTCCACGAGCCGGATTATATCTTTCTTTCCGATTCTACCCGCAGTGGGTGGTACCAAACGGTAGAGCCACTTTGATCCTATTACAAGGCATAGATCAGTTCGTTTCCGGCTAGACCTTCACAGCTCCCCCAGTGGCCACCAGCCGGCTCGGCAGCGTACACGTCTCAGAGGGCAATTCAGATCTACTCGCCTCCCTGGTGGTCGTTCTAATCTTAGTTCTCTGTGGGGGAGGGGGCCCTCGCCCCCCTCTTCAAGGAGTCATTCCATCAGTAGCTACTATCTTATCAACTTTGAATGTTAGGAGGGACGAAACTACCATTTCTGAGTAGACAGCTCTTGACCAACTCCCTCCTTCATTCTCTTCTCTGCTTGAGCCTTCCCCCCTCTGACTCATTATCCCCGTCTGTGGGGGTTTTGTTTTCTTGGGGGTTTTTTTCTTGTTCTCTTTTTCTCTCTTCTGTTCTCGAGAACTCGTTTGAGTCTTCCCCACTTGCACTTTGTATATTGTTTGGACTGCAGTCCCATTGACCTACTTCTGTGGTCATTCGTTGGACATTAATATATTTATCTTACCTTATCTTAAGAGCTAGAAATATTTTACATATTTTATGCTAACCCTAACGAATGGGTTTGAGATTTTAGGGACTGTCTAGGAAGGGTGCTTCAAAAATTCAGAATGGTAGCTCTTTAGAAAGCTTCTTAATTTATCAGAAAATTTTACAATTTATTTGAGGGAAAAAGTGATGGAGTATTGAGCAAATTATGAATTTTCAAAGTTTCAGATGTATGTGAGCAATATTTAGTTATTATGTGCGAGGGTTTCATCTACACAATTTTAGATTTTGTGGATGACATTTGCATGCCTTTTCCTTGGCCAAATTTTTTCCTCTATAGCTTGTTGGAAGAGCTTTAAAGATACGAAGAATATTTTGGCATTGGTTTGATAAAAAAATATTGGGTGGTGAAGGAGTTATTAATTTTTGAAGTTTTCAAGCAGTCTAGTGCATTTATTAATTAATTACTGCTGTAGTTAATTTTGAGATTTGAAGAGATTAATTTCTTAACTGATTCTTCCATCTAATCCACCACCTTGGCTCACTCCAACCCCATTTGGATTGTATTGAAGCTAACATTGGATTATTCGATCAAAAGGAGGGTGCTTAGTCCTTTTCGATTCAATAAATTAAATTGCATATTTGGATAATATCCCAAAAGGGGATATTTGTGAAAATGTTATGACCTACAAGGATAGAAATGATATATTGTGTGAGGACAAATTCATGCAAAATTCAGTAATGTGATTGATGTAGAAGCGGTAGGTAGCCATTGAAGGACTGAAAACTTATCATTAGTTGTCACTAAATGGAAAAGGCTTTACATTCTTTCCCACGATTGGAAACCCTTGCCAAATCATTTATGTGAGTGCCCAAAAAGTGGGGCGATGGCTGATAATTATGAGTGACTGCAACATTTGTGCTGGAGATTAGGTCCATAGCTGTTGGGTATGCTTCCGCTGTACATATGATGGATATCATCTCACCATTGTTTCCATATTTTTCACCATGTGCTTTTAATGCTTGGAGAAGCATCTCTTCCATCCCATCATCACCAACTGGCAAACTCATCCTCTTCTTCATTTAAATGAGCCGATAACAAACTCAATTGCCTTATCACATTCTTGTCTTCTTGCTCCTTGCATATTGTACCTCCCTTCCAGGTTGTTTACACTATTTATTTTTTCTCCATGCCTGGACCTGCACATAGGACAAACACATTAAAGGAAACAAGAATTCCCATTATCACTTCATTATGCCTTACAAACATGATTGTTGCCAATTCTCTCTAATTGTTTGCAAAATCTCATAACCTCCCCTCAAGTTATGGATGTCTGAAAACTCAATTCTTGCTGTCTCAAACACAGCTGTATTCTTGCATTTCCTTCTCCAAAATCAGAGTGATAGTGGATGGAAACTCTTTCTACGGCTGTCAACAAAGTGAGAAGGGGGTTGAAAATTGTATGTGTGCAACAGGTGAATGGATGAGTATAAGAGTTGTCCCATTGAAATCTGTTCATGAATTTCCGTAATTACAATGTTATGGGGGTTGGAAACATTCCATCATGAATTGAAAATTCTCACAATTACTAAAAATTATTCCATTTCATGACTGTCCCCATTTGTGTGGCAGCAAACTAAGTGTTGGGCAAACTGAAAATGTTGAAAACAACAATACACATTTTTATGATAGCATGGCTTAAAACCCATAAAACATGATTTCTACTACTTACAAGTTACAAACAAACCACCAATTTCCAGTTGGGTTACAATGCTTGGGGCAACAAGATAACATCCATCTTGCCCACTTCCAAATATAAAATTCATGAACTCAACATCCACTTTCTTTGAAGACTTCTTCTAAAAGCATGTGCATGGATTAGGAGCTGAAAATTTCTATGATATAACTGCTGTTCTAAAAATGAAAATATGGGATTTACTTTGTGTCTACCGCACGCATTGAAAAGTTGTGTCTCCATAATGTAAGGAATGATGAAGCTCCTTTGTAGAGACTCATCCGTCATCATGTTGTTATAATACACAAAAAACTTTACACGACTCTTCCCAGACAACCATAAGGGTGTTGGAATATTTGCACTCACTGATCTCATCAAGTGACCCCTTTCATACATCATATTAGACCAAGAGAACTTCATCAAACTTGCCAATCTACCTCTGTCCAAGGAAAGTACTATCATTCCAACACATGAAATTAGAAAGAGCATCGTACCCTGGCTATAGGACGGTACTTTTACTCAACCTTGGGCATATGGTGGCTGGAAACCATCTTGTAATAGCTGGCAAAACCTCATCAACGATTGTAAGTGGAATATGCATCTTTCTTGTTAGAAAATCTTCTTCTATCTCGACAAAATCTATATGGAAGAAACCAGAAATGCAGTGGACAACAGGCCAAAAGTTGGAAACAACTCTCATATCGATACCCACTATGTTAAGTTGATAAGACATAACCAAGGGATCCCATTTTACCTAAGTCTCATCCTTCTTGAATCTCAAAAGACCACACGAATCCCAAACTTTCATTTACAAGTAATTTGGAACTTGTATGAAAGCATCCCTGCGCCCTTTGCCACTCAAAGTGTTCTTCATTCTATCACCATTTTCAATATGTCGTTCATGATTACCACAAATATGCTTGTGCTATACCATGAGGAATCAAACATGACATACATTTTTAAAAGTGAAAACATCATTTGATGATGTCGCCAACACATCTGAAATGACATAGTAGGTAACAACAAATTTTCACAACACTTTAATACCTTTGGCTGTCCACAATTTGCTCACCTTTCTTTGCTAGATGAAGAATGATTGAGATATCTCCCACACCTCCATTCTTGTGACTCAATTTTTTTTGAGTTAGGATCGACATTCTCCTTCCTCGTAGGTTTCTTCACATTCAACAAGTGAGGCCCTTTCTGCCTTGACTTCATTCATGCTTTGTTGACAAATGTATGGAGCATCTCCATAGTTTTTGCTAGAGTCATGAACACCATTAACTTGCTTCTTATAGGTTGTTCTAAAAATTCCAAGTAGCTGAAAATCAACATTAGCAACTGGTAAAGCTATTTTCTCACATGCATGCCCCTCAACATGGTCTTCTTGCGACTGCACCTCAAAACCCTCTTGCAAATCTGATTTTTCTTTTTCCGGTTCATGTCCCTTTCTTTCATCGTTGACTTCTTGAGGTGTTGGTGTATCTGCTATCTTTGCTAGGTCTTTTTCTTCTTTCAAGAGAAACTCTTCTGGGTTTTGGCTCCTTGGCATATTCTTGTGGTCTAAGGATTAACCCTAACATCTTCATCCATGCACACGGGTTGTCCCCTTGTTGGAACCATCAAATGCAGGAGAGTGTCAATTTCCCCAAGGCATGTTGAAGATCCTTCTGCGGGGCTTGAGATCTAGGCCTTAGCCTTGACCTACCCTTGCTTACTCCTATGAACTCCCAAGTGAAATGGCATCACAAATCTCTTTTGGAAGAGCCCTATACTCGTCATAGCTGGCCGCAATGTTGTGACTCACTGAATGTTGTGTTTCAACCTCTGAAATGACTTCTTCTTTCTTTCGTAAGAACTTAGGTCACCAATCCATGTTCTCCGGGCTAATCTAAGTTCCCTTTCACTCATGTGGCCATTATAGAAGCTACCTCAAATGAAATTAGCTTTGTATCCTGCAGGAAATGGGAAGATCAATGCTTTGATATCCCCAAAATGTAATGCCCCTATTTGGGTACAAACCAAGAAATGAATTTGAACACCAAAGGAAAATTACACAAAATCAAAAGCAGTAAATCTGAAACAAAATTGAAATTAAATTCTCAAACCCTAGCAACAAGATGTAAACTATATAATTTTTATGATAGTACAATCAACCAAATGAATTTATCAGAATCCTATCTAGAGTATTAATTTAATGTGGAAATTAATTGCAAGGAAAAAGTTACCAAAATATATCTTTTTACTAATTTAATATCAAGTGGGAATTAATTATCAACAACAAATACCCTTTACAAATACGAATTTCTGGAAATGAAGAATTCCAAGCCCAAACTCAAGTACAAATGAAGATTCTATCTGCCAAAAATAACAGGAACACAAGGAAAATTTGAGTTGTCATGCCTTAGAACACCCCAAACTCCTCACCTTAGGGCAAGTCGCCTACCCTAAGGAGAGGGTCTGAAATTGGCCAAACAGCTGGTCCAAAACCCTTGCAAGCTCAAACACAAACTTGTGTGGCTGTCCCACATTCAAAACCATGCAAATATGATCTGCCCTAGCTGCGAATGATGCCCTAGCAGCTGATAAATTTGCCTTGAACCTCTGTCAATTTTATTGTAGCACAAGTGTGACCTTTGTATGAGATCACCAATGAAGATGTGAGGGTTTCCATCCTCAAATCTAAGTGCTATTGAGGGATTTTGTCCTCAATAGACCTCCATGGAGGGTTTCCATCCTCAATGGATGAGAGAGAAAGCAAAGCATGCTCCAACTCTTCAAAGAATAAATTCCAAAGCATATGCATAAACACTCTTCCAAGCCAAAGCGACCCCTTTAAATAGCTAGAGTGGCGCCAAAGACCAAATAGAATCCTCCTAAAGAGAGACCGACCTCCTTGGGGACATAATAGTTACCTTTTTCTTTTATTTTTCAATTCGGTTTTTGCACTTTTTTTCTGGCCAACTTGACTTTTCACTTCCTCGATAATTACTTAAAAGAAATGCAAAGCTCACAATAATAATCCAAAAAATCATGACGTTAAAATTCCCTTGTTCTTGCACTTTTATCCCACGGAAATTGGAATTTACGTATTTTATTTTCTTTTTATTTTTAATAGAAAAATCTTGAAAAAGGGGACATAACAGAATATGACACAATTCTCAAAGGAGTTTGCACAACGTGATTATAGCTTGGAATCACTTCATGAATCAGATATCTCTTACTTCTCACTAATATGGTGATGCTTAGAGGATTGGCTATGTATACACCCTTGTAGCTATGCATGTATGCATGCCCAAGGATTATATCACAAGAATCAATTGGTGCTATATCACATAGTAGCTCCTCATTGAAAAGATGGGGATAGCATATAAGAAATGACATTAGCGAGTGATATGGAGACCTTTGATGTTACAGGAACTAAACCATCCCAAATAATGACGCAAATGAGGGATGGCTGATAAATTCAATCACTTGACCCTTTCTTCAGAGATGTGACTTTTCATGCTACCGCTGTCCATCAAAAGATCTAGTGGTTGCTCTTACAACCACATCTACAAATGGAATAGGTGTTTTGCTTCAGCATTTTGCGCTACTCGTATAAGTTATAACCATTGCGCTAAGACAGGTAGCTTTTGCGTCTGTCTCTTTTGCTTCTAAAATGTAGCTTTTGGGTCTGTCTCTTTTGCTTCTAAAAATGGCTGGACTTTTGGATCCTCTGCTCCTACGCATGCAAGAAAACCTTTCTCCACATGGTGCTCAAAATTTGAGTGGTTGCTAAGTTTGTGTTTATCTCAACATTTACTTGACTTGGACTTTTATACTTGCCTGAAGAAGTGTCTTCTTTGGCACAGAAGATGTGTACCACTTTCCCTTCTTCTTTGAGTCTTTCTTGATAATCGTTGCATAGCAACAGGCTTCACCTAACATCTTGACCTTAGCCAGCTTCAGTTGGACTGAAAAAATCTTTGTAGGCTGCACTGGTACTTAAGAATTCTATGCTGTTCTCACTCAAAGGAGTCCGGTTTTTCATACATGTCATGGAAGGCATCAGTGCATGGTTGGACTGATTGGTCAATTCCTTTCCATAGTTGTTGCCACTGAATGTAGCGGTCATCATAGACATCTTAGTATAATACTTGTCCTTTAAGGATTCCGTGAATTTTCCCCTGAATGGTTCTGTTTTCTTCATCTGTCTGGTCTTTCTCCCACAAAATATGGACTTGCTACCACTCCTTGACAGGTGCACAAACTTTTAAGTGCAATCTTGACCATTTCTTCACCAAAAAAGTCATTCATAGACAAATAAGACTCTAACTTATCTAACCAGCTATGTACTTAAACCTAGAACACGGGAATGTCTAAATTTACATGAAACTTACGGAGAAGCCAACCACCGAGACTTTGCCTAATGAGTGAGCCGATGGAACCACCCGTTCCAGGACTTCAGTAAACTAGTGAACGTAAGTTTCTTTTGTTCTTGAAGAGCCTTTGCAATTTCAAATTTCATCATCGTGTGGACTTCATCTCCCTCATCATTGTCTATCCATCTAAACTTTCTTAAATTAGTACAGTGGATGATCTGATAGATCTCATGGTTGTATGCCAAAGCTTCAAATACCCAACCTCATTCAATGGGGCATACAAGATGAACCACTCTGAAACCGAAAATCTGGATCCTAGGAGTTCCAAGGAACAACATTCTAGATGAGGATTTAGATGGGTTATATCCGTAAGCATAAGTAACATGAAACAAGATTCATAATAGAGAAAATAATAGAATCGGAACATAAAGTTTTACTAGTTTGTGCATTCTGTACATCACATGCTCTCAAGCAAGATGTATGGTTGTTTATCTTCTACTATCTAATGATTATCTAATGCTGCAGATATGCATACATAGACTACAACTCCGCGAAGGCTTCAAGAAACATTATGAAAATTGAACCATTTGAGCTTCCATGTGTAACTTTTCATCTTCCGATGGTTAAGCAGCTTGGTGTCCAGATGTGTGGTATGCCAATAGGTGCTCTGACATGAGAGAGCTCTAACAGTTCCATCTGTCATGGCACAACATGACCTGGTGTCTCCATGTGGCTGGTGTTCTTTCAAGATGTCTACATAGGGACTTCATAGGGACTGAGTAGTGGGGTATGCCTACAAGTGTTGTGTGAATAGTCAAGGTTGTGCAGATGGTGTGGGTTGGCACACTGTTGTGCAGGTTTGTGCGTAATGCACTGATGTGATGTTGCACTGATCTAGAGTTGTGCTGAATGGAATAGAGGTTGATCAGCAACCTCTCGTCAGGCACGATGGACGAGGCCGCGGTACTGATTTGGCGGCCAAGTATTTTCAGTTGTGTGTTGGCTTTCAGCTGTGTGGTAGATAATAAAAACAGATGATACATTCCTATTATTGTAATGTGTGACAAATTCCTATATGTAACCTTCTGATGAAAAATATAGTGGGGAAATAATAAAATCACATGCATACATGGATCTTGAAACAGTTCATGGAGATCCAGAAAACCACATGAGGTGAAAAAAAAGAGTGGAGAATTGTTCATGTCCAGGTTGGTGGTAAACCTATTGTAAAACCATAGAAGGTTGAGCGTTGCTCCCTTCATTTATATCAAGGTCATGAGCTACAGGTGTGCCGCAGGGGTTGGCATTCTGCTGAGATGTGTAAACATTTTTCTACCTTGTTCACATTATGGGAGTGTATATTAGGAATTAATAATGTTAACAATAGGGGAGTGAATGTTACAAATATATTATTCGTAACATTATTAATATTGTATTCATGTGAGATTGGTTTGTTGAACCAACTCGCGTAATAAGATAAGTTGAGGGAATAAAGGGATGAGAGATGTTAGGAGATTAGGAGAGAGATTTGACGGGATTTGAGATAGTGATAGGCTCCAAAGAAACAGGAGACCTCCTCTCTATTTATGTAACAACTCTTAATGAATATTACATCCCGGATCAATACATAGAAATAATATAATTATTATTGTGTTCAAATCTGGTGCAGCTTTATCAACTAGTGTGTGTACCTCTTTCTCGTCACCTCACTTAGGCTCAGAATTCTCATAATGATTTTTCAATCAATGTAAGGGCTTTTATGAGGATGATTCTTGAATTATGTGCCCCTCATAATTATTTAACATATCCCCTCCCACACAATTGGCACCACCACCTCTAGAAAAGTGTATTATATGTTGCCATTTACCTTCGCATGAACATAACATGAGGTGCATGTTGTGGGAGTTGGACGTAAGTGATCAGCTAGGCTTGGACAATGCATGTATTAGACTCACTCTATTTTTATTTAAATTGGGATGGTAGTCTTTTGTGCCATAATGGTGAGTCTAGTTGGTTGAATTCCTTTTCCTAATTTTGGGTCAACCTGAGTCTAAATTTGGGGCTTTTCGTGGTTTGTGGTTTGGGTGAAATTGGGGATTTTCTTTGATGATTCTCTATCCCCTGCTTATGGCATTCAGTATTCTTCTTGGCCAATAAACTGATTTAGGGTATTTACTTAGAGAATTCAAATTGGAGAAGATTGGATTGTTGTGTGGTATGCATAGGGTGTTGCCTAACGCATCTATATATTATGTAATCAGGAGTAGTCTTGTAAGTATGCAGCACCCATTGAAGAGGAAAGTGGAAAAGGAAACAAAAAAGGAAGGGTGAGCAACCAAACAGGTGACATGATGGAGGACAGGATCTCTACATACATTGACCAAGAAATCCGGAATCCTTTTATGAGGATCTGGATTCGAAGGATGTGGAGAGATGAAAAACAAGTAGGGGAAGTTGAAGGTGGGGATATTGAAAAAATAATCAAGATCATGATGATGGACCTTGGAAAATCTATTAGGAAGTAGAATTTTTTCGAGGTTGCTCAGTCTTTAAGCTACAAAAAATATGTTGACTAAAGATGTCGGCTCCTACACTTTGCATGAGGATCATCGGAATTTGGAAGGCCTGATACATTTTTTTGGGCTTGACATTTATCATCACCAGCACATGATCATTAATGTGTTGCAGAATGTAATGTCCCCTTTTCCCACTTGAGGATCAAAACTTTGACTTATGGCCATTTCTTCTCCATGGCAAAGAAGTATAGGAGTTGGAGAAGAACATTGAGCTTTCATTTGCATTTGTTTTTCTAATTTTTAATGTTTCTTTTTAGTATGTGTCTGCCTTTAGCAGGTCAGTTGGGTTTTATGCACTTTAAAAGCTCATAAAAGATTAGAAGAATACTTTAAGCGGTCGGTCTTGCTATTCCAAGCTTTGGCGCCAAAAGGAGGTTATAAAAGAAGATTAAAGAGCTCATTTGAAGGATCTATCTTGGTGTTTTTTTCTATTTGAGCATTGTGAGCTAGTGGCTCCTTGTTCTCCACTCTTGGAAAAAAACCCAAGTGTGTGGCTTCTCCTAAAGGACGAGAACCCTTCTAGTGGCTGGTTAAAGGACGAAAACCCTCTTTCCTTGGTTGGAGTGAAGACTTATTGAATACCTTTATGCAGATTTGAGTGTTGGAGGATCAAAGGCATCATCTACAAACATTTGCATGCATTTTAGAGCCATTCCTAGTTGGAGCAACTAGGGTTTGATGGTGTTTGAGTGCCTTCTAGAGCACAAATTACAAATCTGATTTTATATTCTGATTCAGCATAATTTCTAAAGCCGGAATCTTCACTTTGGTGATTTTTGGAATGGTTTTCAGCTTTACCTACTCATGTAGAAATTTCGGGATCAATTTTGAGAGGGTTTCCATGGTTGGAAAATTATGATATTGGTCTCATTTGATTGCTGGTATTTTTATGGTTATTTTGAGTATTCATTTGTGTGGAGACTTCTTGTATTCCATGAGTTATTGAATTTACAAGTTTCAGCTGTTTTTGTGCCATAATAATTTCAAGTTTGATGATTTGATTACATTTTCTAACTTCTAAAATCAAGGGCAATCCAAGGAATCACTTCTCATAGTTTTTGAGTGTTTATGCGGAGGATTTCTCTCTCTCTCTCCTAGTCACTAGGATTTGAGAGTGTTTTCTGGTCCTTTATTAATTGCTGTCATAAAAATTAGACTTGCTTATTTTGGAGATTTGAGCTAATTTCCTTAATTTTCAGTTTTGTCCCCAAAAGGGATATTACACAGAAGCTAAGCAAGGAGCGGGTTTATTTGCCCAAGTGGTTGAACATAGATTCCAGGAGGACATTTTAGATCCTCTAACCAGCTTCCCAGAATTGGACAACATGGAAAGCGAAGAGGAAAATGAAGAAGGGTATCAGGATATACCTGAGAACACAATAATAATAGACTTACTTCTACTTAGGAAAATTTTATATAATATATAATATACATAATATTTTTCTAATCAACTAACAGGAGCTTGTGTAATTTTCCCTTCCATTAGTTTGTAAGGACTTATGGTTTCTTTGGTTTGTTAAGACTTCTTTTGGCAGTCCTTTTGATAAACCTTCATGGAGGTGATGGCTCCTCTATTTTAGCTCTTTAATATATATACAATGATTTATATGTGGACTAATTCAGTTTGTCTTTTGGAGGCTCGTGAGGAAAATTCTTTGTGCTTTAGTACTTTGCACACATAACCTTCCTTCTCAGCTCCTTTTGGTCTGCACTCACTCAGGCCGGTATAGTTGTGAAGTTTTTGACCTTTTTTTACTCCAAGTTTTGAAGCTTCTACTCTCATAAAAAGTAAAATTTGTTGGCAGGAGTGAGCTAGATGAAAATTCTGTATGGTGTCTTTTTTTGCATCCTGAAATGACGTATATGCTGATATCACATATGGACTACAGTACTTAGGTCTCAAAAGGCATGCACAAAATAATTGTAGTTTCACGGAGTGGCTTATTTCCTTTTTGAAGTCTAACTCCTGTTCACACACCTTCAAGAAGAGCTCATATCATGGATCAGTCTCGAGTTTGAAGTATTTGGAGGCACACATCCAGTTTGTTGATATACATTTCTGCTTTTGTTCAAGATGATAAGATATTTCTAGTTCTTTTGTGACTATTATGAAGACCTCATGCATCTTATCGGATAATCCCTTGTTATCTAGTTGAAGGAATCCTTCATAATGGCATTTGGTACTCTTGTTAGTACCTCTTTCACTTCTTATTTTCACCTATTGCTGAGGCTTCCCAAGGTCTCATTTTCATATTATTTTTTTTGCACATATAAGTCTTTCCCTAGTTATCATTTAGCAAAAAAAAAAACTGATTAAATTGCTCGTGAAAGCCTTTTTTTTTATACAAAGCAAAAAAAATTATTTCAAAGTAAATATATTTTTACAATTACAACGATGCCAAGCATGGAAGTTATTGGTCCAATCCTGAGCATCATTAAGAAAAATAAACATATCAGAAATCATTGAGGATAGTCTAATTTTATAATAGCTTTCATATCTTCCTGATCCCGTTCAGGCCACCAAAGAGGAGGATCACCATAGCAACTTATATCATGATTATACAGCGCCCAATTTGCCAATGCATCTGCCACTTGATTTCTCTGTCTAGGAATATGTCTAATTTGCATAGTCTAAAATTGTGCCTGCAGACCTTTGATTTTATTTATTTCTCTCTCAATCTGCCAGTTTGAGCTCCTTTGTTTCTCAGTAATGGTCAACATCCTAACAATGATCTTGGAATCAGATTCCACCTACACTTGAGTCCACCCACACTTAATAGCCTCTTGCAGTCCCCGATAAACAGCTCTGACCTCAGCAATATTATTGGTAGGGGTACCCATGTTTTCAGCAAACATAAAGGTGACTTTCCCATCATGAGTTCTTCCATTACCCCCCATCGTAGCATTCCCTGGATTTTCCCTGGAAGCCCCATTCGTATTCAATTTACCAAACTGTATAGGAGGAGGAACCCATGGTTGTTTTTTGTCATCTCTCTTTGTCAATTTAAAGACAGGTAAAGTGGAGCTTATAGACTGTAAAGAAAGCACCTTACATATATTAGCCCACTCCAAAGTAAGAGTAGAGGGAAGGGAAACCTTTTGCTTGATAGTTTCTGCCATATTAATTATAGTTTTCTGCCACACATACCCCCTATCTTTAATCTCTTGCTGGAAAATTCTTTTATTTCTTTCCTTCCATATATTCCAAATTAACAAAAAAATGCATGTCCATAGAGCTAGGAGTAAATTTTGTCCTTTTGGTATACGCTCTTGCCAATCTTTCATCAATTTCTTAAAAGAGAGAATTCAATAGTAATGTATCTGAAACATATTAGCAAGAGATTGCCATAAAGGTATCACCCACAAACATTGGAAGAAAAGATGATGTCTAGTCTCATCATTCCAACATAATGTGCATCTAAATGGTCCATAAAAACATCTTTTCATAAGTTTGTCTCCTGTTAGAATTCTACCCTGGACCAAAAGCCAAATAAAAAAATTGACCTTGGGCCATAAAGCTGGCTGCCATATCTGCTCAAACATTGCCTGGAAAGGGTGAGAGATGTTTTTAGTTAAAGCCTCATATCCTAAATGAACAGTATAATCTCCTGCTAAAGTATTTCCCCAGCCTATGAAATTTGGTTCATTAGATGAGGAAAGAGGATACTTTTTTAACAAATGTTCAATCAAAACTATATCTTGCTGCCCAACCTGAATATTCCATTCATGAGTATCCAGCACCTGCCCATTTCCCAAGGTAAAGACGCTTGTCTGGTATAATGCATGACTCTTGTCCATCCTTCTTGAGGCATTGTTGCCATAAGATTATATAAATGAGCAAATTGCTGAATTAAAGGAGGTTAGCCATCCCATGAATCCAGCCAAAAGTAAGCCTCATGCCCATTATTCACTATCCAAAAGATCTTCTTCTTTATAATGCCTTCCCCCATTTTGAGAACAGCCACAATTGGAGATCCTCTTCTCAGAAGGGACAATCTAATAATATGTTCTGGTGGATGATTTTCCATGTGTTTGGCTATTAACAGCCCACAATTCGTTTAGGGATGTGATCAACCTCTAGTAAAGTTTACCAGCAAGAGCTTGTGCTTGTTTAACTGTTGATATAAAGCCTAATCCACCTTCCTTTTTAGGGCGGCATACGATGTCTCAATTCACTAATGACCATTTGTTCTGATTTTGTGTTCCATTCCACAAAAAAGTCTGACAAATAGCATCAATTTTTTCAAAACTGATTTAGGAATATTGAGAATAGATGAAACATACACTGGAACAACCTGAAGGACAGCCTTAACTAGAGTCATTCTGCCTGTTGTAGATAACCATTTATTTGTCCATTTTTGCATCTTACCATTTATCTTTGCTATTAGCCACTCCCAATCTTTACTCTGTTTAGCAACAAGAGGAACTCCCAAATATTTCATAGGAAGAGAACCTTTTTTGAAATGGAAGATCTTGAGAATTTTTTCTCCCTGTTTTATAGAGCAATGAAAAAAAAAATACTTGATTTTGTTTCATTGATAAGTTGACCAGTGGCAGAAGAAAACACTTGAATGATTTTAACAAATTATTTAGCTTCCACTGGGGTGGCTTTCCTAGCCAAAGTACAATCATCAACAAACTGCAAATGGGATAGAGGCCTTATAGATTTGCCAAGTTGCACACCATTTATTCTTTTTCCTTGACAAGCTCTATTTGTTAGTCTTCTCAGACATTCCGCCAAAATAATGAATAAAAAAGGCAACAAAGGATCTGCTTGTCTTATTCCCCTGGAAGCTCCAAAAAGATTTGTAGGAGTACCATTAACTAACACAGAGAAAGAGACTGAAGTTAAACACGCCTCTAACCATTTGATCCAATCATCAAAAAAAACAAATTTAGCTACAACCTGACTAAGAAACTTCCAGTCCACTCTATCCATATGCTTTGGATAAATCCAATCTAATAAACATATAAGGTGATTTCTAGATATCCATAGAATGCATAATTTCTTGAGCCAAAGCAATTTCATCATGAATTTGAGGTCCTGGAACAAACCCTCCTTGTTCAAGGGAAATAATCTTATGCAAAAGAGGTTTTAATCTTTCCGCGATAACTTTTGTGATAATTTCATGTTAAGGTCTAAATTACAAGTGAAATATTAATATCCTCTAGTTGCATAATGTTTTATCTAGTCATTTCTCATCCCCGTCAAATTTCATGTTCAACATGATGTATGGCATCCAACATTTTGTTCAAGGCAAATTAGAACACTCCTACAGCCTTAGAGAGGAAAAAAAGTAAATCATACACACAAGAACGTTACTTATGTCCCACAAGATAAGTCCTCTCAAGTTACCATGAAAAACATGTATATTGAGTTGTCTATAATAAACATTAAACCACTAATCAAACTAGTTTTTGAAAGTTCATAAAAAATTCTAAATTGTGATCATTAAAAATTGAATATATAAATCTTCTTTTAATGAGAACTAGGGTCTTAGGCCTAATCTATCATATTAGGGAAAATGAATGATTCAGAACTATAAAAGGGCTGTCCTAAACAGTCCTAAATTATTGTAACGTGAATTTTGACCTTTACACTAACTAGAATATGACAAAGTATAATTAGGGTTACAAAGAGGAACCATAATACACTATCAAAAGGTGTGAAAGAGTGCTCAGAAGTATATTAGAGTGTCATCAAGCTCCTCAATAAATTGCAGGACCTAATAAGGTGTTTTGGATGGATTCGTAGATGCCTAGATAGTACTTTCGTTGAACCTATCTAGAGGGCTACGAACCTATCCTCTAGATGTTTGTGCCTCATCATTTTTTCTAGGTTTGTTCGTCTGTGTCGATGAGCCTGCTTTGTGAATAAGTAACTTTGTGATGACAATTTTTGAATTAGATATTGCTTCTTCTTACTTCAAAACCTAACAATATGCCCTTACCTAAAAGGGGTTAGCAAAGATTGGGCCGGACTGCCTCACCACACTTCCACATATGTGATGAGTTTTGCCATACATGCCACTACTCCAAAGAGGGGTCAAGCAGCTATAGTTCCCCAAACCTATGATGAGATGCAACAAAATATACATAATAGAAACCAAGTCCTTCATTCGGTCCTTACACTTGGCAATATGCACTTGTACTTCAGATTTTGGCTCAACACTTAATCTAGAGCTGCAATATAGATGACTCCACATTTGCAGCTTTTGCGGTGATGCACTCCAAGGGATAGATGTTTGCAATACTTTCGCCTAACCTTCTTAGAGTGTGTGTAGGAGATTCCTAGATAAGTCTCAGGTGTTACTAATAGGTTATGGTATGTTTGTATTTATAGGTGACCTTCATTAGTTTTCCTACTCAACCAACCCAGAAGTCTCACCTAGGCCGACTAAGCCAAGATACCGTTTTTAAAATGTGACCATTGGAGTGCAAGATGACGGGTTTGTGGCCTCTGGACAGTATCAGAGACAATATTGTCCAGGTTCTATGTACCTGTCCTGGGGGTAACAGAAATCAAATCTGAGACAGGTGGAAGTCTAAATAAATGTTTAATAGCATGTGTAGTGATTTCAAAGGAGCTGAGCTGAGCTGGAGAGTGGCAGTCATCTAGTGGATATAGGGTGTGGGATAGAACAGGAAAATGCCTTTAGTTGGTCAAGTAATGTGTAGATGGAGTGTGTATTAAAATGAGTGTTAATTGCTATATTGCCAAGTGCCCCAACCAAATTTAAGGTACCATACAAACTTAAGCATGCATCAAATGAAATCAAAATATTTACACGGTTCAATCCATTTCAGAAATCAATACCTCTTGAGATTATATTTTTCATAGATATCATCTCACAAATGTAAAGAGCAAAATTGAATCCTGTTTATAAAACTCATGCCTCACGGAATTGCATACGTATTCACTTTTGACAGATACGCTTTATTAAAGGTTTCATGAATTTACCTAATGCAGTGGACCAAAGGCCTGCAAGTGCATCAAGGTACTTCTTCCCGTTCTTATCGTATACGAAAACACCCTGCATATGATTTAGTAAAACACTCTATTAGTATAAAAATTTGCTTTGATTTCATCCATACAATGACAAAATTTATATAAATACACTTGAATGCATATTCCTTCAACGAGGTATCAATGAGGTCCACTATGACTATGCTGCATAGCCAAACATAACGCCATACATTCACCTCCAGTTTCACAGGATTCTAGTACAGTCCAGTCCTATGTTTGTTTGAGAAAAACTTGAAAGTAGTAATGATCATTTCTTTAGGATAATTGTCATGCCCCAAGATTTTCATCCAAAACAACCCAGCAAAAACTCATAAAATTTTCCCCATTCACACGCGTGCACAATGCCCATTTGTTTGATCAATACATGTGTGACGAAACATAACACAAATATATATGCATATGCCATACATACTTGCAGTCAATACCACACAAAACGGAAAAAGAAGTGACCCATCAAACGTCACCATCCAAGTCGGACACACATAACCATTAGTTTAATTCAAATGCTACCAGCACATGTAGCACAAGATTCTTTCAGACCTCATCTTTATGATCATTGCCACACAACACAGGGCAACAGGAGCACTAGCCCATAACCTAGTTCAATCACACAAGGGCTTTACAAGGTGGCTTGATAAGTCATTTCACATGTAATTGATCAGAAGCCAAGGAACTTCATGAAATTACTTACTAAATCAAGAGCAAGATAGTTTATCTAGAAATGCAAGACCATCGGCAAAACACAACCAATTACTAGGTCTCTTTCTCTTACAACATACCAAAAAGAGTTAAAGGGGGTTCTACCACACTCATTGGTCGAATACAAGAATAACCAACAATTTGAGTTAGCATGCACAAGCCATAATTATTTCAAGGTAATAAGAGTAAAAAATAGCATACACACTTAAAATTAAGATAAATTCTACAAGGCACAAGGAGGATCATAACAACCAAAAAAACATGGATTTGGCGCTCTACACAAACTCATTCACAAGAATATATGGCTTGGAAAAATGCATGAAACATTTAGAATTCATTCATAATTTCAGGGATACTTTCTTCCCCAAATAGAGTATTATTTAATTAACTTAAGAATTTTCCAATTTCGCTCATCATTCCTGCAAACAAAAGAACAACCCTAATACTCTCAGTAGAAATGACACCCTAATTTTACTTTACATGCTGTATGGTTTTTATAGGTTTAAAGTGTGTTTAGCACTCATGGAAAAACCCTAATAGGTAATCAATATGGCTCAAACTCGTTCATCTAAGTTGTTTGCATATCCAAGGAATCATAGACGAATGTGGTTCTTTCTTTTCATTAAGTTTTTCGACAAAAAGGCACAGCATCTTGCCTTGATTTCCACACTTAGTTTTCTTATTCCATTAGGATGGAAAATCAACTGCCATTAATTTGTGATGGTAACTAGCATATTCTAACTCTTAATACTATTTGTCTATAATTGACACATTATTTATATCATAGCAATCAAATCTTAATACCATTGCAAAGCAAATTGCTCTCATTAGTCAATGTGCCTCAAATTGTATTTAAGAATTTCCTTCTAATTATTTTCACACAAGCAAAACAGAGGCACTATTTATTTGTCTGAAATTGTAGTGATAGGTTCACCAGGATAATACTGTTGTAATTTGGATTGCAAACAATTTTCCCTAAGCAACCTGATTAGTTTCTCAAGTTAAAGAAGACATTTTCATTTTCATTTTAAAGCCATTATATCTCTTAACCTTCTCGCTAGCTTTACCAAGTCATTGCAATGTAGTTTTGAAACCCCGTCCATTTTAATGGCCTAGTTAAGTACTACAATGCTTAGCTATCAAACTAGCATTTCAAAGCTATTATAAATGCATATAGAATCATTTAATAATTTAACCTTTGAAAGAATTAGACTATTGGATATCTAACTAGCTTTAAAGCTATTGCAATAGCAATTCAAAAGCCCATCAATTTAATTTTTGCATTTGAAAACTATTCAAATGACCTACTTGTATATCCAATAAAAGCTCCCTATTCGGCTTATAAAAGAAAGGTGTTTCCACCAAGCATTTGAGTTTAATCCCATACAGAAGGTTTCTTAGGGAAACTAAAGGTTAGTACATGCTTTCCTTTCGGACCGAGCTTAACACCTAGACCTTATACATTGCAAAGGATCGACCATAACCAACAGCAAGTTCGTAAACTAGAATGTCCATTAGCTAAACTAAGACACTTAGAAACTTAAGCATTCATCACTGATGTGTTGCCTTGATAAAATAATACATACCATAGTTTATGGTATCTCTTTCCTCTTGTAGAATAGAACCAATTTCCTTAACAGTATATTTTACTTGTAGATAAGTACTAAAACATCTCATGCAGTAAGACCTATGGAGAATTTGTTGTGTTATCTCCTGCCACATTAGTTATTCTTAATTGGCTCCTGGTTAATGTTATGGATCTTTGAGTCATATTAGTCCATTGGGTCAAGTTCTATAATATCATAAGAAATTGCAGTGGATGTATAACTTTTGAATTAGCACAGACAGGTAAATCAGACTTGGAAGATCATGACTACCCTTGGAAAGAAAACCATGTTAAACAGTTCCATCTGTGAGAGGAGGCTAGATATGAACTCTAAAAATGAACTTAACCTTTAGCAGAGTCCTTAACTGACAAAATATTATTCTGGCTGATAATGCTCTTCGATACTTTGACTAAGGCATAGATGCATCTCTGACTCAACCAAGGGAAGCCTTCATGTTAGAACAAATCAGAACAAACCTTTCTGGCTGGGCTTTAGCAGGGGCATTGGGATTTGATTGTTAGGATTAGGATTGTATTTATTGCAGTCTATACAAATAGAGATTCGAAGCGTCCAACTCTTAGTTTAAGATTTCAAAGTATGTCTGATGACTTTTCACAAATAAATTGCACAAAATATAGATGGTAATGTTGTCCACATAAGGCAGGGCTGCATGAAAAACACTTAGGTTAAAAGAAACGTTAATTGACCAAAGGCATTTAAAAAAAGTTCAAAGAGGTTACAAGTTCGAAATTTGGAAGAGGGTGAACAGTCTTACAAGATGGGTTCATTCTTTTTACTTATCTATGTTTTGGAAGAACGAGCATCTTTATATATATCAATTCCCTCGGATTCCCTACATTATCTTGATATAGATACATGTTTCAATGATTTAATTGCAATGTCATAACCAGCCAGCCTTTGGAATATCGGCGTCATCTTTAATCACTTTTTTATTTGATCAGCTACCTCGCTCTCATCACATTCGGCATCCAGTATGGCTCCCCAACAAGCCTTACACACGACCCATCTGGGTGCAGGTGCCATCGAAACTCAATCCACTGAAAACGAATCTTGCGAAATAGCCACTGTATGTGTGCCATGCCCATCATCGTCTCTTGGTAATATGATTTCCTCCCTGATACATCAGAAAGTATGTTTTTTTTATCAATCCACGTGCATGTTAATAGTTCTCTCTGTGGTCTCCTACAGAAAAATGTTCTTCCCACTTGTCGGTGCGTCTGAGCTTTAGTACAAATCCATCTACTTCAAAGCAGACCTATATGAAATATCAATTTGTTCCAATGATTTGATGATACAGAGGACGTAGATGACTGCTCTCACTACAGAGCTGGCAAAAGAAGCAACACAATTCCCAGTGAAGAAATGTCCATCACAAATAATCGAAGCGCCCACAGAAAGAGGATTTTTGTCGGATAATGTAGTTGAAAATGTCTTGCCAAGTGTTCTCCTGCAATTTCCCTGTCATCCCCCAAACGCATTCCATATTTTGCCTCCTCATCTTAGCACACCTCCCACCAGCACCAGGGAGCCTTTTTCAACAGGGTATGGACCACACTCCAACAATAATTGAACATGGATCTTTTGTCAGATCTCTAAGCTGTAAAACGTGTAGTAGGAATCCCACAAAAAGTGGGAGTAAGTGTTCATTTAAATGGATGTATTACTACATTGATACCTTAGTAATATACAATTCGATTCCTGTTCGTAGATTGCATCAAACACAAGGGGAAATTTTGGGCAGATGTCAAAGAATGTAAAGGATAATAATAATATATATAAATATTCTCTGGATACATAATAAGAAACCTAAGAAAACATCCTACAGCATCTCCGTTCAGCTCATTGTTCTTCATTTGCAGCTAGAAATAAAGAATACAGATAAGATAAGATAAGATAATTATATTCAATGTCCAACAAGTGACCACAAAAATAGGTCAATGGGACTGCACCATACAAAGCAAATCAGAAGCAGCAGAGAAAACCCAAACGGGTCTCCCGGAACAAAGAAAAGAAGAAGAAAGAGAGAACGAAGAAGAAGAGGGAGGTGGAGGGAAAATCCTCGACACCAACCCTCATGACTGTCGCCCGAGGTCAGCCGGAAAGAATCTGGTGATGTGCTGATGTCTGGTGTCGGGAACTGGAGGTTGTCTAAGACGCCTATGATCCGTGGAGAGTCTAGCTCTTTGGGTGAGACTGGTGGTCTGACCCCTATGAGAAGGGGCCCTTGGCTAGGTCTGATTCCATAAATCTCTGGCTTGGGAAGAAGCACCTCTAGTTCTGACAGATCTAGAATGGGAATCCACACTAGGATCAGGTCTCCGCTTGGTGCCCCTCTCACCCGGGAGCACGGCAAAGAAAGATGTGATCCGTCTGGTAGTAGTCTCCCTAGAAGGTGGGTGGAGGACCCCGTCACGAAGCTTAAGAGCTTCTTGTAAATAAAGAGCGAGACACCTCTGATCATAATACCTGAAGAAGGTCGTGAACATTGGACGTTCACGGAATAGACAGTGAAACCTCCCTCTGATCTCATAGTAGATGGGGCATTTGAAAATGAAGTGTTCCTCAGTCTCAACCTCCTAGAGGGAGCAAAGCTAGCAGATCCTCTCGGCCCGATCCAATTGTTGATCGCTCTCGACCCGAAGCCTGTGAGAGCCAACTATGAACTGATCCAGAGAGATGCGGAGAGCAAGCATCCAATGACGGGAGATATAGGTGGGTCAAATGATGAGTCCATTGTTGACTTCGAGAAAGTGATTGGCGTAGAAGGCCATCTTCGGGCGTAGCTCATCCCGGGGGTTGGTCTAAGTAATCTGAATGAACTGTCGGTAAATATCGTCTCTGATGATTCTGTGCAGGTCCTGCTTGCTCGGAAGGAGATGAGCAGGAGCATCCATGGAGTACCTGAAAGGAGGGAGACGATCCATGTTGATCCCAATGGATCCAAGGAGACGAGAGACCCCGGCATACCAGCAGCGAACATGGCCACTATGGTCAGAAAGAGCAATGGCCTCAGAAGAACGGTAGGCAAGGTAGATGTACCTCTCTCTTCTTGTGGAAGAATCAGAAAGTCCCTGGATGTGGTGCAAGAGTGAGACGAGACCAAAGATGACCTCTAGTTTGAAAGGGCGAGCCCCAAACTCGGCAAGGATGATATTATGAGGAACAATCTCTTTACATCTGATGATCCGTCTGAGCATAAGGATCTGAACTCGCTCAATAGAAGCCCAATCTGACTCGAGCAGGGAGGGACCCCAAACCTCAGAACCATAGAGAACTGTGGGTCTCACAAGAGAGTCCGAGAGGGACATCTTGGACAACGTGTCCTGAAAGTGGTGGCGGAAGCACTGTCTCTCCAAGATCGCAAGGGAACCATACCCCTTGTTGATGCGGGGTTGAATAGCCGGGCGTAGACTGAAGCGAGGTCCAAAGAAGAGAACCCCCAGATAGGTGTAGGAGTTGGTGATCTCCAACTCCTCCCCTCTGTAGAAGAAATGGAAATCAGAGGTCTTCAGCACATTGAAAACCATAACCTTGGTTTTACCCAGGTTGACTGTAAGTTGTCTATGATCACAGAAGAGGGCTAACACATCAAGTTATCTCTGTAACCCCTCCGTAGAAGAAGCCAAAAGGAGCACATCATCTGCAAGAGAAGAATGTAGATCAAAAATTGGTGAAGAAGACAACCGTCCCCATCCTGTATGTGGTCTCGGAGAAATTCCTCCAACTCATCAATATAAATACCAATGTAGGAGAGAGAGGGCAGCCCTGCTTGATCCTAATGGTGCTCCTGAAGAATTCGGAAAGCCCAATAGCAGTACGAAAGCGACCCTAAGACCTCGTACAGTCGAGTGATGGCGACAAGAAGGGTTTCGTAAATACCAATGTCTCTAAGTCTGCGGAAAAGAGCTTCCTGCGGAATAGAGACAAAGACTTTCTGAAAGTCCACAAAGCAACAAAAGACTCTGGATGAATGGTGATGTGCTTCCTCAATGATAGCACGGAGGGTGAGAATGTGATCAATAGTCTGGTACCCTGTCCTGAAACCTGCCTGTCCTCTGGCTCTGCACTGGTACTGCTCTAAGAAACTCGGATAGCTGCAAATGGAGAACAGTGGCGTACAACTTGGAGAAAGTGTGACCCACCATAATTGTCCTATAATTATTAGGGTCAAAAGTAGGACCAGATTTGTGGATAGGGTGGATGATATGGTGGGACCAAAAATGTGGAAAGCTAGTACACACCACCTGATTGAAAAGGTCTACCTGGAAGCCATGCATGATAACTGCTGATCCCATGGAAGAACTTACCTGTAATGTCCCCATTCCTCAACTCTGACCCTTAGCTGCAATTTTTCACCATATGGCCTTGGGATGTTGCAAGGGGGAAAATTTGTGTAGGTGAAAATAATATTAGGCTGAAGAGTGGGGAATATTTATGTTTGACATTATAACCAATAATTATATACATAGGTGGAGGTATGGGTGAACATAATTGGGGGTAAAATGCAAAATTAAAAGGGGAATTAATTAAGTAATATTTGATGGCTTTTAATGTTAAAATCACCCTTAGAAAGGGGACACCCATGCAGAAGGGAAGTGATAAATCTATTTTTATGGGCAATGAATTTCCCTTCTGCTAGCGGATTTCGAATTTCGATAGCCAATTGTTGATAAAAGGGAAAGCTTGGAAGATCATTGTGAAACCATACTATAATGAAATTAATTCGATTTCCAAGCTTGGAGTTGGGATCATACCCATTGATGTTCATTCTCATGCCTCTCTACTCAAGGGGTCTTGAGGTGGGAGGTTTTATTGAAAGCAAGGCTACTTCCCCTATTCTATTGCAAGAAGGTTGTACAAATCCTGTTATGCTTCAAACATAGTGAAATGGGATTCCTAGCATGTGGGAGAAATTGATGAAGATGAAAGGGAAGTTTTGTCACCCTGCAATCTTGGTACGTGGGGGGTTGAGACCAGGGGGCTGGGGTCTGAGTGTTATGGTATCCCAACAGAATTGGGGCCTACTGGTGCAAGGGGAATTAGATGGAAAATTGGTGCATAAAATGGATTCTAATGTGCAGCGACTCCTTTCGATTAATCAATTGTGAGTATTTTAATGCATTAGTATAGTGATTTATATGCCCAGCGAACTTGGTAATGCTGATTTGTTAGCCTCAGTGACTTCATGTGATGTGTTAGGGACTGGTTTTGGGTTCATAATACACATATTGTTCTTTCCTTCCTAGCAAAGACCAGTCGGAGTGAGTATTAAATATTTTAATGCACTGATGGAGTTGTTATCCCAAATTCACCCCCCGAGTTAATTTGGGTATTTCATTATAAATGGACTTAGCCATTCAAATTCTGGGACGTGTAGCAAGCCAACAAATTCAGCCCCGACATCTGCTTTTGTCTAAGACTTCTCAGGATGGCTTACAAGTCTAACCATAATGCCAAGAGAAATGACAACTCAGGATGGCTTACATGTCTAGAATTGAGACATATAAGAGTTGAACTGGACCTTAGCTCGCCGTGGAGAAGGTTTGGAGCACATTGCTTCATGTCGCGCGTCAGACCATTTGTCAACCATGCCTGCTATCGCCCATCAACGCCTCTTGTTGATGTGCGTCAACACGTCTTTGTTGTTGCGCGTCAGCCGTCCCACCCTGTCGCATGTCAACGCCTTATTGCTTATGCGCTTTAGTCGTCTTTCCTTCTCACGCGTCAATGCCTCTTGCCGACGTGCGTTAACGCCTCTTGCCGACGTGCGTCAAAACCCTTTGCTATTGCGCATCAGCCGTACCTAGCTTGTCGCGCGTCAATGCCTTTTGCTAATGCTTGTCAACGCCTTTTGCTGACACTCGTCAACTGTCCCTCCATGTCGCGCATCAACGCCTCTTGTTGA
Source organism: Taxus chinensis (assembly GCA_019776745.2). Taxonomy (NCBI): domain Eukaryota; kingdom Viridiplantae; phylum Streptophyta; class Pinopsida; order Cupressales; family Taxaceae; genus Taxus; species Taxus chinensis. The sequence goes on along the minus strand of CM034152.1, from coordinate 480,866,765 downwards.
CCGTGCGCCAACGCTTCTTGTTGACATGTCGTCAATGCCTCTTGCTTGCCAACACCCTTTCTTGTTGTGTGTCATGCATGGAACACCCATTCTTGTTGTGTACAGCTGTCCCTAGGCTGGCAGCTGCGCATTAGATGCCCCTTTCCCATGTCGCATGTCAATGCCTCTTGTTGTCGTGCGTCAAGTGCCTCTTGTTGACGCGTGCCAACTGCCGCCTCCATGTCGCGCGTCAATGCCTTTTGTTGACGCGTGTCAACCATCACTCCTTGTCGCGCGTCAACACCTCTTGCTAACGCGCGCCAACTGCCGCCTCCCTGTCGCGTGTCAATGCCCTTTGCTGATGCGCATCAATCGTCCCTTTCTGTCGCGCGTCACCACCATCTTCTTGACGCGTGTCAACCACCTTCATCCTGTCACGTGTCAGCATTCCATCTTGACGCATGTAAACCTTCCGTCACTATCGCGTGACAACATTTCTTCTTGGCATGCGATAACCGCTCCCAGTTGGTGGACAACTTCTTCCATTCTTGTCGGGCGTCAACAAGGAATGTCAGGTATAGACCAGGCATTAATGGCATCGTACAATGTAGCTCAACAACTAGTTTAATGAAATTCATGGCGCCCATGCCTTTTTCTGATAGAAAAGTACCATTGGATAGCTGACCAGTATTGCTGCCTCATACCTCCGTACAGACAATTAATGAGGGATGTTGCAAATAGGCGAGACAGAATTTTCTATATAATGTATTCAACCCCCTCATTTTTGATGGGGAGACGTTATGGGAGCTGGGGAAACTCTTGCAAAATTTTCCCTCAACTCCATTTGAGGTGCGAGCCTTCGCTTGGGCCTAGCAATGTAATTATGCCTTTGTGCATCAAATGTAATGGTTTGTGCATTCTTTGAAGCAATAAAAAATGTGTTTTGTGGTGATTCTTCAACCCTAGCTCATTTTTATTATATTTTCTTGCTTCCCCATTATTATTATTGCTGTATTTTGTGCATGTTGTTTCACTTGCAGGTTTATGATATTGATGTTCCATGGAGTTTTGATGGCGGATTAAGTGACATCTGGGTCTATGTCACGATTTGTCTGACCTTCCTTAACCTCTTTTTCCCTATTTCATCCTCCCTCAACAGAGTATCTTGCAGCCCATCTTGTCTTGGTGCTATTGCCCCCTTTAGTTCAAGAATTTCATTTTATGCATCTCTTGCTTCCTTGGTCCCTTGAAAAATCTAGGTTAGTGTTAGGATAGTTGCATTTGCCTTTCAGACGAGCAATTAAGCACTAGGATTAGGGTAGAGGACTAGTCGGCCTTCTCAGATAGAGGTCCTTCTCAGGTTTGCAAGTCCCAAAACTTGAGATATCGACGCATGTTAGCAAAATTGCACCGACTGCTCTACACACACAGAGAGCAAATCAGGGGGAGCTTAAATTTTGACCTGACATAAGTGTCTTCGGCCTTGGACAGCGAGGTCTTAGGCAGAGCAAGTTTTGTAATTCTTCACATGATTATTTCTTGATTTTCATTCATGTAAAGTCTGCCAATCCTCCTTAGGTATCAGAAACTAGGTTTAGAAGTGTTGGGAATACTTGTTGAGGACCCAAAATATCCAGCGACTTCTATCTTGCTCTTTGACTAATATTCATCTAGCTGCCCGGGTGAACTTGTTTGGCATAATATTGAGAAGATTTAAGAAGTTCAGGGTGCATATTTTAATGTGGGACATTTCTGAGTAAATCGATTGGCATATGGCATGTATTTAAGATATGATTAAATCTTCAGTTTGGCAGCGATTTGCTTGTGGTGTTTGGAAGTATACCGAGTATTGCATTGCAATACAATTTATGCTTAATCAAGCAATGGTTGAATTCCTGTTGCAGCAACACTGTGTTAGGAGGGCCCAAGATCCACATGTTTATTGCATATTGCTTGAGTGTTCACAAACAGCGATGACTGTAGTGAGGATGTAAGTTCTTATTTTATTCTTGCTTTTTATGAGCAATTGCAGGTGACCGGAAAGAGACGTTTTCAGACCTGATTTTGTCTGCCCTTCTTACTTGCTTAGTTGGTCAGTTTCTTTGAAGACTTATTTGCAGTATTCTGAGTTAGGAACGAAATCTAATTTTTGGAGTCATTAGTTCAGCTGAGAATTAAGTATTTGAGCTATTTGCAAGAGGTCATTAAACCCCTATCTTTGGGTTTATTCTACCAGTCATCTATTTAGTGGATTTACTATTTGCAGTGCATTTGAGTGTTAGAAGAGTAAAAGGGACACATTAAACAGATTGCCTAATCTATTGATAATACTCAAATGCTAGGGTTGATGCCTAATTCATCATCGATATGGCCTTAGTTAACATTTGTGTAGGTGAAGATGCGGCAGGTGGAGGGTGGGGACACAACTTGGGTTCATTGGGCTGACTAGGGATATCGTAAAGGGTGGAGGTCATGGGTGAACAAAGTGTGGGGGTTCAATGTCCAGGGGTAAGGGAGAGCCATCGAGGAATGATGACTATATTTCCAAAAGCGTTTAGGGGAGTGCAAAGTGAGGTGTGTAGAGCGTCGCCTTCTTCCTACGGGCAATACATGTACACTTCTTTCTGGTACCCGAGATCTCTATGATAGGAGATTTTGTGGGAGGGGAAGGATGACGTTATGGGTAAGTCCAGAGCGGAGTTGGCGGTGAAGGGTTTTGCCAGTCGTCATCGTACCATTGGTTCATGGGGCATGTCCTCGTACTTAGGGGGCCTGGAGGTGGAATGGGGATAGGAAAGCAAGCCTGCCTCGTGAATAGTCCATGGCAAGAAGGTTATACATCGTGTTAGTGGGGAACATATTGAATTGGGATGCAAGGAGGGGAGAAGCTTTCGACGGAGTGCTGAATGGAGGAGGTTATGGCTGTCACCCTTATCAAGTCTCAGAGTGGTACGCGGATGGCAGTGGGGGGTGCTAAGGGGGCTAGGGGGTAGTTTCAAAGGAGAAGGAGAGGGTCGCATGGTCGGCAAGAGGAATGGGGGCAGATTGAAAAGTGGTTGAATAAAGGGAAAAAGGTTAGGGGTAGTCATGACGTAATCAACTACACTAGCGCCACCACAGTGAGGTCTATAGGTGAAGAACTAAGCATCCGGGAAACAAGATATGCCATTAAGAATCAACATGTCATGAGATTCCCCCATCTGTAGAAGGTGTCGGCCATATGTCGTCAAGGGCCCTGCCACATCAGTCAGACTCCCTCTGAAGACCGACAAAACTTAGGTCCACCTCTAAGATACAAAGAGCATCAATAGTCCTGTCGTGCAATGGGACTTGGGAGTTTTTGGTTCGAGCGTTGAAATCACCCAAAAGGATGACCTCACCAACTACAGAGAACTGACAAATGCCAGTAGAAAGGTCAAAGTAGGGGTCCCCATTCGGGCCATTCTCAATGCCAAAGGGAGAAGAGACATGGGGAAATAACATAGTTGCAATATAAATGTCCCGGATGAGGTGTGGGGTCCGCCTAACCCTTGATCCACAGAAAACGATGCAAACCCGTCCTCAGCCGCCATGAGAAATCCTGCCCCGAAGAGTGTCCCTGACCAAACAACCAACTCCACCGAAACCCTTAACTCCACCAAAGCTCCTAGTATCCTGCTTGCAAATAGAGAGCCAGTAGTACCCCCTAATGTCTGGGAGAGGACGAACGGGGCTCTCATGAGTTTCTGTTACAAAAAGGGGATCTGAGTGACCCAATGCATCTTGTAGGAGACCGGGTGAAGACCAGTAAGACCCGTTTCCATTCCAGTACATGAGATGGAAATGTCCCTATTGACGATGCCTCTCCCAGTGCGGACCGTCATTTGGATCCGAAGAGCCCAAGACAGGAGGGAATGTGTCTCAAATCATTGGTCTGAGGTTCCGAATCAATGCCCATTTACCTGCCTTCCTGGCTGCCATGACTATCTCCTGGGACTGTTTGAGTTCTGCCACTTGGGCTCTAGTGAGATCTTTATCAAGAAAGATCTTATCTGTGAAGTGAGAATAGTGTTCGTTTATCCCAAAGAGCTCAAAGCCGGAGTCTATCTGCTGATTTGAAGCAAAGGAAGAGGGTAGAATCAAGAGCAAACCATGCTGTATCAATTTGCACTTCCGGCAGCCCCAACTTGTTTGTGATGAAATCAGATGCTACAATGGCTAAAGGATCTGAGAAAGGAGGAGGTGTGGGCAGCCCTCTTACCTTGAGATTGAGCTCTCTTGCTCATCTGTTTCTTTCTTCCACCAATTTTGCCTGTACAACTTCCTCCACAACAGTAATAGGAGGGGTGTTTTGGTCCTTGCCTTTCACAATTTGTGCCCAAGAATCAGATTGTTTCCTAAGGTTTTCGTGTTGGGTTTGAATCTCTTCTTGTTTATGCTTCAGGTCTGAAATTTCTGCATGCAATTGATCATTAGTGCCTGTTGGAATGGCCTGAGTCGCGATATCTGTAAGTTGCATGCGCAGAGGAAGGTTGTCCGCTTCAACCTTTTCAACCCGAGAGGTTAATTCAAAGACCTCAGTTCAAAGAGTTCTGTTAGAGGATTCCAAAATCTCTAGCGTACTGAGCAGCTCAGCAATAAGGTTTGGAAGGCTGCTTTCTTGTTGACCCTGTTCGTTCGATCCAGGGCCAGAGACCAATGGCGCTGCAGGGGTGGAGGGAGTCATCGTGGAAGGGTAAACAGCTTGGAGAGGTGAAATGATTAGAGGAGAGTCTCCAAGTCCCCCAAACCGAGTGGTCTGGTGCATAGAAGATCAAACGCAGGTAATGGATTGTGCCCCAAAAGCAAGCAGCTGTGAGCAGCCACGACGTCGACCCACAGACTGGAGATACGAAACGACACAGCCACGAACTGTGAAACCGCGAGCCCACAGCACCTGTGAAGAACTGAGCCACGAACAAAGACCACGAGCCACGAGCTGGGGGAAACCACGAGCCATGAGCTAGGGGAAAGAACCATGACCCACAAAAACTGTGAAAGTCGTGACCAGAAGAAAACAGAGCAGAAGAGATATCACTGTACTGAATTTAATGTATTGTAGTTTTCAGAAATTTAAATATATAAATATTGTTATTTTATTTCTTTGGCTGTCTCCAAGTAAATAGTAAGTCAATTTTCCTATAAAGGCAGAAAACTGCTAAGTGAATCTTACAACTATAGAAATTTATATTTATCACTCAAGGATAGATAAATTCGAATATCCTACCATAGGCATCCATGCAATGACAACCCCTTCTCACCTGCATATCACAACCTATGGTTTCTATAAGTTTTCATATTACCAGTTAAAAAAAAATAGAGTAAATTAGGAATAATTAAGGAAACCAAACTATTGTCTAAATAATGACAAGGGTAGTAATGCCCGTATCTGAAAGATGTTAAACTACATGAGCATTATTTAACCCTTCACTGTCAATCATTATCACACGCATACTATTATTACGAGCTCTTGGTTTTATTCTACAATTTGTATATTCGGAATTCGACATTATTTAGTGAGCTCAAATGTCTCCATATGACCTTGAGGTTATAATTATACTATTGATATAGACTTCAAGCCTAACACTTGACATGCAAAACGGTTTGGCGTCAAGACTGGAGAGGGCTGGGCATCCATCAACTAAAATTGAAAGAGGATATTTGTTGGATATAAATAATGGGAACACTATTAATGCACACAAACTTTTGCCAACAGGTAATTTAATAAACTTTCTCACTAACCATTCACTTCCCACTTGCATTGCACTTAGCCATTATGTTGTTCTTAAGTCTCAATCCATATAAAAAACTAATAGATACCAGGTTTGTGGGCTTTTAGGGTAAGTATTAAAAGCTTTTATAAGCTTCCTATTATTAAAACGTCTATAAATACAGTTGCACGCAAGAGCTGCACCTACCACAACTTCAAAAGATCCATCATCATAATTTCTTCAGTTGTTCTAATGGTTATGGCCCTAGGCAAGCGTTTCAATCTCTCTGGTGTATTTGTGGAATCAGATGATGGTCTTGGCACGGAACAAGGTTTGATATCTAGTTACATTAATTCAACAATGGTTACAAACAGGTCATTAATTGAAGCGATGTCAAGTTTTAGTTACAAACTCTTTAATATATGGTGTTGATCTCCATTGTTGCCATGAACATTACACCCATTACCTGTTAAAGCGTACAACTAACATGCATACACTTACTGTCATGCATTTACAATTGTCTACATCCACCCACTTCACTACCTACATAAACACTGTCAGATTGAAGCCAGATCGGAATAAGGTGAATGGATATGAACCACAAAGATCTTCCGATGCAATGAAATCAAATGCGAGCTATGAACGATCTTGAGAGAGTTGCAAAAAGATGTGCAACAATTGCAATGAAAATAATGCAAGATACTGAATTGCATTGACCAAAATTCAATCAAGATACAATTCAAATTAGCTTGTTTTACAATGCATGTGCATATATAAGCCCAACATGGACAAAACCATGGGCACAAGACCACTAGAGGTATGAAAGGGCCCAACAATGAACTAGTTGGGAAAAGAACCTGTTCACACTAGGCTAAACTAAGCAAGCTTAAATAAGTGTAGGAAAAACCACTAAGGGTAAAAAAATATAAGCGTAGCTTAGGTGGATAGAAGAATTGGGTCCCAGCTATAAGGCCATGTTAGGTACCCAAGTACAAAAAATAATGAAATGGGAAGAAATAAGACAACCCAATAAGAACCCGAGGACATGTTGATCAATCACCCCTCTGAAATACAGAACTCGATGAAGTGCTAATAAAAGATCTCCACAATGTAGAACTTGCTCTCAATGGAGAAGTTGTGTGAACACGTCATGCTCAAGGAGTACTCTGAAAATCCACAACTACTACTAGGAAGACACACCAATCCTCAATATGGGTTCCGACAATAGGTGTCTTTTTAGATACCCATTTACAATGCATGTACTAAATTCTTCATGATGTTGAAAAAACAAACGCAAGAGAAACACATGCACTAAATGTGCTTATTGCGGAAAGAAGAAATGATACAAAGTCATTATGGATGGGGGGGGGATTTGGTCTCCTACAAAACCAGGCCCCACCCTTCGGTCTTCAAAAAAGATTTCCGGAAAATGAACCAAGCCATCATCATCTTCTTCATCATCCTCCTCCATTGCAAAAAGGTCCCCTCAAAATTACAAACTTGGCACTTTATATTTAGTGCATGTAAATCTTACAAGGCCTAAAAGTACCTTTTATCAATAAAATATGAATATAAAAATAGCACCAATGCGTAGGGCTCGAAAAAGTACACAATTTCAAACAAAGATCGTCTCAGAACAAGCTACAGATCAAAAGTTATGAGCTCTAGAAGGTTATGTTGTTAAAAACTAATATTTTAATGTTGGTCCTTTTAAATCCCCCGGGCTTACCACGTGACTAGGGGCTCAGCTGAGGTGCGCAAGGTACTTGCATGTACAGTTGATGATGTTGTGCACTGTTAGAGGTGATGTAGACAAGGCATGTTGATGCAAGCAAGATAAATGTGACACCCAAATGCCCAACGGGTAAAGAATTGACCCAAAAGGAAAATATATGTGACTAGATTAAAAAAACTACACTTCCATAAGATATAGATCTATGTCAAGAGGGTAAAAAACTGCATCTAAAAGGTATGTAATTGTTTCCAAGGGATGAAAGCTTGCACCCAAAAGGTACAACCAATGGTAAAAAAATTTGACTGCAAATATCGTCTTTTATAGTGCCCATGTATCAAAAAATAGAGAGAAACCCATAAAAATTCTTGAAAAACCCAGAAAAATGATTATATTTTTTTCCCCAAAAAATTAGGCTGCATAAGAAATTGTACATGATTTCTTGAAAAACATGTGTCAAAAACTCTTGAAAGTGTCCCATATATGACTATATCTTCAAAACATGGTTGCATGTTTACAGTCAATTATAGGGATTTGACATCTTCTGAATCATAATAGAAACAATCTATTTTCCCTAAAATTTCATCAATTGATTGACGACCTACAAAAACACTTATAGAATAACTTATTTCCAAAATATTTTCTGGATTCTCCAAATCATACATAGGATGCAAGAGAAGAGAATACTAAAAGAATAAATGATCTAAGAAAAATATCAGCTTATGATTTCAACAATAGCAAAAAATTAGTAGAAGAGGTCATGTAAATCACTATAAATGATACCATGTCAAATTAATCGAAGATAAAAAGAACATGAATGGGACATGAACCACAAAGATATTCTGATGCAATGAAATCAAATGCAATCTACGAATGATCTTGAGAGAGTTACAAGAGAGACTTACAAAAATATGTGCAACAATTGCAATGAAAATAATGCAAGATACTGAATTGGATTGATCAATATTCAATCAAGATGTGATTCAAATTAGCTTGTTTTACAATGCATGTGCCTATATAAGCCCAACATGGACAAAACCATGGGCACAAAAACATAGGCACAATACCATGGGCACAATACCAAGGGCACAAAACCATGTGCACAATACCATGGGCACAAAACCACTAGAACTGTGAAAAGGGCCCAAAAATGAACTAAATGAGAAAAGAGCATGTTCACACTAGGCTAAACTAAGCAAGCTTAAATAAGTGTAGGAAAGACTACTGAGGGTAAAAAAACCTACTCCAACAAACACAAACATCCACACTAACAAGGCAGGGACATATTCATCACTCAAATCAAATGAAAAGGGATTAATCATTAAAATAAGGTGGGGGCATTACAATAACCCTTCATAACTATCTCATCCTTATTGAATCATATTGTTCTGTCAAACCAATTTTCATTATGGCCTTAATATGCCTAAAACTGCTCAATAGAGCTACAAGACGATAGACTCCCAAAATCAATGACAGATTCTCTTCTATACATGTTTCTTTTGTGTGATGTATTTCTATCCATGTCATTGCTTGCATAGACACAAGCTGCCCAAATTTTCAATCATAGCACATGCTTCATATTATTAACTTTATTGCTAGCTTTACATAATTATTATAGCCCTTTTCTTTACCACAATCCTTCATCTAATTGCCAAGCTCTTGCTTACCATTTAATGACATGTCGGTTCTTGCAAAGTCCTCTACCCTCCTCTCTAAATAGAGATTGTATCTATCGGTCCCATTTTAGTAGGCCCATTGGTACCTTTAGCCACGATCCAGTTATATACGTCATTCAGGCAACCTGTTGTTGATAGCCCCAGACTGCTTTGTGGACCAGCAAACTTATGTGTTGGGTCTAAAATGGTCTTCTATCTTTTACCTATTTAGAGGCTTGTTTTGTGTAGAGACCCATTTTTAGGCTCAATGGAGGATCAACTCTTCAAGAACACATGAAGGGTCACACTCTAATGAGATAAGATGCAACTTGAAATGAGTATGTGCAAGCTTAAAAAAATTTGTAGTTGTTACAAGGTTAGTGGGCAGTGGGATGTAAAGTGTCAAAGACTCCATCCACATCTTCACCCCAAGAATGGCAAAGACTAGCAAGAGTAACCACCTGAGTTTCCAAATCGTTTTGGGTATGGGGTCAGGTATGGCAAATCGAGTTCATTGATACGGAAATTTTTTAATCCCAGGCATGGCTGGGTATATATATATATATATTTTTTAATTATATATATAATTAAAAATGTAAATATTATAGCATAATAAACAAGAGTTAACCATGTCGTATGCATAAAATAAACAAAATAACCACAAAAAGACTATTGATAAATCGATAATGGTAATTGAATTCAAAATGTCATGATACTCATTAATTTTTAAATCAGAATTAATATTCATTGTCATATTGCTCTACATCAAGAGCATCAACATCAACATCATTATAAAAAAGGAAAAACCTGTTCGTTCGCCCTAGGCATGTCCAAGACGGTCTAAGTATGTGCAAGTTCCGCAGCAATAGAACCCGGCCATACCCGGATTGTCCTAAACATACCCGAGATCAATCCGCAAGTGAATAACGCTCAAAACACATACCGGGTATGAAGTGGATCAGTCCCTAGTTGTGGGGGGTGAGGGATAAGGGAAAATCGATAACATAGGTAACCACGAGCAAAATGAGAAAGAAGGCCTAATCCGTCAAGAATGAAATAAGAATCAAGCATGGAAGTATATTGCTCACATGCACCTCCATCACCATTTCAAACAAGTAGTGGTAAGGAATTGCCCTTTGATTGTTGGATTAAGTATTTGCATGATTTGCAAAAAAGATGCTTGTAAAGATGTTGATTTGCATCCACAAGTATGAGCAACACTCAAGTTGTGTAGCAGCCCAAAATTGTATTCATGGTTTGCATTTGTTGGTAGAAACAAGTAGAGAACTAACTTCCAATTGAAAGAGTAAGTAGAGAAGCATTCCACTCATCAAGGAAGGATAAGTACGGAGCAACAAAGTCCAGTTAGGAGATACAAGAAGGGACAGCCAGATGGAAGACGACATATTTCGCAGCCATTTTCATGTTTATATGCTTGGAGATGTAAATAAAGTTTAAACACGATTTTCTCACCACTCGTTGCAGCATATGCATGGAAAGGAAGTTGGAAAGGCACGCTAAAAGTGCAAATACTCCAAGCAAGTTGAGAAGTACTTAAGTATTTTGAAGGTATCATCCATCACAAAAATTGAAGCAAGCTGGTTTACATTTTCCAGTCATTTTAGCATGTAAATCCATAGTATTTTGAAATGGCATCCATTGTGGCATGTTTATTCTGTCATAGCAATTGTTGTCAATGTATTATAAAATGTATAGCTTGTAGTAGGAAGAATTAAATTCTACTGCATGTGATAGCTACTACCACATGTTTCCATCACAAGGGGTTGTCACATGTATACAAGATCAGATTGCTATCGTATTGTTTTGAGCGTAGCAATGTGTGTTTCAGCATAACAAATGTAGCTGTGACAGATCACTTTTGGCTCTCTTCTTGAGAAAGGGGAGAGGCAAAAGGGAGGAGCAGCTCACCACTCTTTCCATTGAGGGAGGAAGGTGCAAGCACAGCTTCAACACCATGAAACATCACAATAACAAATATTGGTGAGAGCAGCCTGTAGCAATCAACAAGAGCATGCAAATCATTGTGTGACAACCATGAATGCAATTTTTCACATGTCAGCAAGCAAGGCATGGACTTCAATTGAGGGATCACTTCAAGGACATGATGAAACTTCATGACCAAAATGATTTTGCAGGAGCAGCAGGTTGGAACAGCCATCCACTTCTCATTGAGTAGAAAGGGTGGAAGAGTCACTTGAAGAAGGTATAACGTAATTTTCATCTTCTAGCTAAGCAGACTTTTTTGGACCAAAAGCTTCACGGTTGAAAGGTATGATCTGGGAATGGGTCATAAAATACTGAAAAAGACAACAAAAACATAAGTTACAAAACAACAGTCCAGAAAAAGGAAAAGGAATCAACAGCCCATCAAAAAAAAGGTTAAAAGCTGAATCCCTATCAACGCCAAGATTGGCAGAAGAAAGATTGTAAGCCAGCCGGCAAGCATGCATCAAAATCACGACTGCTCCAGTATATTGGGGGAAGAGAATGGGAATTGCAGCAGTAAGATGAGCATTCCAAAGTGAATGTACAGCAACTTTTGAGAGAAATCAGTAGTAGGAGAGGCAAAGGTTGATTTCATAGAAGAGTAGCACTTGTATCTTGCACCATCAGCGCCATGTCCGATTTGTGATTGTAGTGAGTTCAATACCAAGCCTGTAGACTCTTAACTATGTATAGTTATTTTTAATATTGAAAAAAAGGCATACATTAGTCTGGGTATATGGTATTATGAGGGATGTTGTTTTCTGCTAATCAGATATCAGAATGGAGGTATTTGGAAAACAACCTACGCTTTATAAAATTTGTATTTTGGAATAAAAATTTCTTTTCTCTAACCAAAAAACATCTAATATAGAAAATGATGAACCATTTAAAATAGTAGTTCTGCGTGAAGAACTCTGTGTTATTGACAGAAGTTCAAATACAGAACTTAAGACAGAAGAAGCAATAAAAAAAATTGAATATCAAAATTATTTGGTAATAGTTAATGCAAAAAAGTCATCCTTTCAGTAATCATAGGCAGATCATCAAAACACACTTTTAGGTTGATCAAATACTGAAATTCCTTTTTTTTTAAATTATTTACTATATCCGTAGAACTAATGATGCACCATACTTTTTTTAAAGGAAAACAACAAAATAGAAAACACAAGAGTATGCCTTTTTTGAATCCCTTCTTATATACATGAAAACATATTGCAATATAAGAAAATTCAAGAAATAAGCCTACGTAGCACAATCTATGCAGACAGGACACCAAGATCACAACAAAAAGGTCAAAACCAAATGGTAATGTTCATTCTGCTAAATCTGAAATCCATACAGAAAGTCGTGAATCACATATGAGTAATAGCATTAACCATCCCGAATCCAAACTACATCTTGAAATAAAACAAATCATTAAGTTAATACAGAGTTGTCAACAAGCAACAAAATAATAAGGAACAAAAAACCGTAAGTGTCATCTGAATTCCCTCATTTACTATTGAATCTGACAAGTACGAAACCCTCAAAAAGGACAATTTGAAACTCAAAATAATTATTAGGATAGTGGAAGTATAGATTTAATTAACAACAAAAAATTCACCACATCAAATATATTGTATTCATTGAATGTTATGACATATTACCTCAGATTTGTCAATAATCAAGGGATGTGTATCTGTACTCTGCCACCCTGCAGTAAAAGGTGCAAGCATACTATGTCCTTCGGATCTGGAACAAAATAATATTTGTGGAGACTTAGGCAATTCAATAAACCGTTAAAGGGTATAAAATATAATGTAAACTACAAGCATTCTTTTTTAAACATGGACAGTCTTGCTGTCAGGTTCAACTATTTGTAAAGATTGATATCATTTCTTTATGTAGATTCCATACTTCTCTTTCAGAACCCGCTGCTCTGCAGATCTTAAAATTTCATTCTGTGCATGGGCATTATTAGGTTCTGGTTTAGGTGCACCAAGAGATTCTGCAGATGTTACTGAACTGTTCCATCTTAAAGTAGCAGAAAGATTTTGGAGCCCAAATTCCTCAGCCCCAACTGTGATTCGCCTTGTGAAGAAAAGTGCCTGCAAATTTCCAAAAAGCAAATTAAAATATATATATATAGGAACCAAACAACCAAGTATGAGCACATGAAAGCTATGATGTGGAGCATAAACTAGATTTGTTGCTCTAACTACATAGCAAAGATTTTATTTTACTTGTGCATTAACTATCATGTTTAGATCCAGAAAATTTCTACATCTGGAAAATATCATTATCCAACAAAACAAAGAAAAATAGAGTGCCTTCTATCTGGTATTACTCATTACAGATAACATGCCCAGTAAAGTTCTCTCACAACGTTATAGCAACAGCAATGATTGTATGCAGAAATTTTTGCTTTTTTCTTATTTAAACTATATTTATTATATCCATGGATTCTGGATATTTAACTGTTTTATTAGACTTTCTCTTCCCAAGTTTTTAGAATCAAAGATGTCGCTACCTTTAAACTACACTAATAGAAAATCCAAAACTCTTAACAAGCCTCAAGGCCTATGAGAGGCAGCAATATCACTAGAATTAAGGATCATTTTAACAACTAGAATGTTTATCCTGTACCAAGGACTCTTAACTTGAATTATGAAATGAGCTGTTAACTAGGATTGTAGGGGCATTATTTGTGACTCTCCTCCTCCTGGGTGGTCACACCCTAAACCATCAACATGACAACGCCCACTGGTCTCGGCAGGTGGTGGTGGCATGTCCATTGCTTGTTGGAAACTTGGAACTGCAATGGCACTTTATGGTCTTCTCCAGGTACTTTCCAAGATGTTACTGCTTCCCAAGATCTCATCTTCCTAATTGAGACCCATGAGAGCCCCAAACAGTTCCTCTCTCTAGTCACAATGTACTTGTGGGTTTCGGTTTCTCATTGTGAGACCCGCAAATCAAGTGGTGTTCGTGGTTCAGGTTGTGTGGCATTGCCTCATTTGGGATAGCCTCGTGTCCGGAGTTTCACTTATGGCTTCTAATATCCATTCTAGATACATGTTGGTACAGGTTCAAAGGGGCCCACCTTCTTTTCAAGATTTCTTTATTGTTGTATGCTACTTACCCCCTACCACACCTCCATTCGTCATTCACATTGATGGGGATACATACCTTGACCTCCATCCAAAGATCTCACAACACTCCACTATTATGATATCATTTTTTTGGACGATTTTAATGCCCATAAAGGAAACCACCAAATGCCTATTCATGACCTTGCACAGGATGAGTTATGCCTTCATGAGTTGGATCTAGAGGAGTTTGGTTTACAGAGAGCTTCTGTTGAAAAGAATTCTACAGCTACATCATGTCGGAGACACTTTCTCTGATTAGGTAATCTCAGAGCCTTCACAATCTCAATAGGCTTCCTCGCTTCCCCAATTTTGGTATATTCACTTGTTTACCTAGTGGCAATGGTTCGAGCATCATGGACTATGTCCTCACCAATCGATTCCTCATCCCCCACATCTATGGCTTCCTCTTTTCTTCTCACCTACCCCTTGTTGACCATGTTGTCTTGACGCTCGCCCTTAAAATTGGTTCTCACCCCTTCGTCCCCCCAACCACCTCGCCCCCCAGCATTAGACATACCACAGTCCAATTTGATGATGTCTATACCATTGGCTATGTTGCTTGCCTCTCCCTTCTTATGTATAGGTACTACTCCCTCCCTTTTCCCACCACCGATTCTATGGATGAGTTCGTACGTGAATCCCTTTGGAACATTGCCCCTAACTCTTGTCCCCACACCGTACATTACTCCATATCCCCTACCCAACACAAATCCTGCCTCATGAACCAGTGGCATGATGATGAATGTGACTCCCTCCATCACAAACTTCAGTTTTCCCTAGTCCATGACCCTTCCTCCATACCCACCCTTTGTACGTTGTACCATTGTCTTCTCCAATGTAAGAAATGTGAATTTCTTGCATTTAGACGGCTTGCACTCCTTGCTGATCTCCACCACTCACCTAAGACCTTTTGGCATACTCTTCTCTCAAGAATAATTGTGGTTTTCTGACATCACCCCTGAAGCATAGGTCTCATGTGTTAGTTCTCTCTATGAGATTCCAGACGATCATGTTATCATTACTCCTACTCTACTATCCTCCTCAGTCTTCTTCACTTCTTCCATCAAAAGAGCTATTTTGAAAATGTGCGGCAACAAAGCAGCTGATTGTGTTGGTCTCCAAGCTGAGTTCATCAAATATGGTGTGGATTACCTTGCCTTTCCCCTTGCCACACTCTTTAATAAGGTGGTGTGTTCAATTTTTTCTCAATCATGGTCCCAGCGCAACATTCACAACAATTACCGGACCATTATGATAGGGCATAGATTTTCCAAACTCTATACAACCATGTTGGACATGCGGTTGTTAAAGTACTTGGAGAGGAATAATATCAGAGCTAAGGGGTTGGCTGGCTTCAGGATGGAATCTAGACTGCTGAACACATCTTTACACTTCGGACTATTATTGAGGAGGCTCGTCACAAGTCTACTAAAGTCTTTTTTTGTATTGCTGACTTCATGAAGGCCTTTAACTCAGTTTTGAGACACCTACTAATGCAAAAGTTGAGAGATATTGGCATCCCAAACTCTTTGATTACCATCGCTTGGAAACTTTAGGAGATAGCTATTGTACAATTTCGTATTTCTCATGGTTTATTTGTTTGTGAAGAGTGCCATCGGGGTCAACTAAGGATGTCCTCTCTCACCAACCCTCTTTAGCATTTACATTAATGAGTTAAGAGGAGTTTTTTCAGCAACATAACCATTTGGATGATAGTTGTATTTTGCATGAGGTAGTTATAGCTATCCTTCTTTTTGCCAATTATGATGTCCCCTCACACTCCGTAGAGGGCTTACAGCAACAACTTGATGTCCTTGCTAGTTTTTGTGAACTTCGACAGCTTGTGGTCAACCTTAGTAAATCTAAGGTCATGATTTTCAAAATCTCCAAGCGCTCTCTCTCCAGATTACAATTTTCCTACGAAGGAGAACTTCTAGAGATCACATCAGCCTACACTAAATTGGGGGTCCAATTTTTTGGACCATCCTTTAGCGTGAAGTTTGCCTCTCACTCGCACCTTTTCAAGGAGTATGTGTCTCTTTTGTCTTAGAACATCAATGTTTTCAGATCCAATTCTAGGACATTCTTCCAAGTTATGCCTTTTCGATACAATCATAAAGCCTATAGTTTTATATGGTTCAAAAGTTTGGGGACTAGGCTTGAGCACCATTGACTCGGCCAAAAGTCTTTTTTACCTACTCTATATTAGAATATCCATATTTACCGCAAGACTTGGCAATCAAGGGCAAGTCACTGTGTTTCTCTAATACCTTTAACTGTAGCTTTAAATCAAACATAATAAAAGGTCCTTTTTGTTTTTTATTTTATTTTTATGTTTTAAAAAATTTACTTGTGTTCAAGTGTCACTTGGAGAGATCATCTTAAGGAAAGTGCAAAGACAGCATTCACGCCTTGGGAATCAGTATCAAAAGGCATATACACATCTCAAATCTTCCAAGAGTATCCCTAGAGCAGTCCACAAGCTAAGTCTAAAGTACAAGGCTTCAAAGTTGCATGGTGCCAAGCGTCAAAGGCCAAGAGAAGGATCATTCTAAATTACATAATGATTTCATAGTTACATCTCATATAGGATCAAGGAGTGAAACATCTTCACTTCTCTTGGGAGAACTACATTAGCCTTGATTCAACCACGCTTCTTTTCGGATATGTAGGACAACGCTTTCACATCACAGAGGTATGATAGATCAGTCCAGTCCAATAGACTAGGACATTTTATCATGTCTTGTTGCTCAAGTTTTGCAAAGGTTTGATCAAAGGAGGGGTAAATCTTGCTTCTGCATCATATTGTGAGATTCCAAAGCTAGAACCCTAAAGTGCAGAGACAAGTGAACAAAGTCCACAATTCGCAAACAACACAAAATAGCCTAGGACACTACCGTCAACCCCAGACAACTTCCTAAGCCAGATTCTTCTTGAAAAGTCCTCTACACCAGGGTAAGCAGGCTCTAATCTTAAAGCACCCTCAACAAGATAGCTCAAAATTAAAAGTCAATCAAAATTGCTAAACTTTAAAAGCTAAAATCTGCATGCACATACATTAGAGAAACACTAACCGGAATATACTCAAATATGCTTCAAATCACTTCACTATTTTATTAAGCAGAAAACAGAAGCTACAACACTTTGGAATACACTCTAGAAAAAATACTCACTTAATGAATAAAACACCTACCCTAAGCCTTCTTTTATAGATGAAGAAGAGACCCTAAAAATAGCTTGGATCCTGAAATTGGATCCATCCCAAAACTAAATTAGGCCTTGACCTAGTTTTATCCTAGGGATTTGCACCCTTAAATAGATAAGTCAAACTCTACAAAAGCAAACTACTAAATTAAGAATTGTAATGTAAAACAGGAAAACAAACTACATAAAAAGCAACTGCTAAATCTGGATTGCCAAGAATAGGATTGTTCTCTATGACCGTACGCTCTATTGAAGTGCATCCAAATTCCACATGTGCACCCTATTGGAGGACGCATTCTGAAGTACCATAATCTAACACTCCTTATTGAAGAATGTATTTTACACCAATCCTAATCTCTCTCTAAACATCTCAAAACTTCCCCTTAGCTAGAGGCTTCATCAAAATGTCTACTACTTGTAGATCTATTAGAATATATTCTAGAGCAACTACTCGTTTTGAATTGTCTCTAAAAAAGTGATGTCTGATGTCAATAAGCTTGGAGCAGTCACGAAATACTAGATTCTCGAAGAGTGTGATACAACTTTGATTGTCACAGTAAATGATTGTCAGATCCATTTTCTTACTTGTTAGTTTTGCAATCAACTTGTAAAGCCACATGGCTTCACAACTAGTATTGTTGGCTACCATGCACTCTACCTTTGTTGAACTCAATGCCAAAAAAATTTGCTTTTCTTGAACCAGGATATGACTCCTAAACCCAAACTAAAGCAATATCCTGAAGTACTCTTCCTCTTGCCTACATCTCCTACCCAATCAAAATCAATGAATCCATGTAGCATCAACTCATCATCCCCTGCATATCTTAGACCAAAATGTATTGTGCCCTTCAAGTATCGGAGCACATGCTTTGTAGTAACCCGGTGAATTTGCCTCAGCTCAACCATGAACTGTCTCAAATTGTTCACTACAAAACACATATTTGGTTTGGTATTAACTAGATACATTTAAGGACACAATCAATTGCTTATAGACCGAAAGATCTACCAAATTTGAATCCATGTCAGCATGTAACTTCAGATTTAGTATCATAGGGGTGGCGATGGATTTGTAATCCATCATCTAGAACCTCTTCATAATATCAACTCTGTATTTTCCCTGCCCAAAGAAAAACTCACTCGTTCTCTGCCACAATTCTAGACCCAAGAAATAGTGCATCAATCCAATGTCCATGTCAAATTCTCTAGCCAACTCTTACTTGCTCCCTATAGTGAGCTTCTTCGAACTCCCTGTAAGTATCAAGTCATCTACATACACAACCAAAACCAACAAATCAGATCCATCAAATAAATAATATAGATTGGGATCTGCAGCTATTTTGGTGAAGCCCAAACCTAACTGGTACTCATCAATCTTGGAGTACCAAACATAGGGTGTCTGCTTCATCCCGTAATGAGCTTTCAAGTTTCTTCGACCTACACACATGGGTCTCTTGCCCATGCACCTCAAATCCTCTCAATTGATTAATGTACACTTCTTCCTCAACCAAGTCATTCAAAAAAGTCATCTTAGCATCCATATGATTTAACTACTAACCAAAAATAGCTACTAAAGATATAACGGTCCCGATAGAAGTATACCTTCACAACTAGAGCAAAGATATCCTCATAGTCAACTCCCTTCTCCAAGAGAATCCTCTAGCTAAAAACCGAGCCTTGTACTTCTCTATCTCGCCATCAATTGCATGTTTCACCTTGTACAACCACCTCGAATCCACCACTGATTTTCCTTGTTGGTCTCAACACCAAGGCATCATGCCATACCTGCTAACCTATTGCATCCTCATAACTGGAAGGCTCTGCATCAATAATTGAAGACATTAGAGCAACATAACTAGGAAACTCCTTATGAGGATGACATACCCGAAAAGAAGTCTTTAGAGCACCAACTTGCTCCTCTATCTAGTACAATATCTATTGAAGCCATTTCGGCTTCCTGGCTATGCAAGGCTGTAAAGGTGTCTTTGTACCTACTTTGGAACCTCCCTGATCTGAACTTGTACTCCCTAAAACTAGTGGATCAACACTTGGGGCCTCGAGTGTTGTCTCCTCTTCGATTGTTGCTAGAAGCTCCTGAAATCTAGAAGACCATGCATCCTCATCCACCTTCACATCCTGACTAACTACTATCTTTCTCTAAGATAGAACATAAATTTTGTAAGCCTTGTGAGGTCTCATTGTAGCCAACTAGAGAATCCTTCAAACTGGAGGGTTCAAACTTCATCCTCTTCTCTTCTCAAACATAAATGAAAATTGGACTCCCAAATATTCTGAAATGAGAAACACTCGGTTTCTCCCCTATAAAAGCTTCCTCTAGAGTCTTGTCCTTCAACTCTGTGAGGATACCTATTCAATATGTAGACTGCAGCACTACAAACTTCTGCCCAAAGAAACATATGCAGATTCAAATTATAAACCATAGACTTAGCAATCTTTACTGTGGACCACTTCTCTCTCCACAACCCCTATGGTTTGTACAGTATTGTAAACTCCTTCGTAATCCCTGCTTCTTTACAAAAGGAATCAAAGTCATTGGAGGAACACTCTCCTCCATTGTCTCATTTCAGTACCTTGATCATCTTGCCTGTCCGGTTCACAATAAAGGCTTTGAACCCCTTAAACCTCCTAAAAAGATGTCATCCTTGGTCTTCATAAAATAAATCTAGGTCTTTCTAGAAGAATCATCAATGAGAGTAATATAGTACAAAATACCTATCAATAAGGTTGATGACATAAGTTGAGAGACATCTAAAAGAATCAGATCCTAAGTAGCCAGTTCGGGTACGGTATGGGTATGGGTGTGGGTACGAAGTACCCAATACGTGGGTACAACGATTTTTTTTGCATTGGGTACGTATGTACAAAAAATATAGAAATTATAGCCTAATAAATCAGAAATTAGAGACATTTTCATTAATAACCATAAAAGTGTGCATATAAAATACAAAATAACCACAAAAATGAAAATATTATCCGAACGCCAAATGTCATAATAATCAAATATCTCAAATGTCATGTGTTGGTCATAATTAATTACATCAAAATTAATATTCAGTCATCTTGTTTTTCATCAAGAGCATCAATATCAACATCATGTGGTGCACTAGAACCACAAGCTCCACCACTCCCGATAGCTCCACCACTCTCGCTAGCTCCACTACTCCACCAACTATACTATGCCTCCCAAGAGAGTCAATGTCAAATGACTAGTGTGGAAGGGAAGAATTCAGGTCAACATCATCAAGATTTATACCCCAATGATTTCACAACCCCTCATTGTAATCAAGCTTCTTGTGGGAGATAAGGCACAAGTTCAAGTATATGTAGACCAAGTCCTCGGCCTTTTTTTCTCCTAGCTTGTTGCGCTTTTGTGAGTGGATGAAGTTGTATGTGCTCCAATTCCACTCACAAGAAGATGAAATTGTAACCTATATTAAAATTTATAAGTTAAAGCTAAAATTCAAGTTTAAAACAAAATTAAAAAGAAAGTCAAACATTCAAAAAAATAATAGCCTTACTTGTGACAAGACCTTGAATGCAATATTTTGAACGGTTGGTGTTGCTTGGCCATGTAGGTGCCACCACATATGTGCATCCTTCTTGTATTTGTCCTGCATGGCACTTAGGCTTTGACCTTGGAAGGTGATGAAATTCCCAAACTCAGTCATAAATGTGTCTTTTACCTCGAGATCGGGGAAAATATGGGCTAATGCCAACTTGAACCCTTCAACCACTTCCACGTCCTAATATGGTGCCACCCTCCTGGGCAAAGAAAGGATCCATGTGCAATAAAACCAAGGAGTTAATGCAAAGGAAAGGAGATGTAGCCGGGTGGTCATTTTGTTCCACCGATCGATGAGGATTGAAAACACTTCTTTAAAAAAAACTTCCTCAAGATCTTGCTCGTTTGCACTAGTGATGGCTTTAATCTTCTCAATCATTGAGTTGATGTTGTCATATACTCCTCCCAAATATGGATGATCCATGTCTGTGAAACAAATCATGTTCATGATGGGCTTTGTGATACTCAACAAATAGTCTACCATGCGTTGTAGTGCCTCTTTCACCTTCACAAGTCATCTCAAGACGATTGTGTGAGAGATGAACCTTGTCTCAGCAACCTATTAACAAAATAAAACAAAAGAAAATTTAAAAACTTACAAAAATAAAAAACCTACAAGTAGATACTAGGTATTAAACAAATTTAAAACATAAAAAAGAATTTACTAAATAAAATGAAAATAAGAAATTTACAAGTACCTTCAACAGCTCTAAAGAAGAGAAGTTTCTAAACATGGCTTGGGGGAGGCGATGGTTTGTGATGAACATCTGAATCTCCTCTCCCTTTGCATACACTTGGCCTATCCACGGAATTTTTTGCCAATCTTTTGAAGCATGAGGTTGAGCGAGTGGACAGCACAAGGTGTCCAAAAAATGTGTGGATACCATCCCCACGGCCTTGCATTTTTTTACGTTATTCGTAATGACTTTGATAACGTTTTGAGACCCCACCGCCCCAATGGATTCAATGAGAATGTTGGCAATGAACCCCCCATCCTTCACACATCCCTCGCAATCAACGGCCTTCAAAAACATTGCCCCTTTAGAGCACACTGCAACCACGTTGATAAGAGGCATATTGTTTGCATCTTTCCATCCATCAAAAATGATGGAGACCCATGTTTCTACCCATGAATCCCTAATCGGCTGCAATGAATTATCAACATATTGTTTCTGCTTGGCCAATAGGGTGGTGCGATTTTTTTCATACCCTGGCCCTTGGTAAACTTTTGGGGCCTCATTCACTGCTCTTATTATGTCCTTCCAATATGGTGACCTAACCATATTAAAGGACAATTTGTTGGCGTACAAGCAACAAGCAATATGCTCATCCGCTAGATCTCTCGCCTCATTTTGAAAAGACCTCTCCAATGGTCCTTTTGTTCTACTTCTTTTGCTTGAAGGAGTATTTTCATCCTATGTGGGGGGTGATGGCAAAAACGGATGTCTTGGGGCCATCACAATGGAACTACTAGCAGCAGATGGGGCCATTGGTGGCTTCCTTGATCATATCCCTTTTTTAACAAAGGGTGACCCATTTTTGTGGTGTAGGTTGTGTTTACTTCCTCTTGCTCCTTGATAAATTTAAGAATTTGTGTTTTTGACATTGGAACAAGACGTGTCCCTTTATATCCTCTAAGACCCGTATTAGGTATGTGACATAAGTGGTCCTTCACCCAACTATATGAACTATGGTGCGTAGCATTGCACCAATTGCATCTCCATTTAGCCCTCCCCAACCACCTAGAACCAAACTTAGAATTATCACAAGCCTCCAAAGTGGTGATTGTTCATCAGGTTCAAAGTGAAATTGCTCTTCACCCACTAACCCATAACTAACTGACAATATGATTGTAAAAATGTAGCTCATGTTAAATAAACATGAAAACTATCGCCAAAAAAAAATTGTAACTTAGAAAAATAAATAAAAAATTCAATGTTCAAAAACTTACCTTGGCAGCGAATGGGCTCCTCAATCACCTTAGGAACATGATTCCAATGAAGTTTGATGAAGCTTCAACCTTGGGTGAGCAATGGAAAGTATGCAAAGAGAAAAAGAGAGAGAATAGTTTTTTGTTTTGTGGTCTTTTATCTTTGTTCTTTGTGTTTGAGTTACTTTTTAGGGTTAGAATGAGTTTTTTATTATTATTTTGATGTTTTTATGTTGTTTTATTGAAAAAGTTTATAAAAAAAAAAGACATACCTGGGCATACACCGGGAGGTACACAAGTGGTATTGTACCCGTACCATGTCCTAGGTACATACCCAGGCTAGGTACAAGACTCAAGGAACCAACTTCTTAGATCAGATCTAGAATCCCCGTGACCTGTGCTCACCACACAAAAAAGAGGTCTTGGCATGCTTCCTAAGTGCACACTCCTCTCTTCTCCATTTTGAAGTCGGGGAATCCAACCACCATGTCCTTCAGAGGAGACAACGATCCCTAGATTGGGTGCCCAAATCTTGTGTGTCGGAATTGGCACAGATTGTCACTATAGGTCAATAAAGCTCTATGTTTCACCAAATCTACTAACTTGTAAAGGTCACCCTCTCAAACTCCCTTGGCCAAGACTTAACCAAGCTCCTACACTTCAAATCTGTTAGACAAGAAACTAAAAGTAGAAGAATCTTAGTCATACCAAGAACATATAGTACCTCATGAAGCTCTAGAACTTCTATAAATACTTGGCATCATCAAAAAGCTCCACATGCATGTTGGTATGTTGTTGCTTCAATCTGAAGAAGGCCACCATGTTCAAAGGCATGTCTCAAGCCTCCACTTTCAATATACCACCCAACACTTGAGACTATGTTGGTGTAAAGGCAAAACACCATGGCAAAGGTAGTGTCAAGCTTGACAATCAACTCATCTATTCCTAAAGCTTCCACACTTCCTACGAACTGTTTTTGTTGCTATCATTGTTGCTTTCCCTTCCCTTTCTTTTTCTTTGGTCACTAAGAAGCATAGTGGTCACACATATCGCAATTAGAAGACTCAAATCCTTCTTCTGGCGATTAGATAACCCTATGTCTTCTTTCTTCTTTTGACCATTCCTAAATCATTTCTTACCTTCCTTCCTCACCTTCTCGATGAGGGCCTAGTCTGGGACATCATCCTTAAAACTATTTGAGACTTATTACTGTCTCATCTCTTCTCCAATGAAAGCATCCCACAATTGCTCGAAGTCAAGTAACTTCTCTCAACCAAATATAACCTAAACAAAATTGTGCCACAGTGGACTAAAGCCATTCAAAGCAATGCAAACTAGCTTATTATCTTTGACTTCATCCCTAACTGCACCAATATGATCTCAAAGTTATGCTAGCTTTATTAGATAGCTTAGCTCTATATATGTCTTGCTCGTGCAGGTATTGTTGAGCTTGTTCCGCAAAAGGATCACCTTGGATACATTCACACTTCGATACAAGTTCCCAAGGAATAGTACATTTCCTTGACAGTCTTCTTGGTGGCGCTATAAGGGACATACGGTCCTTCACTTAATCTAATAGGATTTGTTTCAGCTTCATTGCCTTCTTGTTGTAGTCTGCCAAATCTTTGGGATCTAAGGGAGGCATCATAACCTTCTTCTCCACAAGGTACCATAATTATGTTTCTTCCAGGATATTTTGCAATCTTATCTTCAACTGCACATAGTTAGAGGATCCCTCCACAAGTGAGTAGCACATACTGAGAGTTTCCATTGTTGCAATCGTTTGAACAAGCTTCAATCTACAATCAAGGAATCAACTAGAGTTTCACATCCCACAACCCTTCATAGGTCCACGTGCCAATTACTAACACAATTTTGTTTCGATCACTGAAGCTTGGACATACTACCCCACTGAAATGCTCTGATAGCTCTCTACTTCAGATAGTTAGCTCTCAATACACGAAATCTAGAAGATTTCAATAATTGTGCTCTAATACCATGTTGAAAATTCTACATCGTGGTATGAAACTCTGATCTTAAAGCACCCTCAACTAGATAGCTCAAAACTAAAAGCCAATCAAAACTACTGAACTTTATATGCTAGAATCCACGATCACATACAAGAAAGAAACACTAACTGAGAAATACTCAGATTTGCTCCAAAGCACATCATTGGTTATTTAATCAGATAACAAAAGCTACAATGCTTTGCAAGACAATCTAGAAAAATACTCAAGCTGACTGAATAAAGCACCTACCCCAGGCCTTCTTTTAGAGTTGAAGAAGAGACCCTAAAAATAGCCTTGATCCTAAAATTGGATCCATCCTAATATTAAATAAACCCTTGACCTAATTTTATCCTAGGGATTTGCACCCTTAAATAAAAAGGAAAACTTCATAAAAGCAACCTACTAAATAAAAAACTGCTATTCTAAAATTGGAAAATGAATTACATAAAAGCAACTACTAAATCTGAACTGCCATGAATAGGGTTGTTGTTCTCTATGACCGTACACTTTGTTGAAGTGCGCCCAAGTTCCACACCTACGCCCTCTTTAAGGATGCATTCTGGAGTACCATAATCTAACAATTAGTGTCTATTTCCAATGAGCAGTCATCCTTCAAGAAAAATCAGGTTGGGTCTTTCCTTTGTTCATCATTTAGAATTATCTCCATATTTTCTCTCTAGAATAATCACAATTACCATAATTTAAATTGAAATTACCATACTTGACTGTCTTTATTTCTATAATCTAAATTAGCTCACAGTTTGGTTTGGTTTATACCCTTAGGTGTAAAATGATCAAATTATTTTGGTGAACATGTATAATAATTAAACACCAACCCTAAAGTTTCCATCCCCATTAGGGTCTCATTTTTCTCCCCTTTTAGGATCTGATTTTCTAATTTCTTTGTATTGCATGAACAAATAATTTTGGCTTATATCATTAGCCTTAGCTTTCTTGGTGTTTACATGTTTACATCTTATGTCATCTAAGAAAGTCGGATCTCTTACACTGATTAGACGAAGTGTTAGGTTGAGGGTGTTGTTATTGATCATATTAGGATCCCTCTGACTCAATCTTGCACTTGTTTGCAAAAGAAAATAGTGAACTTGTATGAAATGCATGTTTCTTCTTTTGTTGATACAACTATGGATAATGCAAATACACGTGTTGAAATTGTAAATGATGATCATGCCTTTGTTTGTGAAAAACATAATTGTCTTACTTGTAAAACCAAACAAATAGTAGGACAAAGTTAGGGAACACCTTAAGTTATATCCTATAGAGATAGATGTGATGTTACATGTGGCTAGGGCAGAAAAGAAAAAGCTAGCTAAGGAAACCACACCTGAGAAGATAAAAAATGAACCCTTGACTGAGACTAATCCGCCTTCTAAAGGCTCACATCCTACACTAGATGTTTAGACTAATGCTCCTATTTTTCATACTCATGTGTCTACACTTATAAGTACCTAAGTGATATACATATCCACTATGGGAGCATCACAACTTTCTACTCATATTTCTCTGGGTACTCCTATACAGCATACAATGTCATTTATTCCACCTAGGCCTACACGTGATGTGACACTTTCTTTGCATACTCTATCTCACAACCACGTTGTGCATGCTACTTCACATATTGCTATAATCCCTAGTCAAAATGCATATGCTTTACAAATTCAAAACATTCAAACTTAACTTGCACAATCAAGACAAGGGTCTAACAAATCGAGCAACGTTTTGAGCTCCCTTGAGATATTACCTCCAACTCTTATAGTCAAGATGTGTATGCTTTACAAATTCAAGAAATTCACACTCAACTAATGCTATTAAGACAAGGGTCTAACAAAGCGAGCAACGTTTTGAGCTCTATAAAGTCCCCTTTTTCAAATTGAGAGCCTAAAAATGGGCTTCTTGCCATCCCCTTTCCGTGGCAATGAGCCATGGGTGAGCAAGGGAAAGAATTACATTTTATTTAAGTTTTATTTATTAGATTAAATGTTTCTTTTAGTGTTTCCCTTTATAAGGCAGGTCGGCTGTGATTGGAGAGTCATAAAGGCAAATTAAGAGATTAAAAGAAGCCCAAGGAGCTCGGTCCACTTCTATTTGGCCTTTGGCGCCAAGCAAGTTCTATAAAAGGAGACTTGTGACTTCATGTGTATCCCATCTTTGGCACATTTTATCTATACTTGGTTTTTTGGGCAAAGCGCTCATTAACTATCCACTTGAGGACGAAACCCCTCTTGTGTGGCATTCCAAGGAAGACGAAAACCTTTCTTGTGGCTTGACAAAGGACGGAAACCATCCATTGTGGGTGATTTGAAGACATCTATTGAAGACTTCTTGCAGATTTGGATCTAAGGCATCAAGGAAAATATCTACAAAGGCTTTGCATGCATTTTGGACCTCTCCTGAAAGGGAGCGACTAGGGTTTGGTGTTAGTTGGGTGCCTTTTAGGGCACATACTTTAGATTTTATTTGATATTTTAATTCGGCATAACTTTTAAGGCCGGAATCTATCTTTCTTTGTGGTTATCAGGGTTTGGAAACCTCTCTTTTCATTATTTTCATGGGTTGTACTTCTGTTGTTCAGAATTAAATTTTCAGCTGAGTGTGTGATATGATTTGATAATTAAAAGTGCCTTAAATTCTTCCTAGAATATCTATCCATATTTTGGTTGAGTTATTTGATGATATTTGAGTATTTTCCTTTATTTCTGGACTGTTGTTATAAAAATCAGACAGCTGATTTCCAGTTGTTAGAAAAATCAGTTTGGTGATCTAAAAATTTGAATTTAATCTATTGGGGTTTGTGTGGTTACCTACTTTTTCAGTTTCAGTTCCAAAAAGGGGCATTACAAGCTCCCTCGACATAGTACATAATCTATTGGCTCTCGAGATCCTTAGTAATTCTTTGCCCACTGCTTTTGTAGAACCTAAGTTTACATTATTTGATGGCAATGGTGATCCCCAACAACACATCAAGACTTTCTTTGTTGCTTGTCTAGATTATGAGGAAATTAATAAATTGTTAACCAAACTCTTTCCAAGAAGTCTTAAGGACTATGCCTTGAACTAGTTTTACACCTCTCCAATGGGTTCCATACATATGTTTATCCTTTAGTTGACAGATTCTTAGCTCATTTCTCTATTAACATTAGCCAAAAAGTCTACTTTGCTCAAAAACATAGACAAGGAGCTATCAGTGATTGTGTGCTTAAGTACAAGACTATGCTTTCCCAGATGTCACAATCTATCAAAGATAGTGAATTACAAGATATTTTCACTCAAAGATTGCTTCAACCTATTAGAGACACAATCATGTTTCAAGCTCATCAATTTTTCACTAAATTATGTCACATAGTGTAATATCCCTTTTAAGGCAGATCTGAAAAATCTTGGATTTCCCTTGAAACCCTTATGATTCAAATACTGAAAATACTTCAAATCCAACTAGCAAACTGAAAATTATCTTCAAACCCTAACAACAATCTTTTTTTTATGGCATCATGCATGCAAAAACAGCTGGAAATAAATATAGAAACCCTCCAAATTATTTTATTCAAGAGCCAAAACAAACATAACACAAGTGAACACCGAAAAATATGATTTTTTTATTTTTCAGACCAGATGGAATTAAAATATGACACCAGCAAATATACTTCACCAACACAACTGGAAATAATGATTCCAAGCCCAAACACAACCACACAAGAGTGCAAACAACTCCAAAAATTATGATGAAGCCAAATACAAATGAAATTTGGGTTGTCGTGCCCTAGAAGCCCTCAAACTCCTCCAAGATGCAAGTCGCCACCCTAGGAGAGGGTTTGAAAACTTTTGTCAAAGCTCTAGCAGCCCTTCTACCCCTTGCGCCCGCCAATGATGGAGCTTTTACCCCTTTTTGCCAACCAATGGAGATGCCCTAGCCCTTTCCGGGTTGTCCTTATGCACGAATATGACGAGTGAAGCCATTGGCAAAATATTTGGGTTTTCGTCCCCAAATTCTGATCACAATGAAGTTTTTCGTCCTCAAGTGATGAATGCTAAGAGAGTTTTCATCCTCAATAGTTAAAAGTAGAAGCACAAGTGCTCAACTCCTAAAATCCGGATGATAGATAAATGATATATGTCCACAAATGAACCCCTCCTTTTATGGCCTTCCCTTTCTTTTAATTTCTAATTAAGTGTCGGCCCACTTAAAGTAGAAAAGTATTCTTATTTTAAAATTAAAACATAAGTGGCCGACATAAAGTTACTTTTTGGCTCACATAGTTTTAATCTTACCATGTTCCCCTTTCCTTCATCTTATTAGCTTGTGGGGAATAATAAAATAGGCTAAGGATCTTCGTTCCACTTTAATTTCAAAAAGGGGACATTACATATAGTTTAGCTTTATAAGATTAAGCTCCTTGCTACTAATAAATTAAAATACGAGAGCAATAACCCCACATCCTCCGGAGCTAAATTTCAATGTATAACACCCATCAAGGCTAAAGCTAATGATGCTAAGAATGAGGCTAAGACATCACTTGATATGGTTTCTCAACCAACTAACAGGATTGTCCTTTCCGCTCAACAGAGACAATTCACATATTTGTCTCGACCTCGTCATAAGGTGCTTCAAAAACAACTTG
The DNA here is from genome assembly GCA_019776745.2 of Taxus chinensis. NCBI lineage: Eukaryota > Viridiplantae > Streptophyta > Pinopsida > Cupressales > Taxaceae > Taxus > Taxus chinensis. The sequence goes on along the minus strand of CM034152.1, from coordinate 480,837,172 downwards.
AATGCTATCTTATTTCTCTACCTCCACCTACGACGATCGATGCATCTAAACAACTGTCTAAGAGCTTTGATGTCAATGAATATTGCAATTACATCAGGTTATTCAGCTAAAATATGTTTTGACTTGTGACATAAGATTCAAGATCTCATTGATAACAACACCATTTAACTTAACGATGACAACACTCAATTGAACGAATCAATTGCACAACCTAATCAACATCTAAATATGTTCACCAATCCTTTTCTTAACCATGTTGCACAAGAAACTAAGACGAATACTGAGGTACCTATGACTTATCATGCAAAGCCTCCTATGGCTTCCTATGCTCCTACAGTTAACATTGGTCATCCTCTAAAACAGACTCATTGGTACACTTACAAATGCAAGATTACAGTGACCTACCATTACATTTAATGACTAAGAGATTTCTGATAATGATTTCATTGGCGAGCCTATATTCATACGTGCTTTCATTGATTCACATCAAATATAGAGCGCTATCGCAGACAATGGATTAGACGAAAACATATGCAGTATGATGCTACTTACTGGTGTAAGATACACTCATATTAATTTGAATGATACAATGGCTATAGTCAAGGGCTTCTATGGACAACATCAAAACCCTCTTGGGGGCATTTTTTACCACTTATGATAAGACCTAAAACAATTGCTACTTGGTTCCTAATTTGCCTAGCAATGGCGCATGTGACATATTATTAAGACGACCTTGGATACATAAAAAGTGTGCTATTTCTTCCACATTACATTGGTGCTTTTAGTATGTACAGAATAACAAGATGGTTATTATTTATAGTGTTCTTTATGAGTACCGTATTCATCTTGAAATATTATATAAAATGCTTTCACAATGACCCATCATACAACCTCAGGAGCCAACAATCTGAGTCCACCCCACAACACCTATTTATCCAGCTCCTAAGCTAGTCCTACAGCAATAACCGCCCATGAGCGTTAACCGAAGAGTACCCAAACAATCTCTACTCGCACAACAAAGAGTACCCAAACAATCTCTAGTCATATAACAAAGACCGCAGATCATTATACATGAGACTCTTAAAGACTACTAAAGTTGTGTTGCACATGCATGACCATATCAATGACATGAATGATTCAAGTTACTTTACAGTTGCAATCAATTTTTGGATACTAATAGCGATACACCTACGACTCCCTGCCCATGGTGTGTAACATCTACATTAACTGGTCCAAGACATTCACATGATTACAAGCTGCGATCATTTTTTGGATACTGATAGCGATACACCTACGACTCCGTGCCCATGGTGTGTAACATCTACATTAACTGGTCCAAGACCTTCACATGATCATCCCCTTGATGGGATCATAGAATAGCATTCCTAACCCATCATTATGCCACCTTGAATACGCAAATTATCGTACATAATTGCTTGTTAACTTGCTTTTGTTTAATCACCCTCTCTTGAGTTGATGGACTTGTTCCTTTGTTCTTCTATTTTGACATTAACGTTTTTGTTTTCCCATTGATTATAAGTAAATAACAACCCTCCTTGGTATTCTTTCCCTCTCCGCTCTGTTAGTCATTTGGAATGCTACTTGACTAGTTATACTTTTCCAAGTTTGGAAAAATTATTGTAAACTAGTTTAAATTAGAAACTGTTCTACCTTAGCCATTCAACAAGCTTATTTTCACTCCTATATTTCTCTAGAGTTGGAGGATATCAATATGCAAAGCCACAACTTAATTGTGCTTATAAATAAGATTCATGATTGTATCCAACAAGTGCACTACTAATCTCACTCGTATTGTTCAAAACAATAATTCGTCGATAGGCGTCCACCTTTGAAGTTGCCTTTGCTAGAAAGTGTCAAAATCCGACAATGTTTTTTGAGCATACTTTTTCCGGCAATATTATTTTCTCCTATGCCAAAATAAATATATAAATATTTAGATTCTCTAAAATGTAATTTGCAACTCTTGTGCAATTGCTAGTTATATTATGTTGCTCGGGATAACTTGTTTTCCTTGGGGCGGACCTTTGTTGGACTTACTCCCTTTTGTATTTTGATTTCTTAAATTTTTAAAAAATGGACCATATTTATTTCAGAAAAGTAAAAACAATACCTGATTCAAAAAACCGTTTGCCATTGGCTAAAGAAACTCGAGGGTGGAAGTTCAAAAAAATTCACCGTTCCTCCTCTGTTGCTCTACAGATTTTTGTTTGGTGTCTCGATCGAATCGGAGAGTGCATCAATTTCATCAACTTACCTGGTATGTACGTTGTACCTTTTCTTCCTTCTTTGTTATCTCCTCTTTTCTTTCATCTTTCCCCCGTTTCTTTTCTTGATTCCCCTATTTTTCCCGCATTAGGGGTTTAGGTGATCGTTTTGCCAGCTATCCACTTTTACTAGTTCTGCTTTCATTTGACGGATCGTTACAGCACAACACCTTACAACATGTTTATTGGAATTATGGTTAGTTTTTTTGTTTTTTGCTGCGAGGGGGTTTTGAAACTGATTTTAACACTTGATTATATTGGAGTGCACGGTGAAATGAAATGAAATGAAATTATTTTAATTATGTTTGGGACATAAGACAGGGACTCTGCGAGTTTCTGATTGACTTGCGGAGTCTTGAGCCTAGATGGCAGTGGCGAGTTTTGCTGCCTGACTGGGCTGCGTCGAGGATCTAGCATTTTTTTTTGTTTTTTTTTGAACTTGCACAGAATCGCGCAAACCCACAAATTTATTGAAAAACAAAAATTAAATAAAGCCACCTTAGTTTAAATAGACAAACAGAATGTGGAGTAATTTTTTTGGAGATTCTACTGCATAGTTTCAAGTCAATCTACATTGACAAATATTTTATGAGGAGTGGTTCACAAGAACCCATCTCTCATGAGCATGAATGATCCACTTGGCACTCATTGCATCTAGGCAATGCTCATGAGTGAAGCATCGGGACTTTCTGCGAGGTCACCCCATACAAGTAGGACTCTGGGTCTAGCGTGCTTAACTATGCGGTTTCCCCCACAATCAAACCAACTTAGCTTGCCACCCCATTCGCAAAACCTTCAACAAATGTTGTCTTATGAACCATTCAATATGGAGCTCCCTAGACAAACAAACATTAATTTATTAATGTGTTTAAACGGCAAAATTACAAAAAGTGAGACCCTAACTTCTACATTTGTTGATCTGGGGTTTGCAATTACTGGATCTGTTTTGCTGTTATGGGTCTGTTTTTGGTTTTTCATGCTATTGGGCAATCTTTTTTTTGTAGCTTTTCTTTTTAAATTTTTGGAGAAGATTTGAGCCTATCATCCATTATCCCTTTAGCAAACCTTGGTTAGCGACCTTAATTTCATTCTATCTATAAATTTAGCGTCATTGTTATGCATAAGCATCAACCTTCTTTATTGAATTTTCAATATTTGGTTAAATTAGCGACTTTTTAATGTGCCTAGTTTTACCGAGTTTTTGTGGAATTTTATTGCTGGGTCTGAGTCTGGGTATAAAATATGTCTGGTGAGTCCAAGTCAACGAGGGTGGGACTGTGTCTGTTTTAGCTGTCTCAACTGTGAAGAGGTCTCAGCTTTATGACATTGTTTCTTATTTATAAAGGTTGGTTCTATTGATTTGGATCAGAAATTCTTGTAGATGCTTTATTCTTGCCTCTTCAAAGAGTGTTAACATGGAGTTCACATCTAGTGCCTCATTATGCTTTTCTGAAATGTCATTTTGAGAACAACAGAACTTCATGCTTGTATATATTATTCAGATGTTGTACCCCTTGGGTTTGGGTCTCATTATTACTCTTGACACACATGCACACATGACTCAACCCTCAACCCTGTGGAAGGCCTTTTGTAAGTAAAGGCTTAGGGCATGCTGAAAACATTATGGAAATGAGACAGGCTTGCAACAGTCTATTTTGCAATGGATCATCATCATTTCAATAGAAACCACATCACATGCTTACCTGATTTACCTTACCTTGCTTTCTTTCTCAAGAATTTTTACATCTCCTCTTAGTCATTGACATGCAGAAAACACAGTGTGTTGATTTAATAGAGCATGATACAATTTTGTGAGTTTTGCATCCTCTAATTCTTGATGGTAAGTGATCCTAAATTCTGGGAGCAATATTTGCGCTCTCAATATCACATCCTGCCTTTTATTCTTGAGAACCTCTTCTAATAAGATTATATGACTCTCTTTGAAAGAAAAAGAAAGCATAAGGATTTAAAAAAATCACCCTTCTCTTCTCCAATGTTAAGATAAGAAAAGAGACAACATGGGGGACAAGATGCTGGTAGAGGACAAGGGAGGCATCACCAACCAAGAGACTTTGAAAGTCCTTGGGATGGGCTGGGAGCCAAAATTTGCATGGGAACCCTTTCAAACCAAAAAGACCAAAATGAATTTATGTCACTGCTGAGTCAACGACCTTTTATTACTTTTTTGGATATTTCAGAAGGTGATATTATCAAATTTATTTGATGACCATCTTACTTCCTCAATTATGGCTTTTAGTTTCCAAGTTGAAACCTAGTTATCTTTCATGGAATTTATGAAAATTTGAGAATCTCTCATCATCTTTCTCCTACCAACCCTGATTAAGAGTAATCTGAAGTTCTTTGATCGTAGCTTGATTATTTATATTCCTTTTCTAAATCCAACTCATAGATCATTGCCTAACAATCTACATCTTTGAAAAGGCCTCATCCTCCATCAAGGTTTGATTACTTTTGTTAGTGCTATCAAAGTTCACTTCGATTATTTTTTGTGCCATCTAATCTTATGCTTCACTATCCTATTCTCTCGAAACCCATTATCAGAATTTCTTTTGTTTGTTTTCATACAATTGTACTTGAAAAAATAAAAAATACAATCCATATGTTCGCATATCATTTTATTTGGTTGCATACCTGGAATCATAGCCTATTGCCATGTAAGACTGCTTGATATGTTTTAATGTCTTATGGGGTGTAATATCCCCTTCCCAATCGAAGACCTTTGGCCTATTTTGTCAACCCAACGGCCAAAGGAAAAATATAACGGTGACTTAAGTTTTATTGATTTTATTATATTGTGCATAAAAATTAAAATATAATAGCACATATGATAAATTAATAAACTTAACATTAAAATAGAACCGAGAAGACTCAGAAAAGTGCATAAAAAGAAAAACACTTATTTAATTTGTATTTTCTAGGGAAAAGGGTGACTTGCCTTGGGGGTAATAATGGGAATTTAGAAAGGATAAAACATTTCTATTTTGTATTCCCTCTAGGGAAAAAGCCACTAGACTTGGGAGAAGAAAATAATTATTAAATGCCTTTTGTATTCTCCCTAAGAGAAATGGAGGGTGGAAAATGCATTGAAAGAATCATGCAAGCTGATTGGTGGCCTTGAAGGTTGTTTTGAGTCTCTTCTTCCTTTAAAAGGAGAAGTAGACTTGCTTGAGAGGCATTCCATATTCACTTGATATATTTTGAATTGTGTTGAAGCTTGAAGCTTTCACCAAAAATATTCTAAGGACGAAAACCCTTATTATATTGCCTCTAGAGGACAAAAACCCTCTTAGAGATTAAAAGGAATTTCTACACTAGATCTTCCATAGAGCTTACAAAGAATTTCAGCATTTCCAACAGTAGTTGAGGAGTTTTTGCAATAAAGGTTTGAAGAACTTATTTGCAGCAATGTAATTGCATTTTTCTAAGTTAAAGCGACCCATCTTTGAGCTAATTCGAAGTTGTTTTGAAGACATTTGGATCAGCACTTTCTGATCATTTATTGCATTGATTTTTGGGAATCAAAGCAAAGTATTTTCAGATTTTTCAAAGGGTTTAAGAGGCATTTTCAGTCATATTTGTATGCAGATTTCAGAATTGTTTTGCAATCATTATTAGCCTCTAAAAATCAGATTTAATGCATATTTGGGCTTCTAAAAAAATAATCATCAGTTTATGATAGAAAGAAAATTATTTGATTGCTATTTGTATGGATTTTACAATCAAACCCTAGTCGCCATTCTGGATTATTTCTCGCAGCAATCAAAAATAAATTTGTATGGTCTTATACATCGTCCTAAAGTCTGATTTTGGCCTTGAAAAATCTGCATGTTAGTTTGGAGTGAAAAGGGGTTTAGTTACTTGCTAATTTTCATGAGAGTTCAAATCTGCCCTAGTCTCATTTATCATACTTTAATTCAGATCTGCTGTATGATTTGGTAAATATTTTATTATTTCGCGCTTGTGGTGTTGGATTTGCCTAAAATCCAAGTTGGGTCAAAGATGTTCATCTGGGGACATTACAGTGGTATCAAAGCAATGTATCCTCCCAGCCTGTGAAGGAAAAAAATCAGATCTGGATGTAAGTAGAAAAAAAAAAGCATCAGACATGCAGCTCTTTACAAAGTTACTGCCGTGGCGGGGTAAGATATCTATTTTTTATGGTACTAATAAAATTTCTGTGAGATCATGGTTGTTAGAATTGGAGGCATACTTGCTATCAAATCCTATGTGTGTGGATGATGCCCTCATATTCATTACTTATCATTTGGAAGGGATAGCAAAGGATTGTGGTATCATTTGATAAAGACCCAAGGGGAAGAATCTGTCTACTTCTTTGATGAATGCAACCAAAGGTTCATGGAGAGGTTCGATGTACCGGAGGATAAAGGTGAGAAAGGGGTAGAGGAGGACAAATCAGATCTCCAGCCAAATGAAGAAGAAAAAGCTTCAAAAGGTATGATTTCCATTGAACAAAATAATTGTGTTAGTGGAACTTTGCTTGTTAGAGAAATTATTCCATCTCAGGAGAAGAAATTTGTATATGCAAGCAAGGAGGATGTGATGGAAACTCTTAAAAAATGTGAGGAATGAAATAGCAGAGCTAGGGTTGCTAGATTGATAGCCGCTCAAGCAAGACAACATCTACAAGAGTTCAAGGAAAAAATGGCTTCGCTTAGTGGGCAGCAAGGTATGAGGGATGATATTCCTCAAGTTATGGCATCCAAAAGCATGGAAATCCCTTTTCAAGGACGGAAGATTGCATGGATTGAAGATTGTGTGAAAGAAGGTATGTCATCTTGTTTATTGCAGTGGTTGACTTACAATGATACTCATCCCATTGTTGACAAAAATGAAGAGGAATTAATACAAGAAAGTCCAATTATCATGAAGACAAAGGATGGTGAAGACCTTGATGGTAGTCCAAGGTATGAATGGAATAATAATGGGTCATATTTATTGTTGCATAATGAACCATTTCAGATTTGCTTTATTCTTGAGGTGTACGGTAATGCAAGTTGTAGAATAAAGCATGTGGATTCCTGGTTCCAAATTTATGAGTATAGGCATTATGAGAGCTACCTATTTTTGCAAGAGCTCTCTCATTTGACAGGTACAGGTGCAAGGATTTTGGATCACTTCAGCATGTTTTGTCTCTTGTGCATGGCACTTGGACAAAACAAGATCAGAATTGCTTGAGGGCAAGCAATTTTGGGAAGGGAGGACTGTAATATCCCCTTCTCAATCGAAGACCTTTGGCCTATTTTGTCAACCCAACAGCCAAAGGAAAAATATAAGGGTGACTTAAATTTTATTAATTTTATTGTATTGTGCAAAAAATTAAAATATAATAGCACATATAATAAATTAATAAACTTAACATTAAAATAGAACCTAGAAAATACATAAAAAAAAAAGCACTTATTTAATTTGTATTTTTTAGGGAAAATAGTGACTTGCCTTAGGGGGGAATAATGGGAACTTAGAAAGGATAAAACATTTCTATTTTGTATTCCCTCTAGGTAAAAAGTGACCAGCCTTGGGAGAGAAGAAAATAATTATTAAATGTCTTTTGTATTCTCTCTAAGAGAAATGGTGGGTGGAAAATGCATCGAAAGAATCATGCAAGTTGATTGGTGGCCTTGAAGGTTGTTTTGCGTCTCTTCTTCCTTTAAAAGGAAAAGCATACTTGCTTGAGAGGCATTCCATATCCATTTGATATATTTTGAATTGTGTTGAAGCTTGAAGCTTTCACCAAAAATATTCTAAGGACAAAAACCCTTAGTATATTGCCTCTAGAAAACGAAAACCCTCTTAGAGATTGGGAGAAATTTCTACACTAGATCTTCCATAGAGCTTACAAAGAGTTTCAGTATTCCCAGCAGTAGTTGAGGAGTTTTTGCAATAAAGGTTTGAAGAACTTATTTGCAGCAATGTAATTGCATTTTTCTGAGTTAAAGCGACCCATCTTTGAGCTAATTCGAAAATGTTTTGGAGACATTTGGATCAGCACTTTCTGATCATTTATTGCATTGATTTTTGGGAATCAAAGCAAAGTATTTTCAGATTTTTCGAAGGGTTTAAGAGGTATTTTCAGTCATATTTGTATGCAGATTTCAGAATTGTTTTGCAATCATTATTAACCTCTAAAAATCAGATTTAATGCATATTTGGGCTTCTAAAAAAATAGTGATCGGTTTATGATAGAAAGAAAATTATTTGATTGTTATTTGTGTGGATTTTACAATCAAACCCTAGTCGCCATTCTCGGTTATTTATCGCAGCAGTCAAAAATAAATTTGTATGGTCTTATACATCGTCCTAAAGTCTGATTTTGGCCTTGAAAAATCTGCATTTTAGTTTGGAGTGAAAAGGGGTTTGGTTACTTGCTGATTTTCATGAGAGTTCAGATCTGCCCTAGTCTCATTTATCATACTTTAATTCAGATCTGCTGTATGATTTGGTAAATATTTTATTATTTCGCGCTTGTGGTGTTGGATTTGCCTAAAATCCAAGTTGGGTCAAAGATGTCCATTTGGGGACATTACACTATGGTGTTTTGGAGGCATGATTCAGAAATTTTGTGATTTTATGAAATTCTACTAGCGGGTTACTCTCTTTAAAACATTGCGAAAAACAAGACTCTTTAATCCTATTCTATTTGACTTCTAGATAATCATTGGATTCCATGTAGTCACACATACCCACTTACTTGGGCTTTTAAAATTATGTTCTGCAACTCAAACTTGGCACAGCATTTCCGAATAACCTACAATTTAAAAAAGACAAAATTATTAGCTCCGCCTTTTATCTACTTTCTTCAATCCTTCACTTGTTTTCTTGTCACACTACATTAAGTGGAGCATTTTAGGAAGAATTGGCATTTAGAAAGACAAATAACTATTAGCTCTTCCTTTCATAGGTTTCTTCAGTCTCATCACTTATTTTCTTGTCATACTGCATCAAACGGGGAATTTTCGGAAGACTTGGAGTTCTGTAAGAGAAATAATTATTAGCTCTTTCCTTCACAAACTTTCAGTCAATTCACTTCTTTTCTTGTCATATTTCATTAAGAGGGGAATTTCAAAAGAGTTGTAGTTTGGAAAGAAAGTTTATAATTTTCTAACCCGCCTTTAAATATCTTTGTGGTATTACTAAAAACCAAAGGATGATCTCCACATTTACTACTCCATCACAAACAACTGCCTCAAGCGCCAGACAATTGGTTATAAGTGCCTTGAACAAATTTCGAACTGGGCTTAATATCTACCTTGTAAAAAACTAGTAAAAAATAATTTCTTAGTTTTTGCTTTACTGATTTTTTGAATCTTGAGAATGATCACCAAGATAAAATTCACCAAATAGGAGGTAAATGGTGAAACTAATAGAGGTGTAGGGTAGCATTCAACTGATTAAATCATTTATGAGAGTGTTGAATACAATGGTCTACAGTACATTTTATAGAACCCAAAGTTATCCTAAAGTTGTCTTTACTTATTACACGTAATTGTTATAGTATTGGGTCTGCAATACATTTTGTAGATCCCAACGTTTTCCTAAATTTGTCCTTACTTATTATAGATAATGGTTATCGTATTTTTTCAAGTGATTATGTAATGTGAGGAGTCGCAACCATCCTGTCATATACTTTGTAGCCTTCTTATAGTTAAGACGAAAGCCACTATGAACTCCGACAACCTTCTCTCCTCTTCTAGACTAATTTGCTTTGTATTGATGGAGTGAATGTAAGTGTAAGTGGATCAACTCTTTGTAGCCGTGGAGGAACTAGCAGTCTATGAGTGCAACCAAATGGCAAGCTTTCTAAGTTCTAGGATTTTGTTGCCATGCCGCCTCCACCACCCAATTGGATTTCTCTGTGTATACAAAACCTGGTTTATCTCTAGTTTGATTATGTTTGTTAAAATGGTCATTGAGTTCAGCAAACGAAAGAAGTCACTCCCAAAGATTCATGACCAACTCAACTTGAATTTATATGATAATAAGATATTTATTTTCAGATTTGCCACTTCAATTTGAATTTATTGTTTCATCTTTAAGCATATTGAATATCAACAAATGTGACATGATTATTTGTCGTATTAAAACTTTGTTTAAGTTCGAGTTATTATTTACTGTCAAATCATGAAACTGAGAGATTTTAATTTTACTTATTCATATGTAAATAGAGTGAAACACGTTTATTGGCGAAAGCAGAATGAAAAAATAAACACTCCATCCCACTAGATCAAACCCTGGCTTTCATAGCGTTATCAGACGAAACTTCATTTCGAATCCTGTTTTCAAATGTAAAAAAGACTTACCTTGCGACGCAGAGACGAGCAGAGAAACATGATTATTGTCGTGTCAATCCAATACAGATTTTGTTTTAGGTAATTATTGTCGATCGCAATAATCCTGCGCTCGAATCTGAAAAGTTCCTTCTTAGAAAGCTTTTTAATGATTACAAAGCAACTACCTACTACCTAGCATTCTTTTCGATGCCATTTTATGGTACCATCTCCAAATTTCATCATTTATTCCGGTAGGGTATCCTATAATGAGCGAGTGCCGCATATATTGTCACATCCCTCGTTCTCATTCTTTTGCTTATAATGAGTGAGTGCCGCATCTATTGTCACATCTCTCGTTTTCATTATTTATTTTATTTATTTAGATATTAATGTCCACATAAGGCCAAGAATGGCCTATGGGATAGAAAAAATACAAACCAAGAACCAAAACAAAAAGGGAGTGTCGAAACATCTCCGGAAACAGAAATAAGGAAACAACAAATCAACCGTTAGAAGGTTGTAGATCGTGAAACCAATAGAAAGTGCGTTGTCTAACACATCTGGACCAGGTTGTCTGCATATGAGATCTCTTAAGATTCCTGAAATCAGTAATGTGGAAGTAAGAACTGATATTTCTGTACTCATTTGTATTTGAGGACTGCAATTTAAGTGTTCTTTCCCGAATTTGAAGTATTTCACGAATAAATAAAGCTAAGCATTTTTTATCTTCATATCGAATGAGACTCCTTAAAGACCCATTGGAATCTCTGAAAAGACAATGATATCTCCCACAGATTTCATAATAGATGGGACACTTGAATATAAAATGCTCTTCGCTTTCAGGTTCTAGAATACACAACTGACAAATCCGCTCATGTTGTGGAAGGCTATGAGCAGATTCTATCCGAAGAGGGTGAGAGCAAATGCGAAATTGAGCTAAAGGGATCCTTAGGCATGAAGGCAAAAACATCCTCATGTATTCTGGAATTTTGTTTTGATCTTCATGGAAGCAGGAATACAATTGAAAATAGTGAAGAAGCTTTGGTTTCAAAGGCTCTTTTGGAGAAAACCATGTAACTTTCAAATAAGACTTAGTGAGCTCCTCTCGTATACCCTTGTTAACCCCCTGTTTAGTAAGTTGAGGAGCATTAATAGAAAACCCAAGAGGAGGGAGTCTATCAATATCAATATTCAGCTTCTGAAGGAGAGTAGTAATCCTTGCATACCAACAAGATTTGCAACCCTTTTTGGCAAGTTGTACAGAAGATTGAAGTGCCAAATATGGATACCTGTTTTGACCTGAAAATGAATCTACCATGCATCGAAGCCTATGCAACATAGTGATAACATTGAAAATCAAAGAGATAAAGAGAGGACATACCCCAAACTCAGCAAGAATAATTGAGTGAGGAACTAATCTTTTGGCTCAAATATTCTTTGATAACATGGAAATGAAAACTCTTTCCATACGGTTGAAATCATTTTGTCTCAAATATGTACCCCAAACATCACATCCGTATAAAAGAGCTGGTGTAACCAAAGTATGAAAAAGCCGAATCCTCGTCTGAATATCTTGAAATTGGAGCTGAAAACATTGTCTTTACAAAGAATATCATGTTTTGTCGTAAGAATAAGTTATAATATAGAAAGTGGCTTACGAAGGTAAGGGGATAGACATTGTTGCTTAACTGATAGCATGCGCACATGTAAGGCTAAAGCGCGCTACAACGCGCTTCAAACAGTGCATAGTGTTTTCGTATGCGACTTTGATGCAAGCCTTACTGCAGCCCAGACCCTGATGAGCGCCTTACTATGCACAGAATTTTTGGGATTTTATTATTCTGAGGTAGTGACAGATTTGACAATCTTTAATAGTTGTGCAATAAAATATTGTAAAACATGTGTGGCTACCTAAAAACAATAACTGTGAACGTAAGAAATTTATCAAATGTAATTCAATTTTCCCTCTCTCGATGGGTGATTGATGTAAGGGGTAATAGTGGCACACTGGGTTGTGAGGCTCTCATGTGCGGAAACCTGTGGTCAAGGGTCACGTGACATCAGCAAAGTATGCCCTCACTCCTAACTTAGCTCGTCCCATGTGCGAAGGCCATGAGTTTGCAGTTATACGTACGTATGTATATCCTAAGAAAGATGTATACACTTACGCGTAGTTGCATGCCCGACCGTGTAACAATGCTTGTCGTCAAGCATTCGTGGAGTACTTGATAGTTATAACTTAGTTTGTCGTACTTAGTTGTATGAATTTATTTTACCTTGTTGTGTGCAATGATTTCGTAACATTGGTATGTTATTACATTTTTATACATGTTTATGTGATTATGTTTCATCTTGCTTGTTGAAGGTAATGATTTGCTAATATGGTAAATATGTACATGGTTGAGGAGCCCCATATGGAAAGAAATGTTGGAATAATATAGGGTTGCATACTCTTATTATCACTTTGGTTCCTGTCAAAATTACAGGTACCTTTGTTGCTAAAAGTATCTGGAAAGCCTTTGAGATGGTCAAGCCTTTGCTGCGTTGAGTTGGAGATAGTTTTCGCACAAGGCTCGTTTGTAATTCTCAGAATCTTTGGTGGCATCCCATCATCACTGATGGTAATCTTCTGCTTGTTGAAACTCAGAGCATCAAATCTCTCTGGCTTTATCGCAAGGGCATCCATAACATTCACGAGTTGGTCACCCACAGAGGCTGAATTCCTTGGCCTCATCTTAAGACGAAGTTCAATATTGTCAATTCGAACCTCCCATCTATTTGCAAAATTCAGGAGATTATGTGGGATGTTATGCTTCACAAATTGGGGCGTAAACCTCTGACAACTTGGTGGCATGATTGGCGGTGGAATCAGGAAATTGCGTTCTTGTGCTATAACGCTAGAGTTATTTATCATCTTTTGATCCCACTCTCGCCCATCATTGATAAGCTCAATGCCCGATGGGGGTTACAATCCATGCATTCCACTTGGCTTCGCCAGCTTTCACATGCTTGGAATTCTCTTCTTGAACCTAAAGTTAATCATTTCCTTTGGTGTTTGGTTTACCAAGGTCTACCTGTGGGAGAACGACTTAGTCATATTGGCATCCCTAATCCTAAATGTCCTTTTCGTTCTCGCCCTGAGTTTAAACGATTGGTTTGGTCTTGTCCTCATGCTTGAGTGATCTAGACTTGGATCTATTCCTGATTCCAACCCTACCACCCTAAATTCTTTAATTGGCGTCTAACCTTGTTTGGTGACTTTGGCCATTTGCCTCATTATATTGATACTCTTTGGCAATTGTTTTGTGCATGTATTTTGTTTCAAATTTGGAAATCTCGTAATGCCTTAATTTTTAAGCAAGATCAATTTTTTGTTTCAATATCAATTTGTTACTTTTTTTCCGCTAATGACAAAGTGGTCATTTTGTCTACTATGCACATATAGATTCAAGCTCAAGCTGTTAAGGTTGCGCTAGAGTTCGCTCACCTATAGGAGCTTCTAGATCGTTGGGGGAGTGTTCCTTGCATTATTATTCGGGTCCCATCGGATCCTCTGTTTCCACCTCGGCCATTGCCGCCTCGATGGCCACCACCTACAAGACCACATCGCAGAATTTGCTCACACAACCACCGATCAACCTCTCCTTGGAGCTGCTCTTCAACGTTGTCCTCTTCTGGACTTGGCTGGAGCCTACCTCCGAGGGGGAAGGATATTGTTAATTCTCTGCAGTGGGGCTCTCCGCCGCCAGGCTTGTAGACTATTGTCAGATCGCCTCCCCTGGATGGGGTATTATGGTTCCTTTGCAAATGTAGTTTTCAGATCATGATTGTTGACAGGTTGATCCTCCCTCGACCGAGCCGAATAGTGGAGCATTTATCCCTCCCTGGGATGACCCTCCCCCTCCTCCTGGTGTTGCGGCTTGCGCTTAACTATGTTGCTTTATTTCATGTGTTCTATGCTTTCCCTTTGGGCATTTTGATGTAGCCCTCGTGGCGTTCTCTAGTTTGTCGATGCCCTTGTGGCGTTTTGTGGGACCGTGAGTTTTTCGGTCGCCCCTTACTAATGTAACTCTCTTTATTTTTAATTTAATATAAAGGGCATTTCCAATAATAAATATGTACATGGTTGTATTTGTATTATTTCGATATTGGGAAATAATTATGACTATTTTATGTTACTAACCCTTTTGTGTAATGACATTAATCATGGACCGCATAACATATGAAAAGGTTTTATTATGGTGTTGTCATGTTCTGGAAAAGTAACAAGGTAAATGTTTATGTAAAGTTGACTCAAATGATCTTCATTGTGATGGTATAATTGTATTGGTTTTAATTGTCCTTTGAATGTGGTATTTGGTATTTAAATTAACTGGTAAAAGTGTTTATCCTCTACCATACTCAAGAACATCGCGATTGTTTAATCTATGGCAAGCTAGAACAAAAAGTTAGATGACATTATTAACATATTTTCCTGTGATTCGAATTTTCTATTGCATTTGATTGACTAAAAATGAACTTACATCATCAAGTGATGGCATGAATATTGTTTGAAATATATTGGAAAATTTAAGGTAAATGTTGATTTTTTGTTATGGATAAAGGTAAAAAACCTATGGCTTATTTTAAAAGTTACTTTTAATGGCTTTCGACCATAGCACATATAGTGTCTTATTCGCAGGGTCGATTGAGCACACCATGCATGGGAAGGAAATTTGATTTGTTTGATCATAGTCTTTGACCAAACATTTTGCACCATACAAAGTGGTCGATAAATAAGTTAAAGGTATTTTGAATTAAATCATGGACATAGTCCATACCATGCAAATTGGGTTATTATTGTTTTCTTTATTAAACTTTGACCACTCGAAACTCCACTTGGAAATGGGAGGGAAAATATGTGAAGGCGGTGGTGAATTTTCCAAAACCACTACATGGCACCTGCAAACATTAATGAGAATTAAACAGCTCCCAATCCCTCAAACTTCGAAAAGCTTCACTTTGAACCCCTTGTATGCAAAACTAGAACTTCATTTTTATTGTGTGTTGTTATTTTGAGCTCAGTTTGGTCGAGTTATGCATGGCGAGGGGAGGGAGAAACTAGTTTGTGGAGCTATTCTCACATAAATAACTGTTAAAAATAAATGACATTATTGTTAGGATCAATGGTGTATCATTTTTATAAATCTGTAGATATATTTTTGAAGTTCTGTTGTTTGAAATTTTGGGTTTACTTGATTGATTATGTGGAGGATATAGCAAATAAAATTTGCAAACATAATACCCATTTCAGGCATGGATTTCTAACTTTGTCTCTTGTTGGTTCTTACGAAAAGGATGAAATATACTTTTGGGTTGTATTATTTCTTGAGTATTCAATTTTTCATTACAATCTTGTGTCGAAAAGTAAAGGAAAGTTTATTGAGAGGTCAAATGTTTGACTGTGTTTGTAGGAAATTTCCTATGGAGGGTATTTTGTGTGTGTTTGCCTCTGGTTCGATTTGTTTAACTATGCATATTGATTTTAAACCCATACTTTCAAAATACGTTATGGGTATAAGTTATTCTGTTTAGTTGTATTTGGTTACGAGTTGATGAATGGGTTAAGATAGTTTATTTGATTAATTACCCGTATAGGAAAAATATGCATAATGGATATGTATTATTTTGGTTGATCTCACATTTTTTTAATAAAAAAATGTTTTAGGTCTGCATGGTTAAACATTTATCATTTCTTATTAAAGAATTTCCCCGTGAATGATACAAAAACTGGGTGTGACGAGATCTCTGTTGATTACAAATTTCTTTGATGTCATACTAATGTAGTTGAATATTTTCCTTGTACAATACAAACTCGGTTTTTTTATGGGTTTTGTTGGAGCTCAAAATTGTACCCTTGATATGATCATGAAAGATCAAGAATTCGGAAGCAACATGGGATTATCTCTTAGTTGCGGGACTTGAACTGAGACAGACCTCCGTAGAAGTCTGGCTTCCTCTACCTATTCCTAATGCTAAAACAACTCCTAGAAAGAAATACAAATACCTAACACTAAATTATAATTCCAAGGGACCAGGGAAAGAGTAATATGCATAAAATTAAAATCCTAAACTAAGGGAGGTGATAACATCAAGAACAAGGGGAGGAGGTATTCATGTGAGTGAAAATGAGATAAAAATGAAGGAAAGAAGGGCAAACAGAAATTCCACAATCTAAAACAACATTCAAATCACCATTTTCATGGAGTACAACAGATTTGAACTCTGCAAAGACAAGAGAATATGCACATGCAAGGAAAGGCAAGAAATGCAATAGAACACAAGTTAGGGAAGAAAGAACCACAAAACATGAATTTTATTGCCTAAAGGATGCACAATTCATTACAATGTAGGGAATAAGGCAAGAAAATCCTTGCAAAACATCAAATTCTGAGGCCTACAACTCACAAAAGCTCTAGAACAATTTCAACAGAGTTCCTTTACATTTTAAGAAAAAATATCTCTTTACAAAATGCCTAACACTTAGATTCATAGCTTTTTGGAGAGAAGAGAGAGAGAGAGGGGTCACAGACAGTGTTTTAATGGCTTCAACTACCCACCAACACAAAATACCAATCTGTAGAGAAGGAATGGGCAGCCGACATGCTTCAAAGCACGTTATCAGAAATTTCAAATGAAAAAGTGGTGCCCATACTAAATTAGTTCCAGGTAGTTAAACTAACTGCAATTCCTCATTAATGGTTCAAACTATTTTATCCCTTTTATCCTTATAAAAGCTTTCCAAAATCATATTTTTATGATGCCAAATTAAAGGTCTCGAGGAAATATTTCCAACAAGACTGAGTTTTGTCAAGATTTAGAGCATTATGTAGAAAAATATGTGGCCATTTGAACTTTTTGTCTATCGAGAAGAACAAAAATAGGAGGTGTGGAAGTACTTTAATTAGTTCAGGGATTCAGCCTCTTCCAACATGTGCACCTATTCTGTCCTTTTTCCATGTGTAAATATCACCCACTGGATCATGGTATTGGGCTTTGTATTCTATTTGACTTTTATTTTTATTTCCTCATTTCCAATGAAGACTACGGGCCAATAAAACGATGACACGATTCAATTCGTAGTGTCAAAAGATGTGGCCATTTAAAGTTGTCATCTCCTTTAGAAATCGGGAGCTAATAGAATACAATGCATGGCCATCCTTTGCAATTCACCCTGTTGTGGAATCGGTCTTTGCCTAACGTGTGTACCTATTTTGGAGTGTGATCCAATGTTTTAGCCACCCATTGGATCCATGCTACTCTGGGATCAGATGTCTATTTGATTTTCTTTTTATTTCCTTTTTCCTTATGATATTTATGAAGCATATGATCCAATAAGAAGGCTTCACACTATGTTTCGCATGTCACATTCTTAGATCTTCCTTAGACCTTGTTAGTGTCTTTAAAAAAGTGATTTAGTGAGAAGCAATTCCATGTACCTTCATGGGGTTTTCAGTCATTTAAACTAGCCCCCGACTGACCACTGTGCAGAAGTGTTAGCTCAATAAGAAAATAATCCATGCATTCTTTGCAGTGCCAAAACTATTTTATTTCTTCCTCTGACATCCACGAATCATTGGCTAATGAAATGGTTTGCATGCCCTTATGCATTTTCAGACTTTTAATAGTCTCACCTGACAATTATCAGGAGTGCTAGAAAATGAAATGGCATCACAACGCTCTTTACTGTTGTCAGTATTTTCTTTGAAATCCTCTATCCACTATGAAATACTGTTGCCACATGAAGAAGTTCCACTGTCTCTGCGGGATGTTAGGGACAAATAGCCCTGCTGCAATTGGAAGACTCCAATGCACTTATGCATTTCAGACTACATGTCAGGCTACCTTTTCGTCCTCTAGAATTCATTGTCATACTTCAAAAGGAGGTCCAATAAAATTGCTCCACACACGTATCGCATGGAAACTTCTAGCTGTTAGGGAACTTAGAAAATTTTTAGCTTTTATGAATGTGCCAGTTGTCCCGTTATCCAAAAAACTCCCCTAGTGATTTGGATAACTTGCATACACATTATGGCCCTAGGTTATCTAGTAAAGAAGTTGTGTGCGCTCATAATCATTTAGCACATTCCCTTAGTCGCAGTTTACCTGCACGCCCCATTCCTTTGTCCCTTCCACATCTCTCTCACACCAGCCTTCCGCGCACCCACCTTCTTCAAATTCAGTTTCTTTCCACCCCACGCTGCCCAAGTCATTGACCCTTCGTGCGCCGCACCCATTACTTTGTAATAGTTGCGCCTTAACCATACATGCTCTCTACTCACCGATTTGATTCCTCTCCCTGCACGTGTGTCGCGCACTCCCTCCACGCCTTCCTCTATTTTCTCCCCATGCCCTTCTATGCCAAGATCATCTTATGGCACGCTTAAGCATGCAGTGCACAACCTGTCAGCGTGTGCCCAACAGGGCACCGAATCCTTGCAACAAATGAATGATTGACACGTGGCAGAAATGAACAAAATAGTTGTACATTTGGCCATCATTCTAACCAATCAGCACGCGCCACGTGTTTCATGTATGCTCTGACAGCTCTGACATCTTCTAACATCCATATCATCAGCTATAGAGCTTCAAATCGGCACGCACCTGGACTTGTCAGAAAGCTGCTGACATCAGCTATAGTGCCAGAAATTCAAATTTCAAATCTTGGCGGATCTGGTAGGTAAAAATTTGGAAAAAATCTCTCTGAAAATTGATGAGAAAATCTGATTGCTCCAACCACCCAATTTATCATGATCATCTCTCCTTTACACAAAAACAGGAATGGGGAAGCGTATCATAGATTTCGAAGCGGATTTACAAACATTGAATGCTTCTTGTTGGTGGTTGTGTTTCAAATTCAGGTTTTCCCTCCTTTATCCTTCTTTCCTCCATGGATTCATCTATAAATGTAAGAGCAAGGCTCATTTGTTATGTTGGATACTCTGGATCCTTACATGTGTTGCTAAGGACTCCATATTTTCTGTACTTTGAGTTACAGACCTCCATGTTTGGCTCTTGCATGTGGATATCGGCCTCTTTGGCATTGTAATAGTTCTGTGCATTTTGGAAATAATAGAAGCATCATTTTGTGACTATTCTCTATCATAGCATGTTTGCGTTACTTCTTCTTGCCTTTTCTCTCACATTGTGTATTGTTGTGCTACTTCAGATCCCTTGCAGTTCCATGTTTGGTTGTGTTCCATAAGGCTGATTTGGTGAATGCGTGTCTTGTTGTGCTACTCATGCCTAGCCTCCTCTCACATATTCCCTTTCATTCTTGCTCAGAACAGATAGTGTTCATCCCTCTTTTCTGGTGTTATCACCTTTTAATGTAGTTCACTTTATGTTATCCTTCTTTCCCCAGTCCCTTGGCATTCATAGCTTAGTTTTCCCTTTCAGCACTAGGAGTAGCAGTAGCAGTAGAAATAGATAGAGGAACCGACCTTCTCCGGAGATCCGTCCCAAGCTCGCAAGGTCCCACAACTTGGGGACGGTTCCATTGTGGTCTCAGACACCTCAACCCTTTCGAGATCTGAGACGCGGGTGCACGTTTGAGCAACCAATAGTTTCTGGCATGCCCAGTGGGACTGGCATTGAAAGCTTAAATTTCATATCTCTAAGTTCTGGTGTGTGGACTTAGTGTTTTCAGCCTTTGAAGAGGTTCCTTTTCAAACACATCTGGTGACTCCCAATATTTTACAATCTTTGTTTCAGCAGTCCTGAGTTCCTTTCATGAGAAGAGTGCACATAAGAAGAAGTGCAACAACTGAAGATTCTTTTGAGTACCTCTAGCTATTCTTGAGAAAAGTTCACTCCAGAAAGCCCATGCACGCACATCTCTATCTCCAGTGCGTTGTGCCCATTCAACTCCTCCAAGTAGACAACCTATGTCCCCTGCAATGGCGCATTAGCCACCTCCTCCTCCAAGAAGTTTTGCAAACTTTGATGGACGGATTCCCATACTCCTGGTCATACAACATGATATTCCCAATGGCACGCTCAAAAGTATTCCTTACTTTACTGGTGAGAATCAAGTCACCCCTCAAGAGCACATCCAGGATGTAGCAAATGTGTGTTCATTCTATCTGATCACACATAATGATGTAGTAGTCAGGCTGCTTGCAACCTCTTTTAAAGGTAAAGCACTTCAGTGGTACCGAGGCTTGAGGCTTGGATCTATCACTAGTTGGGATGAGCTAGGAACAACTCTATGCAATTACTTTGAAGACAAGTCAGATCACCTATCTTTGGTGGAGAAACTGACAACAACAAGGAGAGCACCCAATGAGCAGATGACTGATTTCAACATCAGGTTTCAAAAGACTTGGGACAGAATCCCTCTTGTGGTGAGACCTACAACCCAACATGCTTTCCTTTATTATCTCAAAGCGCTCAACAATGATATCTCAGTTATGATCTAATCCATGGGAGGTAGGAATCTACCAGCTACTTATAACATTGCAGTAAGGGCAGAAAATAGTCTCATTAAGGTGGGAAAGTTGGCTCCTAGACAGCCCATGTATTTGTTCCCAAAGATGTCACAAGCGCCCCATCCTTCTGTGGCCCCCATTCCTACTCCTGAACAAAGTGTGCAACCGGTTGCCTCAACATCCTACTCTCCAAAACAACACAGGGAAGATGAAGATTTGAAGGCCTTGATCAAAAAAAATGTCAAACAAGGTCATATCACTAGAAAAGCAGCAAGTGCAAGCATATAGAGGTACTTCCACCCTAGCGCATGGCCAAGGGAATCAGCCTTGGCGGAATCAATATGGAAATCAAAGATACTCGCCTAACCAACAGAATGATAGGTGGCAGCCTAATGCACATCTACCTTTGCAAGTTATCCCTCCCACACCTTCTCTTCCAATTCCCAATGCGAGTCGAGCACTTCTCCTAGTTCAAAACAACTTGGCATAAGAATCAGAGTGGTGCTTCCCTTGTAAGATGCCTCATAGTTAGTACCATTGTGCTAATGCTGCGTGCACCCAAGCCTTCATGATCTAGAATGCTTTGTCATGTGATCCTTTAACAAGCACCCATGAAGCAGATAACCCTGAAGATCTAGAAGCTCCTCCTGGAGACCAATTTGATGTTCTTTAGCACTGAAGGACTTGTGCGCAATCAACCAAGATGTAGAAGATACAAACAGATCACGCGCGCAAGTCATGCGACAACACAAGGTATGAGAAAAGAATGTTGGAGTCTAGCATGTAGGTCACAGTACCAGCAATATAGGAAGATCTTCAAAGGAAAAAAGAATTAGAAAAAATCTCTTGCAGCAAAACTATTCAACCCCCCATGCAAGAGGTCCCTCGTAAAGCTCCTTCTGAAGCAACGCACGCCCATCCTTTGGTGGGCCAAGCTTCTACTCCAGCTAAAAATCAGGCTTCCATGCCTGAACAGTCCAAAAGGGATGTTGTTCCCCAAATGCACAAGGCAGGAGGGCTTCCATTCAGCATCGTTGATCAAATGAAGAGAACAAACATAAACGTCACAATGTGGGATGCCCTGACCATTCCATCTCAGCGGGATTTGCTGCATGAAGCTCTGGCGCAACTTCCGCGCACTAACCCAGCTATGCAGAAGCCACGCGCTTCTGTCAAAATCTACCAAGAAGAGGAGAAGCAAGTAAGCAAGATTGCTAAGACCCCACCCTTCTATATGTCCTTGATTATAGGCAAACACCTAGTGCATAACTACTTGATTGACTCAGGTGCCAGTACTTTTGTTATGCCTAAAAAGATAGCTGATGTCTTAGGTCTGAAATATAGCCCTTTGTCTAAAGGAATTCCTAAAACTTGATGGCTCAATTGTGACCACCTTAGGAGTCATCAAAGATCTTGAGTTAACCCTCCATGCATGTCCTAGCCTGACAATTACTCAAGATGTGTCAATTATTGACCTACCTCCTTTGTTTACCTTATGTCTATCAAAGGAATTTACTGCTAAAGTGGGGTGGTTACTTGTCTTCTGATTGGTCTCATATGTTGCTCAAGACAAGGTATGGTACCTGGTTTACCATACAAGCTGAGCCTATAGTTTCTTATCATGTAGAGCCATATGTTCCATCCCCTCTCCAAGCCAATTGTCTTATCCAAGAAGAACAAGTTTCAGTTCCTGAAGAGCAATCTCTTCCACCCTCTAATCCCAGACCTAGTACTTGATGAATGGGAAGAGAGGCATCACAAATTTGATCCCTATGCTGAAGAACTGGAAGCCTATGAAACTGGGCTTGGTACTTATTGCATTCTAGAAGAAGACGCTACTGCTTCCATGCATGCTCATAGGAGACAAGGTTCAAACTGGTCTATGGAAGTTATACTTTGATGGATCCAGAAGCAGAAACGGCTGCAGGAGTAGGAGTGGTTCTCATTTCCCCTAAGGATGAGAAGTTCTTCTTTGCGCACAGGCTGTAGTTTTCATGTTCTAACAATATGGCAGAATATGAAGCGCTGGTGCATGGCTTTCTTATTGCTGAAAAGAAGAAAATTAAAGCATTGTAGATCTTTGGGGACACAGAGTTGGTTATCCACCAAGTCACCAACAAATGCCAGACAAAGAGTAAGCTTCTTAAAGCTTACAAGCATAGAGTTTGGGATCTACTTGAGAGATTTGATGCTCTTAATCTGCAAGTAATCCCAAGGAAAATGAACAAGGAAGCCAACCAAATGGCCGCGCTTGGTTTACAATTTTCTCCTGCTAAAGACTTTATCAAAGGGAACACTAAGCACATTAAGATGGTAATCAAACCATCCATTCCAGATAATAACACCAGTTGGCAAGTGTTCGATAGTGACGCGTAGATCATTCAGTTTATCCAAAATGAAGCTGAATTTTCATCAACTATGCAAGCTGACTTGCATAACAGCTATAGTGACCAAGTAATACAGCTAAAGACAAATAAGTTGCCTAAAGGGCTGGTCTCCTTAGAGCAAATGTTCAGCCCTAATGATGAGTTCAAGGGTGAAGAAATATTTATGCGCGCCACACATGAGGATTGCTCTCCCATTACTATTACATGCGGAAAAGAGTTGTTGCTCAGCACAACTTGTGTGCATGAAGAAAAACATGCCTTCATCTCTCTCTGTCAAAGATATAGTGACATTTTCTCATGGGAATATGAAGACCTCAGGGGTTTTGATCCAAGTGTTGCTCAACACTCCATTGACCTTGATCCTAGCATAAAGGCCGTCAGACAAAAACATCGGCCAGTTAATCCAAGGATAGAGCCCCTAATGAGAAAGGAATTATCCAAACTCATTGAGGTAAAAATTATTTTCCCTATCAAATACTCTACCTAGGTTGCAAATATGGTTCCAGTACGCAAGAAGAATGGTGAAATAAAACTTTGTGTTGATTTTAGAGATTTGAATAAGGCATCTCTAAAGGATCATTATCCTTTTCCTTCAATGGAGCAAATTCTGCAGACTGTAGCTAGCGCACAAAAGTTTTGCCATGCTCGATGGGTACTCGAGTTTCAACCAGATCCTGGTCAAGGAAGAGGATCAATTCAAAATGGCATTTACAACCAAGTGAGGAACATATGCATATCAGAAAATGCCCTTTGCTCTGTCAAATGCAGGTGTAACGTTTCAACGCGCCATGGATATTGCCTTCAAAGGTTACATCAATGAGTTCATCTTGGTCTACCTTGATGACATAACTATTTTCTCAAAGTAGAGCGCGGATCACATGGCGCACCTGGAGAAAGTCTTTGAGAGATGAAAATAATTTGGGGTTTCTCTTAATCCCAAAAAGTATAATTTTGCAGTAGCTTAGTGTAAGCTTTTGGGTCATGTGGTTTCAAAGGATGGCATCGCGATTGACCCTGAGCACGTTTCAACCATCCTAGCCCTTTCCTTGCCAATGTAGAAAAAATCCTTACAGTACTTCCTTTGCAAGATTAACTTTGTTAGGTGTTTTATCCCTAACTTTGCAGGACTGGTTCGGCCCATCACCCTCATGCTCAAGAAGGACATAACATTCAAATGGATAGTAGAAGGAAGAGAAAGTTTTGATAAGATCAAGAAATAAATTGCTTGTGCACCAACACTCCTTAATCCATATTACTCAAAGGATTTCATCCTTTATGCCTATGGTGCTGATACAAGCATTATTGTTGTCCTAACACGGGAAAATGAGTAGGGACTGGAACAGTCAGTGGCATTCTTCAGCCAAACGCTGAAGGATTATGAATTGAAGTACAATCACACCAAAAAGCAGATCTTCGCCATCATGGGCACACTCAAGAAATTCAAGAGCATACTCGCCACAAATCATATTAAGGTGTTAGTTTCTCACTCATTTGTCAGAGACTTCATCATGGGAGCAAAAATCAATGAGAAGAGAGCGTGATGGGTGACCAAAATTATGGAATATGATGTGGCTATTAAGGCCACAAAGCTAGTAAGAGGAAGCACACTCTACAGGCAGATTGCTGAGGATGTGCAGAACGAACCCGAGGCTTCATTATTTATGGATGACGCCCACCTGTGCATAGAACATGAACATAACATAGACCCCGGTGCACGTGACTAGATGAAGGACATGATCACATTCCTTTCCGAGGGTGCCTACCCTACCGGTTTGAATAGAGCAAAGAGAAGACATCTGAGGTTGCAATCTACTCCTCATGCTTGATTGATGGACTTCTCTTCAAAAGAAATATAGATGGCATACTGTTGAGACGTGTTAATGGCGCGTAGACCGAAGAAGTGTTAGCAGAATTTCATGATGGATTCTCTGGTGGACACTTCTCTTCCAAGACTATAGTAATGAAAATCATAATGGCATGTATCTTCTGGCCTACCCTATTTGCAAATGCATATAGGTGGGTCACAAAATGTAAGGAATGTGCACCTTCTTTGCAGGAAATAATAGATTGGCAGCGCTTCCCCTCCGACCAATCCAAGCAGATCAGCCTTTTGCGCAATGGGGTCTAGACTTCATAGGCATGATGAACCCACCTTAAAGCATTGGACATAAATGGGTGCTAACAACTAGAGACTACTTCACCAGATGAACAAAGGTTGTCGTACTCAAGGAATCAACTGAGGCAGTCATCCTTGATTTCCTCGAAGGCTTAGTCACAAGTTTTAGCGTTCCTCAAACCATTATCTCTAATAATTTGAAAGCCTTCCTTGGTGCTAAAATCACTGATTGGGCTCTAAGTTTGGGCATTTATCTGAAAACATTCTTCCAACTATTACCCTCAGGGTAACGGTCTAGCAGAATCAACAAACAAGAACCTAATCAGAATCATGAAGCGCACAATGAATACCAGCCAAAGATAGTGGCATACAAAGGTCTTACACGCGCTCTGGGCAGATAGAATCACAGTCAAAAAGGCAGTAAGAACTTTGCCTTACAAGCTTGTCTATGGCAAGGAGGCTACCCTTCCTTTGACACTTGAGCTAAATTCATTAGCTCTTACCCAACAGCTAGAATTTGAGGGCACGGATTAGAGAGAAATTAGGATGTCAGATCTGGTTCATCTTGAAGAACTCAGAAACTCTATCATGATCAAGCTAGAACAACATCAACATGCAATAAAGAAATGGTTTGATAGAAAGGCTAGGCCTCAAGCTTTCCAAGTTGGAGACCTAGTTTTAAAATGGGATGCTGACAGAGCTAAACCAGGGCATCATTCAAAGTTTGATGCACTTTGGAGTGGCCCCTACATCATCAATTCCTATAAAGAAGCTAACTCTTTTGAGTTAACTTGTTTAGATTGAAGTGCATTGCAAATCCCAGTAAACAGGATCTATCTCAAACCCTTCCATTAGGTTTGCCACATCACATTGTATATATTAAGTAGTTTTAATTCCTTCAAGTGTTCCTTGCACACATTGTTTGTTTATACATAGTTCTTTCCCCTCGTGTGTTTCCTACGCGTGCTCTTTTGTTGCTTCCAGTGTGTAGAACTTCTCTAAGCAGTTAAGAGATTCAGGACAGGGTGTAGAAACGATACTCAAGGTGACAGCAAGGGCATTTTTCATGCAGACTGCATGCCTAATGGATGCTTCAGGCTTCTGGTCTCTTTCATCTAGCAGGCAGATGGCCCCGAAAGTCATAAAATTGTTATCCAAAGAACTCCCCTAGTGATTTGCATAAATTACATACACATTCTGGCCCTAGGGTTATCTAACAAAGAAGTTGTCACATGCTCAGAATCATTTGGCACATTCCCTTAGTCGCAGTTTACCTATGCGCGCCTGTTCCTTTGTCCCTTCCACTTCTCTCTCACGCCAGCCTTTCGCATGCCCACCTTCTTCAAATTCAGTTTCTTTTCACCCTGCACACCCAAGTCTTTGACCCTTCACACGTCGCACCCATTACTTCATAATAGTTGTGCCTTAACCATACGCTCTCTTGCTCACTAGTTTGATTCCTCTCCCCATGCATGTCGCACACACTCCCTATGCGCCTTCCTTTGTTTTCTCCCCGTGCCCTTCTGTGCCATATTATCTTATGATGCACTTAAGCGTGCAGCACGCAACGTGTCAGTGCGCCAACAAGTCACCGAATCCTTGGAACAAATGAATGATTGAAATGTGGCAGAAATGACAAAACAGTTGTACATTTGGCCATTATTCTAACCAATCAGCACACGCCAGCATGTTTCACATACAACTGATAGCTAACTGGACATCTTCTGACTAGCCATATCATTAGATAAAATAGTTCAGATCGACATGTGCGCCTGGACTTGTCAGAAAGATGTTGACATCAACTACAGTGCCAAAAATTCAAATTTCAAATCCTGACGGATCTGGTAGGTGAGAACGTGGAAAACGTCTCTCTAAACATTGATAAGCAGATATGAATGCTCCAACCACCCGATTTAGCACGATCCTTTCTCCTTTGCAAGCAAAATAGGCATGGGGAAGCATATCACAAAATTTCTAAGCAGCTTTACAGACATTGAATGCTTCCTTATTGGTGGTTGTGTTTCAAATTCAGGTTTTCCCTCCCCTATCCTTATTTCCTCCATGGATTCATCTATAAATATAAGAGCAAGACTCATTTGTTCATGTTGTATACTTTGGATTCTTACATGTGTTGCTCAGGACTCCATATTTTTTGTACTTTGAGTTCCATACCTCTATGTTTGGCTTTTGCATGTGGGTATCGGCATCTTTGGCATTGTAACAGTTCTGTGTATTTTGGAAGTAATAGAATTATCGTTTTGTGACTATTATTTGTCCTATTGTGTTTTATTGCTTCTTCTTGCGTTTTTTCTCACATTGTGTATTGTTTTGCTACTTCAGATCCCTTACAGTCCCATATTTGGTTGTGTTCCATAAGGTTGATTTGGTGAATGCGTGT
The DNA here is from genome assembly GCA_019776745.2 of Taxus chinensis. NCBI lineage: Eukaryota > Viridiplantae > Streptophyta > Pinopsida > Cupressales > Taxaceae > Taxus > Taxus chinensis. Next base: position 480,809,208 of record CM034152.1, on the reverse strand, counting down.
CTTGTTGTGCTACTTTTGCCTAGCCTCCTGTCACATATTTGCTATCATTCTTGCTCAGAATAGATAGTATTCATCCCTCTTTTCTGGTGCTATCACCTCTTAGTGTAGTTTACCTTATGTTATTCTTCTTTCCCTGGTCCCTTGGCACTCGTAGCTTAGTTTTTTTTCCTTTCAGCACTAGGAGTAGCAATAACAGTAGAAATAGATTGAGGAACTGGCCTCTTCCGGAGATCTATCCCAAGCTCGCAAGGTCCCACAACTTGGAGATGGTTCCATTGTGGTCTCAAACACCTCGGCCCTTTCTAAGATCTGAGACTCAGGTGCACATTTGAGCAACCAACAATGACAAAATGAGTGTCCAGAGGATTTTTAATATAACCAGCCAATGAATTGGCTAACCCTCCCACGGGTTTTTAAATGCCAACAACTAGTACTTTTGGAAAGAGGAATTATGACGGTAAAATAGACGTCCCAAGCTTGTTAAAATGACTAAGTCCATTTTTTCAAGTCATCCAGTTTTCAGGGATGCAGGGGTACAAGATTGGATAACATGTTTGGTTTAGTTGTTGCAAGTTCTGAATACATGTATTCATTATGAAGATTTCATTTTTTCCACTGCAGTCGTCATATCGTGAGGTCAATATTTGTTTATTGATTTTCGTTAAGACTAGAAGGTCTTGGGTCCATTTGGTATCCATGTATTAGTTAGCTAAGTAAAGAGAATTGAAACTAACACATAATAGTTCCAAAACAAGCTAAACTATATGTAGATCATCATGCTAAGAGCTTAAAGAGAGTAAATATCAACACTGTGCATTAGAACTTTGAAGGAAACTTAAACTAACATATTAAATATTTATCCTCTACTCTTTGAAAGCTAAACAAGAGATGGACCTATGTAGATCCTTAGCTATCAAAATGTGATAGTTTGTTTGATCCCAAGGGTTTGAGAATGAATCTCAATCAAGACTTGGCTACAAGACCTTCTTGATCTTCTCCATATGACTCAAAAGCTTAGATGGATGAATGCAAGATGAAGATACCTAGCTCAACACTAATGGAAGATGCTCAAAGATGAAAATGCCTATAGTTTATGTTATAAGCATGCAAAGGTGTGTAAGAATAAAGGTAGGAGTAGGTTTCTTTATATAACCCTATGGGTTGAAGGAGCTTTGCATCCTATTGTATGTGGGATGATAACAAAGTATGTTAGTAATGGATAAGCATGGTTAAGAGTGGTTGATTTTACTTTAGGAGAGTTTAATTTGTCCTTTAGTGACTCGTGGGAATTGAGGGGGGTTTATTAATTAATCAAAAGTGATCAACTAATAGGTAGATGTAGATTTTAGAAGCATTTGAGAAGAAAGTTAGTATGATCTATGCTATGAGAGAATTTAATCAAATAGACGACAATTTATTAATCTAATAGAAGAGAGAGTTAATTAATTAGGAATAATTAATTAATTTAGATAGAAAGGGGGACTAATTAATGGAAGGTTGCTAATCGAGTTTTTTGATTGATAGAAGAGTTAACTAATTAGCATAATGTAATTAATTAATGGGGATAAAAGAGAAAAGGTGCATTATTAACGATATGTTGTCAATTTACGGGAAAGGGTGCAATTAGTGTAATTTAAGTATTTAAATTGCTCGATCCAAATTACATGTGTCTACACATTTATATTCATGTTGTAGAGATAATCATGACTTTTTTGTCATTTACCATGGACCCAGAATCATGTCCTCTTATCAGAAACTCTGTTCAATTTTTTTAGACTTGTAAATGCTTTCTTACTAAGTAAGAGATCTTTTTTATCTTTCTTGATTTATTGAGGGATTACTTCTCTGATCAAATTGATTTATGGAGTAATTTAAATTATGGAAATAGTAGGTTACTTAACCACCTGGGTTCTTTGTCAAAACTGTGCTTATCTTTATATCCTTTTTATGATAAAGGTATGTTATGAAGGTTGATGTCAATTACATCTAAGATAGAATATTTGGTAATTATTCTTTTGTGCATAAAACCATTTGATGTGCAATGTGATCTGTTGGATAAATGTTTATTGAAGTTAATTTGTGACAATAAATAATCTTTTTTGTTATTTAAGATAATGATAATTTGTGATATTGTTGCGAGAAGAATATGAATATATGATTGTGTCATTTCTCCATTTAAGTGTTAGTTGGAAATTTGCCATCAATTATTTTGAGATAGAAACTTGTTATCTTCTTCCAAATGCTAATTTTAAGACAAACAAGATTGAGGACAAAATAATGTAGTTTGGGTCCAAATTGAATATATAGATAGTTATGAATATAAATGTTGTCTGGATGCTGATGTGTTAATAGTTTTAAAATGAAGTTAATTTTGTAAAGGCATAATGATCTTATTAGATGTCTGCAAGTTGTTGTTGATGGAAATATTGAGCTTGTCAATATGTTCATTTCATTTGGTTTCATATTTATATTTAGGCCTAATATGATATGAGGATGATATGATTTTATTTTAAGTTAAACTTATTACATTTTTCACTTCATAATGAGACAACTAGATTGAGAGTTATTAATCCATGGCAGTTCAATGAACTGACCATGTATATTATTTTATTTTATCCTACAGATTGCAGAATGGAATAATTATTACGAGGTTCTATTTGGATTGATTCCACACATGTTCGTCATGCGATGATTTTGTTTATCTGATTTAGATATTGATTATGTTTGAATATCCGATTATGGATTATTGTATTTATTGAAAAAAGAAACATGATTTCACAGAATTTCATAAGGTAATTGGCCTAATTGTATTAATATGAGATTATTGTAATATCTTATAATATAAGGATTTATCCTTAATGAGTTTTAATAAATACATTTATTACTTGTATATCTTGTATGAGTTGTAGTAATGAAATACACTATTTTTAATAGCGGTGTGTACTTCTGTAATTGATTATGAAATTATACTTATCTTACTTGTTGCAATTGTACTTTACAAAAAAAATTATCATTAAATGACAAATGAAAATTAATACAACTATATGAATGACATCGTATTTTACATGTTTACATAAATGATATTAATTAAACAACGCTCTCATGGAAAATGATACTTAAAATAAGGACATTTCATTGTAACTTCATTGTAATGAGATTAATTAAATAATTAATCCATTTACATAGTATATCTATAAAAATTACATTGATGAAAGTTGTACCCTTACGACAACAATTTATATATAAATGACATAATGATTTCAAAATGCAAAAGTATTATACTTTATGTAAGATAGTAATATGAAATGTGAATGATCATTTACGATTATCGTTAATCTTAATCTTATCTTAATACTTAAAGGATTGTATCTCTTTCTTAAGGGGAACTTAATGATAATAACTTGGTGGAATTACAATACAATCTATATGGGATTGGATCGTTATCAAATTAATAAAGAGACACTTTATCTAAACCTATTCCTAACAACGAAATTTGTAAGGCGAAGTTTGGAATTAAGATACTTCGTATGTTAGTAACTAGTTAAGTTATTATAGATCTTGTCGTTAAACGTATAATTTGACTTAGTCTCGAAACAATTAATTCTACCTTGTAATAAGATAATTGTATTATGAAAGCATGGAATCTAAGTCTCGTCTAACCATTTGATTGAACTCTATCTACACCATCTTATTATGGCTATGAGAAGTGTAATAATTATTTAATGATGAATGTCATTAAGTAATCATTATATTTCCCATATGGGTCATAAGATGGGACTGATAGTGTACTCTCAAGTCGATAGGCGAGTCCTAAATTCTAGGCCTTATTAATATAACTTAAACTCTTAATTAATGAGACATGATCCATATAACTGTGTGGTGATGGGACAAGTTTCATTTGGCTTGTGTGCAGTAACGAAACTAAGCACGTAAAACATATCTTGAAAACTTTGGCCTAAGTAGTGTACTAACTGAATAAACTGTCAGTTCACCGAGTTCCTATCTAATAGTGTGATATCGTGGTTGAAACTCAGTTTACTAGTTTTCACGTAGATACTTAAGAATTGTATTAATTCTCAAACCTAAATGAATAGGTAACCAATTGCATACAAGTTATGCACACTCAGATAGAGTGTTGATAAAGGGGATCAAATATATCTAATTAACCTTTACAACCGCCCATGGTTATGTTGTTATCAGATGGATTATAAACTATATTTTATGCTAGATCATAATTTCTACTATTTAAAATCATTTAAGGCATTTAATAGGGTTAAGAGGTTTTTTTAAAAAGAATTTTTCCCCCTTAATTTGGAGTAATTATAACATGGATGTTACATATATAACATCAATGAATGAATGAATGAAATATTTTAATGACATCCATGAGACTGAAGAGACTATGGGACCAAAAGCTGAGACTTTAAGATGATATAAGACTCTTTTCAATATCATATCTTCTACTATGAATTTTGAGCACAAAAATCACGATCTTTTCAAGTCTTGTTTCTTGGAATAACTCATTTAATATGTCCACCTTCAAGTCATTTTCATACCGGATATGAATATCATCATAAGCTAAAAATTCCATGATGAAGTGTCATTTTTTCTCTACCACTCCTTTGCTACAGAAAAGACAAGTTCTCATTTCCCAATCCTCCTTGGTTATAGTCCATCTACCAGTCCTCAGTTAAGCCACTAAAATCCTTGCTTTACCCTTGATAATTTCCCCTAGATAAGTTTTTTCATCATGCTCCCAAGTGGAATTGAATTATTTGATGTAATATGCTTTATTATGACCAATCTGCTCTGTCCACATGCCAATCCTAATTTTTTCTATCACATAGTTTTTATTTCCTTGTTGCTATGAGGACACTCCTAAAAGTTGATGCCCCATTTGTTCATCCATTTGTTGTTCTGCTTCATCCAAGTTTTCTTTCTACGCTCTAATTTTTCTTCCACAACTATTTTTATCCAACGATGATTATCCATGCTTTCAACCTTTTTCAAATAACTTAGCAACCAAGTTATTGCTTATGTTTCCATCGAGAAAGTACTCACTTTAGCCAAAAGGATCTCATAAGGGACTATTGAGTTTAATTTAAGAGTGCTTGTGATTAGATTTTTCTAGATTCTTTCTAATTGTCTCCACCCATGATTCAACATGTTACTTACCCATAATTCGCAACCATAAAAAGAAACCAACAATCCAAAAAGGGTTTTCTTAGTTTTCCAATCCCAAAGTTCAATTATCCTACACCTATTTTGAAGTAGGTAAGATGATTTCCAACCCCCTGTATCCTTTTTTCTCTACAAGTCTCCCAATTAAGATTATTGTGCAAATCAATCCCAAGATATTTGTATTCTGTTATAATTTCCGATGGGATCCCCTAAAAAGAAAGTTAATTTGTTTCTCTTTCCTTTTAAAAGAAAAAATCACAAGTTTCTCTTATATGCCGATGATCTTATTATAATTTCAAAAACAACTCAAGGATTGAGGGGTCACTTGAAAGCCTTATAAATCTTTTTTTTCCAAGAAGTCAGGATGCAAGTGAACATTATCAAAACCACATAACCTGCCAACTATATGCCCCCTCACTCAATTTTACTTAACCATTCTTCAATCTTATCATTGCATAAGCTAAACAAGGTGGGAGAGAGAGGACAACCTTTTTTGACACCAATGTCACTGCCAAAACATTCTGACATACCCTCACTGGTTCTGATTTTAGCTCTGAATTTCTCATAAAGCCTATGCACTACTACTCTAAAATCATCTAGAATCTCAAGTTCCTCCATCATGTTGCAAATTTTGTCTCTAGGAACCATGTCAAAAGCTTTCTTAAAATCAACAAAGCAACAAAAATATTCCCCTCCTTGGGTATCCCATACCTTTTTTTTATCAAATTCCTAAGAGTGATGTAATGGTTGATGGTTGAATGTCTAGGTCAGAAGCCTGCTTTCCCTTTTTCTCCTTTACCCTCTCTTTCAGCCTAACAGTTGATTCGACCTTCCTATCATACCCACAAAAAGTTTACCTAGGAGAGGATTGACCATAATGGTGTGGTAATTGGATGAATTATTGATATCACTACTTTTAAATAGAGGAATAACAACACTAGTCGTCCACTCCAATGGGGAGCCATTATGGTTGATCTCATTGAATATTTTTCTGATGTGCAGAGTGAGGACCTCAACACCCCATTTTAAAAATTCAGTTTTCATCCCATCAATATCTTGTTCTTTACCACTTGCTAGATTCTTTATGCCCTGTTTGATGTCTTCCACTAAGAAAAGCTTAGTTGAAGTATTAATTATGGGAGGAATATCCAATTGAATGTGGTTAAAATCATATGTTAGTATTTTTATATATTTTCAGAATTTCAAAATTTGATATTAAAATAAAATGGAATATTCTTTGAGGTCTTATTTTTAATTATGTTATAGATATTCTATAATGGCATAAAGGCGTGGGATTTGATGGTGTGACTGTAGGCACTAAAATTTCACAACTTGTCTTTTTGTAATGCCAAGTTTGACCATGCTTTCTTGTTAAGACAAATGCTCACATTCAAAATTCAGGGTATATCTCTAGCTCTTTTATGACTTGTTTATCTTTACACTTTTCTCTATCGTTAATTCAAGGAATATTATCAAATTAAAGTAGTTAACAATCTATGCAGTTTATGCCACAACTTTATGTTTCACTCTACATCTCTATTGTCCAGGACCATGTAAGGGGTTATGATGTAGGGTATGGTCTTTGCCAACATATACAGTCCAACCTCTTTACATTCTATGACTTTGTTTTCAATGTGAATATTTTTATTGGGTCATTTCATCTTCTTAGGGTTGACCTTATTAGAATAATTCACATACGAAAGACTAAATAAGTAAGTTAATGTCACTTTATAACTCACTTGGAAATCTTACAAGATTTTATTGAAAAAATAATTCCAAAAGCACACAAGGGTATTCTAAATATTCCCAAATGAGTTGAACATCAATTAAAGCAATCCATATTATAGGTTTGAAGCACTCAACTAAGGCAAAGAGTCTAGTTTCATTTCCAAGCATGCAAAGGTCATAAAGTCATGTCTTAGCAAGAGCAAGGTTGCTCCAAGTATTGTTCAAGAGTTTTGAGGAACAAAGGGTTAGGTCACGTAACTAAGGGACACCACATCATACTACTACTATGATGGGTACATTCTATACTATATAGTTAGCCTATTATATTTGTGTCAAGAAAAAGGAGGGCACCCATAAGGGTCATTTAGATTGCACTCACACTTGCACAAACACCTAAGAGACCTACATGAGGCTTGATACCACACAAGGGCATATAGTGTAGCACTTGGATTGGTTCAAAAGTTTTGGTTGACCACCAAAGGTAGTCCAACCTCACCACACACATGTTTTTTCCTTTAGATTTGTTAATGCTTTAACGAAAGGTTTTATAGGTTTCTAGGGTTTCTACTTTGTTGCAAGTGATTATTTGTCAACTTGAAGTTATAAGAGCAAGAGAAATATACGCTAAAAGTAGTTTTCAAGTAAGAAAAGCACACAAGAAGTTTCAAACCTTGACTACCAAAGGGTCCAAGACTGTACAACTCTCGGTCAAGACCGTACAATTGTAATATGGGTCGTATAATAGTTGTACGATCTTACCCCTACTTAGTTTCTAGTTCTAAAACTTGCATCAAATCATTCCCAATATTTGATCTATCTTTACCACTTGATTGAACATCTAGATTCTATTTGTTCTGATCTGTATAGCTAAGTCCTTTTCTTCTCTTATACATTTTAGCTATCGTTTATCATTTTATTAGTCATTGTAAGTACTAATGCGTTATTCTGGTTATGAATGGTTGATTACAAATTGATTATATCAAAATAATCCATTGTTACAAACCTTTACATCCTCTTTATTGGTCCATAAAATAGTTTTAATTAAAATGTAAACATTTGGTGAACCCAACATGTGGTTGAATCTTGCACCTTCTTCCACACCCTAATTGCACCAAAGTTTCGTCCTTGTGTTGTATATTCAAATTCAAACCTGGTTTTCTTCTAGCACATGCCCTATATTTGGTTTTCACAAATTTCCTTAGGGTCTCATGGTCGGTCCTTCCCTTTGGGTCTCTTTCTAGGGCTTCCTAATTGTTAAATCACCTTTCGTCACATATCTCAAGCATAACAATTATATTTAAAATTCCTTAAATGTTTTTATTTATTTTGCTATATTAAACGAAAACCTATTTTTGTTTGGCATAATTTTTAGCTAATTTTTCATAATAAAAAATTTCCTATTTTTGGTAATTAGGACATAATCAGAAAAATATACTTTTTTTTGAAAAATCATAGTACATTTTTATTCCACATATCCAAGTGATATTTATAATTGTTTATTTTTAAGAATGATCATTTTAATAATTTGATAATGGTCATTTTTTGCTAAATATCACTTTCGAGGTCCTGCCCTCTATGGTCTATTCATTTTCGGCCTTTCATTCATCTGTAGACACTCATTTTGGTAATCTGTGACTTGTAACAACACAAATTGTACAACATTCTTGCACTAGTCCATACTTGCTCAATTTGACCAATTACTTTATCCCTAGTTATAACTCATTTATTCTTGCTTACACATACAACCTACTTGTTGACATAACATTCATATTAACCCATCAAATTAGGCTATACCCTCGCATATTACAATTCTAACTTCCAAATCATCCACACATACATCTGCAACCATAGTAGAAAGAAAGGGTCATAACACCCATACGTTATGGGCCGACATGGCCGCTTTGGTCCATTTTCCCTCCAACATTATTTTTCTTAATTTGAATTCCTTTGGTACACTTCTAGTCGACCTTATTCGAGTTTTTCAAATCTAGAACACATATAAAAACAAGTTATTTATCTCTCATTGAGGGGGGCAATTCGTTCTACTTGACTCCTAACATTCCAATGAGTAAACACTAAGAGCAATCACAAAAAAGTTATTCCAAGACTCCCTGAAGCTACACATACTCTGTATACTCATTCTAGGGAAGTCGTACACTCAAGTATGCAAGTACAAAGGCACATTATCAAATTCAATTCAAGCTATGGAAATTATCAAGTACAATTTGATTATTACAAGATCATGGTTGTCAATTTAGTTGCATACATTATAGATATCGCATGTTAGGTGAAAACGACATGTAGTTTGAGCCCTCTTTTGAATAGTGGTGACATTGGTGATGCACAAAGGTGCCCATAACCCACCTAATATATTTTTTCATGAATCTCTCTCCATTTAAGGTTTTTTAATATTGGATTAGTTGCATAGAGAATGTTGCATAGTATCGAAGGTCTATATTCCAGATAGGATTGGAACAAGAAGTAACGAAGTAACACAGGAAGTTGTAGAGGATGAAAGTACATAAGGACCAAAGTGTATAAAAAGGGAAATAATAGGGGTATTTTTTGATTCGTACCATATGCCTTGGTTTAGATAGTTGCCCATGTCACAATTTCAAAAATGAGGTTCTGATTGATCATTTATAGTCATTTCCAATCATTAAACCAACCCAGATCAACATAGGAATCGATATATCAACTAAATTCTCTTCCTATCCTCATTGCTAGTGCTTTGTTTCATTATCTATTATTGTTTAGCTTTTTTTAATTATTATTATTGATATTGCTATAATTAGTCTTGGAAATTAATTGATTAGGATAATCTATCATCGGTTACTATCCCCTAAGATATTAGCCATTTAGGTTAAATCATTTGGTGAGCTCGAGTATTGTATATTGTGCATGAAATATATATTATTTTAAGGTTTTTAACAATTCTCCATCATGGTCGAGGCTCCTCCTAAGGCATTTACTAAAAGTTCAAATGATCTAAATGTATATGTAGCTTCCAACCCTCATAATTTGGATCTTTTCCTATATACCATCCATGAGGAATCACAATGGCTCTATGATTCTACCACTTTTATTTATGTCACCTCCATGGTTCCCATATCTTCCATTCCAGCTTCTTCTCCCCCCACCTCCATGGGAGTGTGTAGTATTAATGTCTCCATTCCTATGTATACAACTTAGTTTTTCCCTCTTATGTCTCACATTCAACCAAATTATTTTTCTAGCACCCATGCCTTAGAATCCTTGGTGTGTGATCTATAAGCCCAAGTTCTTAAATTACAATGGGGTGTCTTTGCCTCCTCTTCTTCCATGGATTCTTCACTTCTACTGCATAATCATCTCACACTTGAGGTTGCATCTTATCCCCTTCCTCCCAATTTTGTTTGACTTAAAATTCCACTTTTCAATGGAAAGGAAGATCCACAAGAGCATTTTATATCATTTCATGTTACTTTCTTAGACTATGCTTTTGATGATACATTATTAACAAAGTTATTTCCTAGAAGTTTACAAGATTATGCATTGCAATGGTTCTATGATTTTCCTATTCATTATGTACGATATTTTAGTCCATTAGTAAATCAATTTTTGGCACATTTTTCTATTAATATTAGTACTAAAATTTTCTATGCATAAATGGCTAAAATGAAATAAAGACATAATGAGCACATTAGTGACCATGTTATGTGTTATAAGACTAATATTACTAAAATGAATAATATATAATCTAATTCTAAGTTAGAAGACCTCTTTTTACAAAGCCTCTTGCCTCTTATCCAAGAGTATATCATTTTTGACACCTTTCCTTCCTTCGATCACTTATGTCATACCCTTAAGGATAGTGAGGCCAAGATAATTTCCATGGGAAAGCTTAAATATGGTGATCAAGCTTTTACTCAATCTAATGCTAATTTATAAAACAAATATACTTTCAAGAGTAAAGCTATAGATCCCTGAGATGAGGCTAAGGCCATTGTTAATGCAGTGTCCCAACTAACACAGCTCCAAATTCAAGCTCCTTGATGACATTTTACTAAATTTACTATACCACCTTAGGCAGTGTTGCAATAAATCCTTGCCAGTAATCTTATCTCTCTTCCTCCATTGCTCGAGTTGGATTCTAGTTATCCTCAAGGTAAATACTTTGATGAAAAATTGTATTGTGACTATCACCAATGTAGTGGACACTCTACAGGTAGATGATTTAAAATTAAACATGTAATTCAAGATCTAATCGATTATAATGCAATTGAATGGGATGGACATGTTGTGCCTAAACTTACCAATGATAATGATAATCTTAAAATATTCAATGACCCGTTTCCTAAACATGAACAAGCTACACCTAGGGTAAATGTTAATCATACCTACAACGTGGTGCCGCCTCCTCAATCTACCAATGATCCTTTAGATTTCCTTGTTGGTGTTACCACTACTTCACCACTCAACATTACCTTTATTGATGTGGAATTTCATGCTTTTGTCAAATCTTCCAGGCTTCACATTAATGCTTTTGTTGCCAATCATGCTCTCAACAATGTAACGATCAATCCCAATTTTAAGCATAACACATGTTCACTTCCTCTGCTATGTTCTATTGGCTTTCTAATGTCCCAAATAAAATGTAATTCACCTACCTCTTATGGGAATATCACTCTTCCCACTAGAGTTGGGCCTCTCACTATCTTCTTATTGTTTATTGTTGCATAAAAAATCAAGCATTGCAGCATGGTCTTAGGTCTTCATTGGCTCAAATTCATTAGGGTCATTTCATCTATTATGCACCAATGTTTCAAATTCATACATGAGCATTAGGTCATCATTATTCAAGGTATCCCACCTCTTACCCCTTTACCTATTGTTCCTCAAGCTTCACAGGTCCCTACAACTAGTGCACTACCCACTTCAATTAGCATTATGTCGAGTCCACCTACTACTATAATCACTCCACCTAACAATGATAGCCTTAGAGTTTTTTCAAACACTTTTGGCACTAGTACCATCCTTTCACCAATGGCTACTGGCCCACTTAGATCTCATAGATTATCGATTCCTACCACTCATTCTCAATCTCATAGTCTACCACATAGGACTAGGCCATCACATAAAGTTCAGGGTATACACTGCACATCTAGATCTCCTCATAGGTCTATTTCCCATTCTCCACGGTACACCTCTTTAGGTCAAAACCTTCTCACACACACTTTCCCACACATGGCCTCACATGACACTAGTATCTTAACCCATGATCACATGCGTCCTTCATTCATAATGGAAGATAGTGTGCCTCCACTCAATATTCTCATTGGATAGATCATACACTACTTATACACTGGGGCATCAAAATTTCCCCCTCATTTCCCGATGAAACAATCTATTTATATGTTCAAATTGAATATTGAGGGAGAGACTACACACCATAACCTCACTTTGCGCCCACACACACACACACACACACACACAAGGGGCTAACCTTGCTTCCCCTATTTGGTTACATAATATATATTCATAAAAAACACTAAAAATCTAAATATTTCCCCCTTGGGGGCATTCTTTGATCACCCTTCCTTATCTTCAGAGAATAGGTTTTCATTTATGCCCTTAGGGGGTCTAAAAATCCAAAAATACTCATATATGCTAAAAATTCAAAAACATTCAAATAATATACACAAATCCAAAAATATTTGCATTACTCTTGTTTTGATGTTTCTACTACATGCTTACATTATTCATGTTACACTTTACTTATTGTGTTTATATTGATGCATAATATGCTATACCATTTTCCTATACACACGTGTGTTCACGTTGTACTCTGAGTTGAATGCAACCTACACACAAATTATTACATGATGCAGGGTTGTTAACACTACTCTTTACTAGTTGTTCCGCAACTATTGATGGAATCCATATTTATATTTTCTCATACATATGTGTTATTTTTCCAATATTTAGTTCTCTACTTTCACTTACCTCATTCACTTAACACATCATCATTTCATATTATTCATTACTCTAACATGTTAATGGGTGCTTCATGTGTAGTATTTGTTTTACAGGTCACTTCCAAAATGAGCTCGTCTTTGTACCATGGCTTATTTCCTATTTTTCATGCTTTTTATGTGCTTTCACTTGTTTGTGGGCAATGTCATATGTTACTTGATTGTTGTTTGTTGGCCTTGAGTTCATCGATTGTCTTACGACATCCTGCCTGGTGTCCCATGTATGCGACATATTTTTTTCCATGGTGTTCCATTTACATGTTTTTGCTTACATTTACTCCGTTATTTTCCTATTTCTTGTGCTGCAGTTAATCACACCAGTTGTACAAACACATATTCAGATATAAGCATACAAACAATAAATACAAAAATAAACCAAAAGAAACAATACACAAGATATAAAGTGGTTCACCTCTCAGGGATGTACAGTACAATTTCTTCCACACCTCACAACAATATTTCTCTTTTCTCTTTTTTCTCTCTCCAAGAATTCTCTCTTTACAATTCTCAATTCTTAATGATTTCTCTCTTTCTAACCCTATCTTTCTAGCTTATATATGCATATACAAACTTAGGGCACTTTAGCTATGCAATTACAATCATTAAATCAAATTTATATCAAAGGTTAGATCTAATTCCCATGAATTAAATAAAACAATCACGCACATGCAACCGATGTCGGTTACCCTAACTGATGTTGGTTCCTCCTTGCTTTGACTGATACCGGTCCTAGGTGACTGACGTCAGTTTGCCGACCGACGCTGGTCTGCCAACTAACATCGATTACTATGTATTCCAACAAGTTAAGAAATCATGCTAATGTGAATCAATTAAGCTCCACAACTCAAAAATATCCCACTTGGAGATAAATTGTTGCATTGTACTGTACAACTCCATTCTTGGATCCTTTCCTTGGCCCATTCTCCCTCTTCAAGTCTCAAAATTGAAGACCAACAAAAGTGGAGTATAGCTCCAACTTCTCCTTTTCCAATGGCTTCATTAGCATATCCGCATGGTTCTCCTTTGTATGAATTTTATCTAGTTTCAGCTACCCATCCTCCAACACCTGCCGTATGAAGTGATATCTCAATTGAATTTGTTTCGTTCTTGAATGAAACATTGATTTATTTTCCAGATGAATCACACTTTTACTATTACTATACATTATGAAATCCTCTTGCTCCTTTCCAACTCTTTCATGAACCTGCTCATCCATATAATCTCTTTGCTAGCCTCTGTAGCTGAAACATACTCAGCCTCTATAGTAGACAGGGCCACAACCTTCTACAATCTCAAAATCCAGCTAACTGCCATCCCACCTACTATGAATACATATCCAGTGGCACTTCTCCTACTATCCAAATCTCCAGCCATATTTGAATCAACATAGCCACATAAAGAAATATCTGACCCTCCATAACATAACTACATGCTGGATGTCCCTATCAAATACCTGAGAATCCATTGGAATACTTTCCAGTGCTCTTTACTTGGATTGGCCATAAATCTACTCACAACTCCCACTGCTTGGGAAATGTCTGGTCTGGTACAAAGCATAGCATACATAAGACTTCCAACTGCTAAATCATATGGGACTCATGCCATGTACTCAACCTCCTCATGTGATGTAGGACATTGATATTTGCTCAATTTAAAGTGTCGAGCCATAGGTGTACTTACAGGTTTTGAATTCTGCATATTAAACCTTTCCAACACCTTTTTAATATAATGTTCTTGAGATGGATTTGCATGCCAAGGATTTTCTTTACAGCTCCTAAATCCTTCACTATAAATGTGTGAGTTAATTTTTCTCTAAGCTCACCAATGTTCTGCATACTAGATCCTGCAATAAGCATATCATCCACATAAATTAACAAAATAATAAAGCTTCCATTTTCAAGCTTCTTAAAATAAACACAAAGGTCAGATTCACATCTCATATAATCATGTTCATGCATGCAACTATCAAACCTCATATACCATTGCCTTGGGGCTTGCTTGAGCCCATACAAGATTTTTTCCAACCTGCACACAAGTTTCTCCTTACCCTTGACTTCATAACCAAGCAGCTGTTGCATATAAATCTCTTCCTCCAAATCATCATGAAGAAAATCCATCTTGACATCAAGTTTCTCTAAATGAAAATCTTCTACTACAACTAAACTCAATACAATATGTATGGAAGTCATTTTGACTACATGAGGAAAATCTCACCAAAATTAATACCTTATTTCTATGCAAATCCTTTTACCACAAGCCTTTCCTTGTATATTTTATTTCCACCCTCTTCTTCCTTAATCTTATAAACTCATTTGTTCTATAATGTTCTTTTAGCTACTGCTAACTTAACCAAATCCCATGTCTGGTTTTGTTTCAAGGAGTGTATCTCCTCATCCATGCCATGCTCCCACTACACATGGGTATCATCCTGCATTGATTCTTCAAAACTCTCTAGTTCACCACTATCAATCAATAATAAATAAGATAAGGAAGGTGAAAATATTTCTAGAGGTCTACTTACCCTTTGTGACCTTTTCATTGAGATTTGGGGTGTCGGAGGCTCAATCTGCTCATTCCGTAAATTTGTACTAATCTTAGACAATGACCGATGTCAGTCACCTATAGCTGACAACAGTTTGGCTAACTAACGCCAGTCTCTTACCACCGATGCCGCTTTGGCTAACCAAAGCTAGTATGGCTCTTCTATAACTGACGTCAGTTCAAGCAACCGACGTCGGTCCAGTTTCACCCGACACCAGTTACTGTATAGACCTGTAGGTGTCACTTTTAAATCCGAGAATGTATTTTCATTCACAAAATTTTCAACCAGTTCATCTTTGGGTACCAAAACTCTATTCTCATACATTCTCTTTTCATTCCATTCAATGTCAAGACTCATAACAATCTTAGAATCTTCTAAATCCTGAAAACGTAATCCAAAATCATTAGAGCCATAACCAATGAAAGTATGTCTCTTGGATTTAGCATCTAAATTCTTTCTATTTTCTTTATCAACATGCATAAAAGTTTCTGAACCAAATACTCTAAGAAAAGAAAGATCTACCTCTTTTCCAGTCCAATATTCTTCTGGTATTCCACCATCTAGTGCACTTGAAGGCCCATGGTTAATTAAATAAACCATCATGTCTACTATTTCTACCCAAAACTGCAAAGGTAATCCAACATGTATCCTCATGCTTCTTGCACATTCCATGATTATCCTGTTCATTCTTTCAGCAACACCATTCTCATGTGGTGTTCTAGGAACCATTCTTTCTCTGTGTATTCCATTCACTGAACAATAATAATTGAAAACCTTGTTGTAGTACTCACCACCATTGTCAGATCTAAGGCAATTTAACTTTGAATTTGATTCATTTTCCGCAAGGGATTTCCATATTTTAAAAGTCTCAAAAACACTAGATTTACGTTTAATACAATAAACCCATACCTTTCTTGTGTAATCATCAATTAAAGTCACATAATATTGGGATCCTCCATGAGAAGTTATCTGGGTTGGTCCCCACACATCTGAGTGCATAAGCTCCATTTTTTGCTCCTTCTTTATTGTCCTAACTTTGAGAAATCTCTCTCTCTTTCTTTCCAAATATATACTACTCACAGAAATCAAGATCTACATCTTTCAAATGTGATAACTTACCCTTAACATTTTAGATATGCATTCCTTTTTTACTCATATGACCTAACCGATTATGCCACATGATTTCATCTGAATCTGAAGTAGATAAAATAGAAAAGGAATAAGTAATATAGGTAGACAAATAAAATGTTCCTACCTTCTTTCCTCTTTCTACAACAAGAGATCCCTTGGTAGCCTTCTAAGAGTCGGTTGTGAATGTAACCATACAACCAGATTCACCTAGTTTTCCTGTAGAAAATACATTTCTCCCGAGGCTTGGCACATGGCTCACATCTTTCAATATCCATGTATTTCCATTCTATAATTTTATATGAATTTCTCCTTTACCCATAATATTACATGGCTCATCATCTCCTAAATAAACATGCCCAAAATTACCCTAGACATAATTTCAGAAATAACCCTTATTAGTGGTAGCATGGAAAGAAGCTCCTGAATCTAAAACCCATGATTCAATTTTATTATCTAAGGAGACAATAAGGGCATTTTGCATTACCTAAGAAGATGCAACATTTTCCTCTTTACCTTTCTATGGTACTTTCTCTTTATTTTCCTTAAACCAACAATCCTTCTTTGCATGTCCTTTCTTTCCACAATTATAACAAGTTATTCCTTTACCTTTGGATTTAGATCTACCATTCTTAGACTTTGATTTCCATTATTATTTCTCTTGGATCTCTCCTTTTTCCTTCCCTTTCTTTCTACATTTATATCATTTCCAGATGATAATTCTCCTATACTTTTCCTGCGTATTTCTTTATTGAGGATTATACTAACCACATCATCAAAATTTAAAATATTAGTAGTAGATGTTGTATTACTAACAACCATTACCAAGTTATCCCAACTATCTGGCAAAGAGCATAGAAATAAAAATGCTTTCATTCCATCATCAAATGGAATATTCACCGATTTTAATTGATTTACAATATATTGGAAATCATTCAAATGACTTGATGTAAATTCACCTTCTTGCATCTTAGAATTAAATAATTCCTTCATCAAATAAACTTTATTTGAAGTACTATGTTTTTCATATAAATTAGCTAAAGATTTCATCAACTCTACCATGGTTGATACTTCAGTAATATTCAAAGCCGCAGATGTTGCCAAGCTCAATCTTATAGATCCCAGAGCCTTTCTGTCAAGAATTTTCCATTCTTCATTAGTCATTTTTGTAGGTCTTGCCTTTTCATGAAACGGTAAGTATATATCTTTCTGATACATATAATCTTCCACCTGTATCTTCCATAATTGATAATTACGGTCATCAAATTTCTCAACTTTGTATTTGCCATCTCTTGACATTGTTGTAGCTCCCACTCAATTAGAAACCCCTCTATGAGTAAATGTGTCAACACACAAAACCATCAAACAAGAAAGCTATGATACTAGTTGTTGGGGTTAATCACACCAGTTGTACAGATACATATTCATATCTACGCATACAAGAAATAAATATGAAAATAAACTAGAAGAAACAATACACAAGATATAATGTGGTTCACCTAGTGTGGGCTACATCCACCAAGAAACAACCAATATATTATTCAAATCTTTAACAGAGGATATACAATGAAGATCTACAATCTTCCACACCTCTACTAGATGTATAATACTTTCTTCCTCACAAGCTTCTCTTTTCTCTCTCCACAAGAATACTCTCTTTACAATTCTCAATTCTTAATGAGTTCTCTCTTTCTAACCCTATCTTTCTAGCTTATATACGCATATAAAAATTGAGGACACTTTAGCTATGAAATTTCAATCATTAGATCAAATTTATATCAAAGGTTAGATCTAATTCCTGTGAGTTAAATAAAACAATCACGCATAGGCAACCGATGTCGGTTACCCTAATTGATGTCGGTTCCTCCTTGCTTTGACCGATACTAGTCCCAGGTGACCAACGTCAGTTTACCGACTGACATTGGTTACTGTGGATTCCAAAAAGTTAATAAAGCATGCTAATGTGAAGCAATTAAGCTCCATAACTCAATAATCTCCCACTTGGAGATAAATTGTTGCACTATACCATATAGCTCCATTCTTGGATCCTTTCGTTGGTCTGTTTCTCCCTCTTCAAGTCTTAAAATCAAAGACCAACATAAGTGGAGTGTAGATATAACTTGTCCTTTGCCAACAACTTCATTAGCATATCCGTAGGGTTCTCCTTTTGTTTCTCTCATGCCTATTATAAATTATAATGTGGTAAATGCTAATATCTTCATGTTTTCACCCTAATTAAATCTCTATATTTTTTTATGTACAACAAATAAGAATTATGAAAGGATTTGTAACAAGTAGACTATTATAATTAATTAAATTCCAACATTAAACATTCACAATCAAAATTTGTTAGTGTAGGGTTTATTTTCCTCACTTTATTTGTATTATCCTACTCGGGATATTCCACCTCACTTAGAGTTTCCCTACATTTATGGTATATGATTTCTTAGGTGTACAATTAACCACACTATTTTAGTTAGTGGTATTTTATACCCTTGATAGGTTGTTTATTAACTAGCTATTGTGGGTATGGAGGTTACCACTAGTCTAGGTGGACGTTGTCGTGGTTCTAGGAGGAGGTTACACATTCACCTCATATATGTACATCTCTTGCATTTTTTTATTTTAGTGTATTGATTTAGAGTTATTTTTGTGTTATTGTAGTTATCTATCTTCTATTTTCATAATTTACAATCTTGTATGTGTGCTTTGTTTTGTCTTGGAACAATTCACGTCTTGCATCATTCACCTATGCATTCTTCGAACCAACATATCTATGATGCTTCTCCGATATGGTATCAGAGTCGAGCTAGTATTGAGTTTGTCTTGTTATTATTATGTAAGTTTATTGTCATTTGAGGTCATTATTTACAAAGTATTTGGGTGCTTTTTGGTGCTGGGTATCTTGTATTTTTTGGTTTGTGGTGTATAGAGCTTATTTGCAGGCTTCTGAGGTTAGCAGGCCAGCGTTGCATATACAGTCATAGAGATTATTTTTGGAGGCTTTTGAGGTGTTTTTTTGGCCCTATAACATTATCGTAAGATCTCTAAAAGAGTTAGACAACTCTCACAAGTGTGTTACAAACCTCTGAAGGTGTTTGGACATCCTATACAGTTGCTAAGGTTGATTGCTGGGTGTATCCAGACCTAGAGGTTGATTTGCAAACCTGTTCTCACCCTTGCATGTTTTCAAATCCTTAAAGGTTATTGAATGACATTTAAATCTTGTTTAGGCTCCAGTGAAGGTTTCAAATGGACCATACACACATTACAGATCTTGGTTGAGTATTTTTTTTAAGTCCCTTGATAGAGTTGTTCGTTACACTCAAATCTGTGGCAATTTAAGGGTCGTGGTAAAGATTTCCTTGATCCAACGTGGCGACATCTTGTGTATGGATGTAAAAAAATCTTCTTGGGTTCATCTCTACCCACCTTTTTTTTTTACTAAAACTATATTTTAGTAAAAGAGTGCATTTCAAATTTTAGCACAACTTCATTTAAAAATAGGGCTTATTTGCCGGAAATCATTATTGTAATAACTTTTGATCGGTAGCTCAAAATTGATACCACTTTTTGAAAAAGTTAATTATTTTTCATTTCGCACACATTGGACCTATTCATTTTGTAAAACCCACTATGTTATAAAGTGCCAAAACTATGGGGGATGCCTGATGTAGTTTTGAGGGGGTGTACTATGTGTTTCCTCTTTTATTCAACTCTTCTTTCTTTCCACACATTTAATTTTTTTCTGCAAATATCACAACCTTAATTTCTTCACTAATGAATGCAAGCAAAATTAAGCCATGTACACCTTTTAACTACTGAAAGGAAGTGAAAAATGACCATTGCACTTAGGAGTAAAAGGTTGTACCGTATCACAACGGGGTTAGAAATTAAGCCTAATGCAGATGAAAAAAAAGTTAAGTGGTATAATAGGTGTGATGAAGATTTTTATATCTTATGTATTTCTATGTCTCCTGAACTCCTCTTTCACATAGAGTCAACCAAATCTCCCAACCAAGTATGGACAACCGTAGAAACCTTGTTTGGAAAAGTTGACAATAAGAGTAGTCATGAGCTAAAAATAGGAATTATCAACTTAAGTCCTAGCAACTTTGACACTTTGGAAGATTTATTTATCAAGCTCAAGTCCTTACAATTATAGTTGAAGGAATGTGGAACAGAAAAGAAGGATGAACAACTAGTTCTTTCAGTATTTACCAAACTAGGTATTGACTACTCTATCTTTGTCTCTACCTTTTATGTTACCAAAAGGGCTCTTGGAGCCACATGGTCTATGCCATCTTTAGATGAATTTATTTTTTATTCAACTAAGGAGAAATACAAGTTAATCCAAATGGGCACCTTGAAGTCCTCCAAACCTCAAGCCATCATTGTCGGGAATGGGAAACATAAAGCCTCTAGTAACCAAGAGAAGAAATAAAAGAGCAAGGATCTAGAAAATAAGAAAGAAAATAAATCCTCTACCTCTTCCAAGTCTACCATTGAAACCTCCACTTCAAATATGAAACCTAAGAAGGAAAAGGCTAAGTTTTCCTAATGCATGAAACTTGGGCATGATGAGTATAAATGTATGAGGAAGTAGATTGACCACCTCACTCATATCCCTGAGAAGAACAACATAGGGGTCCCTAAATCTATCAAACAATGTTCATTAGCCCAATAATATACTAAGGAAAATGAAAAAGGTAAAGAGAAACATATGGGAAATGCACTGGTTACAGTTGCATCCTCATCTACTCCTTTTTAGGTGATCGAATCTTGTGCTTCACAGGTTGAGTTTTCTTTCTTAGAGCCATATAGCATGTCCTCCATCACTTTGGGAAATGATACTCTAGCCAACATTTCAAGGAGAGGGTCTATTGAATTATAAGGCAGAACATTCAAAAATGTTATTAGTGTACCTTCACTTTCAACTAATATCATGTCAGTGTATCAGATGACTCATATAGGAATGGGCATGTGAGTCCTATTTGATCCAAATCAGTTGAGATAATAGAGTTGCATAGTGACAGTACAATACCAACGGGAAGGCTAAATCACCATGTTAGGCTATATACCTTCTCACACTTTGTACCCAATGTTTCCCCTACTACATTACTCACACATTCAGATGGAGTTAGCAGATTATGACATGAGTAGTTTGGCCATCTTAATTATTTCTACCTTGAGAAACTCAGTCGGCATGACATAGTTACAAGATTGTCTAGAGTTTGTTTCACAAAGGGACTTTGTAAGGTTTGTGCTCTTGGAAAACTACATGAATATAAATTTGACAAAGGAAAATCTTAGAGAGCTTAAACACATTTAGAGTTGATTCACAGTGATGGTACACGGTCTTTTCCCCACCCTTCTTTCACTAGGGCCAAATATGCTCTCACATTCATAGATGAATTTTCCAGATATGCATGGGTCTACTTCCTTAGGAAAAAATCTGAAGTGTTCGATTAATTTTATGACTTCAAGGTGTTCGCTGAGAAATAATATGGGAAATGCATCAAATTTATTTGAAAAAATAATGGGGTTGAGCATGTTAACAACATATTGAGTAGTTTTACACTACAGAGGGTAATTATCTACAATAGACAATGACATGGTAGAACACAAAAATTAGTCCAGCCAACATTTTCAAGGAGAGGGTCTATATTGAATTATAAGGCGAGAACATTCAAAATGTTATTATGTATCTTCACTTTCAACTACTATCATGTCAGTGTAATCGATGACTCATATAGGAATGGGCATGGGAGTCCTATTTGATGATCCACATCAGTTTCGATAATAAGTTTGCCATATGACAGTACCATACCAACGGAAGGCCTAAATCACCATGTTAGGCTATATACCTTCTCACAGACTTTGTAACCCAATGGTTCCCCTACACCTTACTCACAAGGACTTCAGATGGAGTTGCAGAATTATGACATGAGTAGTTTTGCCATCTTAATTTTTCTACCTTGAGAACTCAGCGGCATGAACATAGTTACAAGATTGTCTAGAGTTTGTTTCACAAAGGGACTTTGTAAGGTTTGTGCTCTTGGAAAACTACATGAATATAAATTTGACAAAGGAAAATCTTAGAGAGCTTAAACACATTTAGAGTTGATTCACAGTGATGGTACACGGTCTTTTCCCCACCCTTCTTTCACTAGGGCCAAATATGCTCTACTTCATAGATGAATTTCCAGATCTTGCATGGTCTACTCCTTAGGACAAATCTAATTGTTTCGATTAATGTTTAATACTGCAAGGAAGGTGTCGCTGAGAAATAATATGGAAATGCCTCAAATTTATTATTTGACAAAATAATGGGTTGAGCATGTTGTAACAACACATATTGAGTAGTTTTACACTACAGAGGGTAATTATCTACAATAGACAATGACATGGTAGAACACAAAAATTAGTCCTTAAAAGAGATGAAAAATTGTATGATCCTCTTTGAATATTTGAGTCCACAGTTTTGCATAGAAGCCATCAATTGTGCCTATTATATACAGAACATGGTTCCCCACAAATATTTGAAAGCTATAACTCCCTTTGAAGGTTGGAAAAATAGGAAATTGGTAGTTAAACACTTTAGGGTCTTCATATCACCAGCTATGGAACACATTCCCAAAAATAAACACAAGGAAATGGAGTGTCAATCCAAACATTGCATATTTGTTGAGTATCTAGTGGGGGTCAAGGGATAATAAATTCCAGCTACTACTCTCGCGTTGTTTAGATGCTAGAAGTGTTAGTTTCGAGATTCGCCCCTAACACTTCACTTGATGCTTCTCCATATACTTTAGCTTCACTGATTTTTGATGAGCAGTCTGAGGAATTAGATCATCCATAGTAGGTTCCTGAGGCAAATTCTTCTACTTCTTCTAGTTATGATGAGTTTGAAAATGAGCAGAGTAATGAGGAGTCATCCTCATCTACTTCTAGCCATATTTCAGAGGATGAGGATTTGGGACATGACTCACCCACTTCAGGCCCTCTTTGGGCTATGAAAACACTTCAGAGTGCATAAACTTGGGTAGGGGATCCAAAGGATGACAAACATACTAGGGCATACTATAAGAGTAGACAAAATTCCTTCTATGCTTCAGTGACAAATCCACAAACATTCTGAGAGGCATCAAACATAATTGAGTGGGACAGTGTTATGCATGAGGAATATAATTCCTTGATTAGCAATCACACTTGGGATTTGACTTCACTTCTTAAGGGAACAAATATGGTTCAATGTTGATGGATATATCAGACCCAATTTGTGGTAGATGGGTCAGTTAATAAGTACAAGGCTTTGCTGGTAACCAAATGTTTCTCATATGTAGCCGACATAGACTACTCAGAGACCTTTACACCCATAGCCAAGATGACTTTAATTAAAATCAAACTTACTTTAGCTACAACACATGGTTGGAGTGTGCATCATATGGATTGAAAGATGTTTTTCCTTTATGGAGGACCTGCATGAGATATCTACAATTGAGAAAACCACCTTGGTTTGTTTCAGATTCCTCCTAGTTTTTCTAAATTAGGAATCCCTCTATGGCTTGAGAGCAAGCCCCTTGAGCTTGGTAATCCAAGATGGATTCCTTCGTCCTCGCTTCTAGTTTCACTCTGTGCCATTCATATTCCAATGTTTATATATTGTAGCATGATGATTTATTATTGATATTGGTACTTTATGTTGTGGGAGTACTTCATCGGCTATCTTAGTAGTGAAGATAACTTTGTAGGATAGATTCATCATGACAGACTTGGGTCTACTCCACTACTTACTTGGCATTAAGATCACACAGTTTTC